>OU611862.1:11215909-11823863 GCA_914767755.1 Agrochola circellaris
ACAATCAATCACTGAAAACCTGAAAAAATCAATCTGCCTAGCCTTTTCCCAACTATGTTGGGGTCGGCTTCCAGTCTAACCGGATGCAGCTGAATACCAGTATTTTACATGGAGCGACTACCTATGCTGACCTCTTGAATGCTTGAAAACATGCTGGTCCTGCTCCATAGGATAATCTAGAATCTAGACAAAATCAAACTGGTTACTAATTTAAGTTGTATGAATTATTCTTTTTATTATATGACATTGATTTTACATTTTGTGATTACTTCCTCACACACTGACTTATTAATTGTAAAATTTTAAGAAAATCGTCTACTTTTACAATATGTGAGAACCATGCATCTAACACATAAGTAATTAATTTATCTTTCGTTGCTTCATTTTTATTAATTATTCTTTTTATCTATTGTGGTAACGTATTTTTTTTTAGGTGCATCGTCTTCACGTATAATTATGTAACTAATGTACATACACAAAATATTGTAACACTTTTTAAAAGAGAGGAGCGGTGGGGTTTCTTGCCCATTCTTCTCCATACGAAAACTATACCCTTTGGAAGGGGCGACTAGAATAATTTTTTTTTTTTGTAAACTTTGACGTTCAAAAGTGCCTTACAAGGGCCTATTTGAAATAAATGATTTGACTTTGACTTTGACTTTTGACTTTGGCCTGCACAATCCAATAACTGGGTAATACGATACCCCTTGATAAGGCTGGTTGTCAGACTTTCGGGCTTCTGACGACCTGAAACGTCTGCTAAAGATCCACGAATGACAGCCGGGACCAACAGCTAAACGTGGTTTCCGATACACACAGGAGGTTCGGTATTTGAAAATGGTCACCCGTCCATGAATCAACCGCGACAAACGTAGCTTGACCTGATGGATCGACCCGTGTAGCTGTTATTACTTAGCTACGAGCTCTTCAAGACTCTGGTTTTACACAATGAATAAATTTTATTTCCATGCTATGCCCTATTAAATATCTCTGAAAAATTACTCATCTTTTGCCAGAATTTTATTTAATCGTATGAATTGACACATGGTTTTACTTTAACACCAATTCATTTAAAATCGCCGACAGAAATTCGCTTTAAATTAATTTTATTATATTTATAAAGCAGTTTCATTCACTTTGCATAAGTAATATTATAGAGGTATGAGCAATGGGGTGTAAAGTACACTCATCCTATATAGAAAAGGGAGGATCCTCCGACCAGATGGGTGTCGTGTCTGATGGGCAACTGCTCGACGATTGATGTCGACACCTTGTATATACAATGTAAAATTTAATTCGTTTGCATCCTCTTAAGGGGTCATTTTACTCATCATTATGAACAACTTTCACTACGGGGCCAACCCTGAAATCGCGAAAAAAAAATCAGCTGTTCCATACATTTGTGTTCGCATAGCTCGTTATAATGTAGGGAACAGCGGATTTTTTTTTCGCGATTTCAGTGTTAGCCCCATAATGATGAATACAATGATCCCTTATGAGGATGCAAACGAATTAAATTTCACATTGTATATGCCAATCGCGCGGTACACCCTGCTTACGCGATGCAGGATTTTGCGTGACGTCAGTGTGATGCGTAGTTCACATGTGGCGATGTAGATGCCGCCACAGTCTAATTATGTGTAAGTACCTATCCAGTTGCGGGTTTTTTTTGTGATACCCAGTAACTGCGATCTGGATGTCAGATAGACGCTCCGTGTACCCGGTATTCAACTGCATTTCGTTAGAGGTCACTCTAATGTCTCGCCGATGGTGGCGCATGTGTTGGATCATTTATCTCCCGTCAAAATGTTTGAGCTCAATGGTGCTTATCCATGCGTCAGATCCGTAAATGGGCGCCATCAGTAGGGACTGGTCATCTTTTAGCTGCCACGGCTTATTTTCATTTAATTTATGAATTGTTTTAAAAAATATTTTTATTACGAACGCTTTTAACGTTCTGCATCGTTCTCACATGTACCTATAATTTAAACATTATGTTATAACCAATATTAAACATATGTTATAACCAATATTTTGTAACCATATTTTGATTTAAAAGAGTGTCCGTTGAGTTTCTTGCCCATTCTTCTCCATAGACGTTCCATAGACCATATTTTCTATAGACCTACCACGTTTTGGAATGGGCTTCATTTTTCTGACTGACCAACCGATATTTGTAATTATTGTTTTGACTGTGATTTTGAGACTGAGGCTTAAACGAAACTTACGTAGTTGTGAAAAGGCTCAGAAAATGGTGATGATAGTATATACTGTCATCGTTCCTTTGCCTATTAAGTTTTGTACATAATTAAATAAATACGCGATGCAATCAGTTCTTCAACCTTTTAATTTTAGAATAGGTACTAAATATTCTAAGCTGTGACATTTTGAAACTTTAATAATTAAAATAATTAATGTCTTTTAGACTAAACTAAAACAATTTTAAGCTCGTAACTTCAAGTCTGACTTTGAACTAATGAATGCAATTTAAATTGCGTATGTTCATAATTGATCTTTAAAATGTAACTTAAATTCGATACCGGAGAATTTGTTTCATGATTTAAGGCAAAAGCGCCAGGGTAGCCCACGAAATTATAATTTTCTTACGTTTTCTACAAATTAAACTCAGCATTACAATTATGTCTTTACAGAATTAAAAATAAAAATTTTAGCGTGCGGCAGAATGTAAATGTTACCATGGAAACCTTGAGTGGTTACCCGGCCGCCCGTATGAGGGCGCCCGCGCAAGCTCCAGTAAGTTCTCATTGTAATCATTAGTTAGTTAAGTAAGTTACCCACCAGCGAGCGAATGTGCGCGCGCTATAACTCAAAAGTTCTGTTAGATTGTAACTTGTGTGATCTGTGTGATTAAAGTGTGATATCTAAGCTCCTGCATTTCTCTTACACCAGTTCCTCAGCTGTAAGTGACTGCCCAACGTGTAAATAAAAATAAAATTACCGAAGCTTCGATCAGAAGATGTCGCAGAAGACGCCGCCCGGAGCCGAAATGAATATTACTATGTCACAAGAAACTCTCGCGAGTTTTATCACAAATCAATCCAGCAAACCCATAGTGAGTTTTGTCAACAATTAATACGAGAAGTACGATCATCAACACCTCATGTTAACATGTCTGAGGCCCTGCAGGGATCGCGCTTTGCATTTGGCGCGAATAGAAATTTCACAAAATACTCGACGCGTTATGGTGGTCGTGCGGGCGAGTCATTGGAAAACTTTTGAGACGCGATTGTTACCTATATGGATTGCGTGAATATTTCCGATTAAAATGCTCTCCGTGGTTTCTCAATGTTGTTGGAGGGGCCTGCTGCAGTGTGGTGGCAAGGTGTGTCGACTAGTATGTGGTCGGAGGCCCTTACTAGAATAAAAGGGGCTTTCAGCGAGCATGACCCACCCCACCGGCTCTACAGGAAATTGTTTAGTCTAAATCTGGAAGACGAACATATGGACTTATTTATCGCCAAGGTACATTCTCTATTAGCTAAATTTCCAGAAGACGATCACTCGAAAAAGTCCGGTTAAATATGGCGTATGGTTTGTTTAGCCCACGCATTAAAAAACGCGTGACGAGAGAATGCGTAAATAGTTTCGACGAGCAACTTCATAAGTCTCGTCTAGTTGAAGATTAAAGGAAGATCCTAAAGGAAACAGGAAAAGAGCAGGCATCGTTATAGAAGTCTCACGCGCAAGCGACCAATTATGCAGCATCGTCGTCAGGGCGAGATGTACCTACAGTCACCGACGCATCAAGTACCAGCCGCTCCGCAAACGCCGAGACAGCCGCCTGCGCAGCTAAGGAAAAGAAGCCGTTCTGCGCGTACTGCAAGCTTAGTCGCTTGCAGTACGCGCAGAACGGCTTATTTAAGCTTAGCTTAAGCTTCTACGCGCAGAACGGCTTTGCTTTTTCGACGAGAAGGTTAAGTGTATTATTGATAAGTCCAATAAGTGTGTTAACAATGAAATTAGTAAGGTAAAGTCGGAACGTGATATAAAGTGTTACGGTTACGATGCCGCGAACATTTTCAAATCTATATAGCCGGGGAACGGGTGTAAGAGAAACGCAGGTGCTTAGGAATTACACTATAATCACACAGATCACACAAGTTACAATCTAACAGAACTTTTGAGTTATAGCGCGCGCACATTCGCTCGCTGGTACCTTACTTAACTAACTGTTTCAGTGCTGTTACTTAATGGAAGTCCTCAGGTGGGTTTGGACAAATGCCGTTGAAATTAGTGCTTTGAGTGGAATACCTCAATAATTCCACTACCGCAACTGCCAAGGAATTACATTCACACTTTCTCTGGAAAACCATAACAAAACGCATTAATATAAACTGCTATTTTCATTTTATCGTAACGCTCACACTCGTTGCAACAAATTGTTAATCACTAAGTACAGTCACAGCCAAAATATGTTCGTTACCGTATGGGCAATTTTTGACGATAGAATCTTCTTTACCAAATCAGCATGATATTTATATAATTATCACGCTGAATTGGTAAAACAGATTCTATTACGTTGTAATGTCAATACCCCAGAATGACATTAATCTTCTTTACAGGTCATACCGACTTAAAAATGGTTACTGTAAAATAAAAATATTTCATAAAATGGCGAGTCCATTAAAAGGGTTTTAGTTTGATGTGAACTCGACATGGTCAAAAGAGTGTGCTAATTGTTTTCAAGTACCTACCTAACTTTGAAAAAAATCTTTATACTCGTAATAGTCTGCTCGTGCTGTAGTGCCAAACGGTATTACGTGTGTTCTGACTTGTAAAAGAAAATAATATGAAAACTGACGAAGGTATAAAAGACTTGACTGTACTATGAATTTGAAACGAATTTGTTTTTTGTTGCAATTATTTTTATTTACTTTGAAAGTAATGACAGTCGCATAAATACCAAAAAATAAATAAAAACAAATGAGATATGTGTGTGATACAGAATAGATTAATTTTAAACCATAAAAAAATGAGCATATTTCTTTATGTCAGTACCCAGTTTTTTTCATTTGTTAACCCAGATGGAAATTACTTCAAAAGATGTGGTTGGATAAAAGATCTTTTGTTAAAAAGATCTTTTATCCAACCACATCTTTTGACTGACTTCAAAAAATGGAGTTTTTTTTAATGTATGTAAGGGCATAACTCCTTCCGTAATTTTTTTTTATTTGAATGGGTATGCTCTCAAGGTGGTCCCATATAAATTTTATTAACTTTGCTTAGGTGATTTTTGAGTTAGCTTCATCAACACAACTTAGTCTTTATGCATGATGATAAAATAATTTCCTGTCACTGTTATTAACATAGCAGGTAGTGGTATTCGAATTTGTGTGGGGTAGGTACCACAACTAAAATGAGTTTTTTGATTTTTTTACAATAATAGACAACCTACTACTAGATAGGATAAATCAGAAAGAAAAAAAAAACAACCGACTTCCCAAAAAAAACACTACAAAGTGAAAAATTACTTCATTTCGGAAGTCGGTGGCAAAAAACGAAAATTTTAAACCAAAGACGTAAATGTTGTAAATGTTGATGGATGGAGAGGGAGAGTAAGGCCAAAGAAAAGATGGATGAATTTTGTGAAGACAAAAAACTATCAAGACAAAAATTCTGTGTAGTGGGAACAATAAATTTATTAAACTACAGACTCTAGACTTACTTAACTATCAATTCTTTAGCCGGACCAAACTTCCAAATGGTCCTGACATACCTCAAATACTGCAAGACAGTTGGCTTTGTTCCATTGCTAAAAGTTTTGTTGACTAATCAACCTTATAGTGCATTCAGAAGGTTCACTTCTCCATAAACTGATTGTCCTTGTCATTTTCAAGGGAATAAGTGAGAACACTTAAGAGCCCATACTACCTCAGCTCACATTCACGATTTATCTCGCGCGCACCATAGGAACTGCTCGCGGACTGAGTGGGCTCCAAGGCGCCAATAGTTTAGGTAATTTGTTTTTACGGCGAAAATAATAGTAATTTTACAAAATAAAAGACAGTATCTGCTTTATAGTTAGTATTGAGGTATTTTTTTTAATACCAGCGGTGTATTGTTCGGTTTGGAGCCTACCTTTACCTTTTCTATATAATAAATTTTATGGAGTCGTGTTTTCGTCAAACCTCATACCTCTATATTTGCCATTTCTGTTCTGGTCCTTCCTGGTTTTATTTTCTGATATTTTATCTTTGGTATAGTTTTTCGATACCTATTGCTAATCGACTTAGTAGTTATTATGAATTTACCAAAATAGTAGAAAAAAAAACTACCACCATTAAAGTAGGTAATTAATTGAAGAATACTTTTTGACCCAGTTTATTCTTGATGGCAAATTACTACGAATAAAATAAACACAAGTTTTATTTTCACAGTCTACAACCTGAGAGAAAATTAACCTCGTAAAAGACGGCATTACAGTATCTTTTACATAAATACATTTTTAGCCTACCCCAACTTCATCTTTCAGGAGCGTAGTGCAAAACGAAGCGTAATCTAAGGTCATCCAAGCAAATAAAAAGCTAGCTATTCAATTTACACTATTTCTTTGTAATAGAAAGAAAGAAAGAAAGAAAAATATTTTATTTGGGACACGCACAGGAAATACAAACAGTAAGTAGGTAATAACAAAAAAAAAAAAAAAAAAAAATTACAAAATAAAAAACAAAAAAAAAAAACGAATTATAAAGACCTGTGCGAGGCCAAAAAGGCTCCTATCTCAGCATAATGCGGCGATATTTAAAAAATAAATACCGCAGCGCTGGTATTCTACTTATAATACGAGTAGTGTAAATTGAATCTTGGTATGAAAATGGAAATTATATTTTAGTCACTTTGAAAGTTTACAATTGAGTGGTTGCGGGTAAAAAGGGGTGGTTATGCATTCGACGAGAAGGACCATTAATTTGTGTGGGGTACTTACTACATTACAATCAATTTGCCTAGCCTTTTCCCAACTATGTTGGTGTCGGCTTCCAGTCTTACCGGATGCAACTGAATACCCATGGAGCGATCCTATCTGACCTCCACAATCCAGCTACAGGGTAGCACGACTCTTGGTAAGCCTGGTTGTCGGTCTTTAGGGTCCAACCAACGCCCAACCTACTACAACTAAAAATAAAAAATTATAACTATTTACAAAAAAAGTTTATATTTTATCACTTTGTAGTCGTTTTTAGGGTTCCGTACCTTAAAAATAAAAAACGGAGACTTTATTTATAGGATCACTTCATTGTCCGTCAGTCTGTCAAGACCTTATATCCCAGGAACGCGTGAAGTTATCAAGTTGAAATTAATATCAAATACGTAGGTCTATGGTCTCTTGGAACTTTAAAATATCAAGCTTCTAAGTCAACGCAATAAAAAAATACCACAAATTATGCGACATATTTTGTGAATTGCAAATAATTCAAAACCTAAAGGGTACTTCCCGTTGACCTAGAATAATGAAATTGGGCAGGAAGCAAGGTATCACAGCACATGTCAAGGAAAAAGTCAGAAAATCGTTAATTTGTAGTTTTATCACACATTTTTTTTTTTTTTTGCGATTACACACTTACATTAACAGTTAGAGACCGTGACGTTCATCGATGTATTGGAAAACATGTTTTTCAACTACAAT
This sequence comes from Agrochola circellaris, assembly GCA_914767755.1. Taxonomy (NCBI): domain Eukaryota; kingdom Metazoa; phylum Arthropoda; class Insecta; order Lepidoptera; family Noctuidae; genus Agrochola; species Agrochola circellaris. The sequence continues at coordinate 11,223,555 of OU611862.1, forward strand.
GCTATGTGTGTTTTTGGCATAAATTCATCCCAATTACCGAACCTTCATTGTGCGTGGACCGACACGCACTTGGCCGGTTTTTTTTTTGAACACTGTTGTCTCTTTTGTAAAGGAACGTAGATTGTCGTAAATTAGCCGAAAACCGTATTTCTTCTTCTTTCTTTCCTTCCTGAATGAAGGAAATAAGCTTGTTGTTAATAGTTCCATGCAATTGTAATTAGCTACAAGAAATTAAAACATTTGAAAAATATTTGCGCTAAAAAGATAAACTGCGATAAATATCCCCCCAACTCAACGAATGCAGCCAAAAAATATCCCCAACTCAACGAATGCAGCAAAAATCTGCATATAAGCAGCCACTCGAAAGGGAATGTCTTTTTTCCGACCACAAGCAAATGAGAGTGGCCAGTAAAAATAAATAAAATGACTAAAAAGGCTTGTAGCTGAGTAGTGTCCCAATTACAAACGTGAAGTGCGGAAAGTCGAGATCTAGTTTCGTTGGACAATTTTGCTCAGAATAAACACAAAACGTGATAGCAATTTTGTTACACTGCTCCCTTTAAAACCCAGCTTATGAAATTCGGAAGTTGAAGTGACATAGTTTTTCATTTTGAAAACATTTTTCAGAACAGTTTACTAAAAGGTGAATTTTGGAAATTATTTAGCTTTCCCTAATGAGATACTTTTGTTTTATAGGCTTTGTATAAAATACAATAGACGACGTATATTTAGTAACTTAATCCGCGTAACTGTTCTTAAAGAGTCATAAAGAACCCTGGCGGGCGAAGTGGCTCACACGGCGCTCGACGCTTGTCGTGTCCACACGTCGGGTCTGAGTTCGCAACAAGTCAATCGCTTCCTGAGGATGCCTCGTTGAAAGGTGAAACACGTGTCGTTTTCTTACAGGGTTCTTTATGACTCTTTAAGAACAATTACGCGGATTAAGTTACTAAATATACATCGTGTATTGTATTTTATAATGGATTTCCGCATATAGAATCAATTAACTATCTTAGGCTTTGTATACTTCAAAGTAACCTTATAAATTCATTTGTCTATCCGTTTGGTTCAGTTTTGCTACAGGCAGAGGTTTTGCAGAAATGAGCACAAACACATTTCGGAATGTTTTGTCTTAGTTGCATTCAGTTGTTTTGCCTACAACTGCATTTTGTGTATTGTTTACTTTCATTCGAAAAACAGTGACGGCAACTCAACCCAAACTGGTTAGCAACGGGCGTTGCCAACTGCAATGCAATTGGTACTCCCACATGGCGCAACTCAAGTTGTATCAGTTTTAATATAACTTTTTTGCTCCGACGACATGATCACATGACACACGATAACGCGCCAATTTTATGAGAAATTGCGTTGGCAACGACCGAGCCAACTGTCGGTCGATTCTGTAAAAAGATTAACGTGAAACTTAGGTGAAGTGAGCGTGAAGTGAGCTGTCACTGTCACAAATCGACCGGCAGGATACTAGGGATTAACACTATTGACAGCTCACTTCACGCTCACTTCACCTTAGTTTCACGGTGATATTTTTACAGAATCGATCTGCTGTTCTGCCAGTCGCGCGTGACTGGTTTTGTCGCCGTTGAAAACTTGTCGAAAACTATTTCGCCAAGTTTCGTCTTGTGAGAACCGTCATAGAAACGTATGTGCTAATGCGATTGGTTGCGTCGGCATTGAAAACTCGTTTTACTTTGGTCACCTCGTCTGAGAATGGTCTTAGAATGCGTAAGTGAGTTATCAGGCGATACTTTGCGGAAATTCATACAGAAAATTTAGATGAATATTGTGTGTGTCTGGATTGAGGAGCCATGTCTCATATCGGAACGAGGTTACTACCAATATTTAGTAGTAAATTAGCCGATTTTGTAGGACGGATCCTGGAATTTGTAGTAAAACCCTTAATAAGATATACGACGTTAAAGGTGGCTCCTCAATCCTGACGTCTGGATCGAGGAGCCGACTTAGAACCCGAAAACTAGCCAACGGATATTTTTGAAAATTTTGTAGGATTTAGTAGTACTTATGCGTAATCACAACAAAAAAAATGGTGTTTGTACGGTCGAATTTGAGATAGCTACAACGTTTTGATTTTTCATAAAAAACCATAAATTTCACCGCGCTGTATCTCGGAAAGTTATCAACCAATTACAACATATTTTTAGTATGATTTAGTAGTAAATGTGCTCAAATTTGTACAATAAAAATAAAACGGAAAAGCTATATAATTTCGGTCTATAGAAATGATATGTACGTACGGTGTTTTAGTTATTTTATAATTTTTTAGATTACTTTTAATCATATAATTTATTTAAATTTTGTAATCAGCTGTTAAAGCCCTTCATTTTGAAACCCCACTCGATAGGCTTTGAGAGTTTTTTTTTACATTGACAAACATTCAGTGTTACTCACGCAATAAAGAAGAATCTAACGACATATCATTCATGTAAATCGGTTCAGCCGTTTAGTAGTTACGAGGGAACAGGGACGGAAATACATAGATTCAGGTCAAACACATAACACTCCTTTTTTGGCTTCGCCACAGTTTATACAGGTTATACAAAAAAATAAACTCATTACAATCATTCCTACGACTCAGTTTAAATTGTCCGAATATTTCAACGAAATCATGCCATTTATTTTAGTTTGTTATAATTTTAGTTAGGTTAAGGCCGGTCGGTGTTATAGGCGTCGGCGTTAGGCGTCGGCGTAAGGCGTCGGTGCTATAGGCGTCGGCGTAAGGCGTTATAGGCGTCGGCGTAAGGCGTTGGCGTAAGGCGTCGGTGTTATAGGCGTCGGCGTAAGTCGTCGGTGTTATAGGCGTCGGTGTTATAGGCGTCGGTGTTATAGGCGTCGGCGTAAGGCGTCGGTGTTATAGGCGTCGGCGTAAGGCGTCGGCGTTAGGCGTCGGTGTTATAGGCGTCGGTGTTATAGGCGTCGGCGTAAGGCGTCGGCGTTAGGCGTCGGTGTTATAGGCGTCGGTGTTATAAGCGTCGGTGTTATAGGCGTCGGTGTTATAGGCGTCGGTGTTATAGGCGTCAGTGTTATCGGCGTCGGTGTTATAGGCGTCGGTGTTATAGGCGTCGGTGTTATAAGCGTCGGCGTAAGGCGTCGGCGTAAGGCGTCGGTGTTATAGGCGTCGGTGTTATAGGCGTCGGTGTTATAGGCGTCGGTGTTATAGGCGTCGGTGTTATAGGCGTCGGTGTTATAGGCGTCGGTGTTATAGGCGTCGGTGTTATAGGCGTCGGTGTTATAGGCGTCGGCGTAAGGCGTCGGTGTTATAGGCGTCGGCGTAAGGCATCGGCGTTAGGCGTCGGCGTTAGGCGTCGGTGTTATAGGCGTCGGTGTTATAGTCGTCGGTGTTATAGGCGTCGGTGTTATAGGCGTCGGTGTTATAGGCGTCGGCGTAAGGCGTCGGTGTTATAGACGTCGGCGTCAGGCGTCGGCGTTAGGCGTCGGCGTTAGGCGTCGGCGTTAGGCGTCAGTGTTATAGGCGTCAGTGTTATAGGCGTCGGTGTTATAGGCGTCGGTGTTATAGGCGTCGGTGTTATAGGCGTCGGCGTAAGGCGTCGGCGTTAGGCGTCGGTGTTATAGGCGTCAGTGTTATAGGCGTCGGTGTTATAGGCGTCGGTGTTATAGGCGTCGGCGTAAGGCGTCGGTGCTATAGGCGTCGGCGAAAGGCGTTATAGGCGTCGGCGTAAGGCGTCGGCGTAAGGCGTCGGTGTTATAGGCGTCGGCGTAAGGCGTCGGTGTTATAGGCGTCGGTGTTATAGGCGTCGGTGTTATAGGCATCGGTCTCATAGGCGTCGGCGTAAGGCGTCGGCGTAAGGCGTCGGTGTTATAGGCGTCGGTGTTATAGGCGTCGGTGTTATAGGCGTCGGTGTTATAGGCGTCGGCGTAAGGCGTCGGTGTTATAGGCGTCGGCGTAAGGCGTCGGCGTAAGGCGTCGGCGTAAGGCGTCGGTGTTATAGGCGTCGGTGTTATAGGCGTCGGCGTAAGGCGTCGGCGTAAGGCGTCGGTGTTATAGGCGTCGGCGTAAGGCGTCGGTGTTATAGGCGTCGGTGTTATAGGCGTCGGTGTTATAGGCGTCGGCATAAGGCGTCGGTGTTATAGGCGTCGGCGTAAGGCGTCGGCGTTATAGGCGTCAGTGTTATAGGCGTCGGTGTTATAGGCGTCGGTGTTATAGGTGTCGGTGTTATAGGCGTCGGTGTTATAGGCGTCGGCGTAAGGCGTCGGTGTTATAGGCGTCGGTGTTATAGGCGTCGGCGTAAGGCGTCGGTGTTATAGGCGTCGGTGTTATAGGCGTCGGCATAAGGCGTCGGCGTAAGGCGTCAGTGTTATAGGCGTCGGTGTTATAGGCGTCGGTGTTATAGGCGTCGGCGTAAGGCGTCGGTGCTATGGGCGTCGGCGTAAGGCGTCGGTGTTATAGGCGTCGGTGTTATAGGCGTCGGCGTAAGGCGTCGGTGTTATAGGCGTCGGTGTTATAGGCGTCGGCGTAAGGCGTCGGTGTTATAGGGGTCGGCATAAGGCGTCGGCGTAAGGCGTCAGTGTTATAGGCGTCGGTGTTATAGGCGTCGGTGTTATAGGCGTCGGCGTAAGGCGTCGGTGCTATAGGCGTCGGCGTAAGGCGTCGGTGTTATAGGCGTCGGTGTTATAGGCGTCGGCGTAAGGCGTCGGCGTAAGGCGTCGGTGTTATAGGCGTCGGTGTTATAGGCGTCGGTGTTATAGGCGTCGGTGTTATAGGGGTCGGTGTTATAGGCGTCGGCGTAAGGCGTCGGTGTTATAGGCGTCGGCGTAAGGCGTCGGCGTTAGGCGTCGGCGTTAGACGTCGGTGTTATAGGCGTCGGTGTTATAGGCGTCGGTGTTATAGGCGTCGGTGTTATAGGCGTCGGCATAAGGCGTCGGTGTTATAGGCGTCGGCGTAAGGCGTCGGCGTTAAAGGCGTCAGTGTTATAGGCGTCGGTGTTATAGGCGTCGGTGTTATAGGCGTCGGTGTTATAGGCGTCGGTGTTATAGGCGTCGGTGTTATAGGCGTCGGTGTTATAGGCGTCGGTGTTATAGGCGTCGGCGTAAGGCGTCGGTGTTATAGGCGTCGGCGTAAGGCATCGGCGTTAGGCGTCGGCGTTAGGCGTCGGTGTTATAGGCGTCGGTGTTATAGTCGTCGGTGTTATAGGCGTCGGTGTTATAGGCGTCGGTGTTATAGGCGTCGGCGTAAGGCGTCGGTGTTATAGACGTCGGCGTCAGGCGTCGGCGTTAGGCGTCGGCGTTAGGCGTCGGCGTTAGGCGTCAGTGTTATAGGCGTCAGTGTTATAGGCGTCGGTGTTATAGGCGTCGGTGTTATAGGCGTCGGTGTTATAGGCGTCGGCGTAAGGCGTCGGCGTTAGGCGTCGGTGTTATAGGCGTCAGTGTTATAGGCGTCGGTGTTATAGGCGTCGGTGTTATAGGCGTCGGCGTAAGGCGTCGGTGCTATAGGCGTCGGCGAAAGGCGTTATAGGCGTCGGCGTAAGGCGTCGGCGTAAGGCGTCGGTGTTATAGGCGTCGGCGTAAGGCGTCGGTGTTATAGGCGTCGGTGTTATAGGCGTCGGTGTTATAGGCGTCGGTGTTATAGGCGTCGGCGTAAGGCGTCGGTGTTATAGGCGTCGGCGTAAGGCGTCGGCGTAAGGCGTCGGCGTAAGGCGTCGGTGTTATAGGCGTCGGTGTTATAGGCGTCGGCGTAAGGCGTCGGCGTAAGGCGTCGGTGTTATAGGCGTCGGCGTAAGGCGTCGGTGTTATAGGCGTCGGTGTTATAGGCGTCGGTGTTATAGGCGTCGGCATAAGGCGTCGGTGTTATAGGCGTCGGCGTAAGGCGTCGGCGTTATAGGCGTCAGTGTTATAGGCGTCGGTGTTATAGGCGTCGGTGTTATAGGTGTCGGTGTTATAGGCGTCGGTGTTATAGGCGTCGGCGTAAGGCGTCGGTGTTATAGGCGTCGGTGTTATAGGCGTCGGCGTAAGGCGTCGGTGTTATAGGCGTCGGTGTTATAGGCGTCGGCATAAGGCGTCGGCGTAAGGCGTCAGTGTTATAGGCGTCGGTGTTATAGGCGTCGGTGTTATAGGCGTCGGCGTAAGGCGTCGGTGCTATGGGCGTCGGCGTAAGGCGTCGGTGTTATAGGCGTCGGTGTTATAGGCGTCGGCGTAAGGCGTCGGTGTTATAGGCGTCGGTGTTATAGGCGTCGGCGTAAGGCGTCGGTGTTATAGGGGTCGGCATAAGGCGTCGGCGTAAGGCGTCAGTGTTATAGGCGTCGGTGTTATAGGCGTCGGTGTTATAGGCGTCGGCGTAAGGCGTCGGTGCTATAGGCGTCGGCGTAAGGCGTCGGTGTTATAGGCGTCGGTGTTATAGGCGTCGGCGTAAGGCGTCGGCGTAAGGCGTCGGTGTTATAGGCGTCGGTGTTATAGGCGTCGGTGTTATAGGCGTCGGTGTTATAGGGGTCGGTGTTATAGGCGTCGGCGTAAGGCGTCGGTGTTATAGGCGTCGGCGTAAGGCGTCGGCGTTAGGCGTCGGCGTTAGACGTCGGTGTTATAGGCGTCGGTGTTATAGGCGTCGGTGTTATAGGCGTCGGTGTTATAGGCGTCGGCATAAGGCGTCGGTGTTATAGGCGTCGGCGTAAGGCGTCGGCGTTAAAGGCGTCAGTGTTATAGGCGTCGGTGTTATAGGCGTCGGTGTTATAGGCGTCGGTGTTATAGGCGTTGGTGTTATAGGCGTCGGTGTTATAGGCGTCGGTGTTATAGGCGTCGGTGTTATAGGCGTCGGTGTTATAGGCGTCGGCGTAAGGCGTCGGTGTTATAGGCGTCGGTGTTATAGGCGTCGGCGTAAGGCGTCGGTGTTATAGGCGTCGGTGTTATAGGCGTCGGCATAAGGCGTCGGCGTAAGGCGTCGGTGTTATAGGCGTCGGTGTTATAGGCGTCGGTGTTATAGGCGTCGGTGTTATAGGCGTCGATGTTATAGGCGTCGGCGTAAGGCGTCGGTGTTATAGGCGTTGGCGTAAGGCGTCGGCGTTAGGCGTCGGCGTTAGACGTCGGTGTTATAGGCGTCGGTGTTATAGGCGTCGGTGTTATAGGCGTCGGCGTAAGGCGTCGGTGCTATAGGCGTCGGCGTAAGGCGTCGGTGTTATAGGCGTCGGTGTTATAGGCGTCGGTGTTATAGGCGTCGGCGTAAGGCGTCGGTGTTATAGGCGTCGGCGTAAGGCGTCGGCGTTAGGCGTCGGCGTTAGACGTCGGTGTTATATCGTCGGTGTTATAGGCGTCGGTGTTATAGGCGTCGGTGTTATAGGCGTCGGCATAAGGGGTCGGTGTTATAGGCGTCGGCGTAAGGCGTCGGCGTTATAGGCGTCAGTGTTATAGGCGTCGGTGTTATAGGCGTCGGTGTTATAGGCGTCGGTGTTATAGGCGTCGGTGTTATAGGCGTCGGTGTTATAAGCGTCGATGTTATAGGCGTCGGTGTTACAGGCGTCGGTGTTACAGGCGTCGGTGTTATAAGCGTCGATGTTATAGGCGTCGGTGTTATCGGCGTCGGTGTTATAGGCGTCGGTGTTATAGGCGTCGGTGTTATAGGCGTCGGCGTAAGGCGTCGGCGTTAGGCGTCGGCGTTAGACGTCGGTGTTATAGGCGTCGGTGTTATAGGCGTCGGCATAAGCGTCGATGTTATAGGCGTCGGTGTTATCGGCGTCGGTGTTATAGGCGTCGGTGTTATAGGCGTCGGTGTTATAGGCGTCGGTGTTATAGGCGTCGGTTTTATAGGCGTCGGTGTTATAAGCGTCGATGTTATAGGCGTCGGTGTTATAGGCGTCGGTGTTATAGGCGTCGGCGTAAGGCGTCGGTGTTATAGGCGTCGGTGTTATCGGCGTCGGTGTTATAGGCGTCGGTGTTATAGGCGTCGGTGTTATAAGCGTCGATGTTATAGGCGTCGGTGTTATCGGCGTCGGTGTTATAGGCGTCGGTGTTATAGGCGTCGGTGTTATAGGCGTCGGTGTTATAGGCGTCGGCGTAAGGCGTCGGCGTAAGGCGTCGGCGTTAGGCGTCGGCGTTAGGCGTCGGTGTTATAGGCGTCGGTGTTATCGGCGTCGGTGTTATAGGCGTCGGTGTTATAGGCGTCGGTGTTATAGGCGTCGGTGTTATAGGCGTCGGTTTTATAGGCGTCGGTGTTATAAGCGTCGATGTTATAGGCGTCGGTGTTATAGGCGTCGGTGTTATAGGCGTCGGCGTAAGGCGTCGGTGTTATAGGCGTCGGTGTTATCGGCGTCGGTGTTATAGGCGTCGGTGTTATAGGCGTCGGCGTAAGGCGTCGGCGTAGGCGTCGGCGTAAGGCGTCGGTGTTATAGGCGTCGGTGTTATAGGCGTCGGAGTTATAGGCGTCGGTTTTATAGGCGTCGGTGTTATAAGCGTCGATGTTATTGGCGTCGGTGTTATAGGCGTCGGTGTTATAGGCGTCGGCGTAAGGCGTCGGTGTTATAGGCGTCGGTGTTATCAGCGTCGGTGTTATAGGCGTCGGTGTTATCGGCGTCGGTGTTATAGGCGTCGGTGTTATAGGCGTCGGTGTTATAAGCGTCGATGTTATAGGCGTCGGTGTTATCGGCGTCGGTGTTATAGGCGTCGGTGTTATAGGCGTCGGTGTTATAGGCGTCGGTGTTATAGGCGTCGGCGTAAGGCGTCGGTGCTATAGGCGTCGGCGTAAGGCGTTATAGGCGTCGGCGTAAGGCGTCGGCGTAAGGCGTCGGTGTTATAGGCGTCGGCGTAAGGCGTCGGTGTTATAGGCGTCGGTGTTATCGGCGTCGGTGTTATAGGCGTCGGCGTAAGGCGTCGGCGTAGGCGTCGGCGTAAGGCGTCGGTGTTATAGGCGTCGGTGTTATAGGCGTCGGAGTTATAGGCGTCGGTTTTATAGGCGTCGGTGTTATAAGCGTCGATGTTATAGGCGTCGGTGTTATCGGCGTCGGTGTTATAGGCGTCGGTGTTATAGGCGTCGGTGTTATAGGCGTCGGTGTTATAGGCGTCGGCGTAAGGCGTCGGCGTTAGGCGTCGGTGTTATAGGCGTCGGTGTTATAGGCGTCGGTGTTATAGGCGTCGGTGTTATAGGCGTCGGTGTTATAGGCGTTGGTGTTATAGGCGTCGGCGTAAGGCGTCGGTGTTATAGGCGTCGGCGTAAGGCGTCGGCGTTAGGCGTCGGTGTTATAGGCGTCGGTGTTATAGGCGTCGGCGTAAGGCGTCGGCGTTAGGCGTCGGTGTTATAGGCGTCGGTGTTATAAGCGTCGGTGTTATAGGCGTCGGTGTTATAGGCGTCGGCGTAAGGCGTCGGCGTTAGGCGTCGGTGTTATAGGCGTCGGTGTTATAGGCGTCGGTGTTATAGGCGTCGGTGTTATAGGCGTCGGCGTAAGGCGTCGGTGCTATAGGCGTCGGCGTAAGGCGTTATAGGCGTCGGCGTAAGGCGTCGGCGTAAGGCGTCGGCGTAAGGCGTCGGTGTAAGGCGTCGGTGTTATAGGCGTCGGTGTTATCGGCGTCGGTGTTATAGGCGTCGGTGTTATAGGCGTCGGTGTTATAGGCGTCGGTGTTATAGGCGTCGGTTTTATAGGCGTCGGTGTTATAAGCGTCGATGTTATAGGCGTCGGTGTTATAGGCGTCGGTGTTATAGGCGTCGGCGTAAGGCGTCGGCGTTAGGCGTCGGCGTTAGGCGTCGGTGTTATAGGCGTCGGTGTTATAGGCGTCGGTGTTATAGGCGTCGGTGTTATAAGCGTCGATGTTATAGGCGTCGGTGTTATCGGCGTCGGTGTTATAGGCGTTGGTGTTATAGGCGTCGGTGTTATAGGCGTCGGCGTAAGGCGTCGGCGTAAGGCGTCGGTGTTAGGCGTCGGTGTAAGGCGTTGGCGTTAGGCGTCGGCGTAAGTTGCGGCGTGGTTACATAATAATATTATCATGTTGCACTATGTAATGAATGATAAGATTGAATTATTTTAAACTCCGGCCGCCGAGAAAATGCGTTCTGCATGTGCATATTTTTGCAGGAGCATCTCGCTACTGCATTCTGCGTCCAAGACTGGATCTAGTTTTTTCGTAAATTATTTTCCCATAACATTTTTTAGCATGCCGTTATTTAGGTACTTAGCTCAGACCCTTTTTGTATCCAAACACAAAACCACTAAAGGATTTATCGTTTTAAAAATATTATTTCCATAACTGAATGAAATAGATACCATGGGAGCTTTACAAATATCGTCCGTTGAGGATGAATACATGAATATGAAAATGTATTATTTTTATACCAATAGCATTTGGGAACACAGAGTTGACGAGCATGTCACATTGTTTTTTTTATCCTTTTCATCATTTATCGGATACTTTCGGAACAGACTACACGCGTGGTCACCACTTTGGGACTTTTCAGAACAAATCAGACTGTAAAGTGAACATATAATATACCACTAATACAAGGTAGCCAAAACACTAGTATTAGATTAAAAAAAATAAAAAAATTGGCTAAGTTGCCGCAACTTTCACACTTTCTTTTGATACTGATCTGCAATCGTTTTATTTGTCGAACACTAGACTTTTGGCTTCCTTGAATTAGTGGTGTATTTTATGTCTTTTTTTATTTCCTGCGATTTGCAGGTCAGTATCAGGCTGAATGAAAATCAAAATATAATTTTCAATATACTCTTTACAACAACATAAAACGTATTTGCCTAAACAAATTACACTCAAAAATACAACTACAAAACAAACACTTTGAATAATTCAGTGTAATAAAATAGCCCAACGGCTATTTGCAAACAAAATTAGGTGTTACCGAAATGCATGAATATTCAAAAACATTTTATAATGTTAGCTCGCATCGGTTTTCAGCTGATAGAGATGAAGTGTTGGTTTTAATTAACTAAAATAATGTTTATTTAGTAAATCGTCCTTACCGGATCCTTGCAATTGTCTGCTTAGGTAATCTAAGATAACACTGGCATACATACAGCAACGAAAAAAATCGTGAAAAAGCAGCCAGCAAGTTGTTTTTTCCGATTATTGAATAGAGCTTGAAGTGAGCTGTCAATTTTGTCAATCCCTAGTATCAGGTAGAATGACAGCTCACTTCACCTAAGTTTTAAGAATAAACCGGCTGAACTTAATAAGATTTTAAGTTTAAAATTGTCATTATGGCTCGTGGCTAAGTAATAACCGCCGCACGGGTCGATCCATCAGGTTAAGCTACGCTTGCATGGGTGACATCTTTACATACCGAGACTCCTCCGTGCCTCGGATAGCACGTTAAGCTGTTGGCCCCGGCTGTCATTCGTGGATCTTTAACAGTCGTTACGGGTCGTCAGCAGCCCGAAAGTCTGACAACCAGTCTTACCAAGGGGTATCGTAGTACCCAGTTACTGGGTTGTGGAGGTCAGATAGGCAGTCGCTCCATATAAAATACTGATATCCAGCTGTATCCGGTTAGACTGGAAGCCGACCCCAATATAGTTGGGAAAAGGCTAGGCAGATTGAGTATCTAATTAACACGAGGTGTGATTAATGCCCGTTCCTTCTACGATAAAAGACCTGCAGTGGGCAAAAATCTGTATTTTTTTATTGAAAATTTTGGCAGTCAGAAACGTGGTAGGGAATGAAAGCAGGAATATAATATCATCACGACCGATTTTGGTCATGGCGGAGATTAGCCAACAAGAGTTATTATAGTACGCAAATACAGATGCACTCCCTCTTCCACCACTCTAATATTCCGATGGCATGGCATGCGGCAGTCCGATACGGCCAGGGAGAGATCAGGCTTTACGTGCTTTAGACTTGAGACTTATGCGGGTGATACAGCGGGGCGCACCCAGTTAAGAGGGCGCCTAAAGGTACACTATCGCCACTCTTTAAAAAAAATATTATCTCGTGACTGAGAAGGAATTATGAATAACGGCTAATAAGGACCCTCGGTAAGTGTGTCTAGAATTTTCTAATACCTTTTATAAAGTTTCATATCGAGACACGGAGCAACAAAATACGATCTAGAGGAATGTGGCCGCTTTTCTTTAGATCGTATTTTGTTGCTTCGTGTCTCAATATAAAGCTTTATAAAAGGTATTAGAAAATTCTAGATACACTTACCGAGGGTCCTTATTAGCCGTTATTCATAATTCCTTCTCAGTCTCGAGATAATATTTTTTTTAAAGAGTGGCGCTAGTGGACCTTTAGGCGCCCTCTTAATAAAAAATGAAGAACTCTGTAAATGTCTCACCGAGAAAATTAAGGTAAATTTGAGCTTGAAGTGAGCTGTCATTCCAATTGACGCTAAGGATTGACAGCTCAGTTCACCCTCACGTTGAGATTTTTACAGAATAGCCCGGCTGTTTTTATCACACCTGAAAAGGCACTACCTAAATTAACATAATTTTATGAAAAACCACGCCGAGAACCATGATCCTACTTACTTTTGAAAGCCGTCGTTGTGAGCAAATAAGGATAAAATGCTTTTTAAATAAATGTTAAGTGGGTTAAATGTCGTTTGCTTTGACCCTACCCAGCAACCCGTGATACTACTACCACTAAATAAAAAATACAGTAAACTCGCTTTGAAAAACTTGTGGGTAATGTAGTTCGCGCACCACCGACGCCACCGCGGTCCTGAAACTTTTTAAACGTTTTAGTTATGCTACCGCTGGGTTACCGCAGACGGTGGTAGACTTAAAATAGTAAAGTGCTGATTAATTATTTATCTATAGTCTGTTTGAAAAGTATCTCATGAAAGTGTAAATACCCTGTTCAGGTCAAATTCTTACGCAATCACCCACTAAAGGGAATTAGTAACACATCCATCTATATTTAGAAGGTTCCACCTTTTCAACACACCACTTTTTTAATTATCTTCTCTTCTTCTTCTTTTTTTATTATTATTATATGTTCGAATGATTAAATTGTAATTGAAAATTCATCGACGAAAATTGATGTTATAAAACTTACCTCAAAGTCAAATGAAAAACATATAAGGTGACTTAAAATTTGGATTTCGAGTTGAAGTATTCGTCATCATCATCATGATTTCAGCCGAAAGACGTCCACTGCTGGGCATAAGACTTCCCCAAGCACCGCCACTTCTACAGATTCATTAGAAGTATTTAAGTTAGCATTCAATTTGTAAGTGGAATCACAAAATGGCGTCCATAGGTAGGTACGTTTTCTGATTCATTTGTTTACATTTTCACCAGCTACTTTTGGAACAGACTCAGCAAAAATGACGAAATTCCATTAAAAAAAAATATCCTCTATTTGACCCTTTTAAGGAATAAATTTTCAATTTTCAATCCTTCCTTATTGCTCACCATACGTCAATAAATGGAAACACAGACAATACTTATGTATCTAAATTAGCGATTCGTCTTAGTACAAACCGAGTTTTAACTTATGTAGGCCAGAGCTCAAACCCAAACAAAAACTGGCTGAACAGTTTTTGTATGTCGAACCTTTTTTTGACTGAAATAAAGTTCTTATTCCAAAGTGACAACTTAAAAAAAGTCATTTGGTCTAAAATATTTTATTTTTTATTTTTCGGAACTTCGATGTCTGAATGGAAATTCAAAACAACCGGCCAAGTGCGTGTCGGATCACGCACAATGAAGGGTTCCGTAGTTGGGATGAATTTATCTCAAGAACAAACTTAACATTGTAGTTGAAAAACATGTTCTCCCACACGGAATGTATGGGAGAACATGTTTTTCAAACTGCTAATTTAAGTAGGTCTATTATTACTCATTAACCTGTAAACCCTACTTAGCTGTGATAGTTTTCCTTCTAACTTCGTTATATATACTACTGCTGTGATTTTTTTCATAAATCCAAGTACAACTATTTAGCTGGCAGGGGGGAGGGACACTATACTCTAACAAAAATTACCACTTTAAAGCTTAATATTTCGCAAACAGATCCCTAAATTGCAAAATGGCTTTCACACACCCACAATGTTTTTGAACGACCTTTCCAACGATATCCCACTTAACGTGAACAAAACAAAATATTTTCTTGTTTTTGTTTTACCACGTCGCGCGTCGCCGCGTCGGCGTGATTAATATGTATACCCATGCCAAATTACTACTTTCTAATACTAAGACTCAGAGCTAACCCGCGGACAGACAGACAGACATGGTGAAACTATAAAGGTTTCTTGTTTACTTCGGAACCCTAAAAATGGCCATTAAGTCATTTTCCAATTTAAAGATAAACAAATTGTGTTGTGGTAATAAGGTCGTATTTCCACCTCATTGATCATGAGGCAACGTGATGAGTGTTACGACCTTCTGTAAATAAGAAGCATGGTAAGACTACCTCATTCGCGTGGTAATGCGTTTAACTCGTAGCTCATTTAGTAAAGGAACCCATGTTTATGTTACTGTGAATAAGAACTTGGTAAGGGCCTCGAGCTTGTGTTAGACTGCTACAAAAATGACTGTGAAAAAAAAGGAAATACTGCACCTGTTTCGAAACGTAAAGAAATGTATTTGCAGTTTTTAGTGTCTATTTATTTACGTAAAGAAATGTATTTGCAGTTTTTAGTATCTATTTATTTACAAGTCGTGCGCCCGATGGTATTGCTCATCTGCAAAAATGACTCCCATAAAAACTTTCATCCCCTATTTAACCCCTTTAGGGAATAAATTTTCAAAAGTCTTCCTTAGTGCTGCCCTCTGACTTGTGCCTTAAAAGTTAATGCTTTGTAAATTATTAAACAATTAGCTATTTACACTAGGTACATAACTAAATGTCTAGCTAACTAACTATATTGTTAATTAGATGCTTCAGAAAGGTTACGATTTAATATCTATATAAGTAAATATTGAACAATTAGTGCGTGTAATTGCCATTTATAAATGGCAATTGTGACCCCTCTTCAAATTAAAAGTAAACACTGGATTTAGTTTGTGAATTAAACCTGTTTCGCTAGGATCAAATAAATAAATAAAAAACAAATGGAACAAAGATAAGCTGTTACAGTCTAACCATCGAGAGAATGCGTTCCTGACACCTGTCAGTTGGACAATTTCTAGTAGTAATAAGGATCAAATCCGCAAAACACATGTTCGTTAGTATGACACTGACAGGTGTCAAAACTGCATTCTCTCGTCGGCCGGACTGTAAGTGGAAAGTAGCATGATTACTACTACAATGAACACAATTATGTACTACCTACCTGCTCTATAGGTATTCAAAAATTATATTATCACTGTTTTTTCCCGCGGCTTCGTCCGTGAAGCATCGGCAATTATCCCGCAGGAAGGAGCTACTGAGTAAAAAAAACCGACAAAGTGCATGTCGGACCACGCAAAATGAAGGGTTCCGTAGTTGGGATGAATTTATACCAAGAACTAACATTGTAGTTGAAAAACGTGTTCATACGGAATGCATGGAAGAACATGTTTCTTGGTCGATTATTACTCGATAATTTGTAGAGCCTACTAAGCTGTGATAGTTTTCCTTTTAATTTCTTTATACATAATATACTACTGCCGTGAATTTTTTCACATATCCAAAACCAACCATTTAGCTGGCAGGGGAACGCACATTTGACTTTATCAAAAATGAACAGTTTAAAGCTTAATATTTCGCAAACCGATCCAAAAATGGTTTCCCACACTCACACATATTTTTTAACGACCTTTCCAATGATATCCCACATCATAGGATAAACGAGAAAAAAAAAACGTCCCCGCTTTACGTGTAGGTACACAAAAAAAAGAGTCTCTGAGCTAAGCCGTGGACAGACCGACGGACAATGCGAAACTAAAAGGGTTCCTTGTGGACTACGGAACCCTATATCCTAACCCAGGTCATGGTCTATCCATGTGTCGAAATTATTCAAATCCGTTCAGCCGTAAACTCGTAAAGAGAGAACAGACAGACAGAAAGATAGACAGCCAGAATTACTTTCGCATTTATAATTTTTTAATAATTAATACTAGCTGTTGCCCGCGACTTCATCCATGATCCAGGATGAAAAGTAGCCTATGTCCTTGTTCTACCCTTGTGCCAAATTCCATCCAAATCCGTTCAGCTATGTTAGCGTGAAAGCGTAATAAACAAACAAACTCACTTTCGCATTTATAATGAGTCTCTAATATCACTGAGACAATTAGGTAAATGGTTAAAGGTAAAGGTACACATTAATATAGGTCTACAGGACCTTATCAAATACACATCATTATGGCTTGAATACCACGATTAATACACCCCCGTTGGATCTTTTGCTTCTAATAGTTTCAACACACATAGGTAATACACATTAATGTAATATTGTAATATTATACTAGCTGTTGCCCGCGACTTCGTCTATGATCTAGAATGAAATGTAGCCTATGTCCCTTTTCGGGTCATGGTCTACCCATGTGCCAAATTTTATCCAAATCCGTACAGCCGTTTTAGCGTGAAAGCGTAACAAATAAACAAACTCACTTTCGCATTTTTAATATTTGGATTAGGATAGTATGGATGTCTGTAAAACCAGTAATAGCAAGCAAGAAATAGTAGCAGTAGAAATCACTACCCCATTCTCAATCACGACAACACACTACACAAATTCAGAAACATACCTTCTTCGAACAGATGCACCAGTTCGAATTCAAATAGAAAATACGAATCCGAAATTGGCATTTACCATGCGATACTCGCTAGCAGCCATTAAACGTAGCGTTCTAAACAGAATACGGAAACATGAAAGGCATCTCCAATTTGTAAGTGAACTACCAATGACGTGTATGTGTATGGAATTAATAAAATTTTCTTGTGTTTTAGCTTGGAAACTCCTCTGTGTGAAAATAGCACCTTTGTTCACGAATTCTGGCGGAATAGATTGTCAAAAAAAACTCGACGTTACATACTGTAACTTTACGTTTAACTCGGTGGGCTTAAGTCACGCTAGGAAAATAAAAAGTAAAAAAGTAGTAGTTAAAAGTTATGACTATTTGAGTGTTTTTAATAAAAAAAATATTATAAATGTCACTCCTCGTCACTTTTGTCCTAGAGGATTAGAAAACCAGCGTCAGACAGCATTTGTCTGGCGTTCATACAGAAATGGACCTTTTTGGCGCAGCCGTGAGGCACACACATTATAGTTAGAAGATTATTTTTACTTACTTATTTGTTTTACTTTTTATTTTATTTGTATTTTGTGTTTTACGAACTGTGTCCAAATAAACGTTATTCTATTTATCTTAACTATGGTTTTTTTTTTATTGAACAAACTTACGACTAACCAAAGATTATCTTGTCTGTGTAAAAGATACACACTAACACAAACACAATAATTTCAATGGTATCTAATATCGTCCGTGTTTAATAACCTAGGCTTTCAATCCTAATTAGTTTGTATAACGAAGATTTCAATAAAGATTTATTTAGGACCAGACTAATTTAAATTGGAGTGAGAGAAGTGGAAAGAGGGCAAGGCGGCCTTTGCCCTGAAGTGGGACAACACTGGCTTATAATAATAATAATAATAACCCCACCGCCTCTACGTTGACGTCGTGGTGGGCTATGCGCGCTTCGAACTCTAAGTCTGTGCCGGTAGAGTTTACTTTGCCGGTACGGGTCTGGAATGAGGAGCCAGACCAAGAGAAATACAGAAAATCGCAGGGCAGCATGTCGTGAGATGTTGGGCAAAAGCGAGCCCAGGGACCCTATTTCCCGGGAGAAATCTTGTTCCTCATCGCTGGCTTGCCTTTATTGACCGGCTGAAGTGAATACTGACGAAGAACAGAGCTGCCACCTCATTCTTGCCTTTATTAGCCGGCTTGAGTGGAGATTCGCAAAAGCACACGTGCTCGGAGGAAGGATGTATTCTAGTAAGTGATGGTAAGGATCTTGATCATCTTCCGGGCTCTGGGATTGTTCTAATAGCCGTGGAATACCTCTCCACTCCTCAAGCACATCAGGACATGTCGCGCCATTGTCACTACGTCACTATGTGCTAGCGACAGTTTCCGAGGGCCCATTATTGAGTGTACAAGTCACCTCTTGCCATTTTATCCGTGTACTATAAGACATTGATCAGGCAGGGGACATACATAGTTCTTATAGTTTAAGGTAACGAATCCACTATAGCCAACCAAACCCATAGCCCAATGTTTTTTTTCCATGTACTGCAATAGTTCTACACCAACCTGTGATTGTCCTTGGGTGCACTCGCGTAGTGTGTACGGGAATAATCGTCGGTTGGTGCCTCATTACGTTTACAATTGTCTAAGGGGCCTCTGCGAGTTGGCTTCGGCCCCTCGTACGCCTTCCAAAGGACCGGGATCCATAGTCCCGAGATTTGCAAATGTAAAAATATTAATAATAATTTCTAATTGAGCTTTAGTTGTTACTGAACCGAAATACAAGACGAAATGTCTTTCAAAATACCACTAACAATGAGGGTTTTCTGAAATGACGTTCACTAGGTGGCAGCACTGAGACGTCCGGTCCGGGCACCTGTCAAAAGTGTCAAAACGCCTTTATTTTCTTAAGTCGTGACTGAATGATAAACGAATGATGAACGCCATCATATATTTTATATTCATTGTCGAAATGGAAGACCTCCTATCAAAATGGCGCCAACTAGTTGCGTAAATTTTCATGAAAACCCTCATAAAACCATGACAATTTAACTATATAAACCTCACCCCTGGTCCTATACTATCTAATCCTAATTAGTTTGTATAACAAAGATTTCAATAAAGATTTATTTAGGACCAGATTACATATCTAATTTAAATTGTTTGTCGAGCTTTAGTTGTAAGAGACCTGAAATACAAGACAAAATGTCTTTTGAAACACCACTAACAATGAGGATTTTCTGAAATGACGTTCACTAGGTATGTATTAATATATATATATTAGGTCTTTACCTATGAAATTGCCGTTCTGCAGTACTGGCCATTTCAAATCAAAATAATTTTTGTTTGGCTAAGAATTCTAATTTCAAATTAATTTTATTTTAAAAACATGTTTTTTTTTTCCAAAAGTAGTCATTTGTTTATTGATTAGTGTTACATTTTCATCGCATTTCAATCTTTTTCATATACGCATCTTTTTCATTTCGCATGAAATTCGAGTAATTATGGAATATGAGTACCGTCATGGCAGCAACGTGGCACAAGCGGCACGCAACATCAACGACGTTTACGGAGCTAACACTACAAACCAACGCACCACCTGTTATTGGTTTGCTCGCTTCCGTTCTGGAAATTTCGACCTGAAAAATGAACCTCGCGGTCGTCCGAAGACTTTGGTCGACAATGACGAATTAAAGGCGATTGTGGAAGCTGATGATACACAATCTACGGCTGAATTAGCAGCAGCTTTCGACGTTAGCGTCAAAACAATATTGGTCAATTTGCGTCAAATTGGCAAGGTAAAAAAGCTTGACAAATGGGTGCCCCACGAACTCAATGATCGCCAGCGCAAAGTACGCGTCGAGACGTGCCTTGCACTGCTCAACAGACACACAAATGAAGGAATTTTGAACCGCATTGTTACCTGCGATGAAAAATGGATTCTGTTTGATAACCGCAAGTGCTCAGCAAGTTGGTTGGATCCTGGTTCAGCACCTAAACAATGCCCTAAACGAAAACTTACCCCTAGAAAAGTGATGGTCACTGTTTGGTGGTCTAGCGCCGGTGTGATTCATCACAGCTTCTTAACAAACGGGGTGAGCATTACTGCAGATGTGTACTGTGAAGAACTGAACACAATGATGGAGAAGCTGGCACATCTCCAACCAGCATTGGTCAATCGCTCGTCTCCGCTGCTACTGCACGACAACGCGCGACCTCATACTGCACAGCAGACGGTCTCCAAGTTGCAAGAACTGGGGTTGGAAGCTCTCCGTCATCCGCCCTACTCACCAGACCTTGCGCCTACAGACTTCTACTTTTTCCAGAATTTGGATAACTTCTTGGCGGGAAAAAAATTTAATACCCGAGAGGCAGTACAAAATGCCTTTGAAGAATTTGTTGCCTCCCGTCCAGCTGATTTCTTTAAGAAGGGCATCAATAAACAGCCACTGCATTGGCAAAGATGCATTGATTGCATGGGTGATTACTTCGATTAATACAAATAAAAAATACATGAAAAAAAATCGTTTAAATTTTTTCATACAAAACGGCAATTTCATAGGTAAAGACCTATAAGTATATATATGATGTATTTATTCATTTTATTTTTGTCTTATTTTGTTATTTCACATATATGCTGCATCGGTTGACGTCATCACGTCAACGCCGGCTGTCGCTGAAAACCAGCGCTGGGGCTCTGTCTCGCATAGGGTCGCAGCATTATGCTGAGCGATGGCCGTTTTGCGTGGATGTGACGCATATTTTCCCTCAAATTGTTTATTTTCGTGTTTTGTTCTTTCCTTGCGTCATGTGTACCGCAAATAAACGTATTTTCTTTCTTTCTTCTTTCTTTCTAGGTGGCAGAACTGAGACGTCAGGTCCGGGCATCTAAGCGCCTATATTTTCTTTAGTTGTGTCTGAATGATAAACAAAATGATGAACGTCATCATATACCTACCTATTTTGTATTCATTGTCGAAATGGAAGACCTCCTGTCAAAATGGCGCCATAGAATCATGACAAACTAAGCATTTAATGGTTTCCAAGCTCATTTTTGTCTGGAATATCATCGAAAACCAAGACAAAAATACGTTGAGCTATGAAGCCGATCATTTTACTCTTAAAAAGAGATCTTTTAAAACTGGCCAACAATTATTTGATTTCACAGAAGCACTTCCTAAACCGACTAAAGAGTCGTACATTCAATATCGATGCCTAGTTACAGTATCGATGCCGAGATTCGATTCGTTTCAACCAATTGCGTTCTGTAATGAACGGTGCTCAATGTCACGGAATCGAATGGTATAGCCTGATTGTATGGCACTCGAATGGGCACTCGATTCTAAAAGTCCGGGTAACAACATTATAAAAGTGGTGTAGCCAGTTACAAATAGATAGACCTGTGAAATGTATTGGAAGCTAGAGATCTAGGGGTCAAGTTATATTTGTTCTAATTTATTGAGTTTTTGATGTACATTTTAAGAGTACATACACTCGTGAGCAATAAATTTGGGTCAGTAACAGAATACTTATTAGCTTGGAAACTAAGAAGGCTATCTTATTCAAATAAACTGTAACTCATTTTTAATTTTCTTTTCAATCGCTCTCTCACTGCTGAGAATCGTGACTCTGTACCAAAATGCCAACGGTCTTTTTCCATCTGCTATGATCATTGGCCTGGTGGAGTGCGGCGCTGATAGGTATCGTCAATTGCTCGGATATTTGATCCGCCCGCCTTTTTGGGCTTAGGCCTCTAGGTCTTTTGCCCTCTATTTTTACGAAGTTTACGTTTGCTTTACATGAAAATCTTTTTTTTTTAATCCATCAATTTGATCGCAAAATAAAAATTAAGCCGTTGGCTGTTAAGATCTTTGACAGTTTTTTACGGGTCGTAAGAAGCCCGAAAGTCTGACAACCAGTCTTACCAAGGGGTATCTTGATAACAACTGTGTGGTGGTCAGATAGGTTCCATGTAAAATACTGGTATTCAGCTGTATCCAAGAAGGCAATCCTACCCGAACATAGTTGGGAAAAGGCTAGGCAGATGATAATATTTGGGTTTGGAGTCAGTGACTAAAATGTACAATCCCCTTGGGCAATCTTTGGCTAAAAGTTCACATAATTAGTGACTTCTGTCTATATTATAATATTTTTTAAATAAGTTATTTAGTATTTAGTAACTAGTGTAAATAATCATTTACTGTTAGGTACATGTAAGCACCACTTGCTCATAAAAAAACTTATAATAATAATAATCGTGTCGAGGAAAGCTATCTTCTATTGTCCAGAAAATGAGCCCTCCAAAAAAAAATTAATCATTATTTTTTGGCCGGAAAACGCTAGAACTAATAGAAAAGTGAACTCAAACAGAACCACTTCTATTTATTTTCCTAAGAACTTATTAACTTAATGGACAGTTTTCAATTTGCTCGTGTTTTCAAAACTAAAGTCGACCGTCCACGTAGGATGTGCATGAAGAGGTTTGCTGCGTTAGCAGCGCGATTATTAGTTTGCCGGCCGCGCATCCGTGCGTAGCGTGACCGTGAGTCGGGGTCGCAGTGGATGATCCCACCTACATTGTCACACAACGTGAGCAAGCTTAGCTGATTAGTAGCTTAGGCGTGGGTTGCTGTGGAGGGGCACCTTAACCCTGGATCACTAACCATTCGTCAAAATGACGACGCGTACGTTGTGTATTTAGTGTTTTGATTAAATTCCGACTTCCGCCATCATTGCCGTTTCTACATATTCGTCCTGACCTACCTTCCTGATTCGCATCATTAGTGACCCGCAATAACTCATTACAGATGCACGTTTTTTAGATCGGGATATATCATATGATCGTCGTAAAATTTCAAACAAATTACGTAACGAAATTTGAAGTAAATCATAGCGGAGATCCTGAAAATTGTAGACTAGAGCAGGAAGGTTGTAGTCAAAACGTTCCCAGAACTCGCAATACTTGCAGCTGTTAAAAAAGAGGTCGTATGACCGTCGAACTTCTGCAAGGGCTGAAAAAAGCGATTTTGCAGCGAGCATATTGTGTCTATGAGCAATCATTGTTCAATGTAGGTTTTTCTAAAACAGATTATGTTATTGGATAAAAAGAAAACTAAGACTGCTAATTAAGGTCGTATTGTGTCATAAATAAAGTTGATGAAATAAAAATTGATGTTTCAATCCGTCGTAACATTTACGAATGCTTAGTGATAATGTTAGTCGAAATTAAGGATAGTGAGCTAGGGTTAAATGCGCTCCAATACCTTTTAGAAGGGGAGAAAAATCTCAAAAGTTGGGGGTTGTAAAGGTGACATCTTTGTCACCTTTACAACCCCCAACTTTTGAGATTTTTTGCAGAGTGTAATCAAGGAGAGCGAGGGAAATGCGAAGGTGTACCGTGTATACGTAGAAAAATGTAGTTGTTACAGTTCAAGAGCTTTTCAGTCTATCATTGTAAATTGTACCTTATATGAATGATCATAAAAGTCATAGTGCTGCTTTTCCCTGCGTCACGACTTTTCACTAGAATTTCTCAACCACAAAATAATCACGCAAATTAAACTACATTCTAATAATCATTAAATTAGAATATCTCGCAGATAAAGCTCATACTCAAAACGGAGATACTTACATCGGAAGTCGATTCGATAAAATTGAATCAACAACTTAAAAAGAAGCTCTGCATTCATTTTCCGATTAAGTTGAACGTATAAAGGGGCAAAGCAAGTGGATTTTTTAGAAATGTATTTAATCAAACCTATAATTATTTCCATTTTGCTTTCCTACAAATATTTATGGACACTCTAATAAAATGATTGCACCTCTGCATTTTCTGTAAAGGAACTGTTACTGTACATGTATAAAATATGTATATTTGTGAGTTTTATATATATTTTTTCTTTCAAAGGACCTGTCTAGTCTCAGTAGTTCCTTTAGCTTTTGCAAAGGAACTACTGATCCAAAAAAAATCAGCAGTTCTTTCAAAGGAACTGCTAAAGGAACTATCTAGACTCAGTAGTTCCTTTCCCATTTGCAAAGGAACTACTGATCCAAAAATTCTCAGTAGTTCCTGCAAAGGAACTGCTTAAGGAACTAGTGAGCACAAAGGCTTTTTATGAACCTCATATCCTTACATATTATAAAACAAAGTCCCCACCGCGTCTGTGTGTCTGTCTGTCTGTCTATCTGAACACGATAAACTCAAAAACTACCGAACGGATTTTCAAACGGTTTTCACCAACGGACGGAATGATTCATGCGAAAGGTTTTCGTATATAATTCATTAAGGTTTTGAGTAAATTGGCTAAAATATGACGGTTCTTGTTGAAGATATCGGAAAAAATGATGCCGACTGGGAGCTTTACTGGCGTGCGGCGCGTAAACCGTAAAAGATACATAAAAATTATGTCCATAAAAGTACGTTCTCGTGGAATATTTTGCGATATCCACGCGGGCGAAACCGCCGCCGGCAAAAGCTAGTAATTCCTATTTTGATCGACTAAAAATATGTATTAATAATATTACTTTAATGTATTTATTTGGCGACTAGTAGTCACAGCAGTATCAAAATAAAAATAAAACAGCTCGGCAAGCGACGCGAATTTGTTTGATTTTTCTATATGTGCAGAGCTCGCGTAAAAAGTAAGTAAACGTATGGTTTTTTTTTTTTCATAAAGCTTTGGACCGATGTCGCTCCCGAAGCGACCATGCTGTTAGACGTCCAACGACCGAATACACGTATTTTTTGCTTTATCATATTAATATAAAATTATTTAGATATAAGGCACTAAAATTCCCCAGTGGGGTTTCGCTACGTCAAAAGTCGGCGGCAATGTAATGCCGTAAGCTTTTGGTTACGTAAAAAAAGAAAAAACACGTGTCTATTTTTTGTTAATGTCTATCTGACGGACAAAAAAAATATTTGTCTCTCTGTTGTCGGGTTGTCGCTTGTCACATGTCGCCTGTAGGATTAAAATAAATTATAGTCCCCAGGTGAGCTAGTAGTCTCGAGCCAAAACGAGCAAAGAAGAAACGAAAATGTCGTAGAAGACTTTTATTAATCAGCCATGTATAACATCGAGCGTGTATCAGGAATGTGTGGTCATATTTATGGGAGTGGTACAGACCATCAAACTGAACAACATTCTCCTCAGCTACCCCGTACACAACTTAATACCTACTCGACTCAAATGTATGGGAAGCTTTAAATATGAACACATATTTCAGATAAACGCTGTATAGTGCACAACCTTTCAGCACATACCTTCTAGCTTCTAACTGAACATTCTCGATTCCTAACTTTATTACTCGTAAAATTATTGTTTATTAATAATACCCTTAATCCTAACGGGTATAAGCGCCATTAAAGCTAATGTCGCTTACAATCTTTGGGTTCAAATATCGGTTCTCCAACACCCTTATAAATATGGATATGGCTATTTTGGGTGGCTAGTGGCTTACTCCTGAACAGAATTGTCTTAGTAATGAGTATTATTGAATTAAATTTAAGACCTTTTACGGTTAGTGTTACGGGAAGGTTTAGTGTGTGAGGTCATGGCGGTATGCTGATTTTAAGGGCAAGGTTTAAGATGGGTTTTGAGTCCGTATCATGTTATTATACATTTTATAAACCTCTGTTCTGTCCAGCTGGAGGGCATCCAAAAGCTAGCAACAGCATCCCTCAGGGCACAAGTCCTACTCGTACTTACGACTCGACAAGTGTTTTTTAAAATTTTATTGAAAATTCAGTTCCCTTTGACATCCGCCTCTTAACCAGCAAATGTCGATTTTAGTAGATGCGAAGATTTATTTGCAGCAAAAAATAATCAATAGGAAGAAATTATTTGTCTAACAAACCTCATGGATATGGTTTTAAAACAC
Source organism: Agrochola circellaris (assembly GCA_914767755.1). Taxonomy (NCBI): domain Eukaryota; kingdom Metazoa; phylum Arthropoda; class Insecta; order Lepidoptera; family Noctuidae; genus Agrochola; species Agrochola circellaris. Next base: position 11,249,036 of record OU611862.1, read on the forward strand.
AAAGTAATATAAAAAAATGGATTTTCAGGATTTTTTAGGGTTCCGTAGTAAACAAGGAACCCTTATAGTTTCGCCATGTCCGTCTGTCTGTCCGCGACTTAGCTCAGAGACGGTTAGTATAAGAAAGCTGTAATTTTGCATATGTATACATATTAATCATGCCGACATGCAGGGATGCAGGGTTTTTTTCTCATCTACCCCATGTTGTGGGGTATCGTTAGAAAGTTCGTTCAAAAATAGAGTTAAAAATGAGTTTGTGAAAACCATTTTCGGATTCCGCGAAATATTAAGCTTTTAACAGATTTTTTTTGTTAGAGTCTAGTGTCCCCCCGCTCTGCCAGGTAAATGTTTGTACTTGGATTTGTGAAAAAAATCTCAGCAATAGTATATAATATAACGAAAATAAAAGGAAAACTATCAGAGCTAAGTAGGCTGTACAGGTTAACGAGTAATAATCAACCAACTTAAATATGCATTTTGAAAAACATGATTCCTCATACATTCCGTTTGTTCTTGGGATAAATTCATCCCAACTACGGAACCCTCCATTGTGCGTGGTCCGACACGCTGCACTTGGCCGGTTTTTTAATTTAAAATTCGAATTGCGTATGGATCAAAGGCAGACTAGACAGAGCCTCTCAAAATAAATCCAACACAGAATACAAGGAAGGTTCGCACAAAGCGTTAGCAGCATTTCCTCATCTTGTCATTTGGAACTTGAGAGAGCTGCAAACAGAAAAGGCATTAGACACTAAGACATTTGTCAATCCCTCTCCTGAATTACAAGTGTCGACCTTGGGCCACATTCCTTTTGTTAAAAGTCTTTAAGAAGTCGTCTCGAACAAGGAAAGGTTGTTTGGAGGTCACCTGGCAAGAATTCTTTGATGGCCTTATTTTAGATTCGAGATTTTTTTTCTTTATTTATTTATTCATATAGGTAGTTTGTTGTACAGCAGAAAAATACATAACAAAAAAATAGAATCACTATAATGGCCTTATCGCTTTCTGCTATCTCTTCCAGGCAAACTTGGAATGGACAGTGATTGCGTGGACATAAAATGGGGCTGTCATTGGTGTAAAATAATAAGTATCATCAACATCAAGTAAAAGTATACTTATAATCAGCCTATAATGTTCCCTCAGCTGGGACACAGGCCTCGTCGGTGAGAGGAGCGGAGTATAAGTATATTGATGCAAATATACTCCATACATACTAAATATAACGTGTTCCTTCTGTTATCCCATAGCTCAAGGGTATTAATGAGACCATGACAAAGAATCAACTGGCATGTTTTATTTTATTTTTTATTTTGTATTCAAAATAATTCGACAACTCTAGGGCCTAGACTTACGGGATATCAAAAGGAACACCTTGTATACAACTAAAATAAACCTTATTTCCTTGTACTCTGGAAGCGGACCCCAAGATAGTTGGGAAAAGGTTAGATACATGATGATGGTATAATAATTATATTTAAAAAAAAAACCCATTTCTTTTTTATTAAAATGTGTCAAGCTTCGAAAAGATGCGGTAATCAACTGGGTTCTCTTAAAAATAAATGTTGGGTACGATGGCATACTGGATATGCAAGTAATACAAAACTTAAAAAAAAAAACCTATTCATTGTACCTATATGTATATGAGGCAAGAAACAAATTGCATTTTTCTGACATTTGTTTTTTTTTACAATTGTTTTACAATTCAAATAATGAATTGTAGGTCGCGTTTTTTTGGTGGAACGGAACCCAAACTCGGAACGCGTTGTTTTCGACAATTCCGGAAGTGACGTAGAAAACCATGTGAATGAACATTCTTAGCAAACTGCTTGAAATCTCTTAAGTGCGATTTCTTCTTGAATTTGAAGCACATTTATTTTTTAATTTATATGATTTCTGGTTCAAAAAAAAATGTTTTAAAAATGTTTTAAATGTTTTAATTTACCTATTATTCAATGGGTTTCTTTTAAATATCAGTGATTTGTCATTATTCGCATTTTTTGTGCAGCAACATCTTTTGTTTCAGTAAGTACACACGGCTACACATCAAGCTATACATTTCCAGTTTATGCTGATCTCGCATTGTACAGGATTTTCGTACAATGCGAGGTCAGCTTAAACTACCTATCCACTACGTCAAACTTCAGACTTTTGTTTATTTTATGCTGAGGTAAAAATCTTTTAAAAACCTTTATAACCCTAAGCAATTCTTCTATTTCTTTATTTTTAAGGATTTAATAATAAATGCAATAATAACTGAAGTTTAAAGTTGAAGTTTGAAGTTTTTTATATTAAATAACTAATAAGTATTCCTAAATATAGAAAAACAAAAGAACAACGTATTAATTAAAAAAAAAAAAAAAATGTCTATTACATATGACGCTGGATCTTTCTATCATCCACGTCCAACATTTAAGTAAAGATTGAATATCTATATATTCAGTCAATATTTGACTTCAATTCATAATGTCTAGACTTCGTGATCGGTTCCGAATAATTGGTTACTCCTGCATACCGTGAAACCAAAGCGTGAAACTCATTGAAATCTGTTTTAAAAATAATTTGTATAAGTCCGAAATCGCCAACCCGTCTTAAGAGGCTTACATCAGCTAAAGCGCGGTCACTGTCGGACTGCATAGAAATGAAAGAGAAGCGCGATGACGCGACGCAGGTAATTTATTGCAAAATATGAAGCAGTTAGCGATTTACAAAAAATCTATTGATTGGACTGGAAAATTAAAACACTATCATGCTAATATGTAGCTTGTAAAATAATCTGACAAAAAATCAGAATGATTGCATGTAAATTAATATGATTTTTAATCGTTAAAAGAAATTTTTAGAGGTATCTTCATGTTTTTTTTCTATCGTATCAAATTAGTTGTATTATATTTTCAACACACTATCGTACTAGCATATATCCTGAAGAATATCATATATTTTTCTGATTTTGTTTACTGCAGTGGATCATATTCTTTTATGCATTATAAAACTTGCGTTTAGGCACGTTTAGGTCCTGTAGTCCCCTTAAGCAAGCGTAGTTATCAATGCTCGTGCCTTCTGTGTATGAGAAGAGGCCTTTGCCTTGCAGTGAGACTGGTATTATTTTATTTAATACCTAGTATTCGAAGAAGTACATGTGGAATTCTATAATTTTATTTTATTTATTTGTTTAGAAGAAGATATTTGTATAGATGTATAGATACATATTTCAATTTGTTTTGCACGGAATTCAATTTTTTTTCTAAAACAAAAGTAGCCTAAGTTACTTCTTATTACATCAGCTATCTTCCAGTGAAAGTGCCGTCAAAATGGTTCCAGCCGTTTCGGAGATTAGTTGGAAAAATTAAAATTTATAAATTCAGTGGGACAAGATAAAGCACTTTTACTCAAAGTTCCATCAGATTACTTAAGTTAGTACCTACATATTTAACAATTATATTTGAAAGTTACTGGAAATTAATTCCTTGGAAGAATTTTGTTTATCCAACAAAATGGAGTTCATTTCGAGCAACTTATTAGTTACTTTACCCACTTACCCTTTTTTTTTTCAATTAAAATAAGTTAAGATTTTATTGTTTTCCTTTTATTTAATTTATCATGTTTGAAAGAGAGATTTATTTATTACGATTGACCATATCGATTGATGCCATAAAAGTAAAGGCTGTTATTTTTTCAGATTTTAGCCGGTTCGATTCCCGAGTGGGGCAAGAGAATTTTCGAAAATCTTTGAATGCAGATTTGTTTCTATAAAAAAATAAAAAAATGTTTTCTTCGAGTCAAATTTGCTATCTCCAGTATTTAGAGTACTTTTCCTCCAGGTGAGGTTAAAAAATCCCATCCTGTATACTTTCATAATATCATCGTCGCTCGGCATCCAATACCGTGAATGTGTGACATTTTGACGAAAATCTGATTTTTATTTTATTTCATTCTACACGTTCAATTATGTGGTCTTGCATAAAAATCAGATTTTCGTCAAAAATGTCTCATTAGCGGTATTGGATGCCGAGCGACGATATGCATTTAGTAAAAAGCTGTTATTTTGACATTACAAAAACACTTCAATTTTATTTATTTGTATGTATGTTTATAAGATTTATTTCATTAACTAAGCTGTCATTCGTGGATCTTTGACAGTCGTTACGGGTCGTCAGAAGCCCGAAAGTCTGACAATCAGTCTTATCAAGGGGCCCAGTTACTGGGTTGTGGAGTTCAAATAGGCAGTCGCTCCATGTAAATACAGCTGCATCCGGTTAGATTAGCACATGTACAGCACATGTATTAGCACATGTATGAGCACTGTGACCATTACCTTCTACAAAACTACCACTTGTCTTTCATTGACTTGAATGAGCCCTGGCGGCAGAGAATATGTCATGCTCACTCAAATGTCTCGCTGGTGGTGGCGTGTGTGTTGGATCATTAAGTTCCCTTCAAAATGGTTGAGCTGAATGGTGCTGATCCATGCGTCATGTTCGTGATCGGGCGCCGTCAGTAGGGACTGTTCATCTCTTAGCTGCCATGGCTTATTTTAATTTTTTAATTCGTTTTTATCTTTTCATTGCGGACGCTTTTAACGTGTGTAAATATTTTGATTTTAAAGAGTGTCTGTGGAGTTTCTTGCCCGTTCTTCTCAATAGGAAACTACTACGCTTTGGAATGGGCAACTAGCTTCATATTTCTGACTGACCGACCCCTTGACAATTCAAAAGTGCCTGTAATTGGTTTATTTGAAATAAATGCTTTGAGTTCTGAGTTTAATTTTTATTTTATTGGAACCCGACCCCAACATAGTTAGAAAAAGGCTAGGTAGATTGATATTTTATTAACTAAGACAGTAGCTACGGTGTCCTCAAGTCTTAACTATCTATGACAAAAAGTTATATATGCTGTGTATAAAAAGAGTACCGATTAAATTCCTTTGCCTATCAAACCACGTAAACATAAACATCACGCCTGTCTTTACTCGACGGGTCAGACCGAGATGTACTTATACTGCCCTGCTAAGCCGAAAGGCGCTAGCTCAATCGGAGTAAGTTTTGAGAAAATTGAGTTTTTGTTCATTGTAATTTAAGGAAACATATGGATATAAAAAACTTCTGAGTGGTTTTTTTAAATGTTTTAAGTTAGATATTTGGCTTATACCATTAGATGCGAAATTGTTATAGCTATTGAATGGTATAAAAAAACTAAAAGGGCGTATCTCTGAGATAGCGCCTTTTGGCTTAGCTGGGCAGTATAGTGCACTCAAATTTCACCCGTTATGTTTACGCCCCATGTAATAGGGGGCGAGTCTATTCCTGATGAAAAACCCAATAACACTGCCCGACCTGGGAATCGGACCGAAACCGGCCTATCAAAATCAGTGGTAAAACCATTAAAAAAAAAAGTTTTTTATTACTGGAAGAATAGGTACCTACAGTAAATCTCCTTAAAATAAATTTGGTCTTATACAATGTGCACTTAGGTGTCAAAGGAGTGCTTTGGCACTGGTACTAGGATTACCCTGTATCACGAATGCCATCACCTTCCTCCGGACCAACTAAGATAGTTGTTTATACTTACTTAGAATTAAATTTTGAATGAATTATAAACGAAAATAAAATTAAGGTATATAAACAAGGAAATACACAAAAGGAGCATGTGTTTGTATGTGTGTTGTAATGTGTGTGTGTGTATATGGGTGTATGTGTGTGTTTGGTAGTATGTGTTAGAAATCCAGAAGGTATGAGTGAATATGCGTTGGTGAAAAAGACAGTTAACCCACTAATTGTATAAGTCTCTCAGATTCTTCGTAGGTGAGACCCCTCAGGCAGTTACTAACAGCGTTCCTGCATTGCTGCCTGGTAAGTAAGCAAATATTTAGAAGAGCATTAAGTTTATTGTAAACCCGTGAACCCAGTATCCAATAATGCCGCTGAGCGAGAGCAATTCTATGTCTCTCCGTGCTACACAGTCTCGTTCTTTTGCGTTTGCCTTCTCGTAGCCGTAGGGAGTGTGGTATAGTGGCATGTTTGCGCAATGTTAGTCTTTGACATTGGTCAAAGACTAAGAGCATTCATTTTGCAGGCAACATGGTTATTTAGCGTTCTGCTTGCCTTTTTTTAGGAAGGTCAGCTTACCTTATGCGGCAATCCGCATAAGGTAAGCTGACCTTCCTAAGTCCAATCAATGAGTAGCGAAATAAAAATAAATACCACAAGAAGTAATCAACCCTCAATCGTTCAGAGTTTAAATTGGAAAGAAAACAATTTACAGCCACAAACGACCTCATTCTCAGACTCTCAAGATTTCTACAAGCGGGTATTGGAGCGCTCAGTAATTACAAACCGACTCATTTCCCACAGAATTTCACTTAAAGCCTACGTTTTAGAACATGGAGTAGTTAGCAAATGGAGTGTCGATGTTATACACTTTTATTTGAGAGACATCGGGCATACCGATAAGATTTCCCATCAGCAAAAATGACGAACTTTCATACCCTCTACAAATAATCAAAAATGCGTCCTTGGTACTATACTTCTAGGCCCAGCAGTTTAGGCTATGCGTTGTCTTTCGGCGACGATAACCGACTTTTAATGATTTTATACTGAAGGTCACGTCTTAACGATTAGTTAAAATGTTTTGGAAAAAATATACTTATGTTAAATTAGAGCATTTTCTTATCAACTTAATTTATGAATACTTTAGATTATGTTTATACTACATAGTGAAATTAATTTGTAAAATATGTCTAACTCGGATAAAAAACTGAGAATCACGCAAAACCTATCAAGCGTATTTTTCTGAAACCTTCACCATTTTAATGATAATTAAATTATTAATCTTTTAATATACGTTTTTCATTAAAATACCTTTTGTTTTATGTATACTAAATTAATAATGCGTCTTTGATGGTAGATTACTGGCTGGATGTACGAAGCGTTGCGTGAGCTCAGTACAGAACACGCAAGCTATTCACTTAATTTCACTGACATATTTGTGTCTTAAGTAGAAGAAGATATTAAGTACTTAGATGTCAGATAACAACAGTAGAATCACCATCCAGATAAAAGGTTTGATTCCGCCTAATCTATACATAATTATAATAAGAAGAAACGAAGTCAAAACTGTTCATTGAATTATGGAAAAAAATAAAGTTATTGCTACGAGGTGTGGGAACGATTCTGATGCCGAAAATATAGTTTTTAGAATGTTTTTCGGTATGTCTGGATGTACACACGGCTACACATCAACTCGGCTAAATTTCCATTATAAGCTGACCTCGCATTGTACGGCAATCCTATATAATGCGAGTTCAGCATAAACTGGAAATTTAGGTATAGCTTGATGTGTAGCCCCGTGTACATAAGTTCCAGATTGTCCTTAAACCGGCTGAACAGATCTTGGCATACAGATACAACTTTACAAGCTGGATTAAGACAGGTTACTTTAATCCCGATAGTACATTCTCGTGGGATATTTTCCGACGTACATGTGGGTCACGGGCAAAAGCTAGTTATTATTATAAAAATAAAACCGCACACAAGCGTTGCCTTAATATGTACTTTTTCCTTAACGAACCTGCGTAGATGAAAAGTGCATTGAATTTAGTAGTGAAGGATAAAATAATATCTGCCTTAATTTCACAGTAATTTTATTTGCGGGTTTCTTAAGATCACGTTCACGCCAAGTAATAATAAAGCCATAATATACATATTACAATAGGTATCATGTAAATTGAGAAGATCGTTATTTGATGAAGATTTTGTAGAATACCTATTTGTAAAAGGCTTCATTCACGAATACACTAGATGTATTATCCCGAATAAAAACCTATTGCTCTCTCAAAAAATAAATAAAAAGATATTATAAATATTCAGATTATTATCAACTTTTGCCAAATGTTCAGGACTGTGTATGTTATCGCGGAAACTGTAAAAAAATATTTAAAATAAAGTAAGAAAATAAGTCCAGACATTAATTATTAAAATTTTACATAAAATCTAAGCAATGAAAAAAAAGCAGCTAAATCAATAGAAAAATATATTGTAAATTAATGCTGATTCAATTTTTGCGCAATACATAATATGCACACCACCACATTGCCTTATTTTTCGGGCCATTATTGAGGCCTTAACCCTGAATCTAGCGTACTATTGAATCGAAGTTCACATGCACACTTCATTTACTACATCCTCAGTGTTTCAGAAGCTCTATCGCTTGGAGTATTAAGGACAATGTCTATAGGCTTATTTCCATATTAATAAACAGATTATGAGCTTATTATATGCTGGGAAGCTTTGACGTTGTAGTTCCCGTAATTAATTACTACTATTACTATCTTAGTTATGAAACGATGATTTGGACGAGTTCTCTACTCACAGAGAGTATTCATGAGTTTATATTTGAAAACCTGAAAAGGGGTCCCTATTATGAACGACTTTTAATATACGCTTCAATCAACTCTGTAACAGCGAAAAAAATATGTTGTGTGTACATAACTCGACAAAATGGAGGGAACACCAAATGGGTTTTTGTCGCGATTTCAGTGCTGCCGTCCTTTAACTAGAAGGCCGATAAGCCCAAAAAGTTGTTTCCGAGAAAATGGCAAAAACCCGGAAATCGTTATTTCTTAAAAACTATGATACTTTGGTTAATGATTGTTGGACACATCAATTGATATTTCTTTCTATTTATTCTAAAGAATCTTTTATGTCCAGAAACACGGGAACTATTTATGTTGTAAAAATGTTTCTTAGACAGAAAGATAGAGAATTTTGAACTCTATCACTTTCTATTAAAAAGTAAAAATTTGCCATTTGAGGGTTAACGGCTTTCTAGTTAAAGGAAGGCAGAGTGTTGGTCCTATCTATAGTAAAATATGTTCAAAATTGTAGGTAGTATGACCCCTTTTCAGCAATTTCAATTACACCTTGTATAAAACAACTACTTTGATAAAGCTAAGAGGTTCATAGAAATGCTATGTACCAACTTATTTAATTGTATCCGTTTTGAACTGTAATTCATAATTTTGTATTTTTGACCATTCATCACCTACTCGTTTACTTCATTAATTATAATTTGCATGCCTAATCTAAGGTAGATTGTACAAGGATCACAATTTTATTGTTTTTAATACCTTATGTCATGTACCTACAATCTATGCAAATAAATAAACTTTACTTTACACACCTGGACTCCTTAATTAAGCCGGTGCATTTCCATGTCAGTTATAAACGCCTAAAACATCAAAATAATCATGAGTCAAAGAAAAAGTTTTAATGCAGTTTTGAAGCTGACTTACTGGGCTTCATTTTGGTGGCATCATTAATCCTCACGACCACTTAAAAACATCATCATTTTAAGAGACCTTTATACAAGAAACTTCAGAGTGACTTGATTTAGGAGTGTACTGTAAGCCAAACTAAAAATGTATATCGAGTCGATTTTAGTGAAAATATTGTATACTGCGCGGTTTTTGATGACCAATAAAAGTTGAAGCAGAGTCTGAAAATGATATGGTATACAGTGCAGTCGTCAAATATCACATTTAAACGCTCCGTATTTTTTTAGGCTTTTGTACACAAAACTGGATTTTTTTATGATAATAAAACTATACGTTTATTGTTAGCATCAACGGCATATAAAAAATAACAGAAGAGCGAGCGAAAATAAACGATTATTATTATGTAGGTACAAAAATATTATATTGGGTTTGAAATTGAATCTCCTCAATTTGTATAACAAATTGTATAATTTCTGTGAAAATTTATAATTTAGTAGTCATATGAAAGTGATCCTTTTTTGTTTACATTTATAGCTAAAATAATTTAACACATATTTCTGATGAGCTATGTAATTGAGAGCCGTGTCGTGTGCTATCGGGAGGAGCTCGTGGCTAAATAATAACCACCGCACGATTCGAGCGAAGGATAATCTCATTTGACTATCATTATAACCCGCTGATCAATAATGTGATTTGAATTTGGAACCTTAACTAAAAATTCGTATGAAAACTTATAAAAAATATTTAATTGCTTTAGAGTTTTTTATTACCTCGCAGAAGGGGAAAAGAATTGACTCAGGGATAAAGTCAAGATTCTAGTCTCAACTCCCTCGCTTCGCTTGGGAGCACAAGCATCTTTTGTTAAGCTCAGGATTTAAACTAACGTCTGTGACATTAGACACTGTTTTATTCCCTTAGTGAATAATCTACTGCACAAAAAAACCGGCCAAGTGCGTGTCGGACCACGCACGATGAAGGGTTTCGTAGCTGGGATGAATTTATCCCAAGAACAAACCTAACATTGTAGTTGAAAAACATGTTCTGCCATATATTCCAACTGCAAATGTAAAAGTTTGTAAGTACGTATAATCCATATATTCCAACTGCAAATGTAAGTTTGTACGCACAGTGTCGAGAGATTTACCATGTTATTTTAAGCCCATATACTACGGTTTTCCTGTAATCTATGAGTAAATAACTACCTATTCCCTGTTTTTTTTTTTCAAAATTTAAGGCCCCTAATATCGTATAATAATATATAATAATAATATATAATAATAAAATATATATTAAAATATATAATAATAATATATAATAATAAAATATATATTAAAATATATAATAATAATATATAATAAAACTAATTTAGTTTTCGAGATAAAGGGGGGTGGTATGGTAAGTTTTCATAAATTTTCTTAAATATCAATTTATTTTATAATTACAAAAAAAAAAAACATTGTTCCTCGCAACAAGTCACACGGTACAGTTTGCAAAACCAATTCAAAACAATATTCAAAATTCATAATTGTACCAAATTTCAACTTAATCGGTCCATTAGATTTGAGCATTAGAGCAAATTGACTGTGACAGACGGACAGACAGACAGACAAACGAGTGAGCCTATAAGGGTTCCGTTTTTTGTCCTTTTGAGGTACCGAGGAACCCTAAAACATCATAGCTTTGATGATAATTATGTTAATAACATCTCGAAGACAAATAAACGTTATGATGATGAGTATCAATTATTAAAACGACATCAACTTTCCAGAAAGCTCAAAATGAAAATCATGCGATCTAAATGCTTCCCTTTTTAGAGATACATTGAAATAAATATTGATGTCGGAATATTTTTAATAAAAGGGAATTGCGGATGGTTTGTGTTGACGTCCAAGCGTTGGGGCTCAGTTATAGAGGCATGAGTTCTATGACTTATCTAGTATTTGCTAGAGAGAGTAATGGTGGCCCTGTGAACCCTGACAGGCGCTTTACTTTATGTAAATTATTTCATCATCACTGCTCTCAAAACGGTGAAGAAAAACATCGTGAGGAAACCGGCATGTCCTAAACCCAAAAGTTTGAAGACATGTGACTTCTACCAACCCGCACTGGGCCGTGTGGTGGATTATGGTCTACTCCCTCTCACAGAGAGGAGGCCTGTGTCCTAGCAGTGGGAACATTATAGGCTGATAATGTTTATGCCAGCTTTTGCCCGCACCTTTGTTCGCGTGGAGTTCAGAAAATACCCCAGTGGAACGTACTTCCGGGGATAAAAAGTATCCTTTATCCTAAGCCAGGTCTAATTGTGTTCTGAGATCCGACTCATTATTGCATGATAAGGTACAGAGAGAGAGGACAGACAGACAGAGACAATAAAATTTAAAACGCGAAAGTATCGCATTTTAAATTTTATTAGGATTCAAGTTTGAGTAAAGAAGACCTCGTGATTTATAAGGCTAGTATTATTTATATTAAGTTGAATTAAACTAAACAATAGCTGGTATTTATTTATAGTAGTTGTGATTCCACAAAACGGGAGTCCATAAAATTCAAAATTCAAAAGGCATATATATTCAAACTAGGCTGAGAATCAGCACTTTTCGAACGTCAAAATTACATAAGACAGTCCCGTCCAAAACGCCCACTCTTCACCACTACCTAGTGCGTTAGCTGGGAAGAAGAAGTAGCGCAACAAACTCCCCAGCGGCACAGTCTCATACTTCGAAGACACAAACATCGGAGGCGTCGCTGCCGCTGCGCCATCTTTGACGGAGACAGCATGCCACTAGCAAATCTCCGTACAGCAGGTGTAGATCGTGATGCAAGGGCAGCAGCAGCAACCACAACATCCGCAGCCTCCGCAATTTTTTTTCTTATTAAAGGTAAGGGTAATTAAATAAGAGCTTATAATTAGTTCGAAAATAGACCAATGTTACATACGATTCTAGTCTGATGGAGAGACTCATTGATGTATAAATAAGCTGACATTCCTGTTTCAAATGTATTGTAAAATTATTCACGTACAATGTCCACGTTATGGTTTAATACTGGCAACATTACGCCTGAGTTCTCCAAAGGGTTAAGCAGTGGTGTACAGTAACACCAACATTTCGTCCCTCTAGCTAACGTTCCTTAAGAGTTTAAAAAAATACTGGAAAGTCTTTGCTAACCTCCTTTTATTTAGAGACTGAAAATCGAGAGAAAAAAACTGAAAAGGAATGTCCCCTTCACCTTTCCTTAGCACCTATTATAACTTCATAAGTACACATTCTGACTAACACGAACAACGTTGTCGGGTAAGTTCAGGACTAATTACGTCTCGTAACTTGTAAAGAAACAGTAATAAACTTGTTTTCCCAACGACGGCGTTGTTTTACCTTAGAAGTTAGGAAGTAAGAAGTTGACTGACGAGGGAGCAAAACAATCGGTTGTTCTTCGGGTCTGTTTCGTGGCACTTTTCTAGTACCTAGTTCAAGTTCGTCTGGAGGTCACAAGTTTGTTAGTAAGAAGGATTAAACTGCTAAACTGTTTATTGTAACATCACAGAATACTACAGAAGGCTTACTCCGCATTTTAGGTATGAAGCTACAAGTACGCATTGGGTTCGTCTCGTCAAGCCAATTCAGTGAGTGTATCGTAGTCAGAAGATATAAGAGTTACGCGATAGAAAGAAAGGCAACTTCTAATAACACCTGAATTGCACTTTATTGTATCGTAGCAAGAGTCGCTTTTTATATAAATGATTTTGCACAGTGAACCATCCTTTATTGATCTGTGGAGAGACCTGAGTTTGATAGGGTTCTTATGCCTCTTTTCAGTAACGTAAGCAACGTCTAGTTAGGTAATGTTAGGAGATACCTTAGCGAACACGTTCGTATTACCATTCGTTTCTTACTAGGCTACGTCATCTCAAATCGCGACCAACTTATATGTATGTAGTGTGCTCGCCGGCCGCTGCTGTAGCACTGGTCGCTTCGCTCGCTCGGATCGCGCGTGATTGGTCCTAGTTCCAACCTACCAACCTAACCTAACCCGTTTGTCGGGGTATTAGCTTAGTTACTACGACCAACTGTGAGAAAAAAACAGAAAGATAAAGAGACGCTCAATTATTAAAAAAACATGTCTATCATTAGAAGCGTAAAAAGTTTATAGAGGTTCATAATTATATATTTTTTTCGTTGTTGATAATAGTTTAAATATCGTTAAGGATAAAAATTGCATTTTTATTAACATGCCACTTACGATAAGTCTGGGTAAATTTTCTCGCTGCTTTTGTAACCCCAACTTTAGGGATAGTGTATACCCACTGGGTACTGGGTAGTTACCGAAAATGTAACATCAATCGTTCGGCCATGGTTTATCGGCCAATCATCGGTCGGCCGATAAACCATGAGTTATACCCGTTTGGGTTTCTGCACTTTCATAAAGTAATTTTCCAAAAAACTGCAGCATATTTAACATCAACTGTATTTATAGAAGAGTTAGGCAGAGGGGTACTTACAATACACCCACATTTCATGTAATAAGGGACGAGCCTATTACCATCAACCGGACACAAATCCAGACTCCGGGCTACTACTGAGAAATTCCAGATGGAAAAACCCAATAACACTTTGCCCGACCCGGGAATCGAGCCCAGGACCTCATGATCAGCAGTAGCTTTTGCGACCACTAAACCAACTTCGGGGATTTTTTTGTGAGGAGGTGATGCATGCAAAGGAGGTTGCGGAGAGGGAGAGAGAGCATGCCCCTCATTCCACCCGCACCAGAAGAGCAGCCGGGCGTTGAAGGGCGCCTAATGATCTCCGGCCACCCTAAGGACCATAAGGCCTGCCGGCGCGAAATTAGGGCTGTGTCATTGCTCGAACAGTAAGGCTCAAAGAGGTGGCACGCATTGAATGCGCACCTTAAAGGGGGGACGTGTGGTCGTGGGATCTGCCGCACTTGGTGATGGGGCCCGTCAGGCATGGCAGGCTGATACCAGAGGGGGGTGCGGCAAATGTATAAGTATCTCACGGGCCCCCGACTAATGGTACTAGAAGGAACAGTGGGGTTTTAGTCGTTAGCAGTCCAACGTAACCCCCTGTTCTTCCGAGACGATGGAGGGTATCCTCAAGGATACCCTCCATGAGGATTAACCCATGGAAAAAAAAAGTCTTCGGGGAATTCAGGAGCGATGTTATATTTATGATGTGTTACACATAAACATTATCATTAAAGGTAGGCAGAAACAGTAGACTGCACCTGCTACGGTCCTTAAATAGCATACATACTCTTTTTGCCTCGACCTCCTTCATACATACATCTGGTCATACGCGCACGCCGGTTGCGAGTACTACGCACCTGGCCTTTCTGAAGAACGACACCATTTCACCAAGGACAATGTATGTCCTTCTCGGGCGTCCCCTCCCGGCGTTTTCATTCACATCTGGCATGTACAAACCTTCTATTACTTTTTGTTAGTACAATCGAGAAACTTTGATCGGTTGAAAAAAATGGTTCTGCAAAAACATTAAAACCTTTATTTTAGATTAGTTTTTCTTACCTTTGATCTACAGCTAAACATAATTGTCGCGATTTGTTCATTTCTAATCTAAATAATCTCGCAATTTACAGCTTGTTATTCTTTCTTATATTTCTATTATACCTATAGTCAGAACCCACTCGGTTTCATATGTATAACAACACTGTCATTATTAGCATACTAGACATGCAAATCAGACTATAATGTTGCCACTACTGGCACCCAGCTCTCCTCTCTGTGAGAGTGAGTGACCGTAGTCCACTACGCAGGGTTGGTTGCTGTCAAATGTCTTCAAATTTTTGGTCCTTGGATATGCCGTTTTCCTCACGATGTTTTCTTTCACCGTTTTGAGAGAAGTGACTGTAGTCATCTATAGAATAAATTACACAAAGTGAGCCGTTAGCATCGTGCCTCATTTCAGTTAAAAGTCCAAATCTAAATATTATTGCTTTATCTTTACCCAAAAGCTTTAGTAAATGCTCGCAAATAAAACCGATTCCCTTTACGAGGGCTTTAGTATCCTCATTATATATTTATAAAAGTATCACCGGTTGGTTTTCATACCGTTATACCGTTCTGAGATCAATTTCGTAGAATCGCTTTATGAGATAGGTCAGTTTAGGGTAAACTGTTTATTTGTCACTAATTGTTTTAGATACGGTTAGTTTGGTACACCGGACTTAGGAATTAACGTTTGTTGACGTTTGAAATACTAACTAAATGATTACCTCCCTACTAAAAGACTTAATGATTATCAGTTTATATTTTATGAGGTCGATACTTTTCATGCCGACGGTATACACCTTTTTAAGGCGTTCTGACGACGTAGTATCTGGTATTAGTATTCGGGTTGAGTTGATTCGGGCCGAGCTGTCACTGACGCATCAGTTTTGGGAAATGGTGAATAAGTATAGGTAATGACTTTTGTTTTTGACTTGTGTTATTTACACAGGTGCTCATAGCACAGGAGTCCTCCTAGTTTAAACCCAGTTGCAAGTCTTAAACAAATTTTTATTTTAATTGTTTTGTTTATTTGGTTTTTCCATCAGGAATTTCTCAGTTAGCCTATTCTGGATTTGTGCCCGGTTGATGGCAATCCTACTACATGGGACAAAATTTAACTGGCGAAATATGAGCGTGTTATAGGTACACCTCTGCCTTACCCTTGGGGAATTACGGGCGTGATATTATTATAATCATCTTTTATTTGGGTCACTGAAAATAGTATTCATGAAGAGGTAATAGGGTATGTTTTGAAATTCATTCCCTGAAGATGAAATGTGTGATGTTAATTCTGTATTACTTGAGGTCTCTGAAAACCAATAATCTATTGTTATTTCTATGTATTCCTTTGTTTTAGATTCTTGTTAGCACTGCAGGATACAGGAGTTGATATTGTGAAGATTTCATTGTACAATAATTTATATCATTCTCTTCTTTATGGGCCGCCGCACAACTGGCGAGGCGCAGCGCGGCGCGGTTTTTACTGCTAAGCAACTATCAACGTTCCGTGTCTAAAAACAAAGCTGAGAACAAATAACCTGAGACACGCGCCTCTTTCCGCTTAGACGCGCTCTCGAGCTAATGGAAGTTTATTTATTTTCTACTTTATTTCAAGTGGAGCAAGGTCGATATTTGTTTGGCAGTGATGAATGAGCTGCGCTGCGCCTCGCCAGTTGAGTGCCAGTCCTATGGGAGCTACTATTTGTAACCATGTCGTTAACCTGTGGCGGCATCTACACCGCCACATGCGAACTACGCATCAAAGACTTGACGTCACACAACATCCTGACGTCACTCAAATCCTGCATCGCGCAATTAGAGTTTACCGCGCGGTGGACATATATACAAGCTCACGACTTCAACCTCTGGGCAATTGCCCGCCAGACATGACACCCGTCTCGTCGGAGGATCCTCCCTTTTCTATGGGGGGTGAGTGAACTTTACACCCTGTTCCTCATACCCCTAAATTGGTGACCCCGACGTGATCGTCAACGCAGCCTTCGTGCAACTACTTCAGCGTGACGTCATCATCATCACTCCCGCAAGCTTTCGTGAGGCGAGTCACACAGCCAGCCAGCACCCACGGCTTCAACGGGTATCCTGACCACTAGCATGCAGCGAACGTGCATTCCTGGTCATCACCCTCAGCCTCATCAGCAACCTTGGCACAGCACCTGCACTTTCGGCCGGTCTCACAAGCAGAGCCCATTCTACCTTCTCCTGGTCGACGCCAGCAGCCAGCCACAACCCAGCGCTGTACCACATCCGACCCACTGGATCAAGACGCAGCGCCACCCCGACTCACTGGGGAATCACCGCAAGCACCGCAGACAGTTCCGACTCACCGCGAACTATGCGGCAGACAGTTCCGACTCACCGCGAACTATGCGGCACCCGGTTCCGACTCACTGGAACCACAGCTGGTACTGTGAAGCATCGCAAGATACAAGACTCAGCCCACTATCGACCTCCGGTCTCCGGAGGGGAGCGATGTGGCGGCATCTACACCGCCACATGCGAACTACGCATCAAAGACTTGACGTCACACAACATCCTGACGTCACTCAAATCCTGCATCGCGCAATTAGAGTTTACCGCGCGGTGGACATATATACAAGCTCACGACTTCAACCTCTGGGCAATTGCCCGCCAGACATGACACCCGTCTGGTCGGAGGATCCTCCCTTTTCTATGGGGGATGAGTGAACTTTACACCCTGTTCCTCATACCCCTAAAAACCTTTTATAAAGACTACATACAGTGCCGGCGGCACGGACCGCTAGCTTTTAAAGACCGGCACTCCTTTATATGGCGGGTCCTTTGTCCGGCAAACTGGGCGCACCACGGCTTGCCCGGTGGCAAGGGCCGGAGGCAGTGCCATGGCTATGCCCATGTGCTGTGTGTGCAGGCCTTTAGATGATGTCAATTTGAAGAATCAACAGCCTGCTTCTATTTAGGCATTAATTTAGGTATTGCTTAGTATTTAATTTGAAAACAAACAAAATTTGTAACCATCCAGCTAGAACACAAAATGTTTAACAAGACGAAATCAAAAGCACTAATAAATTCTAAATCTAAAATAAGTTATTTTTGTGTTTTGTTCTTTCTTTGCGTCATGTGTATCGCAAATAAACGTATTTTCTTTCTTTCTTTTTTCTTTCAAATCAAATTAGGACTTATTCCTGAAATTAGTACTCTTGATTCCTGAAGGTTAAAACACCTTTTTTATATTAAGGTACTCAGTAGTAAGTGGATAACTTATAGTAGAGAGAATAAATCGTCATATACGATTGAAGTAGGTTCTTCTCAGCGTTTTGTTGTAAAAGGTCAAAAGGAAATACTTTTAGTGAGACTTACCCCGGTGTCCTAATAGAACGTCGAACGGTTCGCCAAACAAAATTATTTGCAACTGATACAACAAATCGTACGTTTTCTGATCCATTTGTTTATATGTATTTTCGTCAGATAGACCATATCAAACTGGCTTCGAGTCCAGAACCCTTACTCCAAAAAAATAAGTGAACCTACAACATGACGAAAACTAGTATTTTCATAAAATAGTCTTCTAAGAACAAATTGGAAATACAACATTTTCAACATTCCCCATTAATCGCTTAACAGCCTCGATCTCTAAGGACAGAACTAGGAAGTCTGACAACCTACCTCAGGGCGTCCCGCGGGGCATTGGCTCCAGTCCAATATGGTTTCAACAAACATATTGACATATGACTACACACTCCACTTGTTAAACCAGTGAGGCGAGACGGATTTATTTGTTGTTAAGGCCATTTTGACAAAGGTATGTTTTGTATAATATGTCGGGATATTGAATATTGTAAAGCCATTATCAATGGCAATTTGTTAGTTTGGATCCTATTGTGATTTTGTTGCTAAATAAAGAAAATACATTTATTTAACACAGGCTAAAAGACACAATACATTCAGCAAAAAAATAAATATATAAAAGTGTATTCCATTGTAAGAAATTGGCAGAAATGTGTGCCTCACGGCTGTGTCAAATAGGCCCAGTTCAGCAATAACGCCAGACAACTAGTGCCTGAAATTGGTTTTCAACTGGTCCTGAAGTTGTGAGGTGCCGAATGTCAATCAGTAACTAACTATACTGAAAAGGTCTGCTTCACTATTAACTAACTATATCTGTTTCAACTCCAGATAAGTTTCAGTTACCTGACAGATTATATCTTGGAGGTTTCCTGCTTTGATGAAAAACTGTTGTTGTTCTGTTGTATGGCAGAGATTATGATACCACCCCATTGTTCCACCCGTTTCAAACTTACAGGTCTCATCCGTAGCTGGTGTGCAACAATGATCCTATTGACCTGATCTTCTGTTTATATATAATTATGTTTCATCGGTCCATTAATATCAGTTCGTCGCAGCTGCATTGCCGAATCGGCTGTTTTACAGAACCATTACTTGTTTTACAAAACAGCTCCGTTATGTAAAACAGCTGAACTACGTTCAGCATTGTGCTACATTCAACAAAATTGCTTCCCAAGTTTAGAAGTAATGCAGAATGGCTTATCTGTACTCACAATAAGCATTTGGTGTGACTTCTAATGATGCACTTTTTAAATAATTGAGACTCTTTTGAACTTTCTGACTTTTTCTCACAGTTTGTCGCTTTAACTAAGCTAACCCACCCCGACCAATTGGTTTAGGTTAGGTTAGAATGGTGACAGACCGCGCGCGAGCCTATTTAGTGTTTTTAGCACTGACTTTCATAAAACTCTGATAACTTTTATTAAAATTGTTCTTAAAATTGTTATGACACAGAGCCACGAGCGACAACATTTAGAACTAAAATCAATAATCTGACGTTTCATTACACACTGATTTACATAACCTCTAATCGTTGACCCGCTGCATTGATAAATGCAAAACTTGTATGTAATTCTGCTTGTTAAATTTCAGTAATAATGAAAAACCGTAAACGTCGTTTAGCTGTTTAACACGGAGCTGTTTTGTAAAACAGCTAGTGATTCTGTAAAATAGCTAAGTAATTCATCTGCATCATGTTCATCTTTTCAATCATAAGTTATGAATCACATCTTTGTTTTCGACACCAACTTCATCTCACCAATCCTTTGATCTCTGAACTTGTCAAACAGCTGATTTGCTCCATATTTTTCTTTCAACAGATCATGGTAACGACATATCCTAAACCGACGTCCCCTACCCTTCGTCACTTGAGATTGATGGCTTGTAATCGAGTCCATGGGGCACGAATGAATGATGTGCAACCTTGACCTTTTTGTGTTGACGACTCAACTAGCACCCTTCCTGTTGAGGTCGTTTTTTGAGGACATACGACGGGCATGGTTTTAATATTTTGTGATTGATGGTCTGAAGATAAAGGGATGGCCTTAAAAAAATACGAAAAGTTGGTAAACAGATGGTAATATTAGGCCGATTTTTCTCGAAAGTAACGTGTAATGATTAGCCGGAATGGCACAGCACTAGTATTCCAATAGCAGTCCGTACATGAAGCAACCAATCACAAACTAGTTAATAACGCACGTAAGACGTCTTGGCGCAGATCGCGTGTAACACGTTATTTTTGAGTAGGGTCGTGGACGATTGGCCTTAAAACAGTATTTGTTTGGTTTAGGTAAAGGAAAAAAAATGTAAGATCACTTTTTGAATTTGGAAACTACAATCATTCGAGTAATATGCTTGTCGGAAACACGGTCCTGAGTTGACTAATCGGGACGCCAGCACCGCCTATCGGTGCTCGACAGAGTCTACAACATAACGCTCGGACCGGCCGGGCGGCCGGAGCTAAGTTGGAGTTCATCGGTAGTGGTCAAGCGGTGAACACTTATAGAAACTGTCGCAAATTCCGTATCCGTTCCGTTCCGTCAGTTATGTCGTGTACTTACAGTTTTCATTTGATCGTAAATTATAATTTGATTTGAACTGCAAACGGTTTTTTTATTGCGCAGTAACCAACACTACCCATAGTACGCCCACAGTAGTTATAATATGGCTGATAATAACGAAAGAGACACAATACCCTCCTCCGTCATGCTTATAATTCAGGCCAAAATCTTGTCGCGTTAGCGTTATTCTGGTCACACAACGGTCAAACTATAAGTGCAAGATAGAGATAACAACATTTCTAAATCAAAGCACTTGCAAAGTAACGTTTATCAAATCTGGGCGTCAGTCATCTTCATGTAATTTTAAACTTATCATTATTTCATGAAAGTGAGCTTCCTACAACCATTAAGTAACGCATATCTAATATTCTCTTTAAAAACAAATTTATGGTTCGTTGAATGCCAAGAAAATCTCTTCTCTTTTGAAAATACAAAAGGCTAACTTTTTATACAAGCCAAAGCACTTCGTTTGCTCGGTAACAGGTAAAATTAACTTGAGAGTTTTGTTTTACAATACTTACTTTCATGAAGTTTACCCAACTGGTGTCTAAAAGAAAAAGAAAAAACAATGAGTCTCAAACGAAATTCGAGAATTTTCTTTATAAAGGACAGCGAAGTTAAATTTTTTCAATAACTTTCATTAAACCTAAAAAAGTCTTAAAATAGTTTTAATTTGACACTCCTCTCACGAACCGTCTTTCTTGAAGGACATTGCAAGGTTGACATGGTTGGTTGGAGTTTCTCATAAATTTGGCTTTCACTTTGATGAAATTATCTAGTATAGCCGCACGTCAGTGATAACAAAATCAGTATGTCTTTCATTGACTTGAATGTGCCCTGGCGGCTGTGAGTATGTCATGCTCACTCAGATGTCTCGCTGATGGTTGCGCGTATGTTGGATCATTTTGTCTTCCTTCAAAATGGTTGAGCTGAATGGTGCTGATTGATGCGCCATGTTCGTGAGCCATCAGTTGAGACTGGTCATCTCTTAGCTGCCATGGCTTATTTTTGTTTTTATTTTTGAATAGTTTTTTTTTGTACTGTGGACGCTTTTAACGGGTACACACCGCTACATATCAAGCTATACATTTCCAGTATAAGAGGACCTCTCATTTACGAAAACCTATATAATCCGAGATCAGCTTATAATGGAAATGTATAGCTTCACAATATGTAACCGTTTTCATAAATTATATTAATTTACGAAAACTTAAAAAAAAAAACGGACTCCTAAAAAAAAACGCGACGAACATATAACCTCCTCCTTTTTGGAAGTCGGTTAAAAAGAGTGTCCATGGAGTTTCTTGCCCGTTGTTCTGCATAGGTACCTACTACGCTTTGGAGTAGGCAACTAGTTTCATATTTCTGACTGACCAACCCCTTGAAAATTCAAAAGTGCCTGTAAAGCTTCGAGCAGACCAGCGCGACGCGACAGCGCGACGCGACACCGGCTATTGTTATACCGCCAAGTTTTCTTAGAAATTGTATTGTTCGAGTCGCGTCGCGGCGTCGCGTCGCGCTGGTCTGCACGAAGATTAATTGGTTTATTTGAAATAAATGGTTTGAGTTTGAGTAATCAGCTGGAATCTTATTTTATTGAAACTCCGTACTACTCTAAGCCAGCTTCAGGTCGAGGGATGACCTCTTATGTGCGGCCTACTGAAGGTAGGTACTTATCGATTGCTGCCAGTCAATTACAAACAGAGATAATGACGTTTTTCATTCATTTTTATTGGGACAATTGCACAGCACTTTATTCGTGCTGATTAATGACTACGTAAGTACAAAAATTACAGTTGCCCAAAAAATAAGGTTGTTCATTTATATCGGCATTGTATTTAGATTTTATTGTCACTTAACAATGTGACAACAAAACCATGTCATAAGCAGACTTGTGATGCACGCTTTGTGTAACTGTGCATTTGCACTGGCGAAACATTCACAACAAAACATGTTGGAATCTCTATTTTCTGTCAATTTTCCATACAATGTTTGACAGGAACTAGAGATTTCAACATGTTTTGTTGTGATTTTTCGCCAGTGCAAACGCACAGTAAGCACATCTTATTTGATGTTATTTCCTCCAAATCTATAATGTCTATTATAGTCGTAGCCTTTGTGGTCGTAGCAGTAGAGAGTTTGTAAATTTTATAGCTTTAAACTTTTTCAATTTAAAACTTCTTATTAATTTTTCTTTGAATTACTTGGTTGGCCTTAGTATTATCGTGTTTTTAGTAATCAGCGTTTTATTTGTGCATAATAAACTATTATTCTTTATTTTTATTAATTTTTCTGACGAATGTCTGCGTTCTTCAGAAATATAAATTTTCAAACACTGACTGACCTCAGTTGTGGCATAAAAACTTTCCAATACAAGTTAAAATAAAATTATTCTCATCACAAAACGTTCAAAGTACTTAGTGCTGTTTTAGATCTGTTTAAGTTGAGATCCAAAGGTAAAACGGTTCTCACTTTTTTAACCGTTTTAACCGAAACAGAATTCATTTTGATGAAAACAGACACGTTGAGAAATAAAATAATATTATTTAGCTGATAAAAATATTAATATCGAACCGTTTGGGGTTAAATCCAAAACGGCCCATGGGGACCGCCGGCTCATAATACTATTTAAAGAAATGTCAAAACTGTTGGTTGACATTTCCCATAACCCACCCTTGGGTTACGGGAAGTGTCAACCAACAGTTTAAAGTACTTAGCAAATTATATGTATACTTTTGTATTACTCTCGTCACAAAACGTTCAAAGTACTTAGTTCAGCAGTGCTATTCTGTAACCATCTCACCGTGAAAACTTAGGTGAAGTGAGCGTGGAGTGAGCTGTCATTCCACAGGGATTGACACTATTGACAGCTCACTTCACCCAAGTTTTCACGGTGAGATGTTTACAGAATAGCATGGCTGTTTTAGACCTGTTTTTCCAAAGGTTCTCCCTTTTTTAACCGTTTTAACCGCAACAGAATTAATTTTGATGATAACAGACACGTTGAGAAAGAAAATAATTTTATTTAGCTGATAAAAATATTAATATTATAAATCCAAAACTGGCTGGCTTTGAAGGGAAGGTGGGGAACAGGGACACGAGGCACTACTGGGCTTCCACATATACAAGTAACACATGCGTACAATTTCCTGTATTCAATAACAAACGTCCATTTTATATGAGCTATCAGTGCGGCAGCGAGCGGACACGACATTGCAACCGTCCATTTTTTACGGCGTAAAAAATGTTTACTTAAAGTTTGACGTTTTACAAGCTTAGAAAGGTATTCTAAGCTTGTAAAAAGGTTAATATTGATTGAATTGTTTTGCTATTTTTTTTGTACTAATCATCAGTTAACAAGTTGCGGGACGGTTGGTACTAACTTTTTCAAATAATGCGATATTACAGTAAAATTGCCCATACAAGTTACGAACCACTGCTTTATCCGTACTGCCCTAGAGCAATACTATCGATACTTATGAGAGATTGATGTGATACGACAGTAAAAACAGTTTTCCTTGTTCCTATATACGAAATTTCACTATAATTGCCATACCTACTTCAGAAGAGTTTAAAATTCAGTCATTTTACAACTTCAAAAAATCTACTGCTAATACAGTGCGTCCCACAACGTGTTAGTGGTCGTCCAGAGGTCGAAATTCGACCATAATTTATTTAAATGTCATGATTCTAGGGTAGCCATCTTGTGTCAAACGCATGGTAGTGTGTGTAATGTTTTTTTTTATTAATTTAATTGATTTCTAATGTATATTATATAAAAATATTAGCTTTCTGCACTCCTTCTCCATATAAACTTGAACTGTGACAAATTTCATACTCCTCCGTCCGCGTAGTTTTAGTAAAAAGGGATACAAAGTTTTTGCTTCACGTATTAATATAATAATAATTTGATTCACTCTGCATGAGAGTTGTGTTATACATTCAAAGTTTTTTATTTAAAAAAAATATCAGCTGTACTAAATCAAAGCTCGGGGCGAGTCGGGGACATGGATACAGGGCACAATGGTTTGTTTGATGTGACCATTGTGTTTTTTACCTTAGACTTTTTCAAAATATGCCGCCGGTGTTTGCTACAGCAGAATGCAAATTATTTATTTATATCAAATTGAATACAATATCAAATTTATTTATATCAAATTGAATACAATATCAAATTTATTTATATCAAATTGAATAAAATATCAAATTTATTTGTATCAAATTGAATACAACATCAAATTTATTTATATCAAATTGAATACAATATCAAATTTATTTATATCAAATTGAATACAATATCAAATTTATTTATATCAAATTGAATACAATATCAAATTTATTTATATCAAATTGAATACAATATCAAATTTATTTATATCAAATTGAATACAATATCAAATTTATTTATATCAAATTGAATACAATATCAAATTTATTTATATCAAATTGAATACAATATCAAATTTATTTATATCAAATTGAATTCCACAACGAAATAAAATAAGTACTAACGACGATGGTTACAATGTAAACAAAGATTATATTACAATATTTCGTTCATAACAAGTATCCTATATTTTATTTTGATTAGCTATCCCTAACTTTTCCGCTAACCTCATTGGGCGATGTTCGATCCTCAAGAGATTCCCAATTAAGGTTCAAATTGGCTGTTTACACTGCAATACTTAGGGGATCTCACAAATTGAGACATTTTATATTTTCAGGAAGATTTTCCTAAACATTTGGGATTGAAGTAGGGCTGTAACGAAACTTCGCCTACGCTTCCGAAAATACAAAAACTCCGCATCCAAAACCGCCTCCACACGTTTTTAAAGGAGTTAACGGAGATCTTACTCCAAATCTAGGCATTTTATGTTTTTGTCCCCTGACCTGGCCTGTCTTGTTTCCATCCCATATTACCACCATCCAACACCGCTGCACTGTGGATGGAAAAATGGCTCTGGAAGACATAGGAGCTTAGATTTTAAAATGACGGTTTTTTGCTTGAAATGGCTTCTAATTGCCAATATTATACATAACTATATCTTAGTATACAATCTGGTAGGCAAATTGGTAACTTATTTTTTTTTTCATTTTTTTTTTAAATGGTGCTTATGTTTATAACCCCGGAACAGAGAGAATAACCATAATATCCTTGCACACGGTGAGGTAACTATTTATTTATGATTTTTGACATACTAGATTTTTATATATGAGCCTATTTTCGATCAAAATACGCCGCCAGTTTCAGTAACAAGTCACCAACTGTTTATTGGAGCTGGTTTAATTTATGAACCACTAAGAAGTCGTCTAGAAGTTGACAAAGCCGCAACACAGTTTTTTGTAAAAATTAAACAATTTTTACAAAAAACTGTGTTGCGACTGTGTGTGTTGCGAAACTGTGTCACTTAGACATTTTGGTTAGAAAAAGTAGATTTTTTAATAATTGTATTGTCATAATAATTTATAAAAAAAATATATATAATATATACATTTAATTAATTTTATTTTTTTCAGCTCCGCCTCCGCTAAGATGATCTCCATTACATCCCTCGATTGAAGTGTTTCAGAATTTTGGACTGAAATACGTGAGCATGTTTCTCTGCGTCGGGAATTGTAAAACCGTGTTGTTCATTAAAGCTTTCGAGAGTCACAGTTAGTCGCTAAATGTTTGCAATCTGTTCCGCTTCCTTGATTAAAATTGAGTAACTCGTACACGTGGTTAGTTGAAAGTTGAATAAAGCATACTACTCACTGCACCTTGTGAGTTTAGAGGCTAAATTTTCGATACAACGCGATCTTTGTCTAAAATTTATAACAATCACTAAAATTGTGGAGTTTACAGGAAAATAGATAGCCTATAGAGGTATGAGGAACAGGGTGTAAAGTTCACTCATCCTCTATAGGGGGAGTATCCTCCGATCAGACTTGTGTCGTGTCTGGCGGGCAACCGCCCAATGATTAATATCAGGAGGTGCAGGATTCGTGTGACGTTAGCTCTTTGATGCGTAGTTCGCATGTGGCGTTGTAGATGCCATAAGACCGTTGTTAATACAATTGTCGGATTCCGTATTTGGTACGGGCTTATGAATGCATAAGCCCGTACTGTAATGACAGTGCAGGTCCAAAGCAGCCCATGGCTAAGCTACACACGTGAATTTAGCTTTGCTTTGTATGAAAATATAGTTATGGGAGACCACACCGGACCCCGGTCGCGCTAAGCACGGATGCGCGGATGGCAAACAAATGAACCATCAACCATGTACCATCGAAGAAGTTCATATCTAACCACCGTAAGGACTATTCTTGCTTGCAGCGCTCGGCGGCTACAGCACCGGGCCGGTAACAGATGTGGTCATCGTGTTCACGGGATTTTGTTTTGAAACTGGTTAGATATGAACTTCTTTGATGGTACATCCTTCGTAGGGCTCCGTTCACGGCCTTGAGCGATGCGACATGCGTCAAGCGACGCGCACATCACCTGTTTCCAGCCGTCACTCCGCAAGTACCGTCACAGGAGCTCATGGTATGCTCTAAACAACTTTTTTCATTGGTTTCTCCGCAGTCGCTGTCACAAGACGCGTGTCGCTCGAGGATTATATAGCAGTTGACAGTCGACTATACCCTCTCTCCCGATGTAATTGAGGTCAGACTCCGTTGGCTGCAGTACTTAACTGCAAGTTAAATCTATTCCCAGCATAAGTACTGACGGCTTTGAATATTGCAATTATTATTGTCGCCTTCGTTCTAAGCATTACGTGACGTGACTTTACAAGCAAAGTTCCTTGGTGAATTATAATGAGTTTGTGCTCAAACTTAACGTGTTTTGAGGTCCATGGAAAATTACAGCGAAGGGAAGGGTTTTCCTGATATTGGACGGAAAAGTTATGAACCCTAAATGTAACATCGTTATACAAGATTCAAGATTGAAATTATATGTCTGTTTTTCATGTTCATAATGCTGTTGGGGTTTACATAGGTTTCCGGATGAGATCGAATATTGGATTTTAATTATACTAACAAAGAAAAAGAAGTAAAGTTGGAGAAGAATTTCCTCTCAATTTCCACTATACCTATTAATAAATATAAAGTTCTCACTTAAAAGAAAATGAACCAATAAATACACGTCCAAGAAAATCTTAGTAAAGCATTCAATCAAGTTTATCTTTCCTTTAAATTCGATAAAGTTCTAGAAAAAAAGGATCGAATCACAGAAGTATAACTTTCAGAAGTCACAGACTTGTGTAAAGTGCGCGGTTGGATTTGTGTCTCTGAGGACAAACATTTACTCACAGTTCAGAACTCGGTACAGTATTCTGTTTTATTTTCATACTTTCTGGGGACAATAACGGGAATTTATAGTTTCAAATAATATTTAAATTAAAGATTGACTGAACCAAGCTTGTGAATTTTTTTATTAATATGTTTATTATCAATAATAAGTAACTAAGAATTATACCGGTTTCACAAGAATCGATTTTAGTTGGATAATTTTTGTTGTCCAACAAAAAATACTTTAATTTGAAATTCAATTTGATTGATAGTCTGTTCAGACGGTTCAAATCACTTTCGACCGTGGGAAGACGGTTACCTACCACCATAAATAGAACCATACCTACCAGGACTACAATTAATCATAATAGTTATTTATGTATTTATTCGTACGTGAGCAATGTATGTTATTTTAGAATAAATAAATAATCATTCTTACCTCAAAAATAACAAAACTAGTTTATGTTAAGTATAAAGGCTACGTGCTAAGGCTATTCCAATTGATTTAAAAACTGAGATTGTTTAAAAAAAAAAAACTATTGAAATGATTAGACACTAATAATTTTTACAGCATAAAATAATTTACTGACGGGAAACATCTTGTAATGTAACCTATATATAATATTTGCATGCTATGATATAAGCAAAACATGTATGCTCTATAACGTCTTTTTAAAACAATTTTAAACACCATGTTTGTTGCAAATAAATATTATTTCTACATATAAATGCCAGATACTTTATAAGCCTCAAACATTCAACTACGATCATCTAGGTAAAAAAAATACTCATCC
The DNA here is from genome assembly GCA_914767755.1 of Agrochola circellaris. NCBI lineage: Eukaryota > Metazoa > Arthropoda > Insecta > Lepidoptera > Noctuidae > Agrochola > Agrochola circellaris. The sequence goes on from OU611862.1 coordinate 11,277,797, forward strand.
CGTCATTTCCAGTACTTTCTTCAGATATCTGTGGCTTCAAACAATCTATACGCATGTCTTTGTCCCTAGAGGTTGAGTTCAGATCCCGTATTAGCTTTGTTATTGAAAAAGTTCTACTAATGAATTTAATAATAAACTTGGCATTTTATCTTCACTATCTTTTTCCTCGCTTCGTTACGCATAAACTTTTAAAACTGAGGCCTTAGCATGAACGCGCGACGTAAACGTAACGTAAATTCGAATATTTTTTTTATATAAAATACAGTAGTAACTATTCAATAGCATTTTGGTTTATTAATTTAAGAAAAGCAGAATAAGACCCAAAGATATGAATAAAGTCTTAAATTGAATTAAATATTTTGTGTGGAACGACTATATATATCTGACTATATATTCTTTTCAGGGCAGGACAGGTCAAAACAATAATGAGGACTCTTTCTGAAGTACAACGAAATATTTTTAAACTCATTATCATATTAGTTTAGGTTCCACCTGAACGTAACCACCACCTGACCACAGGGGTCTATTAAATAAAAACCGACGGGCGACAGGTGTCAATCCGACAACTCGACAAGTTTACTTTTTCTCATAATTTTTGTGATTTATTATACAAATATGTCGGTTTGTCAGATGTCCAAAGATCGATTGGCGCGTGACCAAAATCATAACTAACGCCGCCATGTAGCTTTTTTTGAATTCAGATTGGCGATTTAGCCATGTATTCGTCAAGGGGGTGATTCTGTGGCGGCATCTACATCGCCACAAGCGATCTACGCATCAAAGACCTGACGTCACACAAATCCCCAGTGTAGAGGTATCAGAAACAGGATGTAAAGTTAACTCGAGTATTGTGTCTGGTGAGCAACTGCCCGACGATTGATATCGGGACGTTGTATATATGGTGGTCGCGCGGTAAACGCTGCTTGCACGATGCAGGATTTTGCGTGACGTCAGTGAGATGCTTAGTTCGCATGTGCCGATGTAGATGCCGCCTCAATTTTACCAGTCATACTGAATAACTTTCGCTATGAAACTCATATTTCCCCGATTCGTAAAAAACATATATATTTTCAAACATGCATCGAAATAGTCGCTGTTAGGATTTTGCCTGCTCTATATAGGATTTCTTCTTTTTTTCAACGAGTCGAATATGAGTTTCATAGCGAAAGTTGTTTAGTATGGCGGACAGAATCACCCCCTTGACGGATGCAGGTGATCGCCACTCTGTTTAATTTCACAAATGTTATAACCGTCATTCGAGCACCAAAATACTGCAGCAGTGCAGACACACCAGCCAAAACCAACCCAGCGTTGAAACCAGCGTTGGGGCTCTGTCTCGCATATGGTCGCAGCATTATGCTGAGCGATGGCCGTTTTGCGTGGATGTGACGCATATTTTCCCCCATCATATTTTCTCCAACAAAAATAAACAATTTTGTTTATTTTTGTGTTTTGTTCTTTCTTTGCGTCATGTGTACCGCAAATCCTTGGCCCACTGCTCTTCATCCTGTACAGTGCCGACATCGCCAACTGCCTGATTAACACCAAGTTCCACCTTTACGCCGATGATCTGCAGTTGTACCTCTCCTTCCGCTCCCAGGATACTGCTGTAGCTGTAAGAAGAATAAATGAGGATTTAGAACGGATCTCCTGTTGGTCCAGAAGAAACTCCTTGGTCCTGAACCCTAGTAAGTCTAAGTACATTGTGATGGGATCTAGGGATTTCCTGAACAAAATGCTTGCTTGCAACCTGGACCTCAGGATTGATGGTTGTGGTGTGGAAAGGGTTCTGGAGGCTCGTAATCTTGGGGTAGTATTTGACGGGCAGCTGCATTTCGAAACTCACATAATGGAGGCCGTGCGCAACTGCTTCTACCGACTCAAGCTCTTGTATAGTGTCCGTCCCTACATAAGTGTGGATATGCGTGTCTTGCTGTGTGAGTCACTTGTTCTATCCAAGCTGAACTACGCTGACACTGTGTGTGGGGCGTGCATTCTCGGTAGAAGCGAAAAACTTATCCAACGGGTGCAGAATGCTTGCGCAAGATTCTGCTGCAATGTCCCACCACGATCCCACATCACTCCTTTTTTAAATAAGGGTAATTTGATGAGAATGTCAGCACGCAGAAAGCTTCACCTGGCTACCCTACTCTTTGGTACTATTCTCACAAAGAAACCAGACTATTTATACAAGAAACTATCCTGGTCGCGCGATGTTAACAAAATTAAAACTAGAGCATCCTCGTACCTCATGTTGCCCTCATCGCACAGAATTGCTGCTTTCCGTGGTAGTTTCAAATTCGCTGCCTCTCGTTGTTGGAACGACCTGCCACCTCCGTTTCGTGCTATAAAGACAGTTGGTACTTTCAGATTAGAATTTAAACAGCACTTACTACAGCTTCAAAAGGATACCACACATTAAACTTACCCCTTATCTGCACGCATCTGGCGATGGTGGCGAGCGTTCGGCGGCGATTGTTAACTAACTACAAACACAGTAGTTCTTCCGCATTTTGTTTTGTTTTATTATTTTCTTTTTCTATTGCACTGTTTGTCATTGGTAAAATTTTAAACTCATAACCAACTCAACAACACTAACAACATTACAACACAACTCTCTTTAACAACATTTAATTATCTGTATTTCTCCAAATGCCGTTAGCTGACTACCACCAAACACTTTTCATTCTACTTTTCACTATATTATTGTAGCAATATACAGCCGGAATGAAAATAACTATTTTTTGCCGGTGTCGGCGTCTGCGTCTCTTTACTTGTCAAAACGATGCCATAGAGTACCACAGATACTAAAGGCGTAGACAAGTAACTGATGTTACGTCGGATGTAGACTCACGCGGATTACATTATATTTTTACACTTCACTGTATTTCACACACCTATTTATTTTTATTATATTTATTTAATTCTGTATAATCTATCCGTGACATCACTGTGGGCCCTATCAGAATACCAGCGCTGCGACATTTTAATTTTTTTTTTTCACGTCGCGGCATCATGCTGAGATAGGAGCCTTTTGGCCTCGTACGGGACTTCATTCTTTAAATTTTAATGTTACTTTTTTATTTATGTTTAGTGTGTTTTAAGTTTAATGTGTGATTTCCTGTGCGAGTCTCAATAAATACTTTTTCTTTCTTTCTTTCTTTCTAAATAAACGTATTTTCTTTCTTTTTATTTTCAGTGTATATTAAATAAACCCCAAACCACCTCCAACCTCCTTTTCATTAACTCAACAATTTAATCTTCATTCCTAATCTCTCTAATCACATTCGTAATAAAATTTCTTTCATAAACAGCGTTGAATGCAAATGAATCATTAAGCATACCTTTCAGGTGTGTTGAACTCTAATTCCAGCAATGATTTGACTAAGTACGCACGGCATTAACGTGAAAATATGTGGTACAGAAGTCGTCAGAAAGTGCAAAGCTGGCTTAAAAATTATAAACACACAACCAGAGGAACGGGGATCGAGTCACGAGCGGCAAGAGTATTATGGGAGCGAATATTTTGGAGTTTCTTCATATTATTGTTTTATTCTAACCTCCTTGGTGGTAGGGCTTGTTCTAAGTCCGCCTGGCTAGCTACCACCATCTTATGTAAGTCTATCGCCATAACAGCAACGTTAACATCATTGTTGTGTTTCGGCAGTATAATAAGAGGTAAGATAGTCAATTCCTCCGTGGTTGAGGATTCCAAATGAAGCTCGCTTCCAACTTCAGCCTGATTATCACTTACCATCAGGTAAGATGCAGGTATGCATGCAAAAATATATATATAACCTAGGAACATTAAGACTCGCTTGCACTGCAAATCACTAAATGCATTTATCGGTAAATATAATGTGGGTGTACTATAGGTACTCCTCTGCCTAACCCTTCGGGTATACAGGCGTGATGTTATGGAAAACATATTCAAAACATCATTCTATCTTTGTCATCTTCAAAAGATTGACTGAAACAGAACGATGTTTTAAATTAGTTTATTGCTGAACGTATTTATTTATTTGTGGTGCAAGCGAGTCTAAGTTACGGATAGACGAAGATAGCAATAAAATTTTGTGCTGAAATTCCGAAAAATATATATATCAAACTCAAACTCAAAGCATTTATTTCAATTAAACCATTTACAGGCACTTCTGAATTGTCAAATAGTCGGTCAGTTAGTCAAAAAGTTGAAGCTAATTGCCCATTCCAAAACGTAGATCTTTATGGAGAAGAGGGGGCAAGAAAATCCAAGGACACTCTTTTAAAAATAGAAAATTACAAAATCCTGGTTACATTATTCTTGTTGTTTCTATATGTGATATATAACCAACACTACCCCTAACCCATGGTACGCCCACAGTAGTTAAAATATGCCTGCTAATAACGAAAGAGCCGTACCCTTCTACGTCATTTGTATCACGTTCTCGAAAATGACTCCAACGATTTTGATGAAAGTTGTAATATAGGGGTTTACGGAGGCGAAAAATCGATGTAGTTAGGTCTCATTTCGGGGAAAATTCATTTTGTCTATTTTCACCCGAGCAGAGCATTGTGCAAATCGGAAATTCTTTGAGAGAGAATTCGGTTTACTAGTCCGGTATGTTGTACATGCAAGACTATTCCAAGAAATTTGATGCACACAGTACACATGGACAAAGGATTAATGTGTTGTAAGCAACCTCAGCTGGCAGCTAGTGGTTTGGGATTTCAGATGGCAAAGCTGAAGACGAAACAAACAGACGGTCCCGGATCACTCGATCCGATTATATGTATAGAGGATTTTGGGACAAACATTTGTAGAACAACGCTGACACACACACATTTTGTAGTTGATTAAAGTTGTTGGTGCTTGGGGGATTAGTGTTTGGCCAATGTCCAGCTGTTATTTAGATATGAATGATGAAGATAAAACAAACAACAACAACAAAACAACAAATTATTGTATAATATAAATTAAAGTCGATTTTCGTGTCTGTCTGTGAGACGTTGTTCTTCTAAACAACGCGGGGGTTTTCACCATCATTTTGAAAATTTATGACGGAAGGTTTATTATGTATATCAAACATGAATAATTATTAAACTTACATGATTAAAATAACACGAGAAGCACAGAACCGGTTGAAATGGCGGTGCTTGGGGGAGGCCTATGTCCAGCAGTGGAAGTCCTTTGAAATTATGATGAATTATTTATAATTAAGAATATTCTCGATGTTTTGTCAAACTGTAAAAACCATGCATTGCCGGAGCGGGTCCCTAGTCTTTTATAACTTAAACCGTACCCAAAGTAAAAGAGAGTACATTTTACAGTAATTAAGATATTAAAGAGGCGAGTGTTTTGAGCCGTTTCGAGCACTCATTTGGAAGCGTAAAAGCCTAGAATTTTCAGGTTAAGCCTCGTAATAGTAAAGGGTTTCTGATGTTTTCGACAAATACGGGAAAATTTTAGAGCGTGCAAAATTTTGCGATCCTTTTTACTGCATTTTACGGTAATATGAACCTACAAATGTTTTTGTTCGTATCTCTTGGATATTTGAATGAAATGTTAGTGTGCTTGGAAAACATTTTGGAGCGTTTTCAGAACATGTATGAATAGAAAGAGGAACAAGGAGAATTAGGAACAAGGAGTAGTACTTAACACATAAGTACTGAATACTGGTTTGGACTTGGAGTGAGCAAGAGTTGTACTGAATTGTAACTGGAAACAGAACTGTTGTAGATCTAGACTGAACTTTTAGCTAGTTTAATTGAAAACGATTCCTCCAAGTTTTTCAATTACGGAATACGTTTTGGTTCTTGTTGAACTAGGTGGAGCTGGCAATGTCTCGATAAAAGAAACTGAAACAATTAAGAATGCATTCTAGTAACAGTCTTAAACGAAATTGATCTGATCTTGTTTATGGTATAACGATAGCAAAACATCGAAATCGGTTTATTTAAATGTCAGTAGTTCGCAAAGAAGTGTTATTGTTGTTCTTATTTCAAGAGTTTTGACCTTTAGAGAATTTCAAAACAGAGAACCCTGAGTGCCAATTTAATATTTCAGACGATGTTACCACCAGACCTGAAATGTTAAATCGTCTACAGAGAACACCCAAACAAACTTCTCCAACGCTCAAACTTCATTACGAAAACAGCAGTGCGTCACAAACGCATAGTCATTATTTGTTCCGTTCCCAGAAAGGGTCTCCCTAACTCACCTCGGAGGAGGCTATTCACACAAACTTGGAGAAAACTTACAGCCTAATCTAAACATTCTTCCTAACTTCAGTCATTCGCATCTTACTACAGCATAATGCAACTTTGTTACACTAATGAATTCCACTGAAGCGGCTCCAGCTGGAAGCAAGCATGCTGATGACCCCACTAATGAAGTTGCAAACTTTAACTGAATAGTAATGTCGCCCAAAGGAGCGTGTTTTCAAACTTCCGACGATAATTCCGACAAAATTTTCGGAAAAGAAACTCTCTTTATAGCCTTGTTTGTGGAACATAATTATGGAGTTGATTGGATTTTTTTAAAGTAAACAAAATCTGCGTTGATGGCACAAATACTAATTCTTTTTGTGATGAGTGATGAAGGAAAAATTCGGTAGAGGCGTAATGGCGTGGCTTTGTGTTGAGCCTAGGAATTTGTAAGTCTATTCGTGTTTATTTAGCGTCGGGCGTCTGCATAAATAAACGGGTTTCTTGGAGAAATTTGTCGTCTGTCATGTAGAAATTTGTATGAATAGAACATGGTATAACATCAACACAAAAAATAAACCTTCGGTGTTGTCAGTGGTGTCTGTTTTTTGGTTTTCCCTAGTCTCTACAGAAGTTAATGTAGATTTTATAAATTTTTGCCCGCGGTTTCGACCGCGTGGAGGTCGGAAATTATCCCACGAAAACGTACTACCAGAATAAAAAGTATCCTATGTCCTAACCCAGGTCATGGTCTACCCATGTGCCAAATTTCGTCCAAATCTGTTCAGCCGTTTTAGTGTGAAAGCGTAACAAACAAACAAACTCACTTTCGCATTTATAACATTAGTTAGGAAGTTAAGTTTTAAAGAGAAAAAAGATTAGATTCTTTGTATGTTTTTGTGTATGCTCTAAATGCATTTGTCTGCGAAATTAATTAATTGAATTTGGATATTATATCGCATCGACGCTCATCACAAAAGCTCCTACCACTGATTATAATAAATTTTCCTCTCACAAAAACACGAATAATATTTCGTAACCTATTCTGAACCAACGAGGCGTCGGCTTTGAACAATCTCAGGTCCTTTGTCTAAAAATGTTCAACAGCTATCTCATCTCTAAGCCCTGCTCCCATAAAATTACTGTGAGTATATATTATATCTCATGCTATTTCCACAGCGTGTTATATAACAAAGATTTCATAGCGCCACTGCACTTTGTGTAATGTGCCATAATATTTTTCAGGATATAATGCTAGAAGCGACGTTTTATAGTGCGCCAAGGATATTTACAACGACACCCTCTGAAAGAACTTTTATTTTGGAGTAGATTCCGCTGCGCCATTGTTTGTACGGCTAAAAGTTTTCTAGAACTTTTTTAATTATTACTGGTGTGAAACAAGTCTGGATTACTTTTCGAAGTTTGAACTTAAAATAAGTGATCTATCACAAAATTACTTGTCTGGCTCAAGCTAGAATAGAACTCTAGAAAGAAAGTTAAGCTGAATTTGTAATAAACTCAAAGTTGTTCTGAATAAATACCAAATTAGTTTTAGAATAAGTACTGAATTATTTAAGGAACTCAGGTGTCACATTTAGATGTCGCAAGAGATTTAGAAAAAAAATGAGTTAGCCGCAGTTCGAGCCCGTGCCGTCGCAGAGTTTCGTGAAAACGTGTGGTGAAATAGTAGCAATTTCTTTAACGATGTTAATTTAATATTTACATCGAATTACAAAAAATTATGTTTATTGCATTCCTAACGATGCAAGCTTTTATTGATTTTGATATTTTTCAGTTCTGAGCAGATTTACGGCCGATATGAGTCTTTATATGAAAATTATTTTGCTATTGTCAACTTCATTATGCAGTTTTACACATATTTTACAAAATATTTTTGTTCTAGCGTGCAGTAGGTACTTAGCCAGAATGCATTATAATTTTTTATGTATAAATACATCCTGTATTTATACATAAATGGGGAAATGTGGGTACACCTACACCCTTCGGGGAAACAAAGGCGTGATGTAATGATAAGTTGTTATCTTAGTCGTAATGAGCAAATCAACTGAGCAATAAGTTTAGTCGTCCACTGACATTGGGTTTGATATTTTCTCTTATTATTGGAATAGGTGTTAACAATTTTTTGTAGCTTGTTTTAGGGACTCGATAACATTAGCACGCAAGTTAATTTTAATTGTACTTTTAGAATGTTTTTGTTGTTGTTCAGGACAAAAATCTTTTACTGGAGTTAGGTTGAAGTACCTATTCTTCCGGTCGTACCACCACTAGATCACTTAGCTAGTTGGATCTACAACTGTGCTGGCCGCTCGGCTTGTGAGGGTATCAAAAAGTTTTAACAGAGGGGTCGCTTCGCTCGCCTGGTTCGTGAGACTGCTGGATTCGTTTCATCGGCTCGACAGAGGGCTATGCTCGTTTCACTCGCTTGGCTAGTAAGTAGGCACGCAGTGGTCGTTCTGCTTGATAATGCACTCGCTTCGCTCGCTGGGTTTGATGTGGGTCGCAGTGGTCGCTTTGCTGGAGTATGACCTCGGTTCACTCGCCGGATTGTGAGGCGGTTTACACCGGTCACTCGGCTTGAGAATGGGCTCGCTTTGCTCGCCGGCTTTAAGGTGGTTCGCAGCGGTTGCTTTGCTTGAGAATGGGCTCGCTTCGCTCGCCGGCTTGAGAAGCGGTTCGCACAGGTCGCTCGACAACTTTTTTTATGGTTTCTGATACTAACGCAGCTCTCGTTTCCACTTGTTATTGGATTTGGTGGTCTTTGTTATATTTTCTTACGATGCAAACTGAACGCAACATTTTTTATTTGTAATTTTTTTCACACTTCAGTGTAAATTTACGAATTAAATGAGACGACATCTTAAACTTTTTGCTATTTGCAACAGATTTTCTTACGGTTTCTGATACTGCCTTAGCTATTGTATTTGCTCGGCACTAGGTTTTTTAGGCTCAATGCATTCCTTATGATGCAAGCTTTCTTCGATTGTGATATTTTTCAGTTCTGAGCAGATTTACGGCCGTTATGAGACGACATCTTAAATTTGCATACGGTTTCTGATTTCGGTTTCTTGTTATTGTATTTGGTTGGCATTAGATTTTTTTAGCTCATTGCATTTGTTATAATACAAGCTTTCTTCGATTGGGATTATTTTAATTTCTGAGCATATTTACGGCCGCTATGAGACGATATAATGAAATTATTTTACTATTGTCAACTTCATATGCATTTTTAACCCTATTTTACGAAATATTTTTGTTGTATCTCTATAGGTCCTGGTAGTCCTTTGTACATTCTCGGCAACGACATCAGAATCACCGTTCTAGTGGAACACGTTTTTGCAAATCGATTTGAAATTTCGACATTTAGTGAAAAATTGAGTGTCGCGCTCATGCGCCTGCCATCGCGATGTGATGTCATAGGCAAATTTAAAAAAAAAACTGTCTCAAAATTGTTATCAATACGACATATCTTTTGCGTACTCAACCATTACTCTAGCATTAAAAGTCTAATAGTTATTAGCGATTAAAATCTTAAATTTTTTGCCAGTCAGAAATATTGAACTTACCACCAGTATACTCTGAGCGAAAAGACGTTTTCATGTCAAAATAATACACCGCTTGTGCCTATAGCTCATTGTCATGTCCATGAACGGCGCCATCAGTTGAGACTGGTCATCTCTTATCTGTCAGGGCTTATTATTATTATATTTTGAATAGTTTCTTTATTTTATTTTTTTACATTGTTCTCACATATATGTAGAAGCAACAAGAATAATGTACCTAGGATTTTGTAATGTTTATTTATCTCATAAAAGAGTGTCCTTGGAGTTTCTCATCCGTTCTCCTTCACAGAGATCTACATTTTGTAATGGGCAACTTGCTTCAACTTTCTGACTAACTGACCGACTCTTTTTATTCAAAAGTGCCTGTAATGGTTTAATTGAAATAAATGCTTTGAGTTTGATAATATGATTAATTAATGAATGCCGAAATAAAAGCGCACTGGATTTTCAATGCTCGCCTTACCGCCGAAAGTTAGACATCCAACAGCGCGCTTTTGTTTAGGCATTCATTTAGATGTCGTCTAATGTTAGTGTAAACGGGTATACGTCTTCAAAAATGGAAATTCTCGCTTGAAAGGGAATTGAATTATTTGTTTAGTAAATCATTTAAAGTCCGGCTGACATTAAATTGTTTACTTTTCTGTTTTATTCGATTCAATGTGGTTTATGTGGTAACTTTACCAAAATTAGAAGGCATTAATATGAACCGTGTTAATCATTTTCGCTCATATATCTAAATATGGTTTCTTGAATCATAAATGTTTATATCTGTATCTATTCTATATTTTTTCATAGTACAATACCAAATCGCTTTTCGTGTCTGTCTGTGTGACCGCTTAGTAAGGCCATACACGTGCAGCTTGAAGCATTCAGGATCAACTGCTTCAAGCTGCGACCACATAGCGAACGACAGTCTTATATTTGAATACATACCTGGAACGGCTCGAGCAGTTGTGCCTGCTCCGGGCGGTTTGCAGCACGGTGAAATTTCATCGTGCGATCAAGCAGTTGCCTACGCTGATGATAACATCACTTTATAATATTATTCATAAATATAACTAAACGGTATTTATTATTAAAAGAACACACAGGCTCTTTGTCTCCGAACGGGAGACAGTTTGCCAAAACCGTCAAACCCCACCGAATCGACGACGGTGAGTCACGCGGGTTAGATCTCATACTTATCCACCTTATGTGCGTTTTTTCTTATGCACCTATGGGGTATCATGCGACATTCAAGGATAAATAATAAAAAAAATCTAAAATGATTAATGACGTTTTTTTCATTAAATGACTTCTCCCGCTCTAGGCGGAGCGGAAGCGCGTGTCAGACTCTTACTGACTAAAACCCACCCGTGTTCCTTCACTTGCCTGTACGTTGACGCTAACGGTAACTTGACAGTTAAAACGTCACAAAAGGGGCAGGACTTTATCTTTATTCATATTTATATTATTGTAATCGATTTGCATATGCAATTTCGTATCGATATTATTTTATTTTGGTATTGGCAACATTTCTTCTTGAAATTGTAGCTATGGAATGTGTTGTTAAATTGACAATTAGTTGAATAACTTTTTAAAATGAGTTTTCAGCGGTGTGCTTCTACAGATTTTATATAAATTGTATAATTGTTACTATTTTCTGTTATGAATTATCATTATTACAGAAAGTCTGTCGGACGCTACATGATTCGAGCCTATTCTTGTCATTGTCCTTTCGTTGTTTGGCAATGTCGCCTCATTTGAAGATTGTACAATTGCGAAGCAAGGGCGAGTCACTAATAATACTTAATTCACTAACGAAAACCAAACAAATACAGAACATACAGATCAGATAAGACAATACAGTCTAAACCATTCGGTGTAGACTGTATTGTCACAGTATAAAGATGACCAGTACCTAAACTAGACCCTTTTTGTGAAAACCATAGCTTTTATTTAAAATGCACTACACCTATAAAACGTAATCACTTGACTCGTGTACCTGCTGCTCGTGTAATTCTTGTAAACTCGTTTCAATGACCATTTTGTTCCTAGTTGAAATACTCCAAGTTAATACTAATTATGTTTACTGTATATCTAACAAGTTGGAAGTAAATATGTTACTTCCGACAAACAAAAACATAATTGTGTTTCCCTGTACGTTTGTGTGTGAATATACATAGAACGGCAAACAAAAGAGAAGCGAAGACTCTTCATTTATTCAAACACAGCGAAATGTTTGTTGGGGTGTTTGTATAACTGAACTTCATAAAATTGTATTGTCTGCTACGTGTCCTGTGTATTCTTTGTGGAATTATAATGATACTGATTTTGAAGTTTCTGTTAGCTTTCATTTTTAAATAAAAAATATTATTTGTGTTTATATTACTGTTAAACTTTCTTTGTGCTCCACATTATCCTATGGAAATTTTCTACAGTTGTTTCACGAATAATCATGAGAATCTATGGAGTTACTTGCCCGATCTTCCTTAGGAGGAGAATAGGATATGGAGCTAGTTCCCATTCCAAAGCGTAATAGGTACGCTTTGGAATGGGGAACTAGCTTCATCTTTCTGATAATGTGACAAAACGCCTGTAATTGTTTTAATTGAAATAAATTAATGCTTTGAATTTCAACGTGAACGGCTGTATCCAAATTAGGTGTTTTTGCTCAATTACTATTGATAAACACAAGCAGCGTCCGCCGCGGCGAGACTGATGCTCCCACTTCACAGTTGCGCAGGTTAGGTCGAAACTTTATGGTGGGTATCCCACCTGGCATTCGATTGGTTTCGCAACCAACCATACAATTTGTAGGCAGTGCAACCACGGTTGCGTGCGCCACCATGTTGCCCTAAGGCAACATGTTCACGGTCTTGAGCGTTGCGACTTGTCAGGCGCGCGCTTCCTCCACAAGTTGCGTCGCGGTGACTCGTGCATGCTCTAAATTAAGGTACCATTCCATACCCGACCGCTGGAGGCAACTGCAGGCGACGTGTACCGGCGTCATGTCACGGCAACACGTCGCGGCATCATGTCGCTGCAGTCATGATTCCGAACCCGACCACAGGCGGGAATTTGCCGTATTCCAGTCGGTAGATAGAAGATAGAAAAACGTGACTGTCGTTCGAGCGTTGGCGGCACTACTGGTCTGCGGTCGCGCTGCACGTGTCGCCTGTCACTCGCCCGTAATTGCCAACGACGTGTCGCTAGTTACGGAAGGTATTTCATAGATACCAGTCATGTCGCGGCAAAACGTCACCTGCAGTCGGTGCGGTCAGGTACGGAATGGTACCTTTAAACTTCTTTCATTTGTTTTCTCAGTAGAGGCTGGCACAAGATGCGTGTCGCTTGAGCATGTAGCTCATGACAACGAGGTAACAACTCATCAAACAGTTTTACCTACAGCTTTCAAAAACTTCAGCGTGAACACGCAAAACTTTCAAAATATCCTTCGAAACCTGAACAAGTCCTGACCAAAATACAACGTCCCAAAAACACGCGTAAAAATGTTAGCAATAAAAAACTGAGTCTGTCTCGATAAGGTTCTACTAATAAATCAAATCGCATTTTGCCAAAAGTTCTTCGCAAAAACTTCCCGATACGATATCGGGAGCTAATGGCGTAGGTGTTTCTTAATTTTCATGATATATGAGTTTTTGATAAGAAACTTTTTGGTAGAGTGGTATGTTTGTGTATCGTGCTGGTTTGCTTCCGGAACAATGTAGGGGGGTAATTGCGTAATACTTTTAAAGTGGCAATCCCTTTTATTCTGACAGTACAACAACATTCATTGCTTTATTTACGTCGTTGACCAGACAAATTTTTTAAACATATGAGGCAATGTATTAGCAATTTCCTTCGGAAATTTTTACGCGATTAGGGTGTAGGCTCTCCTTGCGTTTTTTTCAGTGTTACGCCAGAATATCACGGTTCACTTTTTCTTTTGGTGAAGCTATCAAATTGAATCGTGTTAACATGAAAGGGAATCATTAAATGTCTTCCATTGGCTTCATTATTTGCGCCTTTCGATCGATGAGAAGCAATTCAGTTGAACTATGTAATAATGCCACTTATGAGGGAGGTTATCTCAGAGGAACCACCTTTTCAGTAAAAGAGTATATTTGAAAGTAAAACACTAGTTCACAGTTAAAAGAAATACAAAATGTTGGGAACGAAAACCCTAAATAATAATGTTCGCGTAACAATGGCGGCACGAGGCAGAAACGTGGCGACGTTGCACGGTCTAATACGCGTCTACGCACTACGCGTGTGGGCAGCGGACTGCGGCGCCTCGCCTAGTGCCTTTCTCGCAACGTCCAGGCGAGAGAAAGAGACAGACAGATTATTCTGTATATCGGCACCCGACCACGGGACGCTCGCATTGGTAATTGTGTGTGATTTGCTATACACTATATTTTTTTAAATCGCCGATCGCAATAGGTAAGCGTAGGGACTTTAGAGGTATGATGATTACGTCGGGGTCACCATTTTAGAGGAATAAGGAACAGGGTGTAAAGTTCACTCATCCTCAATTGAAAAGAGAGGATCCTCCGTCCAGACGGATGTCGTGTTTGGCGGGCAACTGCCCAACGATTGATGTCGGAAAGTTATATATATTTCGATCGCGCGGTAAACTCTGTTATTTGTGTGACGTCAGGTTTTTTGATGCGTAGTATTCGCATGTCCACGTAGATGCCACATGACTTTTAAAATGATTATAGACGGGCATTTTCTGCGTGTGAATAAGCTTTTGCCCTCTAAGCAGGTCAGTAAATTCGATCTTCCAGTGCCACGTGCACGAAGAAATTTGCTACGTTAGGTGCTCGGTTCATTTATTTGCCAGTCACGCATTCATGCTTAGGGTGGCCGGTCTTAGTGGATGATCCCACCTACATTTTCATGCATAGTGGAGCTAACTACACTAGCGTAGCTTAGCCGTGGGCTGCTGGAGCAGCGCCTTATAACGCTGATATTCACCATCCTCTTACACCTATCCAAATTATTTTTTGGTCAGAGCTGTACGTCATTTTACAAGCTTGTAATCTTCCATTCCTCTGTTCTATAGATGATAAATACGCATCGAAAAATTTGTGCGTATTAAATCGATTCGATATACGTACACTTCAAATAGTTTATCGATAACTGAGTATGTATGAAGAGGCAATCGAAGTAGGTTCTTGAGATAATCTTGAAGTAAATAAAATAATTACGTTACGTCTTAATTGAACTGTAGGGTCTTTAATAACAATACCCTCTTACATTATTATTTTATTTGAAGAGTTAGTAACATTTCTCTATTTACAAAAAAACGGTACGTATCTAATCGTGAGCTGTTGGTTGGCGAGCTAGATACTACCTAATTCATTGTTGAATTGGAAATAAAGACGCCGGCTTTACAGCAGCCATGGCTAAGCTACGCAAGTGTACTGAGCTTCGCATTGTATGAAAATTGGCGGGTTTGTGAATGCGTGGGTGGCAAACAAATGAACCGCGAAGCTAACGTGGCAAGCCTCTCCGTGCACATCCTGCGTAGCAGTGAACTGTTGACTTCAAACCAAAAACTTACTAACTTAACTTCGCATACCTTTTTACGACTTTATATGATACTAAAGAACAACTCAAGTAATTTCACAATATGAATACTTAATCAGATACAGAGCAAAACTTTTGTGTAGAACAATCTTATTTGATAAGTTAAAGTTTTGTCATTGTTTCGTCATAAATAACTTATATATATATAGTCTTCTTAAACATATTTTGGAGCTTGATAATCACTTTAATTATGATGTTTTTATCTAAAATATTAGAAACGTTAATTTTGCAGAAATTTTAACTTGACGAATCAATTTTCACGCCTCCCCCTTAAGACCTAGGCCAAATATTTTTTTATATTCGGATAGCTCGTGACCTAAAGAAAAAACAAATCATTAAAGCACCATTTAAACGTAAACAATTAATAAAATTAAAATAAATAACATATGTAGTATTTTATTTTATAATTATTATAAAATATTCTCAAAAAATATTAAATCGATACGTAAAATAAACACTCCCTTCACGCGCACTAATATTTATAATAATAAAAAAACTTTTTTTTCTGTGTATTTTTTTAAATCAAGTATGGACGCTATACTATTGCGGATTAACGGGAACGTCTGTTAGATAACATACTGTATACATAAATCCGCGAAATTTCTCGGGTATTCTGGGTAGGTTACATTTCAAGGAATATAAAGCTTCGTGCAGACCAGCGCGACGCGACACCGGTTATTGTTATACCGTCAAGTTTTCTTAGAAATTGTATTGTTCGTGTCGCGGCGCGGCGTCGCGTCGCGCTGGTCTGTACGAGCTTTAATATCTATTGCTAATCGAGTGCAATTTTGGGTACTTGACCATAGTAAGTACTTTTTACCCGACTACCCCAGAAGTAAAGGGAATCTATTATAAAAGGAGAAACTGACTGACCGACTGACATATCAACGTAAAGCCGAAACTACTGGGAGTAGAACGTAAAATTTTGAACACAGTTTCCTTTTATAATGTAGGGGAAGCACTAAGGAGTTTTTGAAAATTCCACCTTTAAGGGGACGAAAAGGGGGGGGACTTCGTTTGTATGAAAAGTCTTATTCCTTGAGTTAATAAACTTGAAACTTGGTGAAAAAGTACTAGGCTTGCATGAATTCAAGATAGTATTTCAATCATTAGACGATGTGCACAATTTCGGAGCAGTAACTTAACAAAAAGTACAAGTCTTGCATGAATTCACGATAGTATGCAATCATTGTTATGCTACTAATAGGATTTGACTGAAGCAGACAGATAGTCACACTCGACGCTCGCCACTGGTCGCGGAAGGTTGTGTGCTTGCGCTCCCGCTCACGGCTTAGTGTTCTTGAGTCATTATTTCGTTGCGTTTACGTTACGATTCTCGTAGTTACCTCGACTACACCCGATCTCCGATCGATAAACGATCGGGCCAAGATCACCAAGTGCCTTTTTCAAGGCTATCCAGTTTCTTTAGATCCCTTGGGAGAAGCGAGCTAAATAAATACCTAGGAGTGATCCTTGACCATCACCTTACCTTCAATGAGCATATAAAGACGGCTCGTTTACGCGCCGCTTTCACTCTTCGCGACTCCAATTCATTTTGACTAAACGCAGCAAATTGTCACTCAAGTGTAAATTGCGCATCTACTCCGCGGTTATCCGTCCTATCATCTACCTACTATATGTCACCTACACGTGCGTAGTCTTCGATTTCTTCGAAGACTACGAGAGCTCCTTTCTATGTCTGCAATTTAGATTTTCACTTAGATCTAAAAATGCCCACCGTCCAGCAGTTCATGAAACGCCTCTGAATGCGTTTTTTCGACTCTGCTATAAAGCAACTCAATGCCCTGATTGCGGCAGCCGCCGCACCCGCTCCCGCATAAGTAATGCTAGGCTACCACAGCTAGATTTTCACCTTTGTTTTTTTTTGTACGGCATTTCGTAGTAGACTTAACCATGAGGTCATGTCTACTTAACCGGGCTATCCCGTGGCTGCCTTAAGCTACTAACTTAAAGCCTCCAGCTAACGAATTTGTAAATATATGCTCTATTTATAAACTTTTTTATAGCTTACAATTTCAGTAATACCCTACTTCTCATATGTTTACGTAACAACGTAACAATAAAATACTAATTCCTAAAAAGAAAAGTCTAGGACAAATTCCAAGTCCGAAAAAATAGACGTACCAACAATAGCTAGCTATGTAGAATCTGTAGCTATAAAACTATTAAAGCGAGTATAAATCAAATTGTCCAATAAATTACTAGCGAGTTCAACAGTCAAACACGAACCCTGCTACGTGAGAATATAACAGTTGGAGAAATAAAACATTTTTATTTTAGGAAAAATAGTGCTCCGAGAGAAAAAAAGGAAAATCTAAAAATACTTTTAGGTCTTGTGGAGGCCACGCTAAATAATGCACGAGAAAATATATGAGATGACATAACATATTATCACGCCTGTGCTCCCCAAAGGGACTAGCACTCGTGAAGCTATTAGTACACCCATATTTCACCAGTTATATTTAAGAAGAGTGTATATCACAAACACTATTTACAAGAACCATAGCTACACAATCACCCAATGCATCCTTTGTTTTTACATATCATGCATTGCATCATATCACTACTTACTTAATGCGCCATGTTATAATTATTACGTAACCACTACATAACCAATATGTCAACACATAGTTTTTATGACAGCTGCGCGCACAGACTGCATTAAGACCGCGGCGCGTGAGTCACCGACGGTATGAAATGTTACCATTTTAAATATTATATTTTATATAAACATTTATAACTAAGTATTGTATTTATTCATCTTATTTTTGTCTTATTTTGTTATTTCACTATATGCTGCACCGGTTGACGTCATCACGTCAACGCCGGCTGTCGCTGAAAACCAGCGTTGGGGCCCTGTCTCACATAGGGTCGCAGCATTAAGCTGAGCGATGGCCGTTTTGCGTGGATGTGACGCATATTTTCCCTCAAATTGTTTATTTTTGTGTTTTGTTCTTTCTTTGCGTCATGTGTACCGTAAATAAACGTATTTTCTTTCTTTCTTTCTCTTTCTATCACTTGAGGTGATGATGATGGCTGAATCGCACTTGCAGTAGATGCTGCAAGAACCGGATGAACTTGGACAAAAGGTTATGTTCAATGAACACGTCACCCCGGGACCGATTTCTGTCATTGGCGGAGCTCTCAAGATTGTTCGAAAATACGTTTACCTCGGGAAAACTTTGCAGTTTCGTAAAAATAACTTTAAGAGGGAGGGTAACAAAAGAATTCAGATGGGCTGGGTAGCATTCGGGAAGCTTCGTCGAGTCTTTTCGTCGCGTATTCCACAGAGCCTAAAGACTAAGGTCTTCAAACGGTGCGTCCTGCCTGTTATGAGTACGGCTGGTCCATAAATTCAAGGTCGCTCAACGAGCTTAGAAACGGACTTTTTTTTAAATCTCTCTGAGGGATTGAATCCGGAACGAGGTGGTCCGGCAGAAAACCAAAGGTGTCAAAATAGCTGACAGAATAAGCAAGCTGAAGTGGCAAGGGGTTGGCCATATTAGCCGTAGAACTGATGAAGTTTAGGGTAGACATGTTCTTAAGTATATACCGTGAATCAGCAAATCGGTAGGACGCCCTTAGGCTAAGTGGAGCGATGATCTTTGCAGGAGGCTGGCCGGTAGCTGGATGAGAATTGCCGAAAATAGAGTTGAATGGCGTGCAAAAAGAGAGGGTTATATCCCGCGGTGGACTACTGTAGGCTGATGTTGATAGATATGGGGCGAGACAGACTATTACCATCAATCGGGATGATGGAAAAATTCGTTGTTTTATTCCCATTGCTGAGCAGACATATTTTTCAAACATACGAAGCAATGAATTGGCAACGTGTTTCAAATTTTTTTGTATTTTGATTGCAAGTCAATATGCCTAGCCTTTTCCCAACCATGTTGAGGTCGGCTTCCAGTCTAACCGGATGCAGTGAATACCAATATTTTACATAGCAGGACTGCCTATCTGACGTCCACACCCCATGGGTAATACGATACTCCCGGGCAAGAGTGGTTTACAGACATTCGGGCTTCTGACGACCCGTAACGACTGTCAAATATACACTAATGATAGCCGGCCGGGACTAACGGCTTAAGGCCGAGGGCCGTCCAGCCTGTCACCGGGCCTGCGCTGAGCAGGTCCCCCTACGTCTGCCACGTGCTACCAAGGACGGTACCTTTCCTCTTAGTGTGCGAGTGCTCAAGACTCAGTGTCAGTGACCTTACCCACGACCTAGCCGTGTTAACTACCCAAAATATATACATATATATATATATTAATGTATCCAGCTGCTTATATTTCTACCCATCTACCTACCTATCAGTTAACGGCCTGCGCAGCCAACCCTGCGCAGCCCTAGCCGTCGGGCTAAGGTAGCCCGTGAAATTCAAATTTTCTCACGTTTTTTGCAATTTGATGGTCAGTGTCAGGTCGTATCTTGATTAAAATATGCAACGGGTTATTTGAATTTTTGAATTATTTTTGTTTTTATTGTTTTATTACGGACGCTTTTAACGTGCACGTGTCTCTACATTGTTTTCACATGTATAATTACAATATGAATGATGTACCCAATATTTTGTAACAATATTCTGATTTAAAAGAGTGTCCGTGGATTTTATTGCCCGTTCTTCTCCATAGGAACTTACTACGCGTTGGGATGGGCAACTAGCTTCATATTTCTGATTGACCGACCCCTTGATAATTCAGAAGTACCTGTAATTGGTTTATTTCAAACAAATGCTTTGAGTTTGAGCTTCTTAAGGAACTTGATTGATTTATTTGTGTAGAATACTCTGGTGTGTGTCTGTTAAAATGAAGGTTAATTAAACATTAATTACTTTTTTATTATCAACTGTACAAAACACTTAACTTATAATCACAATAAAATATTTTATTTTATTCGATCTAGGACGTTACCCGTTGGTATAAATAGTCAAACTCAAAAAGATGACATCGACAAAAATGCATTTTATTGTCGACAATCTTTGTTCCATCATATTATAAATCTTTATTGTAGAGACACGGCGGCGCCCGACACAGCAACAATATTTAAACACTTATTTGACCACTTGTTGGAACACTTGTGAGGCACGGGTAGTGCCTGACAAGTGTTCAAATAAGTGTTCGAATATGTGACTGTGTCTGGCGCCGGCTTTAGATACAGGTTTAAACTTTTGCGCCATTTTTTTTTTTTGTCTCCACAAAGTTAAAGTTCTTTTAACAAAAACTAACGTTAATAAATCCAAGTCTAGACGTCCACGACTCCGGCCAGTCGTGGCCGTCTAGTGGTTTTGTATGATGTGTGGCTAGTTGGCGATTGCGACCAAGTGCGCGAGTCGAATCGGATTCTATAATTTACCTGGTCGCAGGACCACTAGTCGGAATCGTGGTCATCTAGCGCGCGAGATCCCTAAGTGGTCAATTTTGAATTAAGAACTAACCTATGTCGAAACAAAGTTCAAAGTACAATAACTGTCTAGTTTTTACTTGGACTAAAGTCTAAAGAGTTCGTTTAGTTCATTACAAAACGAACAAGAGACGGATAGACTTTACAAAACAGGTGTCAACAACATTTTTAACTACTTTTAACTTTATAAGCCTTAATAATATAGTTATTAGTAACAAACTTATATAAACTATAAGCTATACTGGCTACAACTAAAACAACGGAGAGTAGAACTGATAATACTATAGCAAGGAGTTCAAATTCTAGGTATTGCGCCCACGATATGTTAGCGGCGGGTGCTCGAAGATGCTTCGCGCCGCCGTGACGCAGCACGTGCTCAATCCACCATAGTCCACGTTCTAATGGTTTCATTGGCTGGTCAAGCATAAGAGTCCTTAGGTGAGCAATGTTTTTGCGGTAGCTGCAAGTAAGACAAAGAATAATTATCCTTCTGCTATCTTTAAAACTTATCTGACAACGTAAACGTAAACGTAACGACTGTCAAAGATCTACAGGTGTCAGCTCCCGGCTGTCACTTGTAAATCTTTGACAGTCGCCATAGTCGCCACAGTCGCAAAGCATGTTAGGCCGTTGGCATATCATGCTTTCCGAGACACGGTGAGGTATCGGTATGTAATGAATGGTCACCCATCCATGGACAGACCTCGACAAGTGTACTTGAAGACCCGTGACTTAGCCTCTCTCAAAAAACTCAAACATTATTATTGAGTTAATTTTAGTTTACCTGTCATCTCCAATAACTTTTTGTACGGCATTGGTAAATGATTCTTCACTAAGTGATGTCAATTCCAGTTTGACTCCAATTCTGTGATGTTCATATTTTTCTACATTGTACCATTGATCGCCCAACATTGGCACACCAACCAGTGGTACTCCTGCTGTGATAGCCTCATCTGTTGATTGCAGACCTCCTTGTGTTACAAACAGTTTAATCTTGGGATGTTCTGCAAGGTAAGAAAGGGTAGAATTAATGAATTTGTCCAGGGAGGACTTCTTGGTGCATAATCTCAGCACTAGTACGTCACAGAACGACAAAAGGCCCTGACACGAACGCGTGACGTAAACGTAACGTAAATTCGAACAACTTTTTTATCTAAAATACAACTATCCTGTAACATTTTGGTTTTATATTTTTGACATAAGCACAGTAAGTCTTAAAACTAAGTAAATAATTTTCAATCGTTCGAATGTTCGTTACGTTACGTTACTCTTCGCGTTCGTGCTAGGCCCACAGGTATGTTTGTCTATGTGACAGTTAAATGGTTTCAACATTAGTGAAGTTAAAAAAAATTAAGAATTTGTAAGGCAATTACTAGATAAACCTACTTCCGCGTTAATCCACGAATATGAATAAAGTTGGCTATTTTGAGCATGTGACATTGAAAAAGAGTGCTCTTGAATAATTGTCATCTAAATAAGATCTAACCGGTTTTGTAAGAATCTTTGATTTTAGAGGTCAATGATGTGTCTTCTGCAAATAACACCGTCTTTGGTTGATTTTGAAGTAATTGGGGTAAATCATTAACGTAAACTAAAAAGAGGAATGGGCCTAATATCAAACCTTGAGGAACGCCCATTGCTATTTCAGACCCTACTGAGTTTATGCTGTTTACTTGAACTTTAACTTTTCTATCGTTCAGGTATGATTTTATTAAATAAATACCTGTATTCCTAACCCCATAGTGCTCCAGTTTCAGTGAAATTGTCTCATGGTCTACGCAATCGAAATCTAGAAAAAAAATCCAATGGCATCTTGTGCTTCTTCCCAGTCATAAAAAATGTGCTTTATTAGGGTGACACCAGCGTCAGTGGTACAACGCCCTTTAGTGAAACCGTACTGTTGTTAATGAAAGATGGTTTTTTTATTAAAGTGACGTAACATTTGATTGAGCCTCAACTTTTCAAACACCTTACTGAGAACTGGTAGAATTGACACAGGCCTATAATTATTGGCTATCTTTACTATCACTGGATTTGAACAAAGGAACTAGGTACTTTACTGTGTTCCATGAGATCCGAAAAGACTCCTTGGTCTACACTGGTGTAAAATATGAAAGCTAAATAGGGCGCAATGGTTTCGATAATAGATCTACAGACTCTTACAGATATTCCCCAGATATCTTCTGTTGATTTAATTTTAAGATCTCTAAGAGTTTTTATAAAACCCGGGGGTTTGTATGCTGAAACCTAAACTCCAAAAGGCATGCCTTTACATTCTGTCTAAGTAAGGCAGCAGAAAGCGCGGGTGAGGAATTTAAAGCTTCAGTAGTTTTAAGGTGAATATTACCAAAAACGTTTTCAACTGATCTGACAGCTGTGCTGCTGGGGGGTTTGTTGCGCCACTTTCTTCTTCCCAGCTAAAGCAATAGAAGGAGTGGTGAAGAGCAGGCGTTTTGGGGGACTGTTTTATGTAATTTTGACTGGTGATTTTCAGCCTAGTTCGTTTTTGTTTATATGGTCTGTTCCAAAAGTATCTGATGAAAGTGTAGACAAACCCTGTTGAGGTTAAATTCTTACGCAATCACTTACCAAAGGGAATTAATAACACGTCCATCTGTATTTAGAAGGTTTCAACTTTAAATCTCACAAGTTCTTTTAAATTGTAATTGAAAAATCATCGACGAAAATTGAGGTTGTCAAATTAACCTCAATTGTCAATCTATAAGGCGATTTAAAATAAGAATTAGGGTTATTCAAATAATCAAATCACTCAATTTGTAACTGAACCTTCAAATGGGTATTCTCAGGTACATTTTCCCTTTGTTTACATTTTCATCAGATTGTTTTAGAAAAGACTATAGATATATAATCATGTACATACCTACTGTACAGTAATGTCTACACTATGGTCAAGGTCAACATGAGATAACAAATCTGTGCGATTTTTTTTATTGACGTCAAGTAACAGATTCACATTTTGTAACATGTTTTACTGTCATTAACTTATTAATTCGATGACTTGCTATTTCTGTAATTACCGTCTAACTTTGATCTACTCAGCATGACTTGGCGATATTAAGATGAACCAACATGGTATATAACAACAAATAAGTAGGTATTATAAAAAAACTTGTAGCTACAAGTTTTTTTTAAACCTAATCTTATGCGATACATTATGAGCCATTTATTAATAGAACTGAGCTTAATAACATGTTTAGCTACATATCGCACGAAATGTTTGAATAGATGCGTATCGACGGGTTCCGGGCTAATTGTATTAAGCGACACTCTGAGCGATATAGACTTTTATACATATTTGGAATCAGCGAATTTTTCTGCGTCATTTGAGCTAGGTTTGGTGACGATCGGAGTACTTTTTTGTCGCTTAATACAACCGCATTTTTGGGCCCATTTTGGACTGCAATGAATGAAGTGACATAAAATATTGTCAAATTTAGGAACTGTGTACTTAAGCTGACTACCAAATACCAGGCAGTCGTTTAAACATTTTTTCCTGGAGCAACAATTTACAGGCAACGTACGTTAAAGCATTTAGCCTGACTTTATAAATATATAGAAATGTCGCTTCAAACAATTAGCCTCTTTGTTAAATTCTTATCCAGTGTCGCTTAATACAATTAGCTTTACCTTATAAATATACAAGAATGTCGTTTAATACATTGCCTCTTTGTCAAATTTAAAAGACTGTTTAACTTCTGATTCCTGTACAATTGTGATAAAAACTTTAGTTGTTACCTTGGTAAGCTAAGAAGTTACTGCTGTTCCTAGGTGATTGTCATTTTAAATAAAAAACTTATCGTTAAACAATTTATAATGTGTTTTGTTTCTCATTTCATAATTATTAACAAGATAGTAGGTACACCCTATGTATGTACCTTTTAATTTATCAACGTTTTAACCGCCAATTTCTGCAAACTTCATTATTCAAGTATGATTACAACAATTTATTTTAAAAAAAAACAGTCGCATAAACTAATTAGCCATACATTAATACGTTAAGATAAATTATGGTATTTAAATCAATTAGCTTGGGTTTGAAATATGACCAACTCTTTGATTAAAGCACTTAGCTTAGAGCCATTATTTGCATGCCTAGGCGGTTAAGTCATTTAGCTTGGAACAAGAAATAATAAACCTAGGAGGTTTAGTCATTTAGCCTGGAATAAGAAACAATAATCATAGGCGGTTAAGTCATTTAGCCTGGAACAAAAAAAAGTTAAATATGGGTCATTTTGTATTAAGCGACATTTATCTTCGTTAAAAATAGGAATATTAGAAAAAAAAAAAAATTATCTGATTATGGGGAATATGTTATAAAAACAGTAATATCCTTCTTTTTAAAGAAATAATGCGATTTGCTAAAATTATTTTTTTTTTTCTAAAAATCGAAACTTTAAACTGCTCTGGTGTAAAGTTTCAAAAATGTCGGGTAATACAAATAGCCCGGAACCCGTCGGTATAATCATAAAAGTAGTATGTATCCCATATATATGTACCTGTTCTAATATCAGCGGCTTTTCCAAAAGTTCAACTCTGATTTCTGATTTGAGTCTACCAACCAGTTAAATACACCGAAGCATGCACACGAAGTAACCGATACTGACAAGTCTATTAAAAAAAAACAAATTAACAAATAGTTTTACTTACTAAGCAGATCTGACTGTGGCAGCCACTTGGATATCCTGATGTTAGCTGATTTCCCAGGCAGTACATCCTTGTCCCACTTCCACAGCACATCATAGGGCATTTTAGAGAAAGCTTTCACTAGCATTTGTATCTTCTCCGGGGGTAGAAGACTTGGCTTCACATTAGTACCAAAACTGATGTATATAACGCCATGCTTTGATGAATCTAAATATGATTTTAGATCCTGAAAAGAAGAATAATTAAAGATTAGCGATGATGTCGGCAGTCGTGTGAGTGTGTGTATCCCGGTAGTACGAACTCCGATGTATGGACGTACGTACGTTCCCGTGGGATGATTTCCGATTACCGAGCGGGCGAAACCGCG
This sequence comes from Agrochola circellaris, assembly GCA_914767755.1. Classification (NCBI taxonomy): domain Eukaryota; kingdom Metazoa; phylum Arthropoda; class Insecta; order Lepidoptera; family Noctuidae; genus Agrochola; species Agrochola circellaris. The sequence goes on from OU611862.1 coordinate 11,303,598, forward strand.
TATATTCATAAAAACTTTAATTATACTCCAGTATTTAATTCATCCGGTTATGTAAGGAACTACCTCATATCAGAACAATATGAATAGGCCCTCAGTGTCGTCATATTGTCTATTCTTTCTTCTAGCCAATCTACTTTTGCCATTCTTTGTAGGGCCCAGTATGTGGCCACGCTAATCACGGCATCAGTGGAGTTTTCTTAAGTCATCAAAAGTATAGGTCTATGGACGCTTTGGACTCGTGAATAGATGTGGTCATCATCATCGTCACCTTTTCCAGTCTAACTGGATGCAACTGAATACCAGTATTTTACATCGAGCGGTCTTCTTCTTTACGTGTGGTTAGTGACTAACCTGGTGTCAGAGTTTAAAAGCCGCCCATGGGCCTCTGACTTGGCTTCACATGCCGTCTAGAAATATGTCTCAGGTACGTTTCCTCACGATGTTTTCCTTCAGCGTTTTTGAAGCAAGTGATAATTATACAACACGCATATAAATCCGAAAAGTCAGAGGTGCGTGCCTTGGGTTCGAACTCAAGACCTATAACTTGGCGGTCTGACAGTCACATCACTATGCTATCACTGGATGGAGCAATGGTATGGTTTGATTATCTAACATTGAACCCATACATCAAACACGTTAGAAAATCAATAATTGTCAATGACTCCAAAACACAAATCATGCACTTGAAAAGTTCTCAAGGATTGATTACTTTATCAGCTGATTGAACTCAACTGATTTCAATACCGTTTATATCAGGCACCACTTGAATGTCACTCCACTGTTACTTATTAGTGGAATATCATGATGATTTAGCACAATTGAAACGAGACAGACATCAGTAATTAGGAAGGTGTATATTATGGCGATAAGATATATTGTTGAATGACTTTTGTAAACATGTGGAAAAATTGAGACTTGTAAACATTCTCAAGTGTTATTGTATATTATATCAAAAAGTGCTGTTTGCTCCCTATGTTCGCTATCTGGAGTTGTAAACACCAAATAAAATGGCGGTCAAATGTTATTCAATAGGTATATGAATATTTTGTAGTCTTGTCTACTCACATTGTTTTTTTACTAAATCTATGTGTACTTACCGTCATTATATTTCTACCTTTCCTTATATTACTTAGAATAATCTTTTTATTTATTTTCCTATTGTTGTAGAGATGTGTATGTATAGAATAGTATGTAATAGAAAATTTTTATTTTATTTTGACCTACTTTCTTTTTGCAACAATACCTACTTATTGCATGCAAATAAAAGAAAACATAATAATGATAACCTCACATTTTTATTAGGAATGGGTAGAAAAATGATAAAATCCATCTCTCCCTTCATTCCATTCAAAGGTACCATCTAAAAGACAGATCACCCATAGTGTCACCATATGTAAAATTGATACATTTATATCCGTAACTTTTATGGAATACATAATAAAGAGTATAACTATCTCCTATCTATCTATAATATCTACTATCAATCTATCTATCTCTAAGGACATGAAAAGAGGAGCCTTAAACAGATGGAAAATCCCTATAATGACGAGAAATCTGTACACCTAAATAATCTGTATTCCTTACCTGGTAATGGAACCTAGGGCGCCAGTAGTCGCGGTAGCGAAAACTAACCCAACGACAATCGAGTTGTAAGTGTTCTTGAATAGACAGATGGCGAGACATTGATATAGAGATAGGTATAAATTACGTAAGTAAGTAATTAGTAAGGATAAGAATCTGATTACTGTTAATATTATAAAATGTATTATCGAATATGATAGTGGATATTATAGATTACATTAGTAGTATAGATTCTATATTACACTTAGTTTGCAATCAACATTTTGTCTTTGATTTTGACTACAAATTTGAGAGCCTTTGTTGTGACGTTATTGAACTAGCAAACCACCATGTGTACTGTGCAGTAGAAGAAAGTACAATGATGAAAATAACTTAGGGAATATTAGGAAATTATAACTTATAGTCATAAATATAACAAAACCTAGAAAAGGAAATGATAAAATACCGTACTCTAAAAGTATCAGAATGTATTGAAGAGCCATGCCTGATATTTAAACGCAGACACTGCCAATAACTAGTCATAAATTATTCAAACAGGCCATCGAGAAACATGAATCTAATGCTAATTCTAATGCGGACGCTTTTAACGTGCACGTCTTTCTACATTGTTCTCACATTTATAATTTAAACATGAATGATGTAACCATTATTTTGTAAGAATATTTTGATTTAAAAGAGTGTCCGTGGAGTTTCTTGCCCGTTCTTCTCCATAGGTACCTACTACGCTTTGGAATGGGCAACTAGCTTCATCTTTCTGACTGACTGACCCCTTGACAATTCAAAAGTGCCTGTAATTGGTTTATTTGAAATAAATGCTTTGAGTTTTGAGTTTGAGTTTGAATTAAAGTTATTAGGTATTGTTTTAGTAACCTAACTTTATTTAGACAAATAATATAATATTTTTCCAAGCTTTAAATGTCTGCCTTGACTAAGTAAGATTGATATTCAAGTATCGTCATTATCACATCACTAAAAATAAATATCAATTTCTGAAACTAGGCCTCATCCAACAACCGATGATACAGCTAGGATTGCCCTCCTACAGAATATTTTGTACTAAGCAAAGTTTGAATTACATTATGAAATAGATTACCTGAGGCAATTCCTTATGCGGTTTCTGGGGCAGTCCTCCCAAATGGATGACGCTCGGTGGCACAGGCCGACTTCCCTCCCAAATTGGATTGATATTCAAAAACAACATCTCAACATTATTCTGGAGTTCCCTCACATCCGGAACATCTGGTCCAAAATTTTTCCGTATCATTCTGTTCTCTTGCTCTTCCATACTTGTAAATAGATTATTTATCCTGTAATTATTGTAAAGTTCATACAACTTTTCATACATTGTCAGATTGTAGATTTTCTGATTCATGCTTCCAGGATACAAGAATGGATGTTCCGGGGCTCCAATTACTTCATAATTAACCCATATAGCCCCGAAAGAACTTATTTGAATCAAAGGCACTTTGTAAACATGTGAAAAGGCTAATGCTGTCCGAACACATGCTTCTGTCAGCAACAGATCAAACTTCCCCTTTCCTTTGACTAAATCCTTGACTTCTTTGACTTGCAGTTGTGTGTCCACTGTGTTAATAATCACTTCCACTCCTACTTTCATTTGCGATATGAGATCTTCTTTATTTCCTTTTTCTGTTGCCATGAACGCCTCCCACACTTCGTACGATATATCGTGAACATCGATTTCTGTAAGATTCTTTGGAGTTTCACCTTTCTTGTACATGGGATCAGCTGTTATCACTGTCACTTCATGTCCACGTTTCAGGAGTTCCATTGTTATCGGCCTGAAGGTTATCTGGTGACTGATGGATGGGACTGGGTACACTGCCAGTATCCTCGCTGCATCAGTGACGAAAATTTGTAAGAGAAGACACAATGTTAAATGTACTAACTTCGCCATTGTGATGCCGTATTACAACTAATTTAAACGAGTTGACTGACGTGTGTTTTATACGGAAGCCAACCGAGATAAGTACGGACAATATTATTATCGATGATTGGCACGTTTTTTAATTCGTCCGTTTTTTTGTCAGTCTTTGATAGAAATATTGTTATTTAGAGTATTTATTGCAGATGTTTGTTTAAAATAAGTTATAATTGACTGTGTTGAGTCATCCGACTCGACACTTTTAATATTACCTACTGTAGTATTTTTGAATTTTCGTGTAAATTTAACGTCTTGGACATAACGAAATTATGAAATTATCTGTATTATCTTCTTTATTACCTATATTATAAAACCAGCTTCTCCACGCGCCTTCGTCCACGTGTTTCGGCCCTCGACCAACCACGTCGCATCCCATCGCCCGCCCGCGCTATTAATTCGGTTTCGCTTAGCGATTCTTCAGATTTTTTTCGTTTTGGTCGGCTCCTAAGGGTGCTACACAGGATCTGCACAGCGAGGTTTACCACGTTAGCTGCGTGGTTCATTTGTTTGCCAGCCACGCATTCGTGCGTAGCTTAGCCGTGGGCTGCTGGAGCAGCGCCTTATAACGCTGGTATTCATCATTCACCTACTGCACATATTCAAATTAATTTGGGGTCGTCGAAGTACATCATTTTACAAGTTTGTAATCTTCCATTCTATTCGTTCTTAAAATGATAAATACGAAAATTTTGTGCGTATTTAATCAATTCGATATACGTACACTTATCTAGTTATATTCTATCGTATCTAGTTTATTGGTAACTGAGTATGTATGAAGAGGCAATCGAAGTAGGTTCTTGAGATAATCTTGATATAAATAAAATAATTACGTTATGTCTTAATTGAACTATTGGGTCCTTAATAACAATACTCTCCTACATTTTTTTTTTATTTGAAGAGTTAATAATATTTCTCTTTTTACAAAAAAGCGGTACGTATCTAATCGTGAGCTTTGGGTTGGCGTGCTAGATACTACCTAATTCATTGTTGAATTTGGAATAAAGACGTTGGCTTCACAGCAGCCCATGGGTAAGCTGCGCAAGTTTACTGAGCTTCATATTGTATGAAAATGTTGGCAGGATCGTGTATGCGTGGTTGGCAAACAAATGAACCGCGGAGCTAACGTGGTAAAACTCTCCGTGCACATTCTATGTAGTAGTGAACGGTCGACTTCAAACCAAAAACTTACTAAATTCGCATACCTTTTTACGACTTTTTATGATAATAATGAACAACTTAACTAATTTCATAATATAAATACTTAATCAGATAAAGAGCAAAACTTTTGTGTAGAATAACCTTATTCGTCTGCTTCTGGGCGGTCCTTGTGTGGCTCCGCATCGCTGCCAATGCGGTGAAGCAGTTGACTGTCTCGGACATCCTGGCCTATTCTGCAGTAAGAGCGCAGGCCGGAGAGCACGGCACGCCAGCATCAATGAGATCATCCGTCGTGCTCTTGTCACCGCCGGGGTACCAGCTGTCTTAGAACCCAATGGTTTGGCACGCGACGATGGGAAAGGACCAGACAGAATTACCATAATGCCTTGGAACGTAGGTAAGCCTTCGGTGTGGGATGCAATGTGTGTCGACACTCTTGCACCATCCCATCTTCCTAGCACGGCGGGTTGTGCTGGGGATGCTGCTGCAGGTGCGGAAATACTCAAACGGTGCAAATAATCTTATTGAGACATATGTTTGAGCTGTTTAGGGTTGATACGATAGGGCCATGCGGGCCCCATGGCCCTAGCGTTTCAATTATTACTTTTAACGAACAATTCAGTATTTATTAACGACTTTATACGTCCCAACTGGCATGCGTGTTTGAGCAGGATGTATGAACGTAAACGAAGCAGCAGGACAGGAAGACAAGGACAGATACAGTCCGGCCATCGAGAGAATCGGTTCTTGACACCTGTCAGTTTCAGAAAGAATATGTGTTTTACGAATTTGATCCTTATTACTACTAGAAATTGTCCAACTAACAGGTGTCAGGAACGCATTCTCTCGACTGCCGACTGTAAGTAAATATCATAGTAGGTGGCGTTCTGTAGTTTCGACCTATGGGAAAAAGGGGTGAATTTATGTACGATACCCCCAACCAAGAACTCGGTAATGTACTATTATGGGTTTTATGTTGTTATGTCAAATTCGGCATCTATGGACTGGAATACATCCTTAGCATTTTTTTCAGATTTTTCCTAATGATATTTACAAAGAAATCATGACAGACATGTTTATTGTTGGGAATTTAGACACAATAATGTTTCGGCAAAAAACCTGTTATAGATTTTGAATAAAACGATTTTCATAATAATTGCACAGGTAGACTTCGCAAAAAATAGCTTTCATTTAATACATCAATGACTTCAATAGTCCCACTCGTTGAAAATTTGACAAAATCAGTAAATCTTTTCTCCTCTAAAAATTTGATTTTTAGATTGCCGGGTTATTGCTTGGAAGCGTCGGTATATAGAGTAAAAAAAAACACTAAGTTAAAATTTATTAAACTTTGACATCGTTAATGTTCACCCCTAGTTCTGAGTAATAGTGTCGCTTCTGTACATTTTTATCCTATGGCACATACGTCATTTGTTTTATAAGTTGGTATCTACTTTATCAAACGTATGACATGTGTTGGAAACATAACTTTAATTTATGTATTTACATATTTTCTACTAGCCTTCCGCTCCTGCTTGACACGGTTTTTATGACTTGACAAAACATCGGGATTTCTTAGGTAAACGTAACTTTATTACTAACGTATTATACACGTAAACCTTTCGGAATAAATTCTCTTAACGATGGTGAAAACTTCATCAAAATCTGTTCCGTGGTTTAGAAGAACAACGCAGAGATACACACAAACGCGAAAATCGACTTGGTTATATAATATGTATATGACCTTGTGTTTGTTTGCCGATCTTATCCATGCCTTATCTAATAATAAATATAATCTGCATAATATTAAAAGTCTTCTTAAAAAAACCGGCCACGCACAATGAAGGGTTCCGTAGTTGGGATGAATTTATCCCAATAACAAACTTAACATGGTAGTTGAAAAACATGTTCTCCCAGAAGGAATTTATGGGAGATCTGTTTTTAAAACTGCAAATTTAAGTTGGTCGATTATTACTCGTAAACCTGTAAAACCTACTTAGCTGTGATACTTTTCCTTGTAATTTCGTTATATATACTACTACCGTGAATTTTTTTCAGATTTCCCTAACCAACCATTTAGCTAGCAGGGGGGGAGGACAATTGACTCTAACAAAAAAATTCAGTTAAAAGCTTAATATTCTGCAATCGGATTCCTGAATCCAAAAATGGTTTTCACAAACTCCCAATATTTTTGAACGACCTTTCTATTTCTAACGATAACCCACAACATAGGGTAAATCAGAAAAAAAAATAACATTCCCACTTTACTTGTAGGGGAGGTACCCTAAAAAAAATTATTTACTTGATTTTATTTTACCGTTTTGTCGGCATGATTAATATGTATACCCATGCCAAATTACAGCTTTCTAGTACTAACCGTCTCTGAGCTAAGCCGCGGACAGACAGACGGACATGGCGAAAGTATAAGAAAAAAAAAAAAGCCTGCCTCGTTGGTCTAGTGGCCGTAAGCGCTACTGCTAAGCGTGAGGTCGGGCAAAGTGTCATTAGGTTTTTCCATCGGGAATTTCTCAGTAGTAGTCTGGAGTCTGGATTTGCGCCCGGTTGATGGCAATAGGCTCGCCCCCTATTACATGGGACTTAAACATAACTGGCGAAATGTGGTTGTACTATAGGTACACCTCTGCCAAACCCTTTCGGGAATATAGGTTTGATTGTATGTATGTATGTATGTATGTATTTGTCAAAAACTTGATTCATTTATTTGTGTAGAATACGGTCTGGTGTGTGTCTGTTTAAATAAAGGTTAATGAACCATTAATTACTTTTTATTATCAACACTCTTAACTTATACTTTTTTTTATTATAAGTAGGTGATAATTTTTTATCACAATAATACATTTCATTTAATTCGATCTAAGACGTTACCCGTTGGTATGGTCAAACTCAAAAAGATGTATACATCGACAAAAATGCATTTTACTGTCGAAAATTTTTGTTCTATCATATTATTATCTTTATTGTAGCTACACAGACAGCAGTGCTGCTGGGGAGTTTGTTGCGCCACTTCTTCTTCCCAGCTAAAGCACTAGGAAGTGGTGAAGGGTGGGCGGTTTGGGGGACTGTCTTATGTAATTTTGACGTTCGAAAAGTGCTGATACTCAGCCTAGTTTGAATAAATGACTTTTGAATTTTGACACATTCATAAATGATTTTATTTCTGTAAGCAGGTTGTACAAACACTTTTACACGAGAATCATATTTTTAAAACAAGATGATGTCGGCGTATCTTATCTGACTACTCTGAGAAGAAAGGCCGAAACGAACTCAGAGGTCGCCGTCTGTTTTAAAGTCCAGACATAATCTTGGTCAGAGTAAATACCATTTAGATTGGTTTAGCATTAATGCAATATTATGGAACATGAATTGTAGACCATCAGAAATTAATTCCTGTTGATGTAAGTATATATCTTTTTGAGTTGGACTGTACTTGGAAATTCTCCCATACAGTGGGTGCATTTATATACACTTATCTCACATACACAATTAAACAAACCCGGAACAACTATCTGTATTGCTATACAAATACTGGTTTTGGGTAGGAATCGAACTCAGCGGGAGAGTAGCCCAAAAACCGATTTCAACGGTTACATGTTCGATTACATAATCGAACACTTATTTGTTTTTTTTTTTCGGCGCCAGCCACTGTCACGTGACTGTGGCTGGCGCCGGCTTAAGACAAACATTTAAACTTGCGCCATTTATTAATTTTTATCTTTATTCCCACAAAGCTATAGTTCTTTTAACAAAAACTAACGTTAATAAATCCAAGTCTAAGTCTCTCGCGCACTAGACGGCCACGACTCCGGCCAGTCGTGGCCGTCTAGCGGTATTGTATAGTGTGCGGCTAGTTGGCCGTTGCGACCAAGTGCGCGATTCGAATCGGTTTCTATAGATTACCTGGTCGCAGCGACCACTAGTCGGAATCGTGGCCATCTAGTGCGCGAGATCCCTAAGTGGTCAATTTTGAATTAGGAACTATTATGTCAATTTAAATTAAGAACTAATATGTCGAAATAAAGTTCAAAATACAATAACTGTCTGATTTTTGCTTGGACTAAAGTTAGAATTCGTTTTGTTAATTACAAAACGAACTCGAGACGGAGAGACTTTACAAAACAGGTGTCAACAACATTTTTAACTACTTTTAACTTTAAAAGTCTTAATAATATAGTTATTAGTAACAAATTTATACAAACTATAAGCTATACTGGCTACAACTAAAACAACGGAGAGTAGAGCTGATAATACTATAGCAAGGAGTTCAAATTCTAGGTATTGCGCCCACGATATGTTGGCGGCGGGTGCTCGAAGATGCTTCGCGCTGCCGTGACGCAGCACGTGCTCAATCCACCATAGCCCACGTTCTAATGGTTTCATTGGCTGATCAAGCATAAGAGTCCTTAGGCGAGCAATGTTTTTGCGGTAGCTGCAAGTAAGACAAAGAATGGTTATCTTTCTGCTATCTTTAAAACTTATCGGAGGGGCAGGACTGGTCATCAGACTTTCGGGCTTATGACAAACCGTAACGATGAACCAATGGCTTAACGTGCTTTCCGAGGCACGGAGGGAAATCGGTATGTAATGGAAGTTCACTCATCCACGGAAAGATGTCGGCAAGCGTAGCTTAACCTTGAAGATTGACCCTTGCGGCTGTTATTACTTAGCCTCTCTCAAAAAACTCAAATATTATTATTGAGTTAATTTTAATTTACCTGTCATCTCCAATAACTTTTTGTACGGCATTGGTAAATGATTCTTCATTAAGTGATGCCAATTCCAGTTTGACTCCAATTCTGTGATGTTCATATTTCTCTACATTGTACCATTGATCGCCCAACATTGGCACACCAACCAGCGGTACTCCTGCTGTGATAGCCTCATCTGTTGATTGCAGACCTCCTTGTGTTATAAACAGTTTAATCTTGGGATGTTCTGCAAGGTAAGAAAGGGTACAATTAATGAATTTTGCCAAGGACGGACTTCTTGGTGCATAATCTCAACACTTGTACGTCAGAGGCCCTGACACAAACGCGTGACGTAAATGTAACGTAAATACGAACAATTTTTTAATCTAAAATACAACTATCCCGTAGCATTTTGGTTTGTTATATTTGCGACAAGCACAATAAGTCTTAAAAGTAAATAAAAATTATGTTCGAAACGAGTATTTTAAATCGTTCGAATGTTCGTTACGTTACGTTACTCCTCGCGTTCGGGCTAGGCCCACAGGTATGTTTGTCTTTGTGACAGTTAAATAGTTTCAACCTTAGTGAAGTTCAAATTTTCTAAGAATAAATTGGTAAGGCAATTGCGAGATATACCTACTTCCGCGTTAATGCGCGAATATTAATAAAATTGATTATTTTGAGCATGTGATTTTAAAAACAAGTTCACTTGAATGTCATCAAAATCGGATGTAGGTAACCGGTTTCTTATGGATCTTGTTTTTATGTGACTGGTCGTCTTGCTGACCATGGTTTTGTTGTTATTAGCAATTACCTGTTAATTGATTTTACTTCGATAGTCCGAGTTTATCATAATAAGACTGGAAGCCTACCCCAACATAGTTGGGAAAAGGCTAGGCAGATTGATTGGTCCTTGTTTACCTTGGTCATCGATGAAAATTAAGGTTATAAAATTAACCTCAATTGTCAAATGAAAAACATCTTTATGGTGATTTAAAATCAGAAATTAGGGTTTAAGTATTCAAATAATCAAATCAAAGCACACAATTTGTAACTGTCTCTTCAAATGGGCATTCACAGGTAGGTACGTTTTACCTATGTTTACATTTTCATCAGATTATTTTAGAACAGACTATAGATATATAATCATGTACATACCTACTATACAATACTGTTTATAATATGGTCAAGGTCAACATGAGACAACAAATGGATAGCGCCTTAAGAATATCGAAACAAAAAATTGACGTCAATTAAAAAAAATCGCACATATTTGTTGTATAGATATAATTATATCATGTATGTACATAATTATAATTACAACTACCTACTGTACAGTACTGTACTGTACTGTCTACACTATGGTCAAGGTCAACATGAGATAACAAATCTGTGCTATTTTTTTTATTGACGTTAAGTTTTTTTTCCATTTTCTTAAGGCGCTGCCCAAAGAGGGACACCGTAAAACGTCCACTTTTTCGTCGCACAGTTTATTGCTACATATTACAAACCCAAAAAATGCAGTGTATATTCAAGGGTTTAAACAAAAGACTTATTCAAAGATATTTTATAGAAATGATCTAGTATTTTGAAAAAACAAATCGCAAGAAAGAACATGAAAATACTTTTTCGTCTCGAAATACTTAATATTTTGAGCGACAACTATTTATATTTTTCTACCTATAAAAAAGGAAATTTAATCAACAAAAGAAATACCTATGTAAAAATGTTTAACTTAATGATGTTTTTTTTTTATTAAAATAAAACTGCAATATAACTTTTATATTATTGGCGGACACGAGATTCAACTAAAATCAATAGCATCGCCATTTTCAACCATATTTGTATATCACGATGCACTACTGTCACTTCACCTCCTGCAATACCTAAAAATTTGCTTCTTACCGCGCCTTAAGACTGATATAAACAGGTTGTTTTGCATTGCATGTTATAACATGTTTTACCGTCATTAACATATTAAGTGGATGACTAGCCGTTTCTATAATTGATCTACTCAGCATGTGGTATGCATAAAAACATATATTATGTATTATAAAAAACTTGTAGGTACCTAATCTATGAGCCATTAATTCATAGAACAGCCATGCTATTCTGTAAGCAACTTACCGTGAAAACTTGGGTGAGGGTTTTCATATTTTCATTTTCATTTTCATTTTTTCACTCCACGCTCACTTCACCTAAGTTTTCACGGTGAGATGGTTACAGAATAGCACTGCTGAGCCCATTATCATTTTTAGCTATGTATCGCACGAAATCTTTGAATAGATGCGTATAATCATAAAAGTAGTAGGTATGTATAGGGGGCGGCTTTTCCAAAAGTTCACCTCTGATTTCTGATTTAAATCTACCAACCGGTTGAATACACTGCAGACGAAGTAACCGATACTGACAAGTCTATTAAAAAATATCAAATTAACAAATAGTTTTACTTACTAAGCAGATCTGACTGTGGCAGCCACTTGGATATCCTAATATTAGCTGATTTCCCAGGCAGTACATCCTTGTCCCACTTCCACAACACAGCATAGGGCATTTTTGAGAAAGCTTTCACTAGCATTTGTATCTTCTCCGGGGGTAGAAGACTTGGCTTCACATTAGTACCAAAACTGATGTATATAACGCCATGCTTTGATGAATCTAAATATGATTTTAGATCCTGAAAAGAAGAATACTTAAAGATTAGCGATGATGTCGGCAGTCGTGTGAGTGTACGTATAATAAAGATTTTTGTAATGTCGATCGTCTTTTCGTGTGGTTAGTGACTAACCTGGTGTCAGAGTTTTAAAGCCACCCATGGGCCTCTGACTTGGCTTCTCATGCCGGCGAGAAATATCTCTCAGGCATGCCGGTTTCCTCACGATGTTTTCCTGTACCGTTTTTGAAGCAAGTGATAATTATACAATACGCACATGAATCCAAAAAGTCAGAGGTGCGTGCCATGCATTCGAACTATGAAGTCAAAGTCAAAGTCAAAGTCAAATCATTTATTTCAAATAGGCCCTTGTAAGGCACTTTTCAACGTCAAAGTTTACAAAAAATTGAATTGATTCTAGTCGCCCCTTCCAAAAGGTAGTTTTCGTATGGAGAAGAATGGGCAAGAAACTCCACCGTTACTCTTTTAAAAATTGTTACAATATTTGTATGTGTTACATTCGTTACATAATTATATGTGAAGACGATGCATCTAAAAAAATAAAATAAAAATAGGTTACCACAATAGGTAAAAAGAAGAATTAATAAAAATGAAGCCACGAAAGATAAATTAATTAATGATGTGATAGATGTACGGTTTTCACATATTTACAAACATTGTAAAAGTAGATGATTTTCTTAAAAAATTTACAATTAATAAGTCAGTGTGTGAGGAAGTAATCACAGAATGCAAAATCAATGTCATGTAATACTCGTAAAAATAATAATTTATACAACTTAAATTAGCAACCAGTTTGATTTTGTCTAGATTCTAGATTGTCCTATGGAGCAGGACCAGCATGTTTCCAAGCATTCTTATCTTGGATATATTCCTCTAATTTGTAATAGGCTTGTTTACAAAGTGTACTTTTAATATGAGTTTTAAATTTTCTTTCATTTAATTGTAATATATCACAAGGTATTTTGTTGTAGCATTTAACACAGTACCCCATAAAAGATGAAGATACTTTAGATAATCTGAAAAATGGTTGATCTATTTTATCTTTATTTCTAGTATTAAAATTATGTCTATCACTTATTTTGTTAAAAATATGTAGATTTTTTCTAACATACATAATATTTTCATAAATGAATTGGCAAGGTACTGTCATAATATTAATCCCTTTAAATAGTTCCCTGAGAGATTCGCGACGATGTAGATTATAAATGGCTCTGACAGCTCTCTTTTGTAAAATAAATATGGATTCAATGTCAGCAGCCCGACCCCACAGTAAAATGCCATACGACATAATACTGTGGAAGTAGCTAAAATAGACCAAACGCGCGGTTTCTACATCTGTTAACTGTCTTATCTTTCTAACAGCAAAAGCGGCAGAGCTCAGCCGCCCCGCAAGAGATGTTATATGAGGTCCCCATTGTAATTTCTCGTCTAGCGTGATTCCTAGGAAAACTGTTTGATTAATATATTCCAGCTTTTCTCCATTCAATAAGATGTCACATTCGCTACTTCTAACATTAGGTAATTTAAATCTAATGCATTTGGTTTTTTTTTTATTTAGTACCAAATTATTTACCGTAAACCAATCTTGGACCTGAAGAATAGAGTTATTCACGTCGTCAAGATTTTGTGACCGTCGGTTGATTTTAAAGATCAATGATGTGTCATCTGCAAATAAAACCATCTTCGGTTGATTTTGGAGTAATTGGGGTAAATCATTAATGTAAACTAAAAAGAGGAATGGACCCAATATCGAACCTTGAGGAACGCCCATTGCCATTTCAGACCCTAATGAGTTTACGCCGTTTACTTGAACTTTAACCATGACTTGGCAGTCTGACGGTCACACCACTAGGCTATCACTGGATGGAGCGATAGTATGGTTTGATTATTTCACATTGATCCCATGCATCAAACACGTTAGAAAATCAACAATTGCCACAACGACTTAAAAACACAAATCATGCACTTGAAATGTTCTCAGAGATTGATTACTTTAACTCAACTGATTTCAATTCCGTTTATATCTGGCACCACTTGAATGTCTCTACACAATTGAAACGAGAAAGACATCAGTAATTAGCTATATGTATATGGCTATAAGATACATTATTGAATGACTTTTGAAAACTTGTGGAAAAATTGATAGTTGTAAACATTCTCAAGGGTTAATGTATATTTTTATCAATAAGTGCTGTTTGCTCCCTGTGTTCACTATCTGGAGTTGTCAACACCAGATAAAATGGTGGCCAAATGTTACTATTCATTAAATGAATATTTTGAATACTCCCTAAACTCCATAGAATTATTTTACCTGCTTTGTTTATTTACTATGCCTTACCTATAATATTACCGTCATAAATTTCTACTTTTCCTTATATTACTTAGAATAGTTCTTGACATAATGTACTTTTCCGTTTATCAATGTCAGAATAATCTTTTTTTTTATTTTCCTATTGTTGTACACACGGTTACACATCAAGCTATACATTTCCTGTTTATGCTGATCTCGCACTGTATAGGATTTCCGTGCAATGCAAGGTCAGCTTATAATGGAAATGTATAGCTTGATGTATAGCACGAAACGTATGTTTCAGAAATATTTTATTTTTATTTTGTCCACCTTTCTATGTGCATCAACAATAATTAATATTATTCTGTTCTATTCAAAATCTATTTAGAGAAATAACCTATTTAGAAAACATAATAATAACAACCTCAGATTTTATTAACTGGAAGGTAAGACAAATTATGTATAAAGACATGTAATGAGGATAGTCTATAGCCTTAAACAAATGGAAAATCCCCATACTGACGCAAAATCTCTGTAACATTTTCCCCTACCTGGTAATCCCAGGGCACCAGTAGCCACGCTTGCAAAAACTAACCCAACGATAATATAGTTGTAAATGTACTAATATTACACTTAAAAATGGTGTACTATGCGCTGATTGAGTCCAAATTGAGGTATAGCATACAATTTTGGGGAAACAGCTACCATTACTACTGGCATAGGGCTTTCATTCTTCAAAAAAGAGCGATACGAACCATTGTTCGGATTTCTCAACGGGACACCTGTTGAACATATTTTAAAGAACTTAGTATTCTCACAGTACCTAGCCTAGTGGTAGTACTATTAAACAATCTCAAAAAAAAAAAAAAAGATTATGACAGGCTGGTAAGAGAAAAAACGCGAAGAAAAGATTTTGGAGGTAAAATCATCCCGGCTTTTGGAATAGTTAAACATAGTCCACAGTATCAGGCAGTTAAAATATGTATTTAATAAATTGCCGCTTGAGTTAAAAAGCATACTGTACACAGGGTCATTCAAGGCAAGGCTCAATGCATTCGTGTTGGAAAAATGCCTCTATTCATTAGATGATTTAAAGTCCTATTCTCAGGTGTCATTATTTGTCTATGGGTCATATTGTGCTTAGTTTTTATTATTATTATTTGTGTTTATTTTGCTTTTGATTTTTATTTTGTTTGACATATTGTATTATAATTTATGTCTGTATAGTATTTTACATTTTTTTTTTAATCTTGTTAAGTTGTAATTTATATTGAATTGCGTGTTTTTTTTTTTATGAATAGTATTTGAACATCGTTATTTTGTAATATTTGTGTATAATTTATGTTTCATTTTGGATAATTTTGAACACAATGTATATTGTTACTGAATAAATTGAATTGAATTGAATTGAATAATGGACAGACAGAGAAATATAGATTATTATAGAAATAGGTATAGATTATGTAAGGATGTTATTAATATTATTAAAATGGATGAGAAGCTGATTATAATCTTTGTTTATATTACAAAATCAATTATTTCTTAAGATAGTGGATAGTATGGATTACATTAATAGTATAGATTTTATTCTATACTCGTATTACACTTAGTTCGTAATCAACGTTTTGACTTCCAATAAGAGCTGTATTATCAGAGCCTTTGTTGCGCAAAGCTAAAACTAGCAAAGCACTATGTGTACTGTGCAGAAAAAATTAAGTAAAAGAATATTAAAAAATTATAACTTAAAGTCATAAATAGAACAAAACCTAGAAAAGGAAATGATAAAATACCGTAATCTAAAAGTGTCAGAATGTATTGAAGAGCCATGCCTGATATTGAAACGCAGATACTGCCAATAACTAGTCATAAATTATTCAATCAGGCAATCGATAAACATGAATCTAATGCTAATTAAAGTTGTTAGGTATTGTTTCAGTAACTTAACTTTATCTGGACAAATAATATAATATTTTTCCAAGCTTAAAATTTTTGTCTTGGCGAAGTAATGTAGATAGTCAAGTATCGTCATCACCAAAAAAAATATCAATTTCTGAATCTAGGCCTCATCCAACAACCGACGATACAGCCAGGTTTGCCCTCCTACAGAATATTTTCAACTAAGCAAAGTTTGAATTTCATTAACCATAACAAAATAGCTTACCTGAGGCAATTCCTTTTGCGGTTTCTGGGGCAGTCCTCCCAAATGGATGACACTCGGTGGCACAGGCCGACTTCCCTCCCAAATTGGATTGATATTCAAAAACAACATCTCAACATTATTCTGGAGTTCCCTCACATCCGGAACATCTGGTCCAAAATTTTTCCGTATCATTTTATTCTCTTGCCCTTCCATACTTGTTAATAGATTATTTATCCTGTAATTATTGTATAGTTCATACAACTTTTCGTACATCGTCAGATTGTAGATTTTCTGATTCATGCTTCCAGGATACAAGAATGGATGTTGCGGAGCTCCAACTACTGGATAATTATCCCATATAGCTCCGAAGGAACTAATTTGAATCAAAGGCACTTTGTAAACATGTGAAAAGGCTAATGCTGTCCGAACACACGCTTCTGTCAGCAACAGATCAAACTTCCCCTTTCCTTGGACTAAATCCTTAACTTCTTTGACTTGCAGTTGTGTGTCCACTGTGTTAATAATCACTTCCATTCCTACTTTCATTTGCGATATGAGATCTTCTTTATTTCCTTTTGCTGTTGCCATGAACGCCTCCCACACTCCGTACGATTTATCGTGAACATCGATTTCCGTAAGATTCTTTGGAGTTTCACCTTTCTTGAACATGGGATCAGCTGTTATCACTGTCACTTCATGTCCACGTTTGAGGAGTTCCATCGTTATCGGCCTGAAGGTTATTTGGTGACTGATGGATGGGATTGGGTACACTGCAAGTATCCTCGCTGCATCAGTTACGAAAATTTGTAATAGAAGACACAATGTTAGATTTACTAACTTCCCCATTGTGATGCCGTATTACAACTAATTTAAACGAGTTGAGCGACGTGAGTTTTATAAGGAAACTAACCGAGATAAGTACGGTCAATATTATTATTAACGACCGGTACGTTTTAAATGTGTCCGTCTTATTTGTCAGTCTTTGATAGCGTGATAGAAATATTGTTATTTATAGTATGTTTTTCATATGTTTGTTTCAAATTATATATAATTGAATGTGTTGAGTCATCTGAGTCGATACTTTTAATTACCTTCTGTAGTATTTTTGAATTTTCGTGCAACTTTAGCGTCTTGGACTTATGTCCAGCGTTTATTATGTTATGTGTGTGCGAAGTTATCTATATTAAACAGCGCCTTTATATCATAGCAGTAAGGATGATTTTCGTAGTGTACCACTTACATATGTACGGTTGACTGTGCGTATGGAGTAGGGATGTAACGGGCATCTTAGCGGAGGCGTAGGTTATTTAAAAATGTGTTAATTATTTATTATTTAATTCAGAATAAAACATTCCATACATTGTTCTTGTTCGTAGATATAGTACTTATAACTATGTTAGTAAATTATTAATGATTCATTTATTATTATTTCGTTTATTTATTTTCTTTAATACATAATTACATTCTAAATATTTTTCACACTAATAAAATTATTAAAAAAATATAAAAAAGTAGATGTCCGCCGGTGTCGGGAGCAGGATCCAAGCTACCGGTGATTAGGGCTGCAGAGACAGTAACCTCCCCACAATGTGAGCCGTATCGAGGAATACTGCCTTCTTCTGAATCAGGCCCTTGATCCAACCGACTAACGACAGCCTCGGGAGATGTTAGTCGAGGCTTATTATTATTTACAATTCCGCTATTTAATATTATATAGGGCACCCGCAAGTCTGTGAACGGTGTTCCAGTTCCTCACAACCGGGCAATCAACCCTTACTAAATATGCTGTCCCGCACGCGGCGCATCAGGGCCCTTAACAAACATACTTGATGCACTGCAAAAGCGCGGCAACCCCAACAGCATTGTAAACCATTATTGTTCAGGACCCGTAGGGCATTGAAAGATCTACGCGGTTAACGGACCCATAGGCTGCAGGTATACAATGTCTGGCAGTATGTCTTAAAAAGAGCAATTTTGACCTCTCTTGCACCGTGCAAACCTGACAAAACCAACTTATTGCATCTCACTGCCAAAGCCCAACGTTCCCGTTCAATACCTAAATCATATGAGTAATCATCTGGTTAATCCAGAACTCTTTGCCTGTATTAATAATGATGATGAGATTGGAAAATTGATTTGAAACCAATTTTTATTAGATTATCATAAGTATGCAATTTATATGCAATTTCAGGCGTACCACTGTCGGTTTACTTTCAAGATACAGACACCACCTAGTTTGGTCCCCAAAGTAAGTGGTGTCTGTTATTGAACTAGATAGAATTCAATCAATCTGCCTAGCCTTGTTCCAACTATGTTGGGATCGGCTTGAACTCGATAGAATTACCTGTTAAAAATACAATTTGCTTTTAACAATGGTTTAATAATAAGTGATTAAGCGAACTTACCTGCAAGTGAAGTTCAAGCACAATTAAATGATAGCCTCGTCCGAAGATATTGGCATTGTACACTTTTATTATCACATAAATGTCGCCTCTTATGCTCTTTAGTTTAACGTCCTTTAGATTGTTTAAAGTCGGATGCCTTATTCTCGCTGTCAGTTTGCAGTCAATACTTCATTAAGTTCAGAGCCGTAACGGCTTAACAGATATTTTACTACTAGAAGTCTACTGAAAACTAAAGGGACGAGGTTATCATATAATTATGATAGAACTTCACTTACAGGTAAGCTCGCAAAGAAAGCCGATGCGCCAAAATGTGCTGAATGTTTGCGCTTTAAAAAATAAGTCAATCACAAGCCGGGAGACGCAGATTGCCCAGCTAAACAAACTACTGAATACAGGCTCATCAACTCGATCGATTATGAAGGAGCCTAAGAGCGTAAGATACTTGTTTATATTTTAGACTTAATTTAATATTGTTAATTGATTCAGGCGTGACTTTGCGGAAATCCATTTTAAAATACAATAGACAACGTATGTTTAGTAACTTAATCCGCGTAACTGTTCTTAATGAGTCATAAAGAACCCTGTAAGAAATCGTTACGTGTTTCACCTCTCAACGAGGCATCCTCAGGAAGGCGATTGACTTGTTGTGAACTTGGACCCGACGTGTGGACACGTCAAGCGTCGAGCGCAGTCCACTGCGCTCGCAGTGAGGTTAATCTCCTCATGGATCGACCTGTACGGCAGTCATTACTTAGCCACGAGCTCCGCTATAGTAAATTTATCTATTTAATGATAAAATAAAAAATGCATGGTCAAGGAAATTCTTGTAACAATAGTTTAGTAAAGTACTTATTTTAATTTCTACGCAAAATAACGGGTAAGTAATATATGATATAATAACAAAATCTCTAATATTAACAAGATATAACAACTGAATCTACAATTTTATTTGATATAATGATCAGTTAATATAATAAACGATTGATATAATTTTAAAATAACTAATTTTTATAAGCATAACATATATTGAATATAAAATCGTTTGATATACCACGCAAAAGACATAAAACCTATTTAGTCTAATATGATAAAAACGCCTAGTTAAAAACAAAAGCAAAATTGCATACATACAAGTTACAACTTAGTCTAATTATTCATAAGTTGTAGCCTGTAGGTAGCTTAACAAATATCATTGTTCGTTGTCACGTTGCGTGCATAATCTTGCTCAGTTATATAATAATTTATTGAACTGAGCAAGATTCATCAACAATAGACCCCATCTGGCGCTTGGCGGCAGCTGCCGTGGCACGCTCGCTTCGCTCGGTCGCCTTCGCGCGTCACTTTTCGTCACTGTTCTAACCTAACCTAACCCAAATGATATCTGAGTCGCATTGCTCTGAATCGGGCTGTTAAACATATTGATGGATACCATATATATTTTAAATATATATATTTTAAACGATAGACCTAATGATTTTCGATTAAATAAACTTTATATCCAATAACGTTATACGAAATAAGTTTTAGAATTTATAAAAATGTTTTATGTAAAGAAATTATATCAACAATATAAATAATAATATAATAAAAATATATAATTCAATATAATTATATCTCTCGTTTATTACATCTTGTGAACGATATTGAAATGAAAATATACCAAATAACTTTATATGTTATGAGACGCACCCCAAAATAACAGCACCCAGTATTTTTTTGTATTTTTCTTTCATCCTCTAATTATCATAATATTAGGTGATTGTATTTTTTTTTTAAATTCTAGACAACACCACTCTTTTCCGATGCACCGCAACTAAGGTACGCCATCTTATTTTTATTCCTGGGATCGTTGTAGACTCGAGTAAAGGAACAGTTCCGAAGGCGACGGCGACGGCATACTTCAGACGGCAGCGTATTTGCCGCCCAAAAGCTATTTATAACGCACTTGGCGATTTTTGTTTCATTACATATTTACACACATTGACACCGACAAAATTACAAAGGAATGAAACAAATTACAAAAGCCTCGTCTGCTGATTTCATGTAATTTTTCCAACATTCGGTAGTCGACTGATTGATGTCGAGGGCTGAAATCCAACATCGTAGACCGGTTTACCAATGAATTTATTTTTACACTTTTGATTCATTTTATGTTCAGACCTTTCACTTCAATAAATAGGTGACGAATGAAAGACAAAAATGAACAAACATTTATATGCTGGTACTAGGTGGAAGCCGAATTCGTCATCATTTCCTCCTGGGCCTACTGCGACGCCGGGTTCTGATGTTCGGGACCTGCCATGCTATTCTGTAAACATCTCACCGTGAAAACTTGGGTGAGGTGAGCTGTCAATAGTGTCAATCCCTGTGGAATGACAGCTCACTCCACGCTCACTTCACCTAAGTTTTCACGGTGAGATGGTTACAGAATAGCATGGCAGATCTGTGGCTACGTTAGACCGATTCTCAAAAAAAAAAATATAAGTAACGTTTTGTTTAATAAGACGAGACCCTATACAATATTAAGCAATATTATCATACCACTTATTTCATGTAAGGGCAGAAAGGTTATATGTAATCACAGAGCACTGAGATGCATCGGCGGCCGCAGCTAGTTTTGTTAATTTTTTTTATAATAATAATTTAGAGTGAATTCTAACAATGATTTACTTCATTGTTAATATGTAGATGTTATACCTAAATCATTGTTATATATTTTTTTTTTCTAGCCTACGCTGTCCCACTCCTGGGCAAAGGCCTCCCTCCACTCCTTCCATCGTTCGCGAGCCCGCGCGTCCTCCTTCCAGTTTTGACGGAACCTATCCAGCTCGTCCCGCCATCTCCTACGTGGTCTGCCGCGACCCCGCCTCACTGTCTCAGGGCACCAGTTCTGTGCTATTTGGGCCCACAGTTTGTCCGGCATGCGGCAGACATGTCCTGCTCAGTCCCATTTAAGTTGGGCAGCCTTTTGAGTCACGTCAGATATATTATATTGATGTATGTTATTGGTAAATCGGAATGATTTGAATAACATAACATAGCATCACGGCTGTATCCCCCGAAGAATTGGACAGAGGTGTACCTAAAAAACACCCACATTTCGCTAGTTATGTTTAAGTTATGATTTGATTACTATAGCTAGTGCCATCTAAGAAGACGCGCCCCATTCCAATCCACTCCGTACTAAAGTACAGCCGTGTTATTGAGCATTCTCTCATTCATACGGGACCCGTCATTGATGATTCGTCAAAAACAACGGTACGTCATGACGGATGCACGTTTACATTCACATACGAAAAAAGAGTTTTATCGCGATTCGTCCAAATATCCGAATAGATGTTCACACTTAATTCGTGATTGATGTTTTTTGACGAACGTGATTTTTAAAAGAAGGTACGTGATTTAAAAAGTGTTCGTAATTTTTCACGATTCGTGATGCGTGTGAACAAGGGTATTTAAAAAGCATTGCCACCATCAAAAATAAAACGAATCGTGAAAAAAGACGATTCGTCAAAAAACACGTATCGTCCTCATGTGAACGAGCCCTTACAGTGCAGTTATCGCGGAGTGGGGCACGTCCTAGTGGATGGCACTATCAGTCGATGCATTCTGTAAACATCTCACCGTGAAGAGTGAGGTGAAGTGAGCATGAAGTGAGCTGTCCATAGGGTCAATCCCTAGCTTTAGGTGCTATGACAGCTCACATCACCCAAGTTATCACGGTGAGATGTTTACAGAATAGCACGGCTGTATCTTTATTTTACAGTAGGCCTAGCACGGACTCGCAGAATAAACGTTACTTAAATTCGAACGAGCTTAAAATACTATTTACCCAGCTATTTTACCTGCACCAATCTGTACCGATTCATTCCGACTTAAGCTTCGTGCAGACTAGCGCAACGCGACAGCGTGACGTGACACCGGTTATTGTTATACCGGGAAGTTTTCTTAGAAATTGTATTGTATGAGCCGCGTCGCGCCGTCGCGTCGCGCTGGTCTGCACGAGCCTTTAATCGTACTGGGAACCTGTATCTTTATAAAAGCATCCGTAGTAAGTTGCGCCGTGCACGAACCGCCGTTGAAATACTAAAGGTAGTTTAACACCGGCGAGACGAGGAGTGGATGGGATGGGCGAGATTTCAAATTTGTATGGCAAAACTTCAATTATCTTCCCGCCCATCTTTGATGTGAGAGATCTGGATACTTGAGGATGTGTGAGGCGAGAATTGAACTTAGCAAAACGGATACAAAACACTCGCACGCTCGGGGCGGAGCAGCACGAGAGCACGATACCTATAGCGCAGCACGAGAGCACGATACCTACATCTTTTGGAGTGAAAGGGTCAGCGAGATTTCAATTGTCGCCCATCCCATCACTCCTCGCCTCGCCGGTGTGAAAACATGTTTATAGAGCTGTTCAACAATCTGGCCACTCATTTGTGATATGAGTTTCTAGCACGTCGTGGACGATAAAACTGAGATTTCATCAAAAAGCAAGAGGATGGTGCCTGCTTGCTATGATGTGCAAAGGACAAAAGATGACAAAGTAAATAAATGGAACTCATTAGTTTAATTGTGTAATGTCTAGCACAGCTTTTTCTACATTTGTAAATTAATATATTTTTCACATAATTGATATTACCTCATCATCTGCATAGAGGTCGGATTCCAGTGTAACTGGATGCCGCTGAATCAGTATTTAACATGAAGCGACCGCGGAACACGATGCCCCTTTGCAAGACTGGTTCGTTTAACAATTGTCTTTTAAGCTTCTGACTATGCGGGACGAGTGTCAAAGATCTAGGAATGACGTCTCGCTTGGCATTCAATGGGTGATCACATCCACGGGCTGACCTCGGTAAGCGTATAACCTTTATGTACTCACGAAAAAAGCACAAAATTATTATTACCTATATTTATTTAAAAAAACAAGTATAATTACAATTTAAAATCTTTCAAAAAGTATCAAAATATCATCACATTTAAACAATCTTTGAATTCGGGAATCATTTACACGAAAAATTCAAAGAAAACTACTACACAACTACTACTAATAAAATATCCCCATAAAGTATATGCAAGAAAAGAGAGCAATAAAACAAAAGCCAGCACATTTCCTATCACAGTAAGAACTAGTTCTAGTTCTAGGTACTGCGCCCACGACATGTTGGCGGCGGGCGCGCGCAGATGTCTCGCGCCGCCGTGACGCAGCACGTGCTCCGTCCACCACACGGCGCGCTCCAGTGGATGTATGGGCTGGTCACGCATCACGCTTCCAAGTTTTACGATATTGTGACGAAAACTGCAATAAATTAATAAAGCTCTTATCAGACGCTTCAATGTAGTGAAGGTTTATTGTTTGATTCCACGTTCCACCGTCGAAATTACTTATGAATGCGTTCGTCTGCTCCTTTTTTAATTCAATATTCGATCATTCGGTAGGCGAGTGAAAGATGCCGAGTGTCGAAATCCAACGTTGGATCAGTTCATTGTTTTTTTTTTGTTTTTTTTGTTTAGACGTTTTGTTTGAAATATAGCAGTGATAGCCTAGTGGTCTGACCGTTGGAATTCAAGTTATTATAGGTCTCGAGTTCGAACCTAAGGCTAACTTTCCGGATTCATGTGCGTATTGTATAATTATTATCGCTTGCTTCAAAAACGGTGAAAGAAAACATCGTGAGGAAACCGGCATGCCTCAGAGATATTTCTCGACTACATGTGAAGCCAAGTTAGAGGCCCATGAGCGGCTTTAAAACTCTGACACCAGGTTAGTCACTAACCACACAAAAAGAAGAAGATTTCGAGTGATAGGTGCGGAATGTAAGGCAAAAAATGAAGCCGTAAACCGTCTGATATCGGCTTAAGCGGTAAGTTCCCGGAATTTAGTCGATATAGTAAATTCGATTTTATTTTAGACTGATATATTTATATCGAATTGCTGGTGTAACCGATAGGAATTTTAAATCATACATGATTTCCAAATATTAACAGCCTGTATGTCTCATTTCAAATTCCGAATCTAGTTAATAGAGATTCAGTTCTTAGTTAACGGTCTAAATATAATACCTACATTTTAAATATTTATTTCTTGGTGTTGTTATTTAAATCATGATACTGCAATGTATTGTCCTGACCTCTCCGTAAATGATTTATGTTTTCCTACCAAACAACTTTTAATCATTTGAATTCGGTTTGTTCAAGAAGTTCGGTAGAACAACTTAAATCATTCAGAATTTCCGGAAAAGGAGCAATACTAATGGGTAAGTTAACAAAAAAAAATCCTTTTCCACATAACGGGCGCTTGTCACCTTTTCATACTGTTATTTTCGTTCAAAATGTTGACAATACTTAGCCGGAAAAATATCAAAGTGCAAGTAAAAATGAACTTTAAGTTGATTAGACCTTAGATACATTCTGTATGAAACACAGAAAGGTTTAAATTGATAGAGAAGTCATGGACCAACCTTTTGTCACCAATTACATTGTTAATAGCATTCATAAACTCTTCATCTGTCATCGTGAGTAAGTCAAGTTTCATTCCAATACCATGATGCTCATATTTTTCAACATTGTACCATTGATCGCCCAGCATTGGTACACCGATCAGAGGTACTCCTGCTGTGATAGCTTCGTGTGTTGATTGAAGACCTCCTTGTGTTATGAATACTTTGATCTTTGGATGCCCTGAAAATGTAGTATATAGGTAGTAAGTTGCGCAGTTATAGAGAATATTATTTTCATGATTTGTAACCATAACTTAGGTGCGATTTAGGGTTTTGATGAAATTAATTATTTTATTTTAAACATCTCTGAAATAAAAAGGCAATAGTGTAGTACTACACTCAGAAGGTCTACTATACTCAGAAATCATATGGCGCCCTTCGCGTACAATACAATAACACATTGAGGGTGCTGATGGGGTTGCCTTGATACTACAGTGCGTCAGAGATGTTTGCTGAAGCTCGCGTTGACTGTTTCTACACTGCGATGCGGAAGCGGGGCGCATCCCTGATTAGTAAGGTGCAAGGCAGCACCAACAGCATCCTGTCTATGGTAGCAAGTAGGTTAGACTGTGCGTTTGTGAGCCACTGCTGCAAGGTATCGGCTGGGCCTGTCACCTTGCAGCAGTGATGTAACAAATTGTTTCTGTGTTAATGTTTTACTAACATTTTTTGTAAGTTTATTGTTACTAACACTATGAGTCTTGTTGCTTGAATTAAATGATTAAATAAATAACTATTCAAACCTAAGGCTAATTGGGATCTAGCAAAATAAACATAGTATACTTTACTCAAACAACGGAAAACATACAAAAAACGTTGTGCATAAATTGTGCCGTTGCTAAAAGACCACATCTATTTAAACAAGAATCAGTTTTAATTATTTTAAAACCCTAATGAGTTCATGTTTAATTAACTTTGGGATGAAAACCCCAAAATTGGGAATAACAGTTAGCGACCCGTATGTGAGACCGGTGTCCTTTAAAACTATTATCACTTACTTAGAAGGTCTGACTGTGGAAGCCATTTGGATATTCTGATATTCTTAGAACGTCCTGGAAGTTCATCCTTGTCCCACTTCCACAGCACGTCGTAAGGTAATTGAGAGAAGACTTTGGCCATCAATTGTACTCTTTCTGGAGGAAGCAGTGAAGGTTGGACATTTGTACCAAAGCTAATGTAGATCACGCCGTTGTTTGAGGAGTCTAGAAACGATTTGAGATCCTGCAATAAAATTGTTTGATTAAAAATTTGCCCCTACTTGAAAATTTTGACTTTAATACTGCAGAATTAAAACGAAAACCCAAAAATAATATCTGTGTTCTTATGATATTTTCCTGATTAATTTCAGCAGGTTACTATATTAAGGTCTGAGTTGAGCAACACGATTACTTACAAATGTGTGCACTGACTGGATACTGGAGAGGTCCACTCAAACCTATGTTTCATTCTTCAAAAGACCTTGCCAGACACTAATCTGTATCCTCAGATCCTCATTTATGATCTGACCAAAATAATGTCTGGACTTTCTAAGAGACTGTGATCTCTGAGTTTATTTCGGTGATTCTTCTCAAAGTTACAGGTGTCGGTCGTCGGTCAGGCGACATCGACCTCATTTATATTTTGTAAATATTATTATTTGTGTTTGACGTATAAAAGTGTTTTTTTAAACACTTTACAGAAATATAATATAATTTATCAATCCAAAAATCCTAATTATATAAAGATTACGTGGTTATCGTATCAGAGCCCCGACAAATGATTGGTCTTGGATGGTAAAACTTCCAAGACCAATTATGTGTTGGGGTTTGGGGGTTCTGTATAGGTTTTAAAAGAAAGAAAAAAACAACTAGGTCATTCCTTCGAACCTGACCGAGCGGTACCTTGGTCCCTTGAATTAATTAATCCTTTTAGGTAGGTAATTGATTTTCGATAAAGCATTCATTGGCATTCGAATCATTAAGCCTGCATTTCTTGTTTCTTGAAACTTTGTCGGTTCTAGAACATATTTTGTGTAATAAGTAGTCATTGAATAAGTACTTCAAAGATACATAATTTTAAGTGTTTTAATAAAGGAAGGTAGGAAACTACCAGCTATTGTAGAAGTATTTACGTGCGTAAAATTCTACGACATAGAGAAATATAATAGAGATACCATAATAATAACAGAATTGTAAGGTCACTTTCCTCGCCTGACCTCGCCTCCATATTGAATCTTTTCATAACACTGTGCTACCTACAGCCCACATAATATAGAAAGTAAATATTTGAACATTTTACTCAATGTCCCTGTCCTGTTTTATTAGTTCTAGAATGAAATAGCAAAGAAAAGAAAGAAAGAAAATACGTTTATTTGCGGTACACATGACGCAAGGAAAGAACAAAACACGAAAAAAAAAAGAGATTAATAGTAATATAAATAATTGTGACATTTCTAATCACTGAATTGACTTGAGATTCGTTGCGTCTTATAAAATGTAAGGATAAATCAGTAGATTTCACTTTTAATGCAGTATATGAAAATATAAGCATCATTTATAAAAGAAACTTACCGCTGGCAATTCAATCAGAGGCTTCTGAAGCAATCCACCCATATAAATAACACTAGGAGGCACTGGCCGATTTCCTTCCCAAATTGGGTGAGTGTTTACAAACAGCATTTCAACATTATTTTTTAATTCACTTATAGTTGGAGTATTTGGTCCAAACAATCTTTTGCCCATTTTATTTTCTGCATCTTCAACTTCCTGCATAACATTTTTAATCGGTAAAAGTTCCACAATTCCACAAATTTTTCCCACTTCGTTACATTATACAAACGCTTGCCCAAGCTATCTGGGTATAAAATTGGGTGCCATGATGATCTCATAGTTTCTACATTATAGTTCATGGGACCGAACGAAGACACTTGAATCACGGGCACCTTAACAACGTGTGATACAAGTAACGCTGGTCTTGCACAAGCTTCTAAAAGTAGCAAATCAAACTTTTCTTTTTTTAACCGTTTTTGCACTTTATTTTCTTTCAACTGCATCTCAAAGAGCTCAGAAATCATATGGAAAGCTAATCGTATTTGTATGATCAAATCATTATCGCCTGTAGAAGTGACTTCGTATAGCGTACTCCACTTTTTGTATGAAAAGTCGTGGAAGTCAATTTCTGTTAGATTTGCTGGTGTATCACCATTTGGGAAGGCAGGATCTGTTGTGATTACTGTGGCTTCATGTCCTCGCCTGGCAAGTTCTTGAGTTAGAGGACGAAACACTACTTGATGACTGATCGACGGAACTGGGAAATAAGCCAGTATTTTTGCCGCATCATTTGAATTAAATGATACCGTTAGTAACACAAAGGCTATCGATGCGAACATTATTCTAAGTGGGCGCAGATTGCTATGATAGATTAATTAATAGATACGTTTCCTTATATACCTACCAGTTATTATATAAAACTAAATTATAAGATAACACTAGCAATTAACGCGACTTCGTTTGCGTCGTGATTTCTTATTCCCATCGGATTTATTGAGAAGTTTGTTGGAATTTAAACAAAAATTTTTATTAAATTCAGGTTTACCTTTCTTTATTGCCAAATGATTAGGCTGATCACAACTACAATTTACATCACAACAACAATTTATATTCTTATTCAAACTTTCAGTAAAATATTATAGCTACGAAGCAACAATTTCTTTATAATCATTGATTCCAAAATACATTACAGGTCCATCAATTATCCTTATTTTTCTTGTGCATTTGACGCACATTGAAAATCTTCCACAACTTATAAACTATCAAGGAGAAAACTATAACAAAGCCTAGAGCAATCGCACATAGAGTAAGCACAAGTTCTAGTTCTAGATACTGCGCCCACGACATGTTGGCGGCAGGCGAGCGCAGATGTCTCGCGCCGCCGTGACGCAGCACGTGTTCCGTCCACCACACGGCTCGCTCCAGAGCAGGTTGTGACTGATCACGCAACATGCTGCACAGTTTAATTATATTTTGGCGATAGCTGGAAATTATTGATGTTATTAAAATTTGATATCACAGGGTATGTACCGCTAAATAAACGTGTATTCCGAATAAAGCAATAAGTACATTCAAAATAAGTGAAGTTTTACTGTAATAATTTAATAAATGTTTACCATAACTTCAAAACAACAAGTAAAAATATACAAACTTAATAAACATTTCATTTACCCACCTTCTATCATCGATTACAGTGTTGATAGCATTCCTAAATTTTTCTTCAGTCAACGTCATCAAATCAATTTGAACTCCAATCTTATGGTGTACATATTTTTCAACATTGTACCATTGATCACCGAACATTGGTACACCGATCAGAGGTACTCCTCCAGTGATAGCCTCGTCTGTTGATTGTAGACCTCCTTGTGTTATGAATGCTTTGACCTTTGGGTGCCCTAAAAGTTTATAATATTAATTAAGTTCATAATATTACGATTTTTACAGTAATTTCACTGTCATGTAAGCCCCTTGTTGGCTATCATCCAGCTGCTACAAGCGACCCTGGGAAGATCATCTCTCCACCTACGCGACGCCTTTGGTCGTCCAGCTTTACAATACGGTTACGAATGTCACTTACTGAGAAGGTCTGACTGTGGTAGCCATTTGAATATTCTGATGTTCTTAGAACGTCCTGGAAGTTCATCCGTGTCCCACTTCCATAGCACGTCGTAATGTAGTTCAGAGCAAACTTTGACCATCAATTGTATCTTTTCTGGAGGAAGCATTGAAGGTTGCACGTTTGAACCAAAGCTCAGGTATACCACGCCATTCTTTGAGGAGTCTAAATAAGTTTGGAGGTCCTGCAATACAATATTAGTATCTTATGAATCAACATTTCTATCAGTTGGCATTTTTATGGCTTCTTCTATTAATCATTATATTTTCGAGCCATTTGGAGTTGAAACCCTCGGGCCGTGGGGTCCAAGTCCTCATGGTCTGTTCAACAAAACCTTAAAATGGCTGGTTGACACTTCCCGTGACCAGACCAGAGTCTAGGAATTGCCATACAACTTGGCATATCCGCCAGTCTCTTGGATAAATTATTAGTCGACAGTGATGCGGGGGAATTTTTTGACGCCATATTTTAGTTTGTTAATAGTTTTAGTTAGGTTAGGATTTATAATTTTATTTTAATAGTTCATGAGTTAAAGAATAAGAAGTATAACCAGTCTATGTGCATATATTGTTTAGCCTATATTCGAAGTAAGTACCTAATGGTCGGAATTTCTTGCCCGTTCTTGTTCATAGGTACCTACTACGCTTTGGAAAGGGCAACTAGCTTCATCTTTCTTGACAATACAAAAGTGCCTGTACTTGGTTTTTTAAATAAAT
Source organism: Agrochola circellaris (assembly GCA_914767755.1). Taxonomy (NCBI): domain Eukaryota; kingdom Metazoa; phylum Arthropoda; class Insecta; order Lepidoptera; family Noctuidae; genus Agrochola; species Agrochola circellaris. The sequence goes on from OU611862.1 coordinate 11,334,360, forward strand.
GCTTTGAGTTTGAGTTCGGTGCCAAATATTGTTCTCTTCCATTTTCTCCTGTCATCCGCTTTCATTCACTCCCATTTGTTTTAAATCATCCGCGCTATACATTTACATACATTTTCATTGGTCTTCGTCTCTCTCTCTCTCTCTCCATCTATTTACATTTCTAATAGTCTTTTTTAGAGTTAGCTGTGTTTAATCCGCCAGTATTCTTGGCCCATCGTTGTACGTAATCCTCCCTTATTACTTGGCGAAGACATATGATTTCTGTTAACTTTTATTTAACAATACATTTCTCTTGTTCTAATACAGTTATGCATTTCTTATCGTCACCCCACCCCGTAACGTTCTCATTTCTGCTACATGCTATATTCATACGTCTACTAGTGACTTTACATGTATGAGCTGATAAAATGTATACTAATAAAAATAAGCTTATCAACTTACCGTTGGCAATTCTTTTACTGGGTTCTGATGTATTCCACCCATGAAAACAACACTAGGAGGTACTGGACGATTGCCTTCCCAAACAGGATAAGTATTCAAAAACAGCATATCAACATTATTTTTTAATTCATTCATTGTCGGTGCATTAGGTCCAAATATTCTAGTGGCCAATTCATTTTCTGCATCTTCTATTTCCTGCATGATATTTTCTAATTTATAAAAGTTCCACAGCTCTACTATTTTTTCCCAATTTGTTCTATTATACAAACGCTTGCTCATACTGTCAGGGTATAAAATAGGATGCCAGTCTGATCCAATAGTTTTCACATTGTAGTTCATGGGACCAAAAGAAGACACCAGAATCACTGGCACCTTAACAATATGTGACAAAACAAGTGCGGGTTTTACGAAAGCTTCTATCAATAGCAAATCAAACTTTCCTTCATTTAACACTTTTTGCACTGCATCTTCTTTCAGTTGCATTTCAACAAGCTCAACCATCATAAGGAATGGTATTCGCACTAGTGTCATTGAATCAGTCCCACCAATAGAAGTTAATTTATACAGTGTTCGCCATTTCTCGTAAGACAAGTCATGGACGTCGATTTCTGTGAGATTTGCAGGCGTTTTTCCATTTGGGAAGGCCGGATTTGGTGTAATGACTGTGACTTCATGCCCTCGCCTGGCAAGTTCTTGAGTTAGAGGACGAAACACAACTTGATGACTGATGGACGGAGCAGGAAAAAAGGCCAGTATTCTTGCTCCATCGTTGTACGTTATTGATAACGTTAATAGCAACAACGTTATCAGTGTGGACATGATTGTACTTAAATGAATATGTTTCCACTGAGTATTCAATTACACAAAACTATCGTTATATATGAAACTTGCACTCATCGCGACTTTGCGTCGAATGATTGACACATTGAACTCGTATCAGCAAGTTCGTTGGCACTGCAACATAAGAAGTTTAAAATGCAAAATAAATTGTATAATCAAAGTAGATAAGATTACACTTTACCGTTGACTGCATGGAAATCAAAATAGATAAGATTATGTAACGAATATTCACAGAATATAAAAGTGTACAAAATATTCAATATCACGAAGTCCTTGAATCCAGTAATTGTGGTGGGCTCAAAACATACGATTAATACTGGATGAAACCATGACATAAATAAACACACACCTAACTACACTCAACTGATAACACTGCGCACTGTGACTTAAACTGTATTTAGAAAATCAACAAAATATCTACATATAAATTAAAAAAAATAGGATAACTATAACCTCATGAAACAACCTATATTACTTATAATATCCCCAATCCGGTTGGTCACTGTGGGGAAATCGCCCAACATCCTCCATATCCAATATTGCAAAAGGAAAAACAGAAACACCTTTAAATAGCAACAATTAATACTAGAATTTTAAATCAAAAGAAAGCCTTATAGTACTGGAATCAACACTGAACGACACAAACTGTGACGTTAGAAGGCAAGGGAAAGTGATATAAATAAATGGACGATTTTTAATCTACCAAATTGGCGAAACACCCAGCCACCACGGCGTGGGTTTCATAATAAAGGAAGATCATGCAAAGAATGTTGAAGAAATAGTTGGAATATCAGAAAGCATTGCCGTCTTGAATATGACGATTCCAGCCTATTAAGCAAAATGGACTATTATTCAAGGGTATCCACCGACGCAACTGGCAAAGAGAAAACAAAAGATACTGAATTCTAGACAGAGTTGGGGCAAACAGGTAAAGATTATTCTCATAAAAATCTTATCGTAAAGGGTGATTTGAATGCTCAAATTGGAAGCAAGTAATACTTCGAGGATACCATAATACGCTTTCTGTATAGAATACCACAGTAAGAGGAACTAAAAACGGAGAAACGCTCAGTAGCTTTGCATTCGAACATCGTCTCACGATTCTAGATACCAAATTTCAGAAAAAAAATATTGTTGATGGATTTGATTTGGAAATAGCGTAATGGAGAAAATAGAAACGAGGTTGATTTTATTCTGAAAAAGTGTTGCTGATTTTAACGCTTCATATAAATTTCACTTCAACACAGACCACAGACCTAGAACGTAACTGAACTCATCAGAGCCTACTAGCCTACAGCAGCATCAGCAGTGCAAAGCTGCAGTAAACATGTACACACCAAGTCTCTTCTTCTTCTTTTCGTGTAGTTAGTGACTAACCTGGTATCCGAGTTCTAAGGCCGCCCGTGGGCCTCTGGCTTGGCTGCACATGTCGTCGAGAAATATTTCCCTGGTTTCCTCACGATGTTTTCCTTCACCGTTTTTGAAGCAAGTGATAATTATACAATAAGCACATGAATAAGAAAAGTCAGAGGTGCGTACATATAAATAGAAAATAAATAGATATAGATAGATAGATAAAGATTAGATTGCGATTATATTTATCTACTTGCACGTGCATTGGTAATATATTTTATTACAATTTTTTATGTCTAGGTGGCAAATGTTGACTTGTATAAAATGTTGTTGTATACGTGGGATAATAAAATTTCAAATTAATTACCGCACTTTGATTTAATTATTATAGGCACATACATATTAGTATATTTGTAATATATCCATTATGGATAAAATTAAGAAAATAGTGACCCAGTAAAAAGTAAACAACATTCTTCTTCGTTTGATTGGTTTTAATATCGCAGTTTATTTAATATTTGACTCACTTAGTGATAAAAGTACCAGCTACCTAATTACACAACACATTTTCTTAAACGATTACGACTAATCTGTTTCATTTTGACAGTTCAATAACATTCATTACGTTATTTACGTTGTTTATCAGGTTTTTTTTTGGACTTGGGAAGCAATATTTTTCAAAACGATTCAGATTCTGATTGCTCGTGTATTACGCAATTAGGTACTTTTTCATACTAATTCCATGTATAGTAAATAAAAAATTATTAAAAAAAAAAAAAAACCACGCTGCCATGATGGTAAGTACTTCTAATTCGATGCTGCCATGATAGTCGGTACTTACTAATTCCATGCTGCCATGTCATTATTCTATGGTAGCTATCTTGTTCCAAACTTTGGACGATCGAGCTCTGCTCGGGTGAAAATATGGAGAAAACAAATTTTCCCAGATAAGTAAACACCTATATTGTAACTTTCATCGAAATCGATAGAGCCGTTTTCCAGAACGTGATTACAAATAATATATGTACTTAAATATATAATATATGTCACCGCGAAGGCGTCAACCTGTAAAGATTATAACATAATCTTTTGCGTAACTATTTGTTATATTTTTTATTCACCATAAAGTGCTATACTGTTACAACCATTCGTGTGAACCTGTGAATGGTATCAGTTCCTTTGAGATCAGACGCCATCTATTGCAAAGCTATTGAACTCAGTCGATATCCTGTGGGTTCAACTGGAAATGAAATGATTAAACAAATTTCGATGTTGGCGCTAAAACTATAGTTGGAATTAAAAGGGAACATTTAGTTAATGATTTTTGGGTTTTTAGTAATATTGACAAGTGATTTGACAGTAAATTTGATTATGACAAAGCGCTACCTAATGTCTCAAAGATGGCGCGATTTGCGAATATTATGATCAATAACTAAATGTAATAATTTAATACGAGAACTAAATAAGTTTAAATAATAGAAAACAAACTATAAAGTAATAAACATTATTCTACACTGCAATTTACTAATGAATACCTGTTGTTTACTTAAATTCCTTGAATCACAGGAAGTGTTGTCAAAATAGTAATAAGGAAGGTGTAAAAAGTAATGAAGGTTTTAATTAAATTTAATTCTGCTAATAAAAACAATGCTAATATTCATAAATACAAAGGTTATTCTTTGTATTTATGAATATTAGCATTGTTTAATTATAAAATAATTAACAGATAATCATTTTAGCAATATTTATAAGTATTATTGAGCTAACTAAGTAATAAGATTTTGTATTGGAATACGCGGTATGGCCGCTGATTTTTAGAGAAAGGGGACACACACAATGGCGCGTGAGTGTACAAGACATGAAAAAGAAAAGTTGTATTCAACCTCTGTAACATAATGTTTTGATTTAAAAGAGTGTCTATGGAGTTTCTAGCCCGTTCTTCTCCATCAGTACCTACTTCGTTTTGGAATGGGCGACTAGCTTCACCAACTAACTTAAACTCAATGACTCCTTGATAAGTGACAAAGTGATAACTCAAAAGTGTAAATGTTATAATTTAAATAAATGCTTTGAGTTTGAGTTAATAATTGTGTGTGATTGAAAACCAAATACCTATAACCTACCTACCTATCAACGAAGAATAACACGGAGACTGGTCCGACACGGCACAGAGTAGATACCCCGTCGTGTATACAAATATTTGTCATTTATTAGTATAGGATGTCATATTCTATTAATTCGCTTTAAACTTTTTATGTTCTACATTTAAATTCAAATACTTCCATAAGTTATACAAAAGAAATGATAAAACTATAACAAAACCTAGAGCAATCGCACATAGAGTAAGTACAAGTTCTATTTGAAGATACTGCGCCCACGACATGTTGGCGGCAGGTGAGCGCAGATGCCTCGCGCCGCCGTGACGCAGCACGTGCTCCGTCCACCACACGGCTCGCTCCAGAGCAGGTTGTGGCTGATCACGCATCATGCTGCCCAGTTGAATTAGATTTTGGCGATAGCTGGAAAGTATCGATATATTATTAAAATTTAATATACCACTACATAAATGTATATTTCAAATAAAGCTAAATAAAATAGAAATATATTAAAAATAAGTGAAGTTTTACTGCAGTCTTATAATAATTAACTACGCAGATGTTTGCCATAGTTTCAAAACAACAAGTAAAACACAAAAAAAACAAACTCACTAAAGTATTCATTTACCTACCTTTTATCATTGATTACAGTCTTGATTGCATTTTTAAACGTTTCCTCAGTCAATGTCATCAAATCAATTTGAACTCCAATCTTATGGTGTACATATTTTTCAACATTGTACCATTGATCACCGAACATTGGTACACCGATCAGAGGTACTCCTCCAGTGATAGCCTCGTCTGTTGATTGTAGACCTCCTTGTGTTATGAATGCTTTGACCTTTGGGTGCCCTGCAAGTTCATAATATTAATTTAGTTCATAATATTAAGATTCTTACAGTAATGTAACTGTCATGCTACAAGCGACCCTGCGAAGATCCTCGCTCCACCTAGCCTTTGGACGTTCTACTTTACGATACGGTCACGAATTTCACTTACTAAGAAGGTCTGACTGTGGCAGCCATTTGAATATTCTGATGTTCTTAGAGCATCCTAGAAGTTCATCCTTGTCCCACTTCCACAGCACGTCGTAAGGTAATTCAGAGAAAACTTTGACCATCAATTGTACCCTTTCTCGAGGAAGCATTGAAGGTTGCACGTTTGAACCAAAGCTCAGGTATACCACGCCATTCTTTGAGGAATCTAAATAAGTCTGTAGCTCCTGCAATACAATATTAGTGTCTTATGAATTAAAATTTATATCAGTTGGCAGTATTATGGCTTCTTCTTTTATACATTTGATTTTCGAACCGCTTGGGATTGAAACCCTCGGGCTGTGGGGTCCGAGTGCTCGAAAATCGAAATCTCCAAACCGCTGGTTGACACTTCCTGTAACCCAAGGGTTGGCTTTTACCTTGGATCCGGCAATTGGGACTCGAGGTGGCCTTGCACAAGTCCGAGGCCATGTGTTTTTATGGTCCTCGGAACGCGCCACTGTCGGGTTCCCGGATAACGGCAGGAGGGGTTCACATCGGTGTCGAGTCGACGATGAAGTACCTGGGACTCGTCCTCGACAGCCGGTGGAACTTCGTGGAGCACTTCCGACGTTTGGCTCCCAAACTGCAGAGGGCAGGGGCTGCTTTGAAGCGGCTTCTGCCCAATCTAGGGGGTCCAAACGCCTCCTGCCGGAGGCTCTACGCGGGGATCGTGCGGTCCATGGCCCTTTACGGGGCACCGGTGTGGGCGCGTTCATTAAGGCTGCGACCAGCCCAGCGGTTGAACGCGTCCCAAAGGGTCATGGCCATCAGGCTGGTACGAGGATACCGCACGGTCTCCCGTGAGGCGGCGAGCCTCCTTGCCGGACTACCGCCATGGGATCTGGAGGCAAAAGTCCTCGCGCACATGTGGGAGTTGCGCGAGGAGGCGAAACGCCGGGGCGTAACTCCGCTGCCGCGAGAAATCGCGGCACAGCGGACAGAGCTCCGGCGGGATCTCATGGCGGCATGGAGAGTGCGATTGTCGCAACCCAGCGCTGGGCACGCCACAATTGTGGCGATAAGTCCCCTCTTTGAGGAGTGGCTAGAGAGGCGCCACGGCGTCCTCACCTTCCGCCTGACACAGGTCCTCACCGGACATGGTTGTTTCGGGAGGTTCCTGTTCAGAATAAAGCGGGAGGAAACGCCCGGGTGTCACCACTGTGTGGATCGCCCGGAGGACACGGTGGAGCATACGGTGGAGGTCTGCCCAGCTTGGGCGGAGCACCGCCGTGTCCTCACGGAGGCGATCGGCGGCGGCGATCTCTCGCGTCCGGCCCTGGTTCAGGCCATGGTCCGGAGCGAGAGTGCATGGGAGGCCGTCACCTCCTTCTGCGAAGCAGTAATGCTCGCGAAGGAGGAGGCGGAGCGCGCGAGGGAGAGGCAAAATGCGCCCCCTCGCGCCCCTAGTCGCCGCAGGAGACGCCCCGGGCGTCGGGAGTCGAGAGCCGACTTCCGGCCACCGTAGGCGCGGGCTTGCGGACGGTGAGCAATGGGTAGCTCGCCGTCCGATAGGGACCAGGCCCGGGTCGACGGCGCGTTGTGTTCCACGCGCGCCTCAAAGAGATGTCAGCACCAACTGACGGGGTCCGGAAGGGCCAATGCCTGCCGGGGTTGCGGGTTTGTCTGAAAGGGATATCGCGACCTCGGCACACAGGCATCGGAAGGAACACGGGTGGGTTTTAGTCAGTAAAAGTCTGACACGCCCTCCCGCTCCACCCAGAGCGGGAGAAGTTATTTGATAATTTCCCATCCAAAAAAAAAAAAAAAAAAAAAAGGGTTGGCTTTTACCTTGGCCAGGGGCTGAGCATTGTCATACAACGTGGCAATGCCGCCAGTCTCTTTAGTACATTACCAGTGAAGAGAAATTTTTCGACGCTATATTATAGTAATAGTTAGTTAGGTTAGGATATTATAATTTTATTTTCATAGTTTGTTAGTTAATTTAGTTTAAGAGTTTGTCCAGTGCATATATTTTTTTAGCCTATGTTCCAAGTTACTTAGGACTGGTGCCAAATGTTGTTCTCTTTCATTTACTCCTATCATCCGCTTTCATTCACTCCCATTTCTTTTAATCATCCACACTATACATTAGCTTTTAATTGGTGCACGGTAAAACTCTAATGAGTTTATGTTTGCATCAACTTATTATGTATAAAGATGTAAGTACTGAATGAATGAATAAATAAATAAACATTTAATAATAAATAATAATTGGGAGGATAGTCTGAGTAACACAGAGTAATCTGTGTTACTCTGTACTTATACTTTATCTTTGTTTCATTCGTCCTTATTACTTTGCCAAGACATACGATTCCTGTTGATTTTTATTAAACTTTCTCACCCACTTCTCGTCTTCTAATATCAGGTTTACATTTCTTACACACCCGTTATCGTCAGTCCATAAATCCATCTTAGCGATCTCATTTCTGTTACATGCAATGTTCACCCGTCGTCTAATGTCTTAGCATGTATGAGCTTATAAAATGTATACTGATATAATATAATCAGCAATAAAATAATCATAACAACCTACCGTCGGCAATTCTTTTACTGGGTTCTGATGTATTCCACCCATAAAAACAACACTAGGAGGTACTGGACGATTGCCTTCCCAAACAGGATAAGTATTCAAAAACAGCATATCAACATTATTTTCTAATTCATTCATTGTCGGTGCACTTGGTCCAAACATTTTAATGGCCAATTCATTTTCTGCATCTTCAATTTCCTGCATAATATTTTCTAATTTATAAAAGTTCCACAGCTCTACAATTTTTTCCAGATTTGTTGTATTATACAAACGCTTGCTCATACTGTCAGGGTATAATATAGGATGCCAGTCTGATCCAATAGTTTTTACATTAAAGTTCATGGGACCGAAAGAAGACACCAGAATCACTGGCACCTTAACAATATGTGACAAAACAAGTGCGGGTTTTACGCAAGCTTCTATCAATAGCAAATCAAACTTTCCTTCTTTTAACACTTTTTGCACTGCATCCACTTTTAGTTGCATTTCGACGAGCTCAACCAACATAAGGAATGGTATTCGTATTAGTGCCATTGAATCCGTATCACCATTAGAAGTTAATTTATACAGTGTTTGCCATTTCTCGTAAGACAAGTCATGGACGTCAATTTCTGTGAGATTTGCAGGCGTTTTTCCATTTGAGAAGGCGGGATTTGGTGTGATGACTGTGACTTCATGCCCTCGCCTGGCAAGTTCTTGAGTTAGAGGACGAAACACAACTTGATGACTGATCGACGGAGAAGGAAACAGGGCCAGTATTCTTGCTCCATCGTTATACGTAATTGATAACGTTAATAGCAACAGCGTTATCAGTGTGGACATGATTGTACTTAAATGAATATGTTTCCACTGAGTATAAAATTATACAAAACGGTCGTTTTATATGAAACTTTCACTCATCGTTTAAATGACTTTGCGTCGAATGATTCACACATTGAACTCGTATCAAGCATCGTATCGTATCGTAGCAAGTTCGCTGGTACTGAAACATATGAGTTACAGCAAAATAAAATGATATTTGAAAAGATTAGATTAAAGACTACTGTTGGCTACATTGTAATTAAAATAGATAAGATTATTATGTAAACAATGTTCATAGAAATTTACCAAAATATTTCATATCAACAGCGTCCTTGAGACCAGTTGTGAATTCAACAATAATTAGTATAAAAACTAAATGGAACCATGACGTAATACTTAACACACACTCAACTGTTAACACTGTGACTTGTATATAATCTACTCACATTATAGTACAATTATTTTAAACTGTTTGAAGGCCACTACTCTTTCACATCACACACGTTTTCCACCGACGAAATCTACTATTTATTAACGCAGTGCCTACGGCGCATGTGCCCCACGCCGGTTCACTGCCGCCGCCGTGTCTGGTCACAAGCTGCCATAGTGATCCATACTACATGATGACTGCGTATAGCCGTCGATTTTTGTCGTCAAAATATTTAAAAAGGTGAGGAGGAGACTTTACGCTTTTTTAGTCCGTCAAAGTGACCAAGTCGCTCTAGAAACTAAATATTACTTCGCGCCATTCATTTGAACACTGTTTGTCTATTTACGGCTATAGTAACTAGGTTACGTCAGTGACCTTGTAGTGTGAGCGTCGCTTAGCTTCATTGCACGGTAAAGACACAGAGTTAATTAATTACCAAGCCATTTGACAGTCCAGCAGCCATTTTATTATTGTTTGTGCGACACGGATCATAATGAACGTGATCTTATTAAAGAATTAACGTTAAAACATTAACCTACTGTGTTAAATATGCCCGAATGTACGGAATAAACGTTACGTAAATTCGAACGATTAAAGTGCTTGAATTTAAAGTGGTCGTACTACACATTTACTTTACTACTATATATTTATTTAGTTTCAAGACATTATTAATATCGATAAGTGATACTTATTGTGCTTGCCGCATATATGTGTTTGATCCTTTTAATCGATCGAATTTTATTTTTAATGTTCTACATTAAAACTAAAATACTGCCATTTAAGTGTCCTTGTATTTCCAAAGTTCCATTAAAATAACTTGACACCCACATTCCGACAGTTATCCTCAATTGAACTTCAATTAGTTTTTTTCTAAAAGAAAGCTTAAATACTTCCATAAGATATGCAAAAGAAATATTACAAGTAGAATAAAGCTCAGAGCAATTGCAAACAGAGTAAGTACTAGTTGTAGTTCTAAGTACTGCGCCCACGACATGTTGGCGGCGGGCGAGCGCAGATGTCTCGCGCTGCCGTGACGCAGCACGTGCTCCGTCCACCACACGGCGCGCTCCAGTGGGGGCTGAGGTTGATCGCGCATCATGCTGCCTAGTTTTTCTATATTGCTGCGATACCTGGAAATTAATATATATTTATTTAAAACAACTTATATTTGTGTACCGATTGATAAAAATAAAAGGTAATAGAATCAAGAGATATAGAGGCCTGAAAGCCGGTATTGGCTTAAAGAGACACGTTTGAAGCTTTCCTTGGAACGAACTAGCAACCCGGTTTAGGGGACCTTGGGAAGTGCGAGATACCATTAAAAAAATAAGAAGCATTATTATTACTGCCCACAGGCACTATATTATTTTATCGCCTTGCGAAGCAATACTATCCACTTTTCTATTGATACTAAATGATTGTGATCATGATTTATGAAAATTATAATATGCATTCTATCAGTAATATTTATTATTTGTAATTAGAATATATATATTTACAAGTGGGTACAAACAACTTATATCTAATTAATTAATAAAATTAGCAAAATTATATACCAACTTAACTAAAACTATTTACAAACTAACATATAGCATCGAAAAATTCATCCGCATCGCTGTCGACTGGTAATGTACCCAAGAGACTGGCCAAACTATAATTAACTATGATGAATTATTATTATTATTTATAGTTATTATTTTTATATTAACTATTATTCATTATTCATTTACCGACCTTCTATCACGAATTACAGTGTTAATAGCGTTCGTAAATTCTTCCTCAGTCATCGTGAGTAAATCAAGTTTGACTCCAATACCATGATGTTCATATTTTTCAACATTGTACCATTGATCTGATAACATCGGTACTCCAATCAGAGGCACTCCTGCTGTGACAGCTTCGTCTGTTGATTGTAAACCTCCTTGTGTAATAAACACTTTGATCTTTGGATGCCCTGAAATTTCATGTTAATTGAGTTAGTTCGTCTGTTAGTACATAGATTTTATACCAAAGTTTCACTTTTACTGACAGAAAAGTCACTAAGCAAATTGTGTAGTTACCTATCCATTTAATGTTGGGCCATTGCCCTTTAAGCTATTATTACATAGTAGGTCTGTTTATAGCAGCCATTTAGCTACTCTGCGAGATCGTCGCTCCACCTAGCCTTTGGGCCTCCTAATTTACGATACAGTTACGAATGTCACTTACTAAGAAGGTCTGACTGTGGCAGCCATTTGGATATTCTGATGTTCTTAGAGCGTCCTGGAAGTTCATCTTTGTCCCACTTCCACAGTACGTCGTAAGGTAATTGAGAGAAGACTTTGGCCATCAATTGTACCCTTTCTGGAGGAAGCAGTGAAGGTTGGACGTTTGTACCAAAGCTAATGTATATCACACCATTTTTTGAGGTGTCCAGATAAGTTTTGAGATCCTGTAATCCATTTTTTTATTTGTTCTATTTAAAAGGTAAAATTTGTGAGTTGGTATGTAAGGGGAAATCTTTGAAAATACTGATACGACTCCGATGATTCTTTCACTAATGGAAAGCTACAGTTGGAGTTATGGCTGAGTGTCATTCTATTTTTTTAAATGTTAAAACAAGAAATTTCACACAGACAAAGTGGCGGGTAGATGCTAGTAAATTATATTACTAAAGTTTGAAATTCTTAACCTATTGTTCAAACTACAATGATTAGAAACGTATAAAATAACGATAAAACCTTACCGTTGGCAGTTCTTTCATTGCCTTCTGATGCAATCCACCCATATAAAAAACACTAGGAGGCACAGTACGATTTCCCTCCCAAATAGGATGAATGTTCAAAAATAACATATCTACATTATTTTTCAATTCACTTACGGTCGGCACATTTGGTCCAAACAATCTTTTGTTCATTTCATTTTCTGCATCTTCAACATCATTTATTACACATTCTAATTTATAAAAATTCCACAGTACCCATATTTTCTCCCAGCTAGACAAATTATACAAACGCTTACTCAAAGTGTTTGGATACAATAAAGGATGCCAGGCTGATCCTATAATTTCCACATTAAAGTTCATGGGACCTAAAGAAGACACTTGGATCACGGGCACCTTAACAACGTGCGACAGAAGTAACGCGGGTCTAACACAAGCTTCTAACAATAACAAATCGAACGTTTCTTCTTTTAAAATTTTCTGCACTTTATCCACTTTTATTTGCATTTCAACGACCTTCACTATCATTTGAGATGCTACTCGCACTTGAAATATAAAATCTCCATCGCCTGAAGAACTGAATTTATATAGTGTTCTCCATTTCTTGTAAGACAAGTCGTGGACGTCGATTTCTGTTAGATTCGCAGGTGTTCCTCCTTTTGGAAAGGCAGGATCTGTTGTGATGACTGTGACTTCATGCCCACGCCTAGCAAGTTCTTGAGTTAGAGGACGAAACACTACTTGATGACTGATCGACGGAACTGGGAAATAAGCCAGTATTCTTGCCGCATTGTTAGATGTAATTGAGAATGTAAGCAACAACAACGCTATCTGTCCTGACATTTTCGTACTACATTCTCAGGTCGCGATGCAACATAAAATGAATATAATTTTACAATATTTGCTTATATACCAACCTATTTATATAAAACACGTTTTAAATACGTTTACTGAACTGATATAATGAAAATTTGCGGAATTATATTTTATTCATGTTGTCTATTTTATTTAAAAGTTCATAAAAGGATAGCAGATCATGATTGGCTATGTTTTCCAATCTTCTCGCAAACGTAGTCCCAGGTAGACTAAGCACATAAGAAGTTCATTTCAATTTCGTTTGTACTTATAACTGAGTTTTACTCTCTTCAAAACTTTAAATATGATATGATTGTTTTCAATGGTCTATATATTTATCATTTATCATATAAACAACTATATTTTGGCTGGCTTCCAGTCTTACCAGATGCAGCTGAATACCAGTATTTTACATGGAGCGACTGCCTGTCTGACTTTCACAACCCGGTTACTAGGTAATACTGGTGGTTACTATCGGGCTTCTGACGACCGTTAACGGCTGTCAAAGATCCACGAATAATAGACGGGACGAACGGCTTAACGTGTTTTCCGAGCCACGGAGGGGGTCTCGGTATGTAAAGATGAAACATTATATAAATGTGGGTACATAATAACAATCCAAAAATGAAACAAAGTCGCGAGTAAAACCTATTTAATTATAATTCAAACTCAAACTCAAACTCAAACTCAAATCATTTATTTCAATTAAACCATTACAGGCACTTTTGAATTGTCAAGGAATCGGTCAGTCAAAAATATGAAGCTAGTAATCGTTTAAACAATGGCCACGCAGTATAACCAATTAATTATTTATCATAATTATAATACATATAAATAGTTTTAATGCATACCTTCTGATCACATCAGGTGTGTAAAGATAAGAATAATTGTAATATTTGCTGACTTTAAGTACTAAGGTCTTTAAGGACACTTTAAAAATCAAAATACGAGTATTGGTTTGTTTTGATTTAAAAAAGTGTCTATGGAGTTCCTAGCCCGTTCTTTTCCATAGAAACATACTATGTACGCTTTGGAAAGAACAACTAACTTCATCTTTCTGACTGATCGACTCCTTGACCAATTCAAGTGTTCCTGTAAGTGGTTTAATTGAAATAAATGTGTTGGGTTCAAGTTTTTCGGTTTTTATAACACAACCCCGATTTGGAATTGTGAAAGAAAACCATACCATAATATATTGTTGGTAACGGAAGTCGAGGTGACATCTTAAAGAAGTCAGGCGATCAGCTGTCAACCGATGGAAGGTTATAAAAGGAGGCGCGCGGTGCTGCAACGGTCCTTTTTTGCTTGGACGGTGCTCGGAACGGACGTGCTACTTGACCTTTAACGAGTGCTTGGTTATTTTTAGTTTATATTCATGTTCAGTGTTTTTTTTTTTGATATTTTTTTGTAAACTTAAATTTAAAAGAATTAAAGATTGTTTATTTTTAATTTATTTCACTTCTGATTCCTAACATCAGAAGTGGGATAAAGATTCATTCGCCCACAAGTTAAAACTAGTTTACAGGCTTTTAATTTTAGATTAAAGCAGGTAGTTAACAATGGATAGATCGAGTCGTTCCCGTTCAAATAGTGCCCCGCGTACTAAACGATCTCGTAACCGCCATAAGCGGAGCAGAAGGTCACGTAGCAAGTCTCGGGATTGCGATCACCGTTCCAAGCGCGAACGAGATCATCGTGGGAGCCGCGTGAGGACGCGAAGCCCTGCGTCACCGCCTTACCGACGATCGCTTGAGACGATTGTCTCACGGTTGAAGGCTTTAGAAGATCGCTCACGGGTAATAGCTACGCCGGAAACTACAGGTACTGCTACTAATATTTCGACTGCAACTACGGAGAAAATAGTGGAGGCAATACAGTCGTTAAAGTCAGTAAGCACCCATCATTTTTATATTTCTAATTTCGACCCAAATGTGCATGATATTGATCAATGGTTTGACGAGGTTGACAGGGCTCAGATTTTAAATAAGTGGTCAGAAAATGAGTGCCTTTCCCGCGTTGGGAACTGTCTGAAGGGAGATGCTAAGACTTGGCTTAGTGAATGGGTTACAAATGACCGTTCATGGAGCAATTTTAAAAAAGATTTTAGATCACTTTGCGTCAAGAAAATTGATGTGGCAGGTATTTTGTATCAAGTAATGAGCTCTGATTCAGACAGTTACCCAACCTACGCTGAATATGCACGTAGATGTTTATTACGTTTACGGATCGTAAAAGGCCTATCAGACGAGTTGATAGTAGCGATTGTTATTAGAGGGATTAGCGACCCTCAAATCAAAGCAAGTACTACTAATGCAAATCTGACGCCTGACAACCTCGTTAGTTACCTATCTACCTTCGTAAAGCCCATTTCTAAGCAAAATAGTGACGGTTTGCGTTCTAAAGATAACAAGAGCCCACATAAGAATAACTCTAAGTGCTCATTTAGGGGTCAGGGCCCCAAATGTTTCAATTGCGGTAAGATTGGGCATAAACAAGCGTGTTGTTCAAAAAAGTCGAAATCAAACGATGCGACTGAACTTAATAAATCAGAATCGAATTCTACCTCAAATAAGGCAGTATGTTCATACTGTAAAAAGACGGGTCATGATATAAGTATTTGTTTTGCTAAGCAGCGTGCAGATAATAAACCCAATAAAAGTAACGTTAATTTCTGCTCTGCCCCTGTTAAAAATAAGTCCAGTGACATTGTAGTTGGAATGGTTCAGGGTATACCTGTAGACATTCTGATTGATAGTGGGGCGTTAGAAGTCTCGTTGATTTCGTCATCCGTGGTCAATCATTTTTCTTGTTCGAGGAAACCAATTAGTAAACATTTGAAAGGAATAAGTGATTCCATTATTTATGTCGATTCTTTTGTCACACTTGTAATAGAGCTTGAGGAAATAACTCTCGAAGTAGATTTGCTTGTTGTGCCTAGTAAATGTATGAATGCACCGATTATTATTGGTACTGATGTATTAAATAGGGAAGGGGTAACCTACATAAGGACCAGGGAATCTCAACGTTTAACTCATGATAAAGCTTTATTGGGGGTATCTACGGTTAGATCCGACGTGCAGTCAAATGATTTTAAAACTGCATTAATCGGGGAAGATCTTGAAAAACTCAAAAGAATACTTGATAAATATTCGGCATTTATGATTTCTGGTACGGCTACGTCTACAGTTACCACAGGTAGTATGCACATCAGATTGAACAGTGAGGTACCTATTAATTATCGTCCTTACAAAATGTCCTACAGTGAAAAGCTTAAAGTTAGAGAGATTATTCAGGATCTTCTTAGTAAAGGCATAATACGTGATTCAGAGTCCCCATATTCGAGCCCGATTCTTCTAGTAAAAAAGAAGGACGGATCGGATCGCATGTGTGTGGACTTCCGCGCACTTAATAAAATCACAGTTAAGGATAGATATCCCTTACCTTTAATAGATGATCACATTGATCGACTAGGGAAGTCAAAATTCTTCACGGTACTTGATATGGCTACCGGATTTTTACAAATTAAATTAGATGAGCAATCAATACCCTTAACTGGTTTTGTGACGCCTGAAGGGCATTTTGAATATATGAAGATGCCATATGGGTTAGCCAACGCACCCATAGTATATCAACGTATTATTGCAAATACACTTCGCGAATTCATTGAGGCAGGCAAAGTATTGGTGTACGTCGACGATTGTATGTTATTGTCCTGTTCAACTGACCAGGGCTTACAGATATTAGATGAAGTTTTAGCTGTTTTGACTAAGGCCGGTTTCTCAGTGAATTTGCGCAAGTGTTCATTTATGTGTCGAGAAATTGAATATTTAGGCAGAATTATATCAAACGGTGGAGTCCGGCCGTCAATAAGTAAGGTCCAGGCACTTGTGAAAGCACCCGTTCCCCAGAACGTTAAACAAGCAAGACAATTTTTAGGCCTTGCTGGCTACTTCAGAAAGTACATAGCTAGTTACTCAATAAAAACAGCTTGTATTGCTCGTTTGACGCGTAAGGGTGTTGAATTTGTTTGGGGACCACAGCAGGAAAGCGTTCGCCAAGAGCTTATTAAGTGTCTTACTAGTGAGCCAATATTAGCCATTTTTGACCCAGATCTTCCTGCTGAGGTTCACACAGATGCGAGTAGCGCAGGTTATGGCGCAGTTTTCCTACAGGTTCATAAGGATGGTAATAAGCGTGTGGTTGCTTACTACAGTCAGGTTACGAAAGGTAGTGAACAACGTTACCATTCTTATGAGCTGGAAACACTCGCTGTCGTAAAAGCTCTTAAGCATTTTAGGCATTACCTCATAGGAATGCCATTTACTATAGTGACAGACTGCAATGCCTTAAAAGCCACCCAAAATAAGAAAGATCTACTCCCGAGGGTAGCGAGGTGGTGGATTTACCTACAGGATTTTAACTTTATCATTCAGTACAGGAAAGGGGTAATGATACCTCACGCAGACTATCTTAGCCGCAACCCCGTACCTAGGGTAAATAACATTGAAAAACCGCGTAATTGGGCTCAAATCGCGCAAGCAGCAGACGAGGAGACTCAAACTTTGATCAGGTCTTTAGATGAAGGAAACTTGGACACTTCACGTTACGTTAAACGCTGTAATCTTTTGTACTATCGCTTCACACCTGTAGGTGAAGAGTCCAGGTTACTTTGTTACATACCAAAAGGACACCGTTTGAGCCTCCTCCGAATATTTCATGATGAGCATAGCCATATTAACGCTGATAAAACTGCCGATCTTATCTTGAAACACTTTTGGTTTCCTGGTCTCAGAGCTTTTATTTCTAAATATATATCTCACTGCCTCATATGTATAGCTCACAAGAGAGTTCCACGAGCTCCACTACAACCAATTAACTCTTGGACAAAACCAAATGTTCCTTTTGATACCTTACATGTAGATGCCCTAGGCCCATTGGTAGTATCTAACGGTAATAAACACGTTTTGGTTGTTGTGGATTCTTTTACGAAATATTGTTTGTTAAACCCTATTTGTACTCAAGACTTAAATGAATTAAAACGCGTTATGCAAAATGTTGTGTCTCTGTTTGGAACACCGAAGACAATTGTATGTGATAGAGGTAGGATGTTTCAATCATCTGGTTTTGTATCACTAATGAAAGATTTAAGTTGTCAGGTTCATTATATTACCCCCGAGATGCACCAAGCTAATGGTCAGGTGGAGCGTTACGTTCGCACCGTCCTTAACATGTTGAGAATCGAGGTGAACCATCGGAAAGGGGAATGGTCTGAACAGCTGTGGAAGTTACAGCTGATACTCAACATGACGAAGCAAAAGACCACCCAGCAGTCCCCACTTAACCTGCTTATCGGTGCAGAAGGAGCTACCCCAGTCATTCGCACACTAATCCGAGACGTTGCCATCGAATCGTCTGGTGAAAACCGTGAGCCGCTACGGGAGATGAGGAGACAAAGGACGGCCGAACGGCTGTGCAAAAATCAAGCCGATCAAGACAGGCGTGTCAATGAAGACCGTCATCCTCCACGTGCCTTCAGCAAAGACGACCTGGTCTTCGTTATCAAGTATTCCCAGTCCACGGGGAAACTTGATCCTGGTATGCGCGGGCCTTACCGCGTAGTTCGAGTCCTGGACCATGGCCGCTATGAGCTGCAACTTCTGGCTGGTGCCTATGGAAAGACCACATATGCTGCTGCACAGTTCATGGTACCCTGGAGGGGTGAGTGGACTCCTGAGACATGTGCTGCATTCTTTGAAGGTAAGTATTGTTTTGAAGTCTGGGTGATATGCTAACAACGTGCCTATGTCAACAGCCACTAGGAGGTATGCAAACTGAGAGCCTATGCCTATGGTGTTTGTAGAAGTCTGGGTGATATGCTAACAACGTGCCTATGTCAACAGCCACTAGGAGGTATGCAAACTGAGAGCCTATGCCTACGGTGTTTGTAGAAGTCTGGGCGGTATGCTAACTAGGTGCCTATGCCGACAGCCGCTGTGAGACATGCTAACTAGGTGCCTCTGTTTGCAGTGTGACCAAGTTACTTATTTGGTTTGTTAATCTTGGCTAAGATTCTGATATGTCATGATAATTTACCGTGTAATGCTTCTAAATCTGTTGTCCTTTTATGTAATGCGACTGTCAAATTACAGGAAACAACGAAGATCCAAACGTCTTATTGGGAGGCACTCCTACAGATCAACCGGGAGTATCTTCTGGAACTGACGAGGACGTCAGAACATCAGGAGAGGCCGTGTTGGTAACGGAAGTCGAGGTGACATCTTAAAGAAGTCAGGCGATCAGCTGTCAACCGATGGAAGGTTATAAAAGGAGGCGCGCGGTGCTGCAACGGTCCTTTTTTGCTTGGACGGTGCTCGGAACGGACGTGCTACTTGACCTTTAACGAGTGCTTGGTTATTTTTAGTTTATATTCATGTTCAGTGTTTTTTTTTTTGATATTTTTTTGTAAACTTAAATTTAAAAGAATTAAAGATTGTTTATTTTTAATTTATTTCACTTCTGATTCCTAACAATATAATAATAGACAACTAATACTTTCCGACTTATTCCTTCAAAATTAATTATTTCGTTGCCTTAAACAGGAAGAAAAGAGTGGTACCAGTTAAAAAATTATAAAAATCGGATTCACCACATTCTTCTTTTATTAAAATGGCTTAAAATTCATGTAAAAAAAAGAAAGAAAGAAAGAATCATGTTTATTTGGACACAGTTCGTGAAAAAAAGGTTCATTTCAGCATTAATGCCAGACAGGTGCTGTCTGACGCTAGTTTTCTAATGAACCTATAAGTAGGGACAACTGACGGTGAGTACAAAACAGTTTCAACATACCTAATACATAATTTGTATACTCACATACACATCACACAAACACACATGTCACAGTTTCTTGTAAATTAATTTTTAAAGACAATATTGTACATCAATTCTTTTTTAATTTGTTATGTTCTACAGTATAACTAAAGTATTTCCATAAGTTATATACAACAAAAGATAAAAGTAGAATTATGCCTAAAGCAATTGCTGATAAAGTAAGTACTAGTTCTAGTTCTAAGTACTGCGCCCACGACATGTTGGCGGCGGGCGCGCGCAGATGTCTCGCGCCGCCGTGACGCAGCACGTGCTCTGTCCACCACACGGCGCGCTCCAGAGGAGGCTCTGACTGATCACGCATCACGCTGCCAATTTTTTTTATATTGCGACGATAGCTGAAAAGTTTTGAAAATACAAATAAATTATGTTATTAAGCTCGGATGGTAATTTCAATTATTTCACATCTACCGGTATGAATATCCATCATGGTTTTCAAATAATACCTTTGACGTTAAAAAGGTTTAATTTTCTTTGACATCTTGCACCTTTCAACATTATATTATTACCGTATAAGTATTTGTTTATAGATTTTGATGTTGTTTTCTTTGCTTCAAATTTTTCTATGGACTTTTGTGTATGTCTTTTGTAAGATGGAATGGGCCACAAATAAATTCAACAGTCATTTCCGCAGACAGGATGGGACAGGACTTTTTCTACTACAAGTAATATTGAATTTTGATTCGAAAATATTTATCAAAAACTCAAGTAAGTATACCATAATTCGCACCTTTGGTAGAACAAGGGCATAATTGCCATAAATTGTCAAACGAATGTCTTTGTCCCTCCAGTTCAAAGGGTCTTTTTAAAGCATTTCTGCATATTTAAGTCATTTTGGCAATTTATGACAATTATGCCCTTGTTCTACCAAAGGTGCGAATATGATCGATCACTTTTCCGAATTAAAAAGTACATAAATTGATAGAGATATCATTTACGCACCTTTCATCACCAATTACAGTATTAATAGCATTCTTAAAGTCTTCCTCAGTCATCGTGGGCAAATCAAGTTTTGTTCCAATCTTATGGTGTACATATTTTTCAGCATTGTACCATTGATCGCCCAACATTGGTACACCAATCAAAGGTACTCCTGCAGTTATAGCCTCGTCTGTCGATTGTAGACCACATTGTGTTATGAACACTTTCATCTTCGGATGCCCTGAAAGTAGGTAAATGTTCACTTAGTTCATCACATTTTATATTTGACTTGCATGACGTATATTAGCCATTTCCTATAAAATTATTATTCACATACATACATACATAAAATCACGCCTGTATTGGGGGGGGGGGGGGGGGGGGTTATGCAGATGTGTACCTAATAGTACACCTACATTTCGCCAGTTATGTTTATATTCTATATATATCTATTGCCATCAACTAGGCACAAATCCAGACTCCGGGCTGTTACTGCGAATTTACCGAAGGAAAAACCAAATAAGAGTTTGCCCGACCCGAAACCAGGACCTCATGCTCAGCAGTAGTACCTGCGATCACAAGGCCAACGAGGGAGTTTATTAATTATGATGATTACTTACTTAGAAGGTCTGACTGTGGCAGCCATTTGGATATCCTTATGTTCTTAGAGCGTCCTGGAAGTTCATCTGTGTCCCACTTCCAAAGGACGTCATAAGGTAATTGAGAGAAGACTTTGGCCATCAATTCTACCCTTTCTCGAGGAAGTAGTGAAGGTTGTACGTTTGTGCCAAAGCTTATGTAGATCACGCCATTCTTTGAGGAGTCCAGATAAGTTTTGAGATCCTGTAAACGAAAAATTAACAATTAGTTTTTGATTTTAGTACGGTTGCATTCCGAAGAAACTATTTTCAGAAAATCATGTCTTTCAATGAAATATACTTGGAAAACGTTAATTTTTACTGGTACAAAATAATTTAATGATTACACTTTTTATTTTTAGAGGCAAAAATAAATCTTACCGTTGGCAATTCCTTTATTGGCTTCTGATGTAAACCACCCAGATAAACAACACTTGGAGGCACTGGACGATTGTCTTCCCATGTAGAATAAGTGTTCAAAAACAGCATATCGACATTATTTTTTAGTTCATTAATAGTCGGCGCATTGGGTCCAAACATTCTTTTAGCTATTACATTTTCTGCATCTTCAACTTCTTGCTGAACTTTTACTAACTGATAAAATTTCCACAATTCCAGTAATTTCTCCCACGTTGATAAATTGTACAAACGTTGGTTAAAAGCGTCTGGGTACAATAAAGGATGCCAGGCTGATCCTATAGTTTCCACATTGAAGTTCAAGGGACCGAAAGAAGACACTAAAATCACAGGCGCCTTAACAACGTGTGACAGAAGTAACGCTGGTTTTACACAAGCTTCTAACAGCAGCAAATCAAACTTTTCTTCTTTCAGCATTTTTTGCACTTGATCCACATTCATTTGCATCTCGACGAGTTTTGCCATCATATGGAATGCTAACCGCATTTGTAAGCGCAGATCATTATCACCTGTAGATGTATATTTATACAGAGTTCTCCAATTCTCGTAAGAAAAATCGTGGACATCGATTTCTGTGAGGTTCGCAGGTGTTCCTCCATTTGGAAAAGCGGGATCTGTTGTGATGACCGTGACTTCATGTCCTTTCCTAGCCAATTCTTCAGTTAGAGGTCGGAACACCACTTGATGACTTATTGACGGAAGTGGGAAAAACGCCAGTATTCTTGCCGCATCGTTGGGCGCTATCGATAACGTTAAAAATAGCAACAAGGCTATCGGAGCAAACATTGTCGTACGGCGTCTCAGACCGCTATGAAACCCAAATGAACACGTTTGCTTATATATTATAGCGGCTGTTTAGATAAAATACACACATGTACTGATAAAATCGGCAAAATGTTGGTTTCATACTTTATTTAGAAGTGGTGAATGATCACTACTAGGCCAATAATTAAAACTAATATTTCTTGGTGTTTTTTTTTTTTTCGATTTTTTGTCGAATGATTCCGTGGTAACAGCTAGTACGGGGATTATATATATAGACATTTTTCTTGCTTCTTAGCTTGATGACGATATCATAAAATTTATTAATTAACTGTTTCCGAGACACTGAACGAGACACAATAGAATTTTTATTGTTATGACGTCTATGGGCGACCCGGAAAGTGTTAAACAATGAACTGCACTCCTGACGTGTTACCTACTCTATTTGTGTCTCGTATTTTATCAAAAATTCTGCATTTTTAGCTATCTATCTTATAATTATCATCTTTACCTACCATACAATAATAATAATATGACGTATGTGTTAACGGACAGATAAACACAATGATATTCCAAACCACCGCCGTAGAAATCAGAAAATTGTAAAATTAATACTTAGCTGACATTTTATATGTATACTTCTAATGATTATTATTATTATATTTTATGGTGTTTTATCGAAATCTGAAATAATGAAGTGTACTTGAAAAGTTTTCTCACAAACAGCGATTTTCAAATATTAAAAAAAGTAACTATTTCTTGTTAGTATGTAAAGATGACTTTCAAGCTTAATAATAAATAAATAATCATTTAATTCCGGGAAAACTCCAAATATGATTTATTTAATATAATCATAACATAAAATCACAAATTGTTGGTGCGTTAGTAACTATTTGTACTATAAATTTTAGTTACAATTGTTGTTGTATATTAATTATTAATTTGTTAACTTTCTTAGTACGTATACCTAGTGGATGCCTATGGCTGTTCTTTTCCACTGATTTTGGAAAGAACATTTAAATCGGCAGCAACCGCAATTTAGATGTTTTTGCTGTTCTTCAAAGACGATGCTGCAAGGAGTTTGCTTTCTTGCGTAAGATGGTTTGAAAGCACGCGTTTCAGCAAACATACCAGACGCACTGCAGCGCCACGGCAGCCCCAACAGCATCCTAAAAGCGTTGTTCTACTGGGTGTGCAGGGCTCTGTAGGTTATTAACATGAGATATCATTTTTGGGACTGTGGCGGCATCTACATCGCCACATGCAAACTACGCATCAAAGACCTGACGTCACCCAACATCCTGACGTCACACAAATCCTGCATCGTGCAATTAGAGTTTACCGCGCGATGGACATATATACACAAGCTCCCGACTTAAACCTCTGGGCAGTTGCCCGCCAGACTACACCCGTCTGGTCGGAGGATCCTCCCTTTTCTATGGGGGATGAGTGGACTTGGGTGACGTCAGGTCTTTGATGCGTAGTTCGCATTGGCAATGTAGATGACACAGGACGATTAAAGAAAAAAAATTAATAAAAAAACAGTCTATACTAATCATAATACAAAATATTACGCCACTGTTATAATATAATTATAGCAATTTGCTTGAATAAACATTTCGGTGATATTTCACAAAGTTGTGTAATAAATACGTTAGGTATTGAATTTTGAAGGCCGTCTGTTTAAATTATCAGATAAGCAAATTGATTTGTCATCATGATCATGATTATTGTAATGACGCTATAGGCCGGAATTAGAGGAGCTCGTGGCTAAGTAATAACTGCCGCACGGGTCGATCCATCAGGTTAAGCTTCGCTTGCCGGGGTTGGTCTGTAGATGGGTGACCATCTTTACAAACCGAGACTCCTCCGTGCCTCGGCTAGCACGTTAAGCCGTTGGTCCCGGCTGTCATTCGTGGATCTTTGACAATCGTTACGGGTCGTCAGAAGCCCGAAAGTCTGACAACCAGTCTTACCAAGGGGTATCGTATTACCCAGTTATGGAGGTCGTCAGGGTTGTGGAGGTCAGATAGGCACTCGCTCCATGTAAAATACTAGTATCCAGCTGCATCCGGTTAGACTGGAAGCCGACCCCAAAATAGTTGGGAAAAGGCTAGGGAGATTGATTTTATGAAAAGATTTTGGATAAAACCTGATGGATCGACCCGTGCGGCAGTAGTAACTTAGCCACGAGCCCCTCCAGCTTCTATTCATACATAAGCTTTAAATAAATAAAAGCTAATTTCCATAATGATTAGGCCCGCACCAGTTCTTTATTTTTGTTGCAAAATTATTTTCTTTTATGCAAATGTTTAACAAATATTTTGTAAACCACACCACAATGTTTACGGCTTTTTCGGGCCTTCCATGTTATTTATGGAGTGTGAAGGGGAAAATAATAAACTTAGCGGAAGGAAAATATTGGTGAATTTTTCTCGCCAAAATTGAACGAACACAGATTTTTTTTATTCTTGCTTGTAAAGTGCATATAACGTATAATGTGCTACTGAATCTTTTGGCACCTGAATGACATTGACAGCGGGGCGTTGTTGATAGCATTTGTGAAATTGACACAGAAATTGTATTGACAAAACAAGATGACGGTGTTCGTTCCGATTTTGGCCACGCGTCAAAAAAACCTTACAAGGTTCTTTTGACGCGTGGCCAAAATTTACGTTGTACAAATGTACCTACATCATTTTGACGTGAAAACGTCTTTTTGCTTGGATCACTGGTGGTAAGTTCAATATTTCTGACCGGCAAAAACATGTAAGATTTCAATTGCTAATAACTACGAGAATTTTAAGGCTAGAGTAATGGTTGCGCAATCAAAAGATAGGCCATATTTATTACAATTTTAAGGCAGGATATAATTCGCCTATGATGTCACATCGCGAAGGCAGGTGCATGCACGCGACCCTCTATTTCTCACTATATGTCGAAATTCCAAATTGTATAGTGCAAAAACGTGTTCAGCTAGAACGGTGATTCTGGTGTCGTTGCCAAGAACCTAAAAATGACTACTAGGACCTAAAGAGATACAACAAAAATATTTCGTAAAATAGGGTTAAAAATGCATATGAAGTTGACAATAGTAAAATAATTTCATATATCGTCTCATACCGGCCGTAAATATGCTCAGAAATAAAAAAAAAACCCAATTGCAAAAAGCTTGTATCATAACTAATGCAATAAGCCCAAAAAATTTAGTGCCGAACTAATACAATAGCAACGGCAGTATCAGAAGCCGTAAGAAAATCTGTTGCAAATTTAAGATATCGTCTCATATCGGCCGTAAATCTGCTCAGAACTGAAAAATATCACAATTGAAGAAAGCTTGCATCATTAGGAATAGAATGAGCCTAAAAAATCTAGTGCCGAGCAAATACAATACCTACGGCAGTATCAGAAACCGTAAGAAAATCTGTTGCTACGAGTAATAGCAAAAAGTTTAAGATGTCGTCTCATTTAATTCGTAAATCTACACTGAATTGTAACAAAATAAACAATGAAGAATGTTGCGTTCAGTTTGCATCGTAAGCAATATAACAAGACCACCAAATCCAATAACGTGTGAAAACGACAGCTGCTACATCAGAAACCACAAAATAAAAATGTTGCATAGATCGCCCAGAGGAGATTGTAGAAAACGCTGTTCTTAAAGCAGTACCCTAGTGCCGCTTTCTCTGTTTGAATGGACGCACTTCCCTCTTTTGAACTGTAAGATAGCTTGTTTCGCTCGCTCGGGCCGTGCTTGTAGGCAAAGTTCGCACGCTCTTGGTTTTCTCATTCGATTCGTAAACAGGCTCGCTTCGCTCGTAAGCAGGCTAGCAACCGACGGTCGCTAAACGACAGCTGCTACATCAGAAACCACAAAATAAAAATGTTGCATAGATCGCCCAGAGGAGATTGTAGAAAACGCTGTTCTTAAAGCAGTACCCTAGTGCCGCTTTCTCTGTTTGAATGGACGCACTTCCCTCTTTTGAACTGTAAGATAGCTTGTTTCGCTCGCTCGGGCCGTGCTTGTAGGCAAAGTTCGCACGCTCTTGGTTTTCTCATTCGATTCGTAAACAGGCTCGCTTCGCTCGTAAGCAGGCTAGCAACCGACGGTCGCTGTACTCGAGAATGAGTTCGCTTGGCTCGTGAGACGACTCGCTTCTCATGGAAGTCGCGGGCAGAAGCTAGTATATAAATATACCCTTAAAAAAGTATAATGCATTCTGGCTACTGCACGCTAGAACAAAAATATTTCGTAAAATAGGAGTAAAAATGCATATGAAGTTGAAAATAGCAAAATAATTTCATATACAGTCTCTTATCGGCCGAAAATCAGCTCAGAAATTTAAAATATCCCTATGGAAAAAAGCTTGCATCATAAGGAATTCAATGAGCCTAAAAAATCTAGTGCCAAGCAAATAAAATAGCAACCTTGGTATCAGAAACCGTAAGAAAATCCGTTGCGAAAAGGTGTCGTCTCATAACGCCATTATCATTTGGTTTAAAGCTTCGTGCAGACCAGCGCGACGCGACGCCGCGACGCGACTCGAACAATACAATTTCTAAGAAAACTTGACGGTATAACAATAACCGGTGTCGCGTCGCGCGACAAGTCGCGCTGGTCTGCACAAAGCTTTAATAGGATTTTATTTTTATTATGTAGGTATTTCATTTATCTTTTATATTGATTATTTTCTTTTAAATTTTGTGAATGAGAGAACGTTGTAGACATAACAGACTGTAGATCTGTGGACCATTTAATATCTTGCTAAGTACCTGGTACTTGTTGATGGGCCTACACTGTCCATAACATACCTTTTTTTTTTTTTTTTTTTTTTGTTCCGGGGTGGAAAATCCTCATGGATGTCCTCCGCCCTGGGGCGGGCGGAGGGGTCTGTCAGACTCTTACTGACTAAAAACCACCCCGGTGTTCCGACTCACACCTACGCCGGGGGTCGCGGGAACGAAAGAATCTTCCGCAACGTCCATAACATACCTACCTTTTAACACTGTAACTTGGAAACATTGTAAAAACCATTTACTTTTAAAAGAGTAACCGTGGAGTTTCTTGCCGGCTCTTCTCCATAGGAAACGACCAATTGAAACCGTGCACCTAGCTTCTGACGTTTCATAAGTGCCCTTGTAGGTTTATGTGAAATAAAAATATTTAGATTTTTTTTTTGAACGGCCGTAAATCTGCTCAGAACTGAAAAATATCACAATCGATTTAAGCAAGATTTGTTGGTAATTAGTTGTAAATATTAAATAACATCGTTATAGAATTTGTTACTATTTCACCACACGTTTTTACGAAACTATGCGACGCGGGCTCAAACTGCGCCTGACTCAATTTTTCTAAATGTTTATGAGTCACTACTCAGCCTAGAGAAGCGAATTTCAAAAAGTCGACCTTTTACATTTTGTCTTTTCTTAAATTATATTTGTGTCGTAGGATGATTTGATAATTCGAACTTTCATGAAAACCCTAAGGATATTGCGAAAACACGAATAATTAGACAAGTCGCTCTCAAAAACACAAACAAACAAAACAATGTGCGTGAATGATTGACATTTAAAACGTCAACCAATCAGAGGAGGTCTCGTTCTGGGCGCTCCAACCGGCCAATCAGCGTTCTTATTTTCTAATACTAGCGTTTCGTTTCGCAACTCGTGTTTTTGTAAAAACCCTATCTGTTGGTTGTTTGAAAAATTGTTTCACCATTGTCTAATTATACGTGTTTTCGCAATATCCCTAGTATTTTCGCGAAAATTCGAATTATCAAATCATCCTAGGACATTTGTATCATTAAGAAAATTTTCATAAAAACAGTAAGACCAGTGTTCACTGCACCGTTAACGGGACGACAACGAAAACAAGATGACGACGCCAAAGTAGCAACAATACATTTACTATGGCCGCGAAATCTCGTTTCTTGTTGACGTTCCGTTCACGGTACGGTGAACAAACAGTGTAACGCCTCCTTCACAATACGTTGATCAGTACTATGTTTTACTATATAATTTTGGGAACACATGGCAGTTTCTTACTGCATTTGTTTTTAAACGTATGAACAGTGGAATATTGACGCGTGATCCTGACTTTTTACCGTACTGATCATCGACTGCGGGGAAAGAAATTAAAGTAGTTGTTGAACGCATGCCAAGATTCACCGCGACGCGACTTGTGGAGCGACGAACGGAAAAAACCGACGTGCGCGCATGTCGCTTGACACTAGTCACGTCACAACTTCATAAGTCGCATCCGTGAACGGAGCCTAAAGGCTTGTAGCATTTTCTTGTTAAAAAAAATCTTGTACTAAAACAAAGTACGGAGGCAAAGCCGCTTTGCGTTTGCATTCAAGACCTAATTAAAATTGATTAAGTGGCTCTAGAGATGCGAACTCGGAGAGTTGGATACAATTTCTTACAAGCTAGTGTATAAATACCAGCTTTTTCTCAAAGAAAGTGTCTAAATAATCCATATCTATATGTACTTACAATAATCCCTAAGTAAATGGCAAATAAATTATTTTCATCTATTACATTTTCACGCCCTTACTCACCTTAAACTTTAAAGGTATGACGAACAGGGTGTAAACTTCACACATCCTCTTTAGAAAAGGGAGGATCCTCCGACCAGACTGGTGTCGTCTCTGGCGGGCAACTGCCCAACGATTGATGTGGGATAGTCTTACATTTACGTTGTTCGCGCGTTAAACTCTAATTGCGCGATGCAGGATTTGCGTGACGTCAGATCTTTGATGCATAGTTCGCATGTGGCGATGTAGATGCCGCCACAAAACTATACGAATTTCGATGAAATTTTGCACAAAACTAGACCATGACTTGGGTTAGGATAAAGTATATATTTTATCATTATACTCGTGGAAGGCAGTGATAGCCTAGTGGTGTGGCCGTCAGACTGCCAAGTCATAGGTCTCGAGTTCGAACCCAAGGCCTCCTCTGATTTTTCGGATTAAACAGGGAAGAAAAACATCGTGAGGAAACCGGCATGCCTGGGAGATATTTCTCGACACCATGAGAAGCCAAGTCAGAGGCCCATGGGCGGCTTTTAAACTCTGGCACCAGATTAGTCACTAACGACACGAAAAGAAGAAGAAGATCATTATAGAAGTATGGATGGAAATGAATAATCTAGCTACTAGGTACTTGCCAGGGATTAATTCTTTAGAAAAAGTACTATCGTGGACACTGGCGCCTGACCACTTTTCGACCGTATTGCCTAAACAATAAGGTCGAAAAGTCAGGCGCCAGTGTCCGGAATGGTAGATACACTGTATGTGAACAATACCACGAAGTTTGACGGACACATAAAATATTTTTGTAAAAGTGGTCTTAAAAACACACATTCCTATAATGTTCTTGTTGGCACTTAGCTTTAAGATACATCTAGGAGAATAGCTTTTGATGTAAAAGTCTTAAGCCTAAGAGATCTCATTCTTTTGGAGATTTGTGCTTAAGTAAAAGTGCTATGTAAGCAGCTCGTGTAGGTATTTGTTATTAAGAGCGTTTATTCTGAAAGTTGGTTGAACGTCGTAAATAGCTGTCAAATATTTACCTGTTTTAATTAATTTGGAAATAATACTGTATGGAAATAAGAAATGTGGCTAACTAAGTTACTAGAATATTGATTATGATATACAATAATTAATATTGTAATACCGAATATTTAGTTTTAGGCGTAAAAAAAGCATTTGAAAAGTTTCCAAATGCTTTTTTTACGCCTAAAACGGGTACAACATCAAATTCAATGTTACAATTGCATAACATAATCAATATTCTAGTAACTTAGTTAGCCACATTTCTTATTTCCATACAGTACCTATTATTTACAAATTAATCAAAACAGGTAAATATTTGACAGCTATTTAAGACGTTGCCAACTTTCAGAATAAACGCTCTTAATTTCATTCGTAAAATTATTTTTTCTGAAGGATTTCTTCTTAATAAAATATTAATGATTCCAGAGCCATTTCATCAGCGACAACGATGCCAAAAAAAGAGAAAAAACAAGCATTGGACTTTGTTTTTTGTAAGATATCGCAGGCGGGAACAAACTAAAATAATAATATATATACATATTATAAATATATTACGAGTATATTATTATTTTTTTTTTTTTTTTTTTTTTTCAGGTTATTTATTTGTCTCCGAAGTGCAATGCATATTTTTACCCGACTGCTTCAGAAAGAGGGTGATCTTTTCTCTTTTCAGCTACGTTTTTTTTCAGTCGCGGTTTTAGTTTTTTTTTTTTAATTTGCTTTATTTCAAGTTTTTAGTTTTATAAGTATACATACACCTAGAATTGAGGAGCTCGTAGCTAAGTAATAACAGCCGCATGGGGCGATCCATCAGGTTAAGCTACGCTTACCGGGGTTGGTCCGCGGATGGGTGACCATATTTACATACCGTGACTCCTCCGTGACTTGGAAAGCACGTTAAGCCGTTGGTCCCGGCTGTCATTCGTGAATCTTTGACAATCGTTGAAAGAAGCCTGAAAGTCTGTCACCAGTCTTACCAAGGGGTATCGTATTACCCAGTTACTGGGTTGTGGTGGTCAGATAGGCAGTCGCTCCATGTAAAATATAAGCCGGCTGCATCCGGTAAGACTGAAAGCCGACCCCAACAGAGTTGGGAAAAGGCTAGGCAGATTGATTGACATACACTTAGAATTGACTCGTTACTAGCTTTTATTTTATACCAATATTGTTGTAATTTGTTGTACAAAAATCTTCTCCTCCTTTTTTTTTGTATTTGCAGATGCAATATATAAATATTATATTAGCCTATGTCACTCCAATAGTTTGCAAAGTGGACAGTTTGAAAATGTGGTACCTAGTTTGATTAGCTTCTTCAGCTATTCTCGGCAAGGGGCACAACTTTTCTGTCAACAAAATCATAGTTCAACTAAAGTACATTTGTTTGAGTTGCATGACAATAACAAATACTGAATGTTCGGTTCCCTTATTAACACCAGGAAGGGTTAGGGCATCATTAGTCTGATTATTATTAATGAAAGGTAAAGTCTGTTGCAAATACCCGGAAATGTAACCTACTTGGTATAACAGACCTTCAATACGCGGGTCATTAATAGAAGTATGTTTGTACTCACGACGTTTGCTTGGCGGCGACGAGACATAGCCTTTCTCATCTTCCGAAAATGAGGAAGAATTGCAGTCGTCATTGGAGGATACTGGCAGACGCGGGCGTCGAGAAGTCTGTTCTTCATCCGAAGCAACAACAACCGAACTACCCAGGTTCACCAACGCCCTTGTATTTACCGTCAGTACCATTTGCCATGTCAATATTAATCACTAATTGAGTGCTCATACTCACCAATAATCTACACAATCACTTGTTTCCACTTGAAAAACGTTATTTAGTACTTTAGTATTCAGCATGAGAAATTTTTGCGTGTCTCCGCGGCATTTATTAACGTTATGAGTTGACATTGACAGGTGCGCTCCAATTCAGGAAAATAAATGTGATGAGTTTAATTTTGTCGGTTTTTCATAATACAACCCCGACTTCATCCACGTGGAATTATGAAAGCAAAACAATCCCATATAATAATATTATTGGGCGACTAAAACTTTACGACTCATTCCTAATTCTTTCGTCGCCTTAAACAGCAAGAAAATAGTGGTCCAGTTGAAAAATAATAAAAATGTAATTCACCACATTCTTCTTTTAATGGTTTAAAATTCTTATCACAGTTTCTTGTAAATTAATTTATTAAAGACAATATTCTACATCAATTCTTTTTCAATTTGTTGTGTTCTACAGTATAACTAAAGTATTTCCATAAGTTATATACAACAAAAGATAAAAGTAGAATTATGCCTAAAGCAATTGCTGATAAAGTAAGTACTAGTTCTAGTTCTAGGTACTGCGCCCACGACATGTTGGCGGCGGGCGCGCGCAAATGTCTTGCGCCGCCGTGACGCAGCACGTGCTCTGTCCACCACACGGCGCGCTCCAGTGGAGGCTCTGTCTGATCACGCATCACGCTGCCAATTTTTTTTATATTGCGGCGATAGCTGAAAAGTATTGAAAATACAAATAAATTATGTATTAAGCTCGGATCACATTCAATGGTAATTTCAATTATTATCTTCTACTAGCTGCCCACCCGCCTTCGCACGGGTAGCACTATGTACTTATCTACGGCGCACCTACCTACCTACTTACCCTACCTACCCTACCCTGCCTACCTACCTACCCTAGCTACTTATCCTACCTACCCTACATACTTATCCTACCTACCCTACCCTGCCTACCTACCTACCCTAGCTACTTATCCTACCTACCCTACATACTTATCCTACCTACCCTACCTACTTATCCTACCTACTCTACCTACTTACCCTACCTACTTACCTACCGACCTACCCTACTCTGCTAAATTCACATCATCAAACGCGCTAACCGTCCAATGTGCGAAGCTAAAATAGTCGTTAAGTTTTCTGAAATTTCCCAATTTTCTGCGCAATTTTCTTAATTTTTCTTTCCGTAAGAACATTCTCCTTATAATAATAAACACAACAAAAAAAGAATGACCGAAATTGGTCCAGACGTACACGCGTGATGTCGTGACCAAGGGAAATACCGATTCATTTATATATATATATATATATATATATATTTTTATATACTACTACTAATCTACCGATATGAATAATATCCATCGTGGTTTTCGAATAATCCCTTCGACTTTAAAAAGGTTTCATTTTCTTTGACCTCTTGCACCTCATCTATAAATTATTTCAACATTATATTATTACCGTCTAAGTATCTGTTTATAGATTATAATGTTGTTTTCTTTATTTCTTATATTTCTAAATATTTTTGTCTTTTTCCACAATTAAATTCAACAGTCATGTCCGCAGTTAGGACGGGACAGGACTTTTTGTACTACATATAATATTGTATTTTGATCCGAAATAATGTATTAAAAAAACTCAAATAAACCATAATATAATGGATCAGTATTCCGAATTAAAAAATACATAAATTGATAGAGATTTCATGTACGCACCTTGCATCACCAATTACAGTATTAATAGCATTCTTAAAGTCTTCCTCAGTCATCGTGGGCAGATCAAGTTTTGTTCCAATCTTATGATGTACATATTTTTCAGCATTGTACCATTGATCGGCCAACATTGGTACACCAATCAGAGGTACTCCTGCAGTGATAGCCTCGTCTGTCGATTGTAGACCACATTGTGTTATGAACACTTTTATCTTTGGATGCCCTGAAAGTAGGTAAATGTTCACTTAGTTCCTCAAATTTTATTTTGATCTCGTTATGTCACTTTTTCTAATACCCATTTAATATTTTTAACTCAAAATTTATATTTGACTTGCATGTCATATACCATTTCCTTGTACACCTACATTTCGCCAGTCAAGTTTATGCGCCTATTGCCATCACCTGGACACTAATCCAGACTCCGGGCAGCTACTGCGAATTTCCCGAAGGAAAAACCAAATAACAGTTTGCCCGACCCGAAACCAGGACCTCATGCTCAGCAGCAGTACCTGCGACCACCAGACCAACGAGGCAGTTTATTAACTATGATAATTACTTACTTAGAAGGTCTGACTGTGGCAGCCATTTGGATATTCTAATGTTCTTAGAGCGCCCCGGAAGTTCATCTGTGTCCCACTTCCAAAGGACGTCATAAGGTAATTGAGAGAAGACTTTGGCCATCAATTCTACCCTTTCTCGAGGAAGTAGTGAAGGTTGTACGTTTGTGCCAAAGCTTATGTAGATCACGCCGTTCTTTGAGGAGTCCAGATAAGTTTTAAGATCCTGTAAACGAAAAATTTAAAATTATTTTTTGATTTTAGTACGTTTGCATTTTGAAGAAACAATATTATTTTAAGAGAAACGTGTCTTTCAATAAAATATACTTGGAAAACGTTAATTTTTACTGGTACAAAATGTTTTAATGAGTACACTTTTTATTTTAAGAGTCAAATTTTAAGAGTCTTACCGTTGGCAATTCTTTTATTGGTTTTTGATGTAAACCACCCAGATAAACAACACTTGGAGGCACTGGACGATTGTCTTCCCATATAGAATAAGTGTTCAAAAACAGCATATCGACATTATTTTTTAGTTCATTAATAGTCGGCGCATTTGGTCCAAACATTCTTTTAGCCATTACATTTTCTGCATCTTCAACTTCTTGCTGAACTTTTACTAACTGATAAAATTTCCACAATTCCAGTAATTTCTCCCACTTTGATAAATTGTATAAACGTTGGTTAAAAGCGTCTGGGTACAATAAAGGATGCCAGGCTGATCCTATAGTTTCCACATTGAAGTTCATGGGACCGAAAGAAGACACTAAAATCACAGGCGCCTTAACAACGTGTGACAGAAGTAACGCTGGTCTTACACAAGCTTCTAACAGCAGCAAATCAAACTTTTCTTCTTTCAGCATTTTTTGCACTTGATCCACATTCATTTGCATTTCGACGAGTTTTGCCATCATATGAAATGCAAACCGCATTTGTAAGCGCAGATCATTGTCACCTGTAGATGTGTATTTATACAGAGTTCTCCAATTCTCGTAAGAAAAGTCGTGGACATCGATTTCTGTGAGGTTCGCAGGTGTTCCTCCATTTGGAAAAGCGGGATCTGTTGTGATGACCGTGACTTCATGTCCTTTCCTAGCCAATTCTTCAGTTAGAGGTCGGAACACCACTTGATGACTTATTGACGGAAGTGGGAAAAACGCCAGTATTCTTGCCGTATCGTTGGGCGCTATCGATAACGTTAAAAATAACAACAAGGCTATCAGTGCGCACATTTCCATACGGCTTCTCAGTTCGCTATGAAACGCAAATGAATACGTTTGCTTATATATTATACCGGCTGTTTAGATAAAATACACACAGTAATAAAATAAGCGAAACATATTTTTAATTATTATTTTATTAGTATTATTTTGGTTTTATTTATTTGATTGAAAGTTGTTGAATGAGCAATATTAGGCAAATAATTACAAATCATATTTCTTGAAGTGTTTTTTTTTTCGAGCGAACCGTTCCTCGGTAGAAGCTGGTACGGATTATATATATAGACATTTTTCTTGCTTCTTAGGTTGATGACGATTTCATAATATTGTTTAACACTTTCCGAGACACGGCGTTCAGTGTCTCGGAAAGTGCGTCGTGTAGAGACTCAACCAAATGCTGGCACCACCCTACGTCCCGTTAATTTTAGTAAGTTCCTTACGAATAGCAACATTGCGAACATTGTCCGCGGTGGTGTTAACAGAGTGGTAGAAACTGTGTGTCCGTAGAGTTTGCTTCCCCTCAAGATGCTAACTCTTTCTTAGTAAACAGTTTGTTAAGAAAGTTATTTTAGATTTTTTTATTAATCATAGTCTGGCCAGCCATTTTTTAGCCAACCCTTTCGCGATATATTATTAACATACATAATTTGATGTATAATACTTTTCATCCATTAAACCGATGGGTGAAGGTCGTCTATAGGCCGGATCTTAGGCTAATTCGCTAACGTTAGAAACAGCAGAAAGTTTGACGGACCATTATTGTGTTTTAATGTAAGTTGATCTTAAAAACACACATTCCTATAATGTTCTTGTTTTAAGATACATCTAGGAGATTAGCTTTTAATGTAAAAGTCTTAAGCCTAAGAGATCTCATCCTTTTGGAGATTTGTGCTAAAGTAAAAGTGCTATAGTAGAAGCTTTAGGTATCTCCAGCCCGTATATTTGTTGCTCATTTGTTTTGTGAAATTATTTTAGCTGAAGGATTTCTTCTGAATAAAATATTAATGATTCCAGAGGGCCTAGACAAACTGACATTACATCACAGTGATGTAAAAGTATTGGCGTAAGTTATCAAACAGCTTATGTCAATGCTGTTAAAAGTCCTTGTTGAAACACGAAAGGCTTTGAAAACGATTGTCACTTGTCTGGCCCTCAGGTTGAAATGGCGGAATCAAACTTGAACCACTTACATACCAGATGAAAATAGTAATAAATTGGCTGCTAAAATTGCTAATTAGTAGAAGAGTTTGATTTGTGCGATGTTACTGTCAGATAAGTTCACTTGAAGTCAAGGTTGAAATCCGTATCAGTGTATAGAATGAAGTGCATTGGTGCATTCAACAAGATTTGTATCAAGATATATGTAGTTCACGCACTTGCGTATACACATGTGTTCTGATACTTGTTGAATGGCTTATCTTTTTATTGCTTTCAATCTAATAACTCATCTGCACAATATTATTTATATCTTATAAATAAATATGATGACGTAGTATCGAATCAGTTGCTAAGCTGCGTGTTTACAAGGCGATTTTTTTTCTAATACGTTTGCACACTATCATTATTAAATTCTTTTTTAATTGTTTAGACTATTCTTCTCTGCCCTTTCTCATCCCATGTTCCTTGAGAATGGTACGAAAAGTCTTTCTCTTTCGTTTTCCTCTGTTAAGGTGCGGCCCCACGACGCGTTATATGACTGGTCGCGCCAGATATTGCCACGCTTGTTGGGGCCTGTCGCGGCCCGTGCCGATCATTGCCACGGCGTGGGTATGCCTGGTCCGGGCTGTTGACCGCTGCATGGCTGCGTGTGCAGTCGCTATGGTTTTATTCAGTGATCCATATTTGATAAATAAAGCATGAAGAAATGCCCCCGTACAGGCTGCGGCAGTCGCCCTTGCGTCGCGCCACGCCGCGCGTTTGAGCTTACCGACTCCCGACGGATCGGATGGGCGACGACTGCAGGCCACAAGAGGCCTCATCGGATGCGACGGTTCCCAGGGCCTATCGGCGCGATCTGGCCTGTTAAAAACCTCTAGCTATCGCATTGTCCTTCACTCCCTTTTCATTCATTGTTTAGTTCAGTATGGTTCAGTAGGCATAGCAAGAACGCACGAAGTAAACGGAATGCAAATTAGAACGATTTTAAAATTGAAAATACTCGTTTTTCACTTTCAAGTAGAGGCTGTCGCAGACAGGCGCGACGTGACAGTGCGACGCGATTTTGGTAGAATAACTACGCCGACAGACTGAACACCGGCAAGACTTTACTTCAACGGGACTTTTTGCCGACAGGACACTTCACTGACAGGACTCTTCGCCAACAGGGCTCATCAGCGACGCAACTTATCTCCGATAATCAGATACTTACTTTGGAAATCGATTATGCTTTTCCTGTATTATACAATTCATAAAAAATACAGATCTAGGGGGTAAATATGCAAGTAATTCAAAACTTTTTCATTATTTAAATATACATTGATCATGAAACATCATCCCTCACACATTCCTCTCCTTTGCTTTCCTATTATCTTCCATCCATTTTTATGTCGTCTAATAAACTAAACATCAAGAGCATCTAACCTTATTTGGGTACCTTTTTCTGTACAGGGAAATTAATCATTAAGGAAATTGAAACCGGCGTGTAACAGCTATTTCATGCAACTGTCAAAGATTGACAGTTGTGGTTTGAATATACGGACAGTTTAAGATGGCCGTCAATTTGCTTAACAATTGCACAGACATAACCTTTTTTTTTGTGGGGATATCTTCATGGATAACCACCGTCTTGCGAGAACTGAGGTCGGACTCCTACCGACTACCGACTAAAACCCTACTGTTCCTTCTAGTACCATGAGTCGAGGGCCCGGGAGATACTTGTACATTTGCCGCACCCTTGACTGGTATCAGCCCGCCATGCCTGACGGACCCCATCACCAAGTACGGCCGAACCCACGACCACACGTTCTCTGCCCTGACTTTACCTACGAGTTAGAAATGTGGCTTAAATTTCCGTTCTGACCGTACCAAGCACGTAAATTTCAGTTCACTGCCTGGTTACTTTAAGCAAAGCCTTTTCCAGCGTATCGCTAGCCTTTCAAGCTTGCAGAATGGCTGGAATTAAAAGAGTAACTATTCGAGCTCCCGCATACAAAAGAGTAGCTTTTTAAAAGGACGAGTGAACGATAAGGCTACTACGTTCCAAACTGCATTTCGCGATCGAAAAACTTTTTCTCATATCATCGATGTAGGAAATTGGAAAGTTGGGACATTGAGTTAATCCAGCTGGGGTGATTGAAGAGTTACGGGGAACTGGGTGAACGTCATTACTTTTTAGCTAGTTTGTTGAGCGATCGATTTGAATACGGGATTGGATTATATCTTTCACGGTATGCTGTTGATTGCTTTTTTAGAGTGCATACTGGAATTAGTGCTTTGTTCTATTATGTCCTAACAAGGTATAATTGAAATAAATGAAAAACTCTTAAGAAGTCTTTGTGCTCTTTGAACAACTTTTAGTATGGGATCGCCCGGTTAAACGGATACGATAAGTTTTACTTGATCCAACAATGGAATCGCTTTAAAAAATCTGCAGTTCCCTACATTTTGTCGAGTTATGCGAACATAACTGTATGGAGCAGCAAATATATTTTTTCAATGTTTTTGTAGTACTTACCCTTAATATAGTAAGTTGATAAAATAAAACCAATATTATTATTTTCACATAAATCTAATATAATCAAAAATAAAGTATTTAAGATAATCACGAGCATAGTAACAGACGGGCAATTTCATAAACGGTTCAAGCAGCAAACCTTTTGGTTAACAATAAATACGGTATGTTGGGGTAAGTTCGGCGCTGGGATAAGACGTAGGTATCGAATTCTTCGCCATTTTATTCTGCCCCAACGGTCGGTGTAGAAAAAGATGGCACAGAACACATTATTGTCAGCATTAAAATATATTGCGGGGAATTTGATTCGTACGGTCTTATATGATCGCCTCGAACTTACCCCAACGTACTCTTCTTCTTAAATTACACAGCCGTCCTGAAGAGATGCTTCCAGCGTATTTCAGCAATGTTCTGGTCCAGCCAGGTTCTGAGGGCAGAGACCTTCGCGTAGACACCAGGATAGTCAGGTCTGGCACATCCTAGGCCCCATGATACGATACCAGCTAGCTTGTTATTGTGGATCAGGGGGCCGCCACTGTCACCCTGTGAAAGCAGATTGGTTTTAGACAAATTGTGACTATCTAGTTTTAAAATACATAATATAATTTTGACCAATAAGTATCTCAAAATAAATATCAACAGTAATAAATATCATAGATCATTATAATCGTCTAACAAAACGAGGGTTTTCTTCAGACCCAGGCTTAAACCATCTACCTATCTATTTACAAATTTCGAACTTTGTTCCGACTTCGATCGAGTTCTTAATACAAAACTGACAACTTAATACCGGAATTCGGTTTGACAGTTTTTTAAAAAGAACTTTATTTCGATCTCACTTTTCACAAAAAATACAACTACTTCAAAGTGAACAATTACCTAACCTTTGGAAGTTCGGGTGCCTTCGTCTTTCGATTTTTCATTTTTAATATTTGTACTATAAAAAATTACCTGGCAAGCATCCTTTCCACCTTCACTTGTTCCAGCACAAAGCATATTACGTGTGATGCTGTACACCGGCTGGTAGGCGGCATTGCATTGCTTCTCATTGACCTTCGGGACGGATACCCTTTGC
Source organism: Agrochola circellaris (assembly GCA_914767755.1). Lineage (NCBI taxonomy): Eukaryota > Metazoa > Arthropoda > Insecta > Lepidoptera > Noctuidae > Agrochola > Agrochola circellaris. The sequence goes on from OU611862.1 coordinate 11,374,642, forward strand.
AACCTAGATGGGATGCCACCATTTTCCTAAAGAAAAGAAAAAACTAATAATTTTTTTAAGGCCAATATTGTTAAGCCTTTTAAGATATCCACAATGTTGATATTTCATGAGAAACATTTACAACGAAATTTTAAATTTTTACTGATACTGAATAAGCGCCATCTAGTGACAATAATGGGAAACACAATTATTCCATTCAAATTGGCGTAAGCGAATGCAGTCGAATAAGTATAAATACTCGCATTAAGCGCTCTGATGATTGAACGTAAACGAAGCAAAAAAAGTGCGTAAGTATCATAGCTGGTGGCCTTCTGTAGTTTATGCCTAGACCCACCCCATGACAAAAAGTTGTCAGTTTATGTATTTATACATAAATATACATGCTATGATCCCGATGGGAATTCCAATCGGCAAAAATTACAAACTTCCTTAAAAACATTAATTATTAAAACTATTTATCCCCATATTGAGCCGAATTTTCAAAAATTCTTCCTTATCCGTCTATTCCTTATTCCACTTTCGTTATAAGAAACTGTTATGTAAAGTGGCATCCTTCTAGAACCAGCGGTTTGAGCTCCGCGTTGTCTGCCAGTGTTTTTTTTTTTTTTTATTAAGTATATTATTTACGCCACTTACAAAAAGATTACCCCATCCAGTCACTACTGTTAGATCACCATCCTTAACTTCTTCATTCTCCGCCATCATTTGCACCGGAGCCACTTGATCGCTGAACGTCAAAGGTCTTGAAAGCCACAGTATAGCAATATCACTGTCCATCTTAGAGTAATTGAAATCAGGATGCCATACTAAATCTCCGACGGGATATAACTGTCCGCCTCCTTGACTGTATGAAGATCCGACACGGATTTGGTACATTTCTGGATACGATCTGAGGAAAGACAAACAGAACTTTAAAAAATTTAGGGCTAAATTTGACTTATTATCCTTTATCCGTGGAAAAAAATCGTTGGTGTTTCATTCATTGCGTTATCTATACTATAATAACTTAAATAAAATACTACTTTGTCTGCACTTGTCACAAGAATTTCCATACTCAAAACACAGATATATACGTACCCACTAATACAGTGAGCAGCTGTAACAACTATGTCCCTAGCAACGATGGCTCCCCCACAGGAATGTCTGCCCCTCCTCACAAGTGACACCTGGTACGGAGCATCAGTGATCTCAATGTCCTCTCCTCCAACGATTTTCAAATCCTCTAAGGATTTTATCGTGGGTGTCGACACTGTAAAAATAATTATTAGTTTTAAAGTTTTGAGTATCAATGCTTCGAAATCTTTAGTATTTCTTCGGAGCTATAATATTCATATATCTAGCATATATTTTACATTTGCATATATTTTTAATTTTTTTATATTCATATATTTAATCATTTATGTTTTATTTATATATTTATTTTTAATTTTATCAGCTATAATATATTTATATATAGCTTTACAGCTATATTTATAGTATTTCACCTATTCTTATAGCTATCTATAAGAGTAGGGGAAGAATTATAAAGAAACGATGAATGGACGTGTGAAAGTTGATATGGCTAAAAAAGGGTTACTACTGAAATAACGACTAATAGAGGAAAAAGGAAGAAGAAGAAGGCATGCTGTATCCCAAATAAATTGGGATAATGGCGAGGGAATTATGGTATTACCTTATAGAGAGGTAAGCCACCTACTGCTACTGACTGAACACTTTTCGATACAAATGCTATGAGAAATTTAATGTTTGATGTCACCATGTCCACCCAATCAAGTTAGGCTTAAACAAGTAGCAAACGCTTTCAAATCGATTCATAGTTTTGCAACGAACTTTCAACATTTTATATTATTTATGTAGATTCAAGTTTATTATATTTTTTGTATTTGATTATTTTAAGGATGATTGGAATCTGAAATAAATGAATTAATCAAATCCTGCATTCATCGATTAATTCATACAATACATTTTTTACTTTTTCTTCCGTCGTTAATATTATATTATGCCAGTTTTTGTAGACTCATGTTCATTTAATTTTCTACCTCCTGTTATACATTACTAGGTACTACACTTTTACCCGTTTTCTAGAACGGAAATCAACGACGTGTCAAAATTAAACTGACATCAAGACAGTGATCTGATTGTCTGTTGATAATTTAAACCAATCACAGTAGTTTAACCCAAATATATACTTATGATACATTGAGTTCAACTATCATTAAAAATATTAATCAGCTTTTTCTTATTAATATGCTTTTTTTTATAATGGACACGTGCTTTTCCAATTCTCTTTAGAAATTGACAAAATGGTTGACATGGGTTTTGCTTGGCGTAATGAGAAATATAATAGAAGAGCTAGCAAATTTTTGTGTTGATTTTTGTTCCAAAAACGGGCGTTCATTAATAACACAAATTACGACTGCTATCGTTAATTACCGAAAAATAAATGTACACCAAAAAATTAAGAATACACTCACCGACATAACTCACAAACGTCAAAACGTACAGTAACGAAAGCATGTTGAACTAAATAAAGCTACTGTCCATTGTTCGTAATAATTGAACATTTATACCTGAAAATTACAAAAGATTATTAAGGTCAACGTTATTTAACTGATAATAGTTGCCTTCACTGAACACTCGACTGATAAAGATAGATCTCAAGCACAAAATAGGTAGGTTGAGAAGGTCAGGTCTATACAACGAGTAAAAACAGACGCACGCACACATAGACACGAACGTACGGCGACCAGAAACAATTGACAGTCGCGACTCGAGCGCGCTTGCAGTCGCTGTACGTGAAGCGTGTATGTGTGCGTGTATTGTCGCTCGTTGTATACAGCCGACCTTCTGAACACTATTTATTTTGTGTCTCAAGTTTAGTGTTTGTTTAGGCAAGAGGATTACATGATTCATAAGTGGGTGAAGTTTATTCGTGTTGTTATGTTTTAGGGTTCAGAAGATGGGAATGTGGTGCCAAAATATTATTTTGACATACATTTTCATCGCTCGATTCTGAATTGTTGGGGGTCGACTTCTGACATATTTAGGACAAAAAAAGTGATCTTAAAGTCACACTTTTTTTGTTGCTGGTTGCAACAATGGTTAGGTTAGTATGTTATGATAGTTTTCCTTTTAACTTCGTTATATTTATATACTACTACCGTGAATATTTTCACAAATTCAAGTACAACCATTTAGCTGGCAGGGGGGGGGACACTTGACTCTAATAAAAATTTGTACTTTAAAGCTTCATATTTCGCAAACGGATCCCTGAATTGAAACAATGAAATTCACACATCCTCAATATTTTTGAACGACCTTTGCAACGACACCCCACACGATGTGATAGACGAAAAAAAAAAAAAAAAACCCCACTTTACATGTAGGGGAGGTTACACTTTGTCGGCATAATTAATATGTATATGTACCCATGCCAAATTACAGCTTTCTAGTACTAACCGTCTCTGAGCTAAGCCGGACAGACAAACAGACAGACAGACGGACATAGCGAAACTATAAGAATTCCTTGTTTACTACGGAGCCCTAAAACGCCTTCCTTTGATTGGGAAGGACTTTTCTATAAGGGTACATATACATATATATATGTATATTTGAGGGGGGGGGGGGAGCTAGAGTCTTCTTCTAGTTCTCATTGCGTTTTTACTTTACATTAAGTCGAGGTGTGTTGCCTAAGGATAAAAATTATAACATTAGATTGCCACAAAAAAAAAAAACGTACTTATTCACCCAATAAAACTCAAATCACAATGATGAATATCGATACCTACGAAAAATAAAAGGAATTTTCAACAAAAAAATTAAAGTGCGCGTCAACTTATTATTTAAAAAATCAAAACGCATTAATAAAACTTCCTGAAATAGCAACGCCTTCTGTCAAAATTACGTCAAAAGTAATAAATTGTACAAAAGTTGAGGTTATTTTATCAGATATTTTTTATTTTCTAGACCTGAAACTTCGGAAGATTGTTCAAGATAATAAGTAAGCACAAAAAACTTTTTTCTTTTTTGTACAAAAAAGTTTAAGAGTATTATACTACAAGTCCGTTTATAAAAGACGAGCCATTCTTTCACTGATAAAAAGCTACACTATTGCCGACTGCCATAGGATTTGTTTAATGGTATCTGGCTTCCACACTGACGAAGTCGCGGGCAAAAGACAGTATTTTATAATTATCTCATTGTATTTATATCTCTAACACTTTTAAACACGAATGAAATTAAATTTCATTTATTTCAGGCTATTATTAAACTCATAAAATACAGACACGTACTGTTAAAGTAAAATAATAACACAGATAAAATATAATACAAAAATTCAATAACTAAAAATATATATTAATTAAAAGTACCAGCCTAATAGTACCAGCCTATTATTGTACCAAAGGCCGCTTCTCATACAGAGAAGGCACGAGCATTGATCACCACGCTTGTTCAGACGGGTTTACGATTTCAGACTTATTTTAATTATAGGTCCATGTTTTCCTTCATCGATGCAGTAAAGATAAACTTAGAAATTACATTTAAATTGAAAAAGTTACATGGGGACTTGCCCGGATTTGAATCCACAACCTCGTCCATAAGAGGCGATGCCATAAGGCGCTGACAAGAGCTAAACCGCTGTCACTGTCGGACTGCATAGAAAATAAACAGAAGCGCGATGACACAACGCTTGTAATATATTGCTAAATATGAAGGAATTATCTATTTACTCAAAAATTAGTTGAGTTATCGAAAATAAAAAACTAGTTCTGCATTCAAATAAAGCTTCGTGCAAACCAGCGCGTCGCGACGCCACGACGCGACTCGAACAATACAATTTCTAAGAAAACTTGACGGTATAACAATAACCGATGTCGCGTCGCGTTGTTGCGTCGCGCTGGTCTGCACGAAGCTTAAGACGGTCTGGTTATTAATTAAAAAACCAACGTGCGTTGATATTCAACAGATATTTTGGATTGTAACTCAAATTATAAGGTTAGTTTACCGTTAAGTCGTTATCGAGTTTTTTATTCAAAACGTGTTTTTTAACAACAAAGTTCTGAGCAATATTTTCAAAGTTAACATAATATTTTTTTCGCTACCACAAACTTTATTGTTTACGTTTTTTTTAAGTCCAGCCTTCTTTTACCGTTTGCCTCTTGTCAGCGCCTTAACTACTGGGCCATAACGACATACAAACACTTTATTTACTGCTTACATAAGCTCGTACATACAAGTAACAATTAAAAGTAATTGAGCATTATCAAGGGTCGCAATTGATTAATTGAGTCAACAAAGTTATTAAACAGGATATCCAAACAATTGAATGTATTGTTGTGGTATTTATTTATTTATTACGATGAGTTCCAGGAATGTTCATTATCAACACAAAATTGTATTGTTTGATTGGCAGACAGTCAATCTGATATAGGTATCGGTTTTACTTGAAATTGCTCGATGGCAAATCAAACCGTTAAGCGTTGGTTCAAGTAACATGTTATTAAAATTAAGTGGTAGGTAAATAATATACAATGCTACCCATGGGCATGTGACCGCCCGTATTTTTCTGAATATTCATGAAAAATGATCAAAAATTTACTTTAAAAGGTCCCTTTTTTGTGATTTTCTAATCAATATTTTCCTTTACAAATCTGTCTTAATGAATTATTTGTTTTAAAAGCTACCTTAAAGCTTCGTGCAGACTACCGCGACGCGACAACGCGACGCGACACCGATTATTGTTATACCGTGAAGTTTTCTTAGAAATTGTATTGTTCAAGTCGCGTCGCGCCGTCGCGTCGCGCTGTCGCGTCGCGCTGGTTTGTACGAGTCTTAATGCCATTTCGAAACAATATTGCTTTACATTTTTCGCCATATCTCCGATGTTATTGGCTCGATTTGGATTCTGTTTATTATTTCAAAAACCTTATGAGCTTTTAAAATTATGGTGGAATATAGAGGTTTACTTACGGAGGCAAAAATCATCTAGCTAAGTCTCATATCTAGAAAAAATCGTTTTCTCTGTTTTTACAGCCTTGGGAATGTGATACAACGTAGGTATACCTGCACGCATAGCATGACCACCGTAGAAACGGATTTTGTCGACGGAAGAATAGACAAAATGACGGATAAACAATCATAATCTATCATTTTGTCTATTTTTCCGTCGACGCGTAATGATACGCGTGCTGGACGATATTTTTATCTACATATTTCCACCCGAGTATAGCTCGGTCGACCACGTACTTAATACTAAACCAGTTAAAACCATCAAACAATTAAAATAAAACTATTGACTGTACGGAACACTAAAATTAAATGATCAAATCTTGCTTTTGATCGAATTCCTCAACCTAATTTTGTTTGCATGCATAATAATTATAATCTAATCACATTAATTATTGTACTTAGCAATTAATTGAGTAACAATGATTCTTTCAAAATGTTTCCATTATTTTATCTGATAAGGAGACAGAGATAATAAATATTAGGTCAAGGTTACAAGATGAAATTATTGTGACATTGCACAATATGAAAAACAGTAACCATCGTTCATATGCCTTTATGACAATGTATTCGAAGTCGGCACAACATGTCTCTTTTTCCATACCAACTTCTCTATGAATTGTCATCACGGTAGTCAGGGTCCTTTCTGGCAATAATATCATGAAAACAAAAAAAAACAAATATTCAACCCCCAAGATACAGGCAAATACCTGCTTTTGGGGTCACCGTCCAATCTGTTCTTGTCCAACCTAATTATAAATAAACTAACTTCTACCAGCGACTTCGCCCGCGTGATATCTTTATAAATTACAACCTATGTTAAGCTACCGACACATTACTGTGTCGTGTCGTGTCGTGACGCGGGATACATCAATCAAACGAATCTGTTTGACGAGTTTTGTTTGGCTAACACTGCGTCAGAAGGCGTCACGACACGACACAACAGATTAATATAAATCAAGTTTAACTCATTGATAATATAGTATTCTACTTGTGAAAGAATTAAAAAAATTGGTTTGATAGTTTTTGATTTATTTCAATACAAACAAAATACGAAAATCGATGTAGATAAATTTGTAATTTGAAATACCAAAATATAATTTGATATATAGTCGACCTTGTTGCTTTACCATCCTAAGGTTTAATGTCACTTAAACATCATAAAATGACAAGGACAGTTTACCTCTAGTTGTGTAGTGTACCATCGAAGAAGTTCATATCTAACCACCGTAAGGACTATTCTTGCTTGCAGCGCTCGGCAGCAGTAGCACCGGGCCGGTAACAGATCTGGTCATCGTGTTCACTGGATTTTGTTTTGAAACTGGTTAGATATGAACTTCTTCGATGGTACCTAATGTTACTGTCTCTGTCTCTAGCTAGCTTTAGCTAGACGAAAATTACTTCTATTCTTCTTCTTTTCGAGTCGATGGTAAAAGTAGATTTTTCTTATTATGTTAGACTAGCTTCTGCCCGCGACTTCGTTCACATGGAAGTCGTAGGATACCACAACATACTGCAATAACAGCCTCATTTTTATAAACTACGTACGTTTGTAGTTTTGTTCTCAGCAGCCAAAATATACGGAGGGTCAGGACTGGTGACGCGGGAGCAAGCGACGTACAGTTGTCCGTGGGAGAAGCAGCTTGTCTTGAGGTCAACACCCGCAGTCCCGTCAAAATCGATCCAGCCGTTTCGGAGATAACCCGGAATAAACCGACTGACAGACAGGCAAAAATTTTTTAATTAATAAAGTACCGTATATACTTTCATTAGCATTTTGTAACAAGCTGTTATTTTGACATTACAAACAGACAATTTAATTTTATTTATTTGTATCGGGCATACAAGCTATCAAAATGGGTTTGTAATTTCAGCGTGGCAGACAGACAAAAATACTACGGTATTTAATTGGATTTATTAACCAAAAATCTGTTTAATTACATACCTACTTCATAAGCTAACATATTTTATGAGTCATTATCGTACATAAAATGAAATAAAGTTGCTAGTGGGGTAGGGTATAATGTACACATAGCAAGTAGTGGTACACGTATATTTGATAAGCGTTCTGAATAGAACTTATACTGGGCATGAAAGTTTGGTCGAATTCAACATCTTACGTAATCAATGCAGCAGTGATGGCTGTCAAGAAGATGATGGCATCGGGGTTTTACTTTATACGGTGTCAAAAACGCTCTCTTGGAAAACACAACAAATTACGTTTCAGTGACGTCATTCGGTATTCAGACGTTATGTGACGACTACTGCTCTTCTAGGAAACCGTAGCTTTAAGCTTCGTGCAGACTAGCGCGACGCGACGCCGCGACGCGACGCGAACAATACAATTTCTAAGAAAACTTGACGGTATAACAATAACCGGTGTCGCGTCGCACTGGTCTGCACGAAGCTTTATACTCATGCCTGCAACTTGCACAATAGTATGCCAGTAACTTGCATGCCATTCACCAATTAGAAGTCGTCTTCACATATATAATTAATTTATACAAAATATTGTGAAAACATTTTAAAAACATTTTTTCTCCATATTTAAATTACCTTTTGGAAGGGGCGACTAGAATCAATTAAATTTTTTGTAAATTTCGACGTTCAAAAGCGCCTTTTATATGCCTAATTGAAATAAAGTGTTTGACTTTGAAGTAGTTCAGAAAACACTGGCATGCGGTTTTAATAAGCTCTTTGCTCACTCTGAGGCTTCCTGCTAAACGGAGCCAAGTCTTTTCTTTCTTTCAGGTAGAGGCTATTAAACTAAACTGAAAGTATTCTAAACAATGGGCCCCCTGGCTTTTCACAATTTTACTTTTTGGACTAGGTACTTACTTTTTTTGTAATGACTAAATGGAAAAATCTGTGCCCAAAAACCGGATTTACACAATGCGACTTATTTGCCTGAGGCATACCATAACTAAAGCAACAATAAAATTTGCACCGTGTAAACAGTGTTTCAACGATGTAAGTCATTTGTTGCTTCAATTGGTTCAATCTGATTATGTAAAAGGCAAGGAACTTGCATCATGTAAAGCCTCGTGCAAACTTATGCGACGCGACGACGCGACGCGACTCCAACAATACAATTTCTAAGAAAACTTCACGATATATCAACAACTGTCGGTCGATTCTGTAAAAATATCAACGTGAAACTTAGGTGAAGTGAGCTGTCACTGTCACAAATCGACCGGCAGGATGCTAGGGATTAACACTATTGACAGCTCACTTCACGCTCACTTCACCTAAGTTTCACGGTTATATTTTTACAGAATCGACCGGCTGGTGTCACGTCGCGCTAGTCTGCACGAAGCTTTAATGTGGCTTAAGTAAAAGTATAAGCATAATCAGCCTATATTGTCCCCGCCCAATGGTGGGACACAGGCCTCTTCTCGGTAAGAGGAAGTGGGCCGTATTCCACCACGAGGTCCCAGTGCGGGTTGGTAGATGTCACATGTCTTCGAATTTTTGGTTCTAGGACATGCCGGTTTCCTCACGATGATCTCCTTCACCGTTTTAAGAGCAGTGGTGATTAAATAATTTACACAAAATAAAGCGCCTGTCTGGGTTTGAACCTACGACCTACAACTCGTAAGTCGGCCGTTACCATTGGGCCACCACTGCTTCCAAATGGGGCTTAATGATTTGGAATTTCCGGCACGAAGGAAAAGTTTAATGTACCATGCTTTACTTTTGTTTTTCCTTAAAAAACAAAAATAGGAGGAAATTAGCACGAAATTAAAAAGCATAAAGTATTTTAAAAAGGTAAGTAAACGTTTATGTTTCTCTGATGTTGATTTTGTATTAATGTTATCGTTTACAAAACAATAAAATGACGTTACACAAAAACCTTTCTTTCGTCCAGCAATATAGAAAATCTAGAAAATGTTATTTGTGTAATAAAAGGCACATTACTGTTACCTAATGTTACTGTTAACCTGTTTCATCTCACTGCTGGACTTGAGCTTCTCCACATGACTTCTTCACAATAAAACCCCACTTCCACTTTTTACTATAATAATTTTTGCTGCTTTCCATATGGATTAGGTATGATTTAATAGACGTTGCACGTCTAAAAAATATAGCATATTCAGCTTATAATGTTCCCGCTGCTGGGACAAAGGCCTCATTGCTGTGTGAGGGAGTGGGTCGTAATCAGCCACGCGGGTCCAGTGCGGGATGGTAGATGTCACATGCCTTCGAATTTTTGGTTCTAGGACATGCCGGTTTCCCTACGATATTTTTCTTAACCGTTTTGAGAGCAGTGGTGATGAAATAATTTACACAAAGTAAAGCGCCTGGCTGGGTTCGAACCCACGACCTACAACGCTAGTCACTGCTCAAAAAGTATATATTATAAGTATATGTATAGTATATTAAGTAAAGTCAGGGAAATAAGCACATTCACTATCAACTTAAAATATTATTGCTCATATTAAATTTCAACTGTCATTCTTTGCCAGTGGAATGAAATGTCTATAACTCGGCAAATTGGCGTAGAGTGTCAATCAAATGATGTAGTCCGCGCGACTGTTAGTCACCGTCTGAGGTATGTGAGCGGTGGGACGCGGGAGGTTGGCAAAGGCCAAGCTAACTCAGTCTGCAAATTTTGTCAATAGCGCCCTCCCCCGCCTCTCATCGCTCACATACCTCAGGCAGTGACTAGCAGTCGCGCTCGGACCATAAACAATTAATTTCCCTGGCCGTACTTTTTAAAACGTTAATACAATTTAATGGAGTGCCCCAGAACGCTCGTCGCCCTTTATTGTTTTATTGGTGCTTTGGTACAAGCTCTTGTATAAATTGATTACCCCGTTTTCAAAGGTATTTTAATACGTGTCGAATTCCCAATGAATACTGTCTGCAAATTATTTTATTATCGTCTTCACTTTGGAGGACTAAGTCGTGTTTTTGAATTAAACAAGCCGCGTGCCAATAGGATGTGCCATCGGCAAAAATGGCTTGAATTATTATACTAACTTTCATCCCCTATTAACCCCTTTCGGGGGTCAATTATGAAATTATGAAAAATCTTTCCATATTGCTCACTTTCACTATAAGTATAGGGAACTCTGGTATAAAATTTCATCCTTCTAGAACCAGCGTATTAATGTGTGCGTTGTGTGCCAGTGAATGAATGAACTTAAGATTTTTATTAAATAGAATAATTATAATTTTTAATAGTATAATTTCAGTTGCCTCAAAAACGGTGAAGGATAACATCGTGAGGAAACCGGCATGCCCGAGAGATATTTCTAGACGGCATGTGAAGCCAAGTCATAGCCAGGCCCGGGTCGACGGCGCGTTGTGTTCCACGCGCGCCTCAAAGACATCTCAGCACAACTGACGGGGTCCGCTAGGGCTGATGCCTGCCGGGGTCGCGGGAAAGTCCGAAAGGGATACCATGCAACACACAGGCAACTGAAGGAATACGGGTGGGTTTTAGTCAGTAAGAGTCTGACACGCACTCTCGCTCCGCCCAGAGCGAAAGAAGTTATTTGATAATCTTCACAACCAAAAAAAAAGCCATGTCAAAGGCTCATTCATGGGCGTCATAAAAACTCAGACACCAGGTTAGTCACTAACCGCACGGAAAAGAAGAAGATTAAATAAAATAGTCGACCTACATTTTCCAACATGTTCGTTTACAATCGTATCAGTATCTAAGTATAACAGAAAACAAAATTCGCATTCATGTCTCGATTCGCCCAAGAGACATCTTTTAAGAGTTTTTTATAACTTGCAATATTGTTTTCTACTTCCCTAAACATTGTCCTTTTCCCTTCCCATTCTTTTATCTAAGGGCCCTTACAGACAAACTACTTTTAAAGCATCAGCGACCAGCGATTTAGTCACTTTTCAGAAGCTCGCGAAACATAGTATCCGGGCTCTCAACACTTTGAGGGGCACTAAACGCCCATAGGCGTTATAGCAATAAAACTGCTATTGTGTCTCGTTCAGTATTCTTAAATGCGTTAACCCCGCATACTTTTAGCATCAGCGATAAGCGATTAAGTCGCCTTTCTAAAGCTCAAAACTGTGATCCACGGAAAACGTGTAATTGTGCTTCAGCAATTAGCGATTAAGTCGCTTTTAGGAAGCTGAACATGCAGTGTCTGGGCTCTTAACCACGCATACTTTAAGCATTTGTAGTCAGCGATTTATTTGCTTTTCGACAGATACACCGACCGAAAAACCACGCTCAAACGCTGCGAGTCGCCAAAACGCGATGCAGCATCTAAGACCGTGTCCTAACATTGATCGATCGTCGTGCAAATACGCGATCGTCCCGCCGATTCAAAGCCTCTTGCGGTATCGCCGAACAAACTATCTCGAAAATCGTATATTCGAGCGACGATCATTTATATAAGCCTGCACCATTGCTGAAACGTGAAATTTTGAAGCCACGCTCAAACGCAGCAAGTCGCCAAAACGCGATGCAGCATAGATGAAGTCGCAAAATCGGCAATCGACGATGCCAAAAAAGCATGTCTGCTAAACACCCTTATCCAACTTCGCAGGTAATTTACGTTTTATTTTTGTTTTGTTTTATCGCCGAAGTTTTTCTTAGTTTCCCCAGAAGTTTTGACAGCAGATATTTCGATCTTTGATTGGATATTCGGAATATAAGTGGTGTTCGGCGAAGCGTGTCCCTCTCTAGTAACAATGTTGTTAACACAAGTTGTTTTGGGAAAGTTTCTTCTTTTCTTCGGAAGTTTTAGGGGTAAGAATAGCTTACCCCTTTTCGTGCGTCATTGTAGGTGTTTCGGTTGGATGGGTTAGAATAACCTGGTTAGTGGTAGATATTTCAAGAACTGTTGTGTTTGTTGTTATTTCTTCTGTATATTCTTTTGATAGATCGGTTTTTATAGTGTACCTTTTAAACTGTGCTATATAAATGTATTTCCTTTCATTCTTCTTTCTTATTCCTGCACGCTTGACCACAATAGAAACAGGTTTTGTCGACGGAAGAATAGACAAAATGACAGATAAACAATCACAATCTGTCATTTTGTCTATTCTTCCGTCGACAAAACCCGTAGAAAACCCGTTTCTATGGTTGTCATGCTACGCGTGCTGGTCGGGGCTTCAAATAATAATTATCTTTTATATTATACACGGTGTTAAGGGACATCGATGAGCAGTGGTGGCCCAGTAGTGTCGGCCCCGACTTATGAGTTGTAGGTCGTAGGTATGAACCCAAGAAGACGCTTTACTTTGTGTAATTTATTTCATCACTACTGCTCTCAAAACGGTGAAGGAAAACGTCGTGAGGAAACCGGCATGTCCTAGAACCAAAATTTCGAAGACGTGACATTCACCAACCCACACTGGGATTGTGTGGTGAATAACGGCCCACTCCCTCTCACAGAGAGAAGGCCAGTGTCCCTGCAGTGGGAACATTAGGGGCTGATTATGCTAAAGGACATCGATGCGCAAACTGTTACCATGAATTCAACACATGATCCAAGACCCCCCCACCGTTGAAATATTGCGTCGGTTATTAAAAAAAAATGCTTTTTCATACTTGACGTGTTACCCACACAGTCAAAATGTATGGAACGAGACATAAAAAAAAAAAAAATCAATGAAATATTTCAACGTAGGTATGTCCCTGACACCCTGTATGCCAGAACTGTCTATTAAAGGTGTTGAAAATGACCAAAGTAAAGGAAATTTGAATTGCTGATAAAAATAATAAATTACTGGATACCTACAAGACAAAGGAGCTGCCTTTATTTGGTAGCATTCACAAGTCTCTTAATTTTTTTTTTTTCTACGTTAAAATATTCAAGAGCTTTTCAGCAGGAGAAATAAATACCTACTCTTACGTTAAGTATTTACGTTAAGTACTGGATGCTAACATTTCAAAAACGAAGTAACTGTTGCCATTCATTCCTATATTGGTTTGTTTACATAGAGCCCTAGATATACCAGCTGTTAGGTCTCCCACGCTTATCGGTAAAGTCAGCGGCGGCGGCGTACAACAACCCTAGGCGTTACTATTCAAGTAAATAAATGGTATACCCTTTGCGGTTTGTGTAGGTTAATTCAGAAAGACGAGTTATATTCGAAATGTCAAAACAATTTTCAATTTTCCTTCGGGATATCAACGCAAGCTACAACAGATTCGCTCACTGGCCACCAACCAATGAACTAACAAATTGCTTTTTGTGCTCTATTACAGCTTATTCACACGGGACCAGTCACTGACAATTCGTCGAAAAAAACGATGCGTCATTACGGATGCACGTTCATCAAAATATCCTGAACTCTGAATCACGAATCTAGTGTGAACATCTATTCATGTTCACACTTAATTCGTGATTCAGAGTTTAGTCTTGGACGAGCGCTTCAGCGGATCCGTCACATAAAAATCATTATTCATGTTTTTGACGAAATTGATTTTCAAAAGACGATACGTGATTTAAAACATGTCCGTCATTTTACACGTTTCGTGGTGCGTGTGAAAAGCGTGCATTTAAAAAGAATGGCTGATGAAAATAAAAACCAATCGTGAAAAAAGACGACTCGTCGAAAAACACGAATCGTCCTCGTTTCAACGAGCCCTCACATCGGCAAATATGATGGACTGCCATAGTTTAACTTTCATCATAGGGGATGAATTTTCAAAAATCTTCCTTAGTTAGGAAATCTTTTTCATAGTTTCATGATTCTAGAACGGTTTGCACGGTTTGTTGTCCTTCAGTGAATTAATTAAAAATTTTTTTTTTTTTTTCAGTTCACATGGAAGTATCGATATGACGAAGAAGTAGATTGTTTACATTACATCGCGTCACGACTTTTAATTTATCGTTTACTAGCCACCCGCCCCGGCTTCACACGGGTGCAATTTACATGTGAAGACAGTATTCACTTGTACAGTCATGTTTAGTTTAAGACTTACTTTATGCGTTATCTTGGTACGATAAACTTATAATGTACAAAAAATAATTATTTATTTTATTTATTTATTCAGTTCACGACTCGTTGTGCACAAGTTCTGAGCAGTAACCTAAAAAAAGTACTAGGCTTGTTAAGGCTCGGAAAATTACTTAGAACTACTAAAATAATTTTACATGACATAACTTCACGTCCACCTAATAAAATAAAAATCAAAAGTCATTTATTCAAACTAGGCTGAGAATCAGCTCCTTTCGAACGTCAAAATTACATATAGTCCAGGGCCAACACACATGTGTCAGGACTCAGGACACCGACTCATTGGACCGATATCATTTTTTTGACCTAATCTCATCAATTTTACTCCTTTAAATATTAATCATTCCGTGAAAAAAGGGCCCAATTTTTTCTCATTTTCAAAAAAAACGCCAGCTAATTCATATTATGACATTAATTTTGTCCTACCTTATATTATAATAACTATAAGCCCAGGTTTTCTCACTTTCTTTCTGTTTTTCTTTTACCGATGTCAGTAATGTCCACAATACACTCAGCAACCCTACTTAAATGAGAATTTTAAAATTATAACATTAATTATGAAAACTTTATGCACTAGTAAAAAATACTGTTCAAAGGCAGACTTAATGCCTCTGCCAGGGTTGCGAGTTTATATCGCGACCCCGGCACACAGGCAACGGAAGGAACACGGGTGGGTTTTAGTCAGTAAAAGTCTGACACACCCTCCCGCTCCGCCCAGAGCGGGAGAAGTTATTTGATAATTGCCCACAATCAAAAAAAAAAAAAAGGCTTGCGAGTTTGTCCGAAAGGGATATCGTGGCCCCGGCACACAGGCAACAGAAGGAACACGGGTGGGTTTTAGTCCGTAAAAGTCTGGCATACCCGCTCCGCCCAGAGAGAAATCATTTCCTATTTTCCACTCAAAAAAAATATGACTTACTGCCTGAGGCATTTTCTACCAGCCAACCTTAGGGTGATGCAAAACATGGCAGGTGCAACATAAGGGATAGATAACATAATATTCGGTAACATCTCTTCTGTTTCTAGAATCCACTTCACATGCGTTATTGCAATCTCCAGATCCAATATGTTATTGCAATTTCCAGCTGTATGTTGATGCGGGAACACCCCGAGCACCAAATTGAATTTTTCTCTACCGCGTTCAGACAAACCGCTTGCCTTTATACTTGTCTTAATATTGAAGCGGTAGATATCCTTGTTCGGTCGCCGTGCAGTGTTATTACGTGATGTATGAACATCTTGTATGTATACCTACATAATCTATAAATAGTATAAAATGAAGTCGCTTTTCGTGTCTGTTTCTGTGACCGCGTTTTTCTTATAAACGGATTTTAATGCGGTGTTCACCATCATTTTGAGAATTTATTCTGTAAGATATATCGATACAATACATTAATATTAAACTTACTTAAACTAAAAAAGTCTAAATGTTTTGTCGAGTCGTAAAAACTGTGCGAAGCGTGTCTTGCTAGTTACTAATAATATTGAGTTGAGCTCCTTCAGTTTTGAGTTGAGCTCCACAATTACTGACAAATGCTTGCACTGACTGGACAGGTCCACTCAAATCTGTGTGGTTCTTTCCTCAAAAGACCATTTCAGACACTGATCCACATGGTCCTCATATGACTTGACCAAGATTATGTCTGGACTTTAAAAGAGACTACGACCTCTGAGTTTGTTTCGGCCTTTCTTCTCAGAGTAGTCAGATAGGAAACACCGACCTCATCTAGCTTATTTTTAATATTTTTTTATATGACGTGTTAAAGTGATTCCGATATCCTATTTACAGAATAAACAATTTCATTTCATTTCATTTCATTACATGTACCATCAAAGAAGTTCATATCTAACCAGTTTCAAAACAAAATCCCGTGAACACGATGACCACATCTGTTACCAGCCTGGTGCTATAGCCGCCGAGCGCTGCAAGCAAGAATAGTCCTTACGGTGGTTAGATAAATGAACTTCTTCGATGGTACATAGTTTCTCTTGGTATGGGCTTGGACAACTTGCACTTGCTTGTCCTTGGCTTTAGTCGTCTAACACTAAGTTTCTGAATTGAGAATTTAAAGTCTTCTTCTTTTTCGTGTGTTTGGTGAATAACCTGTTGTCAGAGATATTATGCCGCTCATGGGCCTCTGTCTTGGCTTCACATGCCGTCTAGAAATATCTGTCGGCCATTCAATCAAAAAGTTTAATAATTTTAATAACAAATATCTTCCTAATTATTATAATAGTTTCCAGTATCATAATATTCTTATCTGTTATTATATCCAAAAAAACTTTTTCAGATCAAGTAAAATGTTTCCCCTTTTGGCCAGCCCGCCGGTTGAAAGCGTACCAAAGGGTCATGGCCATCCGGCTGGTCCGGGGATAACGCACGGTCTCCGGTAAGGCAGCGAGCCTCCTTGCCGGATTGCCGCCATGGGATCTGGAGGCAAAAGTCCTCGCGCACATTTGGGAGTGGCGCGAGGAGGCGAAACGCCGGGGCGTAACTCCGCTGCAGCGAGAAATCACGGCACAGCGAACAGAGCTCCGGCGGGATGCCGTCATGGAGAGTGCGATTGTCGCAGCCAAGTGCTGGGCACGCCACAATTACGGCGATTAGTCCCCTCTTTGAGAGTGGCTAGAGAGGCGCCACGGCGTCCTCACCTTCCGCCTGACGCAGGTCCTCACCGGACGCGGTTGTTTCGGGAGGTTCCTGTTCTGCATAAGGCGGGAGGAAACGCCCGGGTATCAGCACAAGTGTCCTTATGGAGGCGATTGGCGTCAGTGATCTCTTGCGTCCGGCCCTGGTCCAGGCCATGGTTCGGAGTGAGAGGGCGTGGGAAGCCGTCATCTCCTTCTGCGAAACAGTAATGCTAGCGAAGGAGGAGGCAGAACGCGTGAGGGAGAGACAAATTTCGCGCCCTCACGCCCCTTGCCGCCGCAGGAGAAGCTCTGGGCGTCGGGAATCGCAGGCCGTCCAATAAGGACCAGGCTCGGGTCGACGGTGCGTTGTGTTCCACGCGCGCCTCAAAGATATATCAGCACAACTGACGGGGTCCGCTAGGACTGATGCCTGCTGGAGTCGCGGGAAAGTCCGAAAGGGATACCGTGGCCCCTGGCAACGTACAGGCAACTGAAGGAACACGGGTGGGTTTTAGTCAGTAAGAGCCTGACATGCCCTACCGCTCCGCCCAGAGCGGGAGAAGTTATTTTATAATTTTCCAAACAAAAAAAATAAAAAAAATAAAAAGGACATCGTTCAGATTTTCAAATGTGAACGATGTCCTGGGTTAACACTTAGGGACTATGTGTTAATCCAGGACTACTACTTTTAATCCCGTTAGTACGCTCCTGTGGGATATTTTGCGACATCCACACGGGCGAAGCCGCGTGCAAAACCTAGTTATTATTAAACGAGCAGAAAGAAGTAGAAATAATAGAGATTCAGCTTGAAGAGTTAACGGTGCGCGTCATGAATTATAATGTAATTGATTGATTTGATTATGAAAGTAAATAGCTTTTGCCCGCGGATATTTTTTTCAACTCACAAGTGTGGAAGTTAAAAAAAAATTGTAAGTTTAGTTTTTACGTGTAAGTGAGTTGTGTGTGTGTGTGTGTTCTTACACACACACAAAACTCACTTACAGTTACTTTTCGTTCATCAGATCAAAACAAAACCACGATTTGATATTTTTAAATTTAGATTTTTTTGATCACATAAAGTCGGTCGATCCTAATGTGTTGCGAGGACACTGCCTGGATATTTCCTAGTTCCTAGGCATTAAAAATCTCGTTTTTCCTTTAACTTTCCCGTCAGCAAAGAAACCCACCAACACAATTATCTACGTGTCTATCCCCTTAGGATGACGAGGGGAGGAGGGGGTAAGGGTTCACCCTTGCAACAAATGTACCCCGCAAAGAGGATTTATTCTGAAACTATTTTGTGGATGAAATTCTGTCTAAGAAAAATATTTTTGTTTTGATATCAAGTTTTCATGTGTATTAGATTTTGTGTGTTTTTTTCGGTTGTTACGGTACTGTGGTTTGGTTGTATCTATATATAAAGGGACAAATTAAATTAGCTAGCGAAACTATGCAGACGTGATGGGTATCAATAACTAAACATAATAATTCAACAAGTGAAATTATATTAAAATTTAAAAAACCGCCGTCACAAACATTTCCTCATTTCTCTTTCTTACTCCATCACCAGACCCAGTTCATCAGACCTATCCATTGAGACCATTCCAATGAGCCCAAACACGATACCTGTGCTGTAAGTTGGTGAGGGAGTTGGGTATCCTGCAAATACCAGATAATGCTGCAGCATCAGTTCAAGGTTACTAAGCTCTTCTAATATCATTGAAATAACAGAATAGCAAATTTCAAGTCGATCAGACCTGTGGAAGACGCTCGCATACATTCATCAACTAGGAAAGAGCTGATAATCTTCAAACGGCTAAACCGATTTTGATAAAACATATCTAAGAACCATCGCTAGAAAACCCGGTTCACCCGTTTAAGACACACCGTGCCACAGACAGACACACATAGCGATCAAACTTATATCACCCCTTTTTGCGTCGCGGTTAAAAAATAAATTAATTTTGTGAGGTTTTATTTTTGGGGTCATCCACATTCATACACACAACTTTCTATAGCTAGTGCGTGATTAAGTAACAAACAATCTTTATCACCATTATCATCTTGATCTTGAGTTTCTTGCCCGTTCTTCTCCATATGAACCTACTACGCTTTGGAATGGGCATCTAGCTTCATCTTTCTGACTGACCGACCCCTTGACAATTCAAAAGTGCCTGTAATTGGTTTATTTGAAATAAATACTTTGAGTTTGAGTTCATCATTTGCTACAGGCGCCTGTAACTGAGACGATGCCTGGGGTAGTTACGTGGTGCGGGAGGGCTGTGGTGAAGTGTCGAAAAAGCAAGTCATTCTCCATATCAACTCCATATGAAACACACCGCAGCAATTTACTGTCTATTTTATTTATTTTCATTGTAATTATTATAACTCTCCGTATAATTATCTTTTATTTTTTATATGTTACGCATTAATACAGATATATATATTTTTATTTTATTTTTATTATTATGCATACTATATTCAGAATTCACACTCATTTCCGTAAGAAGTTTTGCTTACCTTGATTAATTATTCTCGCACGGGGGGACGTCATTACATCATTCGCGAGGTCTTTGCTGAAAATCAGCGCTGTTGACAATAGGTTCGTCCGAAGTCACTGCATTCAGCTGAACAATGACCTATTCTTGCACAGATACAACGCACAGCTTAATTGTTCTTGTTATTGTTGTTACTTGTTACACAAACTGTTATTTTTTCCACTTTGCAATCAGCATTTTGTAGGTTTGATTGTTTGTTTTCATTTTGTAAATGTCGCAACACATTATGTAATTGTCTTTGGCCTCTGACCCTGACAGCAGGGAATAGATCAAATTTGTCAAACTTTTCTGTTGTCAATAATGGATACGAGGCTTTTGGCTCATCTGTAAAGTGGTATTGTTTTTTTTTTTTTTTTTTGTAATGTGCGTTTGGTTTGTGCAGAATAAACACTTTTTCTTTCTTTCTTTCTTCTCTCATATCAGGGAAACGGCAGCTTGTAGTACCCGAATACTAAAAGTAGTAAATACACAAATGAGTATCGCTAAGTTTTCAAAACTAAAACGTTCCTCATAGGGACTAGTTCAGAGACGGGAAACAAATGAACTGAATCCAAAGGCTTAACTCCAGAATCAAAGGTTCCTTATGTCGGTATGTGAGCCGAAAGCGTAGACTGTGACGAATTTAACGTTCGCTTTCCAAAACTTTTAATGAAAACGGCTGGTACGACGAAAATCTCTCGCGGAAGGCATTTTAATTACATTTCGCATATTTTGTTGACCATTAAGGGTATTTTTGGATGTTCCCATGTTTTCTGATGTTTGATCGTCGAGTTTTTTGTACAGGAAATGTAATGTGGTCATGTCTATTTTTAAGCGACTTTGCAAGCCGTTAGTTGGTGTAGAATTTGATGTTACTTTTCGCTTGTAGATAGGTACGGGGGATTGGGTACGGTACAGATGTATCAAATCATTTTGCATATCTCTCCAAATAAGACCCATTTTTAGCGTTCGCTTGTTTGAACATGTCGGTAATTGTGTTTTTTTTATTTTGTGATTAATTTGAAAATGAAACCCTCTAAAAATGGAAGAAAAAAGCATTTATTTATTCATCGTCAAGTGGCCTGCACGCTTAGCATGACCACAATATATGGTTTTGTCGACGGAAGAATAGACAAAATGACAGATATACAATCACAATCTGTCATTTTGTCTATTCTTCCGTCGACAAAACACGTAGAAAATTCGTTTCTGTGGTTGGCATGCTACGCGTGCTGATGATGGTAGTAATGAGACATTACTGCAGTGGTAAACTTATGCATAACTTTAATTAAGTATTTATATTTCACAATAATAATTGCCAGTATATAATATTCCAATAACAAAATCCACAAACGTCCCAATTAAAAATTCTCTAACCGATCTAACAAAACCAATTTAAATTTTCGAATTCGATGACCAGTTACAAAAACCTCCTTTGACATTTCAGAAAAAAAAACAAAAAAGGAACACAATATTTTTCTTTGAAGTTTCACGTAATTGAACAAAATGACAGATTATACCTCTTTTGAATCTCAGAGCTATTAATTACGATGATTCCTCAAAGAAATGGGGACGTGTTACAATCGTTCAAATTTTGGTAGGCTCATAAATCAGCGGTAACATTTGATTGTTCGTGATGGATGATAACGAATCTTCAGGGATTTAAAAAATTTTTTTTTGTTATAAATTGTCGATAGAGATTTCCTGAAACGGATCATAGGAAGATAGGTTTGAATCATTGAGGATCAATTTAAACTAGAGAAGCTAATACAAACAAAAGACGTATCCGGCGGATGTCAAAATAAAAATTAATAGTTTAAAAAAAACTAAAAAACACGCTTTTACGTGCACCTTTACAAGACCTTTCTAACAAGTCCAAACACGGCTATGATACGATATTTCATCATGGAATGCTAGTGCCTATCTTCCGGCTTCATCATCAGACCTTGAAACCTAATCATGGTCAACGTTCATTACAAGACCTTTCTAACAAGTCCAAACACGGCTATGATACGATCATCCATCATGAAGTTCCAGTTCATATCTTCCGGCTCCATCATCAGATCAGCTCGACAGTACCATGTTATTGTATTGTCATCAAAATCACATACAACTGCCAATTTTCATAACGCTACGATCTTTAGAAGATGGTTAAATTAGTTTTCTTTGATTTGATTACATAGTTACATACATACAGGTCGACCTAATAAAAGCGTGTTAAATATTGACAACCGCGATGTATGCGTATTCAGTTAGTAGAATAAGACGTTTATTGTCCCAACTTTTAGTGTTGTTTCAGCTTAAAGTATGCCATGGGCAATTTAATCGCAATACAAATCAGGCTTTATTGTGAGACGCAGTAAGACTACTATTAGGGATCTCGTACACTAGACGACACACGGCCACAACTGGCCGGAATCGTGGCCGTCTAGTGCACGAGATCCCTTAAACAACTAACAATAAATCGGTAGATAAGTAGCTTTTATTTATTTACTTTCTACCTCAGTAGAGTTGACATTGGCCTCTATCGAGACACATTGAAGCAAACAATGATTTTCACTCCGGTCTATGCGTATTCAGGTAGCAGAATAAGACGTTTGCTGTCCCGGACAACATAATGTTGCACAAAAATTTTGTTCGCGGTGTCTGCTTTAGTTTACATTGAACTTCAGTGGTTTGAATGCGCTTCATTGCAATAACGCAGTTTAGGAACTGCATAATGCGTTGTTCAGGCAAAAGCAGTGGCGGTGGTGGACAGTTTGACGTTAGATAGTAATTTTACTATCTGACATGCTCGTATCAAAAAATGTCAGATGACGATGATGAAGTACAACTACTGTTGTACATCGTCAAACTACTGACAAATGCTTTCACTGACTGGACGGACAGGTCCATTCAAATCTGTGTGGTTCTTTCCTCAAAAGACCATTTTAGACACTTCTCTACATGGTTTCCTATGGCCTGACCAAGTTTATGTCTGGACTTTAATAGAGACTGCGACCTCTGAGTTTGTTTCGGCATTTCGTCTCGGAGTAGTCAGATAAGAAACGCCAAACTCATCTAGCTTATTTTTCATATATTTATATATGACGTGTAAAAGTGATTTCGATATCCTATTTACAGAATATACAATTTCATTTCATTTCATTTATAAACTATTGAAATGGCTATCGAAGGAAAACTCAAACTCAAAAGTTTTATTTTAATTAAACCATTTACAGGCACTTTTGAATTGTCAAGGAATCGGTCCGTAAGGAATATGAAGCTAGTTGCCCATTCCAAAGCGTAGCAGGTGCCTATGGGGAAGAACGGGCAAGAAATTCCACAGACACTGTGTGAAATAAAAAAAAATGTTACATCATTCATGTTGAAATTACACATGTGAGAACAATGTAGAAAGCCGTGCACGTTAGAAGAGTCCGTAATAAAAAGATAAAACAAAGAACTAAGAGTTGACCAGTCCCAACTGATGGCGCCGGTTCACGAACCTGACGCATGGATCAGCACCATTCAGCTCAACCATTTTGAAGGGAGCTAAATGATCCAAGACACGCGCCACCATCAGCGAGACATCTGAGTGAGTATGACACACCACAGCCGCCAGGCCACATTCAAGTCAATAAAAGACATTACCCGATAAATGGTAGCTCTTTAGTTTAGTACATAGTACTCACACCTGTGCTATGCAATTATATAATACAAAGAAGATTAATTTTATACAATGCAAAGATGGTCTTAAAATCTTCAGCAGCTCCAACAGTATTTCCAAATGTTATCAATTAGTTGCGGGTGTGGAGCAGGACCAGCATTAAAGAAAGATTGGTTTATTGTCATTGAAACACGTCGATATAAAAATATAAGTTTAGATAAATTACATGACTATAACCTCATTAACATGATGCAAGTTTCTTGCCTGTGGCAAACAATAAAATTGAAGCAACAAGTGACTTGCATCGTCTAAACACTTTAAAGTACCGTTAAACTTTCATTGTTGCTTCAACTTAAAGTATGCCACGGGTAATTTAATTGCACTACAAATCAGGCTTTATTGTACGACTAATATTAGGGATCTAGTGCACTCGTCGGCCACGACCACGACCGCGACCAGGTAAATTATAGAAATCGATACGAATCGCGCACTCGGTCGCAACGACACCATACAATACCTCTAGACGGCCACAACTGGCCGGAATCATGGCCGTCTAGTGCGCGAAATCCCTTAAACAACTAATAATAAATCGGTAGATAAGTAGCTTTTATTTATTTACGTTCTGCCTCAGTAGAGTTGACATTGACCTTATCGAGACACATTGAAGCAAACAATGATTTTCACTCCGTTGTTGAACAGACAGTCGGTATTTCGCGTTTTATTAGACATTTATTTGATAGAATCTTGTATATTGTGTGTGTCGAAACGTGTGAATGTCAACGGCTTATCCTCCAATATGTTAAGATTTTTATTCGTTTATTTTCTCACAAAGCTTTTACGAGATAAGTACATACAGTGAGAGTTTGGTATTCAGACAAAGATTTAAATCGATAGATTCGCCCGACCGTGACAAAAGATGGTCACGATTCTGTTTCGTTGACAATGACATTTGAATAGATGGTCTAGCTCACTCATTCTGAAAATCGTATCTATTGTTCCATGTGGGCTGTGAGCCCACATGGACACTTGTCCGCGTGACCTAAGTAGGTATGGTGAGGGCAGATCTAATGATTGAAATTTTTGTATTCAGGCAGGAGATCAACATTTGCACACAAATTCCATTTTAATTATTAATGTCTTAGTCACAGTCTGTAGATATCAGTCCTTGGTCCCTCAGCTACGCTAACTCTATTTAAAAGCGATTGTACATAGCTTTGCATGTGAAATTATTGTGCATGTGATAACAAGCTCTAATAATCACGAAACTTATAAACGAATCAAAAGCCCTTTAAATGTTCAAACTAAGTATTTAAAAAACCAAGTAACATATTACTTTATTTACAATTTCAATGCGATCATAATTAAATTCAAAATCATCAGTGTATTATGATGCAGTTCACCTGACAGAATAAGACCGCGTTTGTTTTGTTTTACTAAGTAACATAATTTGAGTTAACGTAAGCCGAATTTACATTATGAAACTAGTTTCGCCATTAGTTTCATGACATTAGTTTTACTGACAGTTTCATGTGTAAATAGATAAACATCGTGCATGCATTAAGCGAGCCGTCCACCGCGACTTAGACCAAGTTAGTTTGCAGTTAGTTTAGTTTAGCTTGCAAGTTTTTCATACATGTGGCTGGACGCACATGTATGAAAAACTGGCAAGCTAGACTAATAAGCTAATTTAGTTTAGCTCGCAGTGGACGGTTCGCTTTAGTTTTTTACTATTTACACGTGAAACTAATTTCATAAAACTAATATTACGAAACTAGTTTCGTAATGTAAATTCGGCTTTATCTTTTTCATATGCGCGTGTTGTAGAGACTTTTTTTTTTTTACTATTAATTATACTAAAACAAGAAAATTATTCTGCGTAGGAGTAGAACGTGTCTATTAAAAGATACGTCACGATGATAAAACCTAGTATTTATCTTGTTAACTTTTCTTATAAAAAACTTATTTCTTTTAAAGATAGACAGATTAAAATAATTGTTCTGCTGAGGATTCCGCTAGAGCAAATATTAATAAAAGAATGTCTTGTAGATTATGTCAAGACTACTTCTAGAATGTAGCTATACGTATGCGAAAGTCGTCCTGAATAAATTTTTTAAATAAGGAACCAATCGCAAATATGAGCCACAGAGGGCCAAAAAAAGTCGCCCGCGATAATATCAACTTAAAATTCCAATCCCACTTAATTCCACCCGATCGCTATGCTAAGCAACAGCCCGGGCAACATTCGGGTTTCAGACAGATTATGTACGACCAACAGTCTCCATTCCCGTGCGTTCCGAATCCTGGTGCTAAAGCCGTGTCACAAAATACGTAGGAACAGAAGGTCGGCTCCATAATACGAGCGAAAACTCACGCACACAGTGAAAAGCAAAAAAATAAACATTTATTTGCACCAAGCCTGACTCATAAAGAAAGAAATAAAACACACAAGCACAAAAATAACAAACTGGAGGAAAATATGGGTCATATCCACGCAAAACGGCCATCGCTCAATATAATTCTGTGATACTATGCAAGACAGAGCCATAGCGCTGATTTTCAGCGACAGCCGGCGTTGACATGATGACGTCAACCGTAGTGGTATACGAAGAGATGAAGCAGCAGTGATGATGCAGTTGATTTTTTGTTAAAGTAAATACACAATAGGTAGATAAATCTATAAACAAATATAATATTTTTAATGGCAACATTCCGTTCATCATAGACATGCTTTACGTACGGCGAGTGCAACTGCGCTCACGACATGACGACTGGCATTTGTTTGAGATCGCCGCCCGTGCGTACGCTTCTATAAGTATGTGCGTGCGCCAGTTTTCGCTCGTTCTATGTTACCTTCTGTACCTATCTATTTTGTGGTCGTATTTCTCATCCTTAGCTAGGACCGTAATTCTCTGGTTTTCAGTCAAAGCGCCCGTAAATTCGGTTGCAGGACGTTTGGGTTGTGTTTTGTGGGGATTATGGAAAAAGTAGGTTGTAATCAGGATTGGTTGGACTCCAGTTTTTGTGTTTACGTGACAACGTCTCGCAATCGTGCCAGTATGTTAAAAAAGTTTGCGTTACAAAAAATGCCTTCAAATTAAGTATTTCGCTTTATTATAAATGAACTGTGAATGGTTAGAACACACACGGTACAAAAGTCAGGAGTTTGTACGAACATCATACGAGTATGATAGGCACACATTACGATTTGAATTTATAAACTGTTTCGAATTATAGATAGTGCTATCCACGGAGACGCCCCCCAATCCGCTCCACTCCGTACTAAAGTGCAGTTCACAGTACAATAATCATGGAGTGGGTCTTGTCTTCGTGGATGTCACTATCTCTAAATACGAAAGAACATTATTTTCCTTATAATCAAATTCTAACCAGCGTTTACACCCGTAGACTAGTTGTACTACCGCAAACTTAACATCGTTTGGGGTGGAGTGCCCATTGAGCACAGCAACTTCCTGAAATATCTTGACGTTTCTCTGGGTCACTAACATTCAGCAAAAACATCAAGCAAAAGATGCATACTCGCAAAAATCTCCTAAAACGACTACTCTCATCAAAATGGGGTGCTTCACCTGATGTTATACGGACTACTGGGCTGGCGTTATCTTTTTCTGCAGGTGTATTGGTGGCTGGTGTGGAATCGTTCAGCCCATGCAAAGTTTGTGGATACAGCTCTGAATGAAACGCCGAGTGATTACTGGTTGCCTCAAACCAACTCCGGTGCAAATGTTGTATCCACTAGCTGGAGTAGCGTCACCAGAAATTTGCACCGCGACCGGTGGCAAGCTCAAGTGAAACAGCCAAGATGACACACGACACCCTTTGCACAATAACATGCTCGCATCACAAAGGCTGAAAAGCCACAACAGCTTCCACTCGCTGGCGAGCGGTCTAAAGAAAGACTAAAACTGTGCCGAGATAGTGCTTCTCTACCAAACCCATTCGTTCCACCTACTAAAGTCTCCCACTTAGACATGAGTTGTCTTGGCTTACCTGGAAGTCTTTAAATAGACTCCGGACTCCTTTTTTTCGCGCGACTCTTGCCGATCTCTCGCGCGCTCCGCCTCCTCCTTCGCGAGCATTACTGTTTCGCAGAAAGAGGTGACGGCCTCCCACTCTCGCTCCGGACCATGGCCTGAACCAGGGCCGGACGCGAGAGATCGCCTCCGTGAGGACACGGCGGTGCTCCGCCCAAGCTGGGCAGACCTCCACCGTATGCTCCACCGTGTCCTCCTGGCGATCCACACAGTGGTGACACCTGGGCGTTTCCTCCCGCTTTATCCTGAACAGGAACCTCCCGAAACCACCATGTGCGGTGAGGACCTGCGTCAGGCGGAAGGTGAGGACGCCGTGGCGCCTCTCTAGCAACTCCTCAAAGAGGGGACTTATCGCCACAATTGTGGCGTGCCCAGCGCTGGGTTGCGACAATCGCACTCTCCATGCCGCCATGAGATGCCGCCGGAGCTCTGTCCGCTGTGCCGCGATTTCTCGCGGCAGCGGAGATGACTCCGCCCTGGAGTGTAAATGTGATGCTGTCCCACAAACAATGGGGCACTTAATATCGCGTCCAGCGCGTCCTGTTTGTCTGCACGCTACAGGATCTGATGGACGCTACTACTGAAGGTGCCAAGCTTGTAGCCAAATTCTGAACTGACTCTATACTGGGTGGCAGGGTCATCGACGCGAAAACTAATACCATGGATTTAGTACATGATTCTAAACAAAATCAGCTGTTCCATAGAAAAGTGCAATACCTACGCGGTCAAATGTATGGATAATTTTTTTTTTATTTTTTTTTTTAAATATTTATAATAATAATATGGATGTCCCTGCCACCCTTTATAGATTGCTATCGACACGCTAAGAGGAAGACTAGTTGTGATACTTGTTTTCAACAAATCTTGAAAAGGACTTGTCAAAAATATGACGTGTGTATAAAACATTAGCTTCTGTCCGCGACTTCGTTCACGTGAAATTTCTTGTTGGCCCGACCCACCGCGTCGTATCGCATTGCCCGCCCGCGTTATTACTTCATTTGCGCTTAGCGTTCTGTCTGACTTTTTTATCTATTTATTTGGCTCCTAAGGGTTCGTAACGTCATGTTAAATAGCCTCCTTATTCAAGAATTGGGTTATTAAGTGCAAAAAGATTTTTTCGAATCCGACTGGAAGTTCCAGACATTAACGCATTGAAACAAACAAAATCACACAGAAAACTAGCGTCAAGCTGAGCTAAATAAATGTATTTTCTTTCTTTCTTATTTCAAAGTGTTCAGCTTTATATAAGATTGTAATCATAAATTAATATATTCATGTTATACAGACAGACATATTGTTAACTATTTGTTCGCTGTTTTGACACTTTGACAAGTTTTGTTTACAACTAGTTTTCAAAACTTGTTTTAGCTGTAAACGATTAATGAAAACAGTAGACACAACATATGTGACCTACACATTTATCGTTGTTTTAAACGCGGGGTTACTGCGCCAATTTCTTAACGAAATATTACAAATAAAATAAAATATTATTTTGCTTACGAATACGTTGTAATAAGTTGGATGAAACAAAAAAAAACAAAAAGAAATACCGTCTTCCAATAAAACACACTGAGCTTTGAGTCGCTGTCTTTAGTTTTGTGTTTTCGTTTTTTGGCATAAGAAGTACCCTGGAATCCGGTTGTTCTTTTTTGTAAAAAAGGATTTTTGATTTTCATCATCTCCTCCTTTTTTGGAGTCGGTTAAGAATTTAAGTCGGTCCACTAATCACTTTACTAAAAATACTATTTATTGAGCATATAACACTATTTATTTAAATACTATTTATTGCGCATGCGACCGTCCATTTCATATTTCCCTCGAGGGGAGGTGCGGGCTATTTGAGCATCCGGCGTCATAAGTAAGAGAGGATGTTCTAATGACATCCAGCTTCCTTTGCACGTCGAAACTCGGAAATGGATTTATAGAAATACCTATTATCTGTTTTATGCAATATTTTTATGTTTGTGTGAAGCAAAGAATTCGTTTTTAATAAAATAACTTTATGAATAATTGGTTAAAACTGTCGTGGATTTTGATATTTAATAGTTTTAATAAATAAGGTTAAAACTCCTTTCTTGGGCAGTCATGAAGAATATGTAAGACAGTAAAGTGCCGCCAAATGACCAAGTGACATTTGACTGCAAAAACTTATTTGAAAAAGAGAATCAGAACGAATATTATTGTAGCTTCTGCGAGCTGTTCTACGAATCTGATCCACTCTTGTCCACCATAAGTAAAATAATTAGAATTAACCTCGTAATTTCTTCACCACTTTTTATAACCATTTAATTGAAGCTTTAATAAGGTTGAGACTATCTAACTATCACATAGACAAATAGACCTTGTTATTTTGTGACATTCAACCGTAGGATGGTAAATAAGTTACAATGTCGACAATACAGGTTGGATTTTTGAGATGGGGCAATAAGGGCAGCTAGCTAAACCGTTGTAGCTACAAGTCTTTGGAGACTGTCCTTAACTTTTTGAGACATTTTGATCTGCATTCACAGATTTTGTAAAAAAATACAGTCAGCAAGAAAATAGGCAATTTACACAAAAACTATTTTCGATCCCAATCGATCCTGTTTCTTATAAGGGTCAAAAACTCTATCGGTCCAACTGAGGTTTGAGTACTAGAAAAGTCAGAAATCGCAAAATAAAATCCCATAATTTTGTAAGAACATTTCCATGAATTGAATATTTCCATTCCATTTGTTTACTTATAAAGGCTTACCGACAGCTTCTGTATAAAAATATATCTGTAGTACTACTATTCTATTTTGATTTCTTTGTTCAGTATCAATATCACTACAATATTCTATCCCAACTACTGCCCCAATATTCGAGACATTCGGCCGAACTTACAACAATACCCACATCTGTGCGACCGATAAAAACTTAGCGGCTGCAGCGAAGAAACTCGTTGCATAAATCATTCCGACACCTAAAGTGGACAAATTTCTTCCTTTTAGCGACTCGGTACGTATAAAGCGCTTTCAGCTTTAAGGTTATATGAATATCTTGGGAATTCCGCTTGAAATTTAACTGTTTGGTGACGCGAGAATTTTATTTCGTGGCTTTTTTTGCTTGGCTTCATAATGAGTGTTGGCTCTTTGACTTTATTATTGCCAATTGAGGTGTTAGAGCAGTGGTGTTCTAGTGGTAACGGCCCCAAATTATGAGTTAGTGGTCTTGGGTTTGAACCCAAGCAGGTAGTTTACTTTGTGTAAGTAATATCATCACCACGTTTCAAAACGATGAAGAAAAATCGTGTGGAAACCGGCATGTCCTAGAACCAAAAATTCCAAGACATGTGACATCTACAACCAAGCTCTGGGCCAACGTGGTAGATTACAGCTCACTCCCTCTCGAAGAGAGTAGGCCTGTGTCCCAGTAGTGGGAACATTATAGGCTGATTATGATGATGAGGTTTAGGCCTAAGGAGACCTAACATCGAGAAAAGTCTTGGGTTGATTTCTAAGTAGCTCTATAGTATTTATACAGAGTGGAAAGTTGAAACGGGCCCTGGAGGGAACGTACCTTAAATATTGAAGTTAACCAACTTGACTGCAGGGAACATTCCTTTATTTTTAAAAGGATGTTAATCTGCATTTTTTTTTCTTTATCTTGTTTTTTCCTCACCCGGATGTCGAAATGATACGAATCCGAAAAAAAAATATCCTGTATTTTTATGACACCAATCGAAAGGGTCAAACTTACCAAGTTTCTCTTCTGAATGCACCCTGAATTCACAAACTTAGTAACTTAGCGAGTAGCACATTTTTGTCAATAGCGTATTAAAATATTGATTTTAAGAATTGCAGTAACTACAACAATTTTTAAATGTTCCTGAAAACCTTTTTTATTGTTTCGCCAACTTCCATGAAACAAAAGTTATTTTTCAATATAAAGGCAGTTGTTTTTTTTATAAAACATTTTAATAAAATGCATTTTATCTATTATCATTTTAAGAAATACAAAGACGGGGAGGAGGGTTTCTGAAATGACGTTCACTAGGTGGCAGCACTGAGACGTCAGATCCAAGCACATGTCAAAAGTGTCAAAGCGCCTATATTTTCTTTAGTCGGCACTGAATGATGAACGTCATCATATATTTTACGTTCATTGTCGAAATAGAAGACCTCTTGCCAAAGTGGCGCCATCTGGTGGCGTGAATTTTCATGAAAACCCACATTATCCTGCAGCCCAACTGCTTAACAAACGTTCCATTACAATACGACAGATTTCTAAGAAAGTTCATAATCCTTATTACTTCACGTTTTAAAATTCGTCTGCTCTTGTCGAATGAATGGTATGGGATTACCCGCTGTTTTATTTCTGTTCCACGAATCAGATTGAAATTGTGTACTGATAGCAATTTGCGGTTATTAACCACGATTTCCATTTCCGCATCAGGCAATACGTTGCGTAGCTTTAAATTGCTGGATTTGTATTTTGAGTTTTTCGTGTGTCAATGGTATTTTTTATTTTGTCAGAAAATAATGTGAAAGAGAATCCATCTAATTAGATGGATTCTCTTCCGCATTAAGCTTCGTACAGACCAGCGCGACGCGACGCAGCGACGCGCCTCGAACAATACAATTTCTAAGAAAACTTGACGGTATAACAACAACCGGTGTCGCGTCGCGCTGTCGCGTCGCGCTGGTCTGCACGAAGCTTTATTTTCTGTTGAAATTAAAAATACGTATTTTGCGATTTCAAGACTGGTATACAGAGGCTAAAGCTTACATATTTGCATACTATTGTATAGAATCAACTAATTTTTTTTTCTAACTGAACAGACAGCAGTGCTGCTGCGCCACTTCTTTTCCCAGCTAAAGCACTAGGAAGTGGTGAAGGGTGGGCGTTTTGGGGGACTGTCTAGACATAACAGACTGTAGATCGGTGGACCATTTAATATTTTGCTAAGTACCTGGTACTTGTTGATGGGCCTACACTGTCCTCTCATACCTTTTAACACTGTAACTTGGAAACATTGTAAAAACCATTTACTTTTAAAAGAGTAACCGTGGAGTTTCTTGCCGGCTCTTCTCCATAGGAAACGACCAATTGGAACCGTGCACCTAGCTTCTGACGTTTCATAAGTGCTCTTGTAGGTTTATGTGAAATAAAAATATTTTGAATTTGAATTTGTCTTATGTAATTTTGACGTTCGAAAAGTGCTGATTCTCAGCCTAGTTTGAATAAATGAATTTTGAATTTTGACACGATTCAAGTTACTTGCCAGTGACATACCTACAATAATATTGAAGCAATAAATGACGTAAATTATTTTTAGACAATGCAACTTTTATAGTTGCTTCAAAACAAACAACACAGGCAATTATTTCTTATATTAAAAGGAATCAATTATTAGAAAGTACCTAGTTAATTCGTATCGATTACTGGGTTAAAACTTACACCCCATCTCCTTTATTTAAAAACCTGATATCTGTATAAATTATAGCCTATGTTACTCAGTGAAAGATTTTTTTTTTTAATCGGTCCATTAGTTATTGATTTTATTCGTAACAGACAAAAATCTCTTTAGAAAAAAAAAACAACCGGTTTCCAAAAAAAAAGTGAAAAATAACTTTAGTTTTGGAAGTTGCTGGCAAAAAACGATAATTCGAAACTAAAGACTTCTGAAATTAAAGTTATTTTTCACTTTCAGTGTTATTTTTGGAATTCGGTTGTTTTGTTTTTTGTAAAAAGTTTTTATTTTTCACTTCTTTGTTGTGGTACCTACCCCACAGGAATACGAATACCACTACCTGCTATGTACATAACAGTGACAAGAACTTACTATAACATCATCTATAAAGACTAAGTTGAATGTGATAAATACGTATTATTGAAGCTAACTGAATAACTACCCGAGCAAAGTTAATAATATTTATATGGGACCACCTCTGAACAACCTACTAACCAATACCTGATAGCCTACTAAACAAAAAAAGAATCGTCAAAATCAATTCATAATTGCCGGTGTAATCGCGTAACAAACTCCTCATTTTTGAAGTCGGTTAAAAATACGAATCTTTTCTCTCTACATATAATATTAGTATCGATAATAGATTTTGTCAAACCATCGTTGGTCCTTCGATACGTTTCAAAGCCAACAACAGAAAATGGAAATGGTTCTAGATCGCCTCAATCCCGCCAATAAGTCTTTCAATTCCATTTGTTACTTTAACTGCGCCACGATATAGACGGAAACAGAGAGAAACCTATCCTAAAATCAGGAGATTGGACGAAAATGCACTGAAATATTTTTTATCTCGACTTGTTTGCCCGGAAAATACTTCACATTCGCTACGGACGTCGGAACTACAGTTGAGTTGCCAATTGAATTCGTTTTTTTTCATTTACTTTGTGCATAATAGTATACTTTTTGGAATTCATTCTGTTTAGCGTTTTCACACGTTTTTGTATTTCGTTTTTTGGTTTGGTTATGATAAATGGTAAGTGTTTTAGTTCGAGATCTATAAGCGTTACTTAGCACGTGCTTAAACAAATATTTCCGTCTCTATTTTGCACTTATATTTTGACAGTTTTGTAACGCTTAAGAGGCTTACAACAGCTAAAGCGCGGTCACTGTCGGACTGCATAGAAATGAAAGAGAAGCGCGATGACACGACGCAGGTAATTTATTGCAAAATATGAAGCAGTTAGCGATTTACAAAAAATCTATTGATTGGACTGGAAAATTAAAACACTATTATGCTAATATGTAGCTTGTAAAATAATCTGACAAAAAATCAGAATTATTGCATGTAAATTAATATGATTTTTATTCGTTAAAATAAATTTTTAGAGGTATCTTCATGATTTTTTTCTATCGTATCAAATTAGTTGTATTATGTTTTCAACACACTATCATACTAGCATATATCCTGAAGAATATCATATATTTTTCTGATTTTGTTTATTGCAGTGGATCATATTCTTTTAGGCATTATAAAACTTGCGTTTAGGCACGTTTAGGTCCTGTAGTCCCCTTAATGAATGTGCATGCTAACGCTTAGGCCTGTTAAGATCGTTGCTAAAAGTTGGCCACGTCGCAAATAGCTGTCAAATATTTACCTGTTTTGATTAATTTGGCAATATTACTGTATGGAAATAAGAAATGTGGCTTACTAGAATATTACTAATGAATTGCAATTATAACATTGAATTTGATGTTGTAGCCGTTTTACCCAAAAAAAAGGCATTAGGAAAGTTTCCAAATACTTTTTTTACATCTAAAACTAAATATTACGATATTAATTATTGCATTTCATAACCAATATTCTAGTTCGCTAGTTAGCCACATTCATATTTCCATACAGTAATATTGCCAAATTAATCAAAACAGCGAAATATTTGACATCTATTTGCGACGTTGCTAACTTTCAGAATAAACGCTTTTATATGCGTTTTAGTTTCAGGTAGGGTTTAATTTTTATTTATAATTTTGAGTCGATGTTGTTTCTCTAGTTATCAAACTCAAAGCATTTATTTCAAATAAACCAATTACAGGCACTTTTGAATTGTCAAGGGGTCGGTCAGTCAGAAAGATGAAGCTAGTTGCCCATTCCAAAGCGTAGTAGGTTCCTATGGAGAAGAACGGGCAAGAAACTCCACGGACACTCTTTTTAATCAAAATATTTTTACAAAAAAATATCGAATCCCAAATAAAAGACGAGATTGTCTTTTGCAGCAGGTTTTAAAAATTCAAAACAATCTGCCTAGCCTTTTCCCAACTATTTTGGGATCGGCTTCCATTCTAACCAGATGTAACTGAATACCAGTATTTTACATGGAGCGACTGCCTATCTGACCTTTACAACCTAGTTACTGGGTAACACAATATCCCTTGGTAAGACTGGTTAGCAGACTTTTGGGCTTCTGACTCCCCGTAACGAACCGCAGCAGAGCAGGTAAAATATGCCCCACCAAGTTATTTATTAAAACCTCATTTAATTAATGCACTCAAAATTCAAAATTCATTTATTCAAACTAGGCGGAGAATAAGCACTTATCGAACTTCAAAATTACATAAGACAGTCCCCCAAAAACGCCCACCCTTAACCACTTCCTGTCTGTTCAGTTGGAAAAACTTCATTCTATAATAATAGTGCTTATGCAAAAATAATTTACATTACCACAAATTGCAATACAACTCATAAAATAAAAACATTTTAATGAGTAGATTATGTCAACAATAAATGCAAACAAAATTCAAATAAATTGAGTTACAGTTAAATAAAATAATCCAAACAATTATATGAGCTCTTAAAGTATCATGTAGTCTTTGACATAGTTTCTGTTTAATAAATGATTTAAATTTATTGAGGCTCAGTTCTTTGACATGGCTTGGGAGTTTGTTGTAAAAACGTACACTTTGGCACTTAAATGATTAACTAATTTTTTGGAGCCTAGTCCTCGACACAATAAATAAATCTTTGTTTCTAGTATTTAAGCTATGAGGGTCGCTGTGTTTAGAATACAGTACATTTGAGTA
Source organism: Agrochola circellaris (assembly GCA_914767755.1). Taxonomy (NCBI): domain Eukaryota; kingdom Metazoa; phylum Arthropoda; class Insecta; order Lepidoptera; family Noctuidae; genus Agrochola; species Agrochola circellaris. The sequence continues at coordinate 11,410,969 of OU611862.1, forward strand.
TCAAAGCCATACCCAGCATTGTTCCTTATTAATTCCATTGTCAACGCACAATGTAGGTATCAAAGCACCCCGCACATTCAGCATCTAATGCTGGCACTTCACATCGCTGTTCGGTATGCGCGTTTTTTTCCTGTGTTTTATTCGGTTATATAGTGTAGAAGTCCGATAACCTCGAACACATCGTCATGAACAGCGAACATTCAAGACTATGTTTGCTATATTTTTGCTCATCTGCACGCAAACATGGACGTGTTGACGGCAGCAGCGGCTTATTATTTCCTCTGTGGTAAATACCAATACATGACACGCGTACATAAAACACCGCACTCTACTGAGCAAGCCATGTGTGGACGGTAAACGAACTGATTCGGTTGATTCGGAATCCGTTGATATGTGACCAAAAACCGACAACTGGCGGATACCAGTGTTCGTGTATTTGCGTATACATGTTATCTTATTTGTGAAAAATAGGCAAGTATAGGAAAAATAGAGTAACTTCACATCGTCATATTTGGGCAAATAAGACGGATACGCGAACACGAATAGCGATGTGAAGTACCCCATAATACATTAAGATATGATCAAATCAATGCAATACAATAGTATTACTAATGCCGTCTTAGACAATGCTGCTGGGCTAATTAATCAACCCAATCAACCATTTGGTGTGATATACGGAGCACGGAATTGCCGCGCCGCGCCGGCAGCAAAACCGAAAAACTCAATACAATTATTCCAATTACACCATTTACAGGCACTTTTGAATTGTTAAAGAGTCGGTCAGTCAGAAAGATGAAGCTAGTTGCCCATTTCAAAACATAGTAGGTAGGTAAACGGGCAAAAAAGTCCAAGCACGCTCTTTTAAACCAAATTTTGTTACAAAATCATCCCGGTTGAAATTATAAGTTTGTGGAGGCATCTTCAACGCCACATGCGAACTACACATCTGACGTCACACAAATTCTGCATTACGCAAGCAGCATACATATAACTTTCCGACATCCATCGTCAGGCAGTTGCCCACCAGACACGACACCCGTCTGGTCGTAGGATCCTACTTTTTCTATAAAGGATGAGTGAACTTTACACCGCGTTGCTCGTGCCTCTAAAGGTTAAAATATATTAAGAGTATATATTAGAAATTCCAATGGAGCTATGTTTGGAGTTTTTCTACGTAATCGAATCGGAAATGAAGAGATCCGCAGGAGAACCGAGGTGATCGACATAGCCCAAAGAATTGTTGAACTTTAATGGCAGATTGCTCGCAGAATAGATGGCGAAATGTTCTGCAGTGGGGACCGCGTACCGGAAGACGCAGCGTTGAAAAACCTCCTGCAAGGTGAACCGATGACCTTGTGAAGGCCGCAGGAATCCGTCAGATATTTAATATATTCACTATCTGGACAGGTTACCTTATTGCACAGGATAACTTTTATTCGCGCTGAATATCTTTTATAAAAATTGTCCAAAATGGTGTTTTCAAAGTCGTCAGATTTATAGAAAGCTCACAATTTCTTCATGGGATTTGCCTATTTAAGTCATTAAGAGTTCGGCAGCATACAATCATACCAAAATCTAAGTCTCTCAAGATAGTTATTTTTCGTCCATTTTCGAAATTTGAAAGTGGACTCATGACCGCGGGGCTCCTATCAGGAACTTTTCTAATATATTTTCGGTGCTCTCCCATCACGCACTTACAACAGCTATCAACTTTTCGCCCTGTATATGCTTGCTCAAAAACCCTCAAAGTAAAGAAAAATTGTATTTATCAACGACCCGTCTTTACTATCCTTATTTTAGGAAGTAAAAGTAATCAATATTTTGATTTTTTTATTACAATTTTGGCTCAATTATTTTTTAAACTAATGCTTATTATACAATAGGAATCACTAGCCTCGCTTTTTAGCAGGATTTAGTTAACTTCAATAGTGCAATGAAATCTTCCTCGACCTCATCCAAACATTTTTAACTTTGACAAACAATACAACATCTCTATTAACCTACCAACCTACATTCTCATTCATACAAATCCAGTTTTCTCGAACTCGGCGATTCAATTTCAAGTTTGTCAAAACGTATATAATCTAGTCGAGTTGGTACTGTGCCCCTGGGAGATACATGTACCTGGGATAAAAGGGCCGGACGTTCCGCGGCGTAAATGAACATGGAGAAAGTAGAAATGGACTGTTTTTGTGCTGATATACAGTTTGAGGCGTATACAAGGTGTAATTGGAATGATTCTATGGCCACTCGACCCTAAAACAAGTCGACCCGGACAATTCGACGCCGATAACTTCCGACCCCAACACTCGAACTCTGAGTCAACTCAGCTCGGACATGAGAACAGAAATAATAGTTATTTAACATACCCTACTAACATACTGCCATCAGCTTCCATGGAGGACCACATCATTTGCCATCAATGGTTCGCTTACCATTTTAAAAAAATGGTAAGCGAAATACAACTGCCTTAAATAGAAAAGTCACTTAAAAGTATCTGCTTTTAAGTGACTTTTCAAGTCTTTTTAAGCCAGTTGTATTTTAAAGATATTTTCGGTTACAACCGCAGAATTAGCTTGGTTTTTCATAGTTTTTTTTAATACTTCGAAATACTAATTTATTTTTGCAGGCTGCTGCCACGGCCTTCTTGTTGTGGTCAAGGTCGGGCTCGAGTTGTCGAGGCTGTGTTGTCAGGGTCGAGTTGTCTGGGTCAAGTTGTCCGGGTCAACTTATCCTGGGGTTGAATTGAAACGGGGTCGAGTGGTACAGGTCGAGTTGTACTGAAGCCTGTAATTGAAATAACTGAAAACCTCTCTCTCTTAGGTGATTGTACCTAAGAGAACATTATGAACAACTTTTTTTATAGGACCATACCTAACCTCGCAAAAAAAAAATTGTTATTCCCTATATTTGTCGATTCATACGAACATAATTAATGTAACCATCAGATTTTTTTTGGCGTATTCTGGGTTGGTTCCATAAGAAGCTTTCAACTATTTTAATTACATTTGTATTGATTGACCAATGACGAAGCGACACAATCAATTTCAGCCAAAGTGTGAGAGTGACATTCCATTCTCTCCTAACTCTATGTACGGACCCAAAAGTTTCATTGTCATCCTTCCTTAGGGAATCAATTGAGTAACATAGTAACAAGACCAGAGTGTCACTGAGTTACTTTGTTATTTAGATAATGGCATGTCTTTGATCTATTTTTGCAACAGCTCATTTCTACATTCTCTAAAGAGAGAATATGGTAGTAGGTTGTTCAGAATCCATTATCGAATCAGTTGTGTACACTACTACGTTCGCTATTTCATTTCCAAAAATGTAAACAAACATGAGTTTTTGAAAATATCACTTTAATACGTGGTTTTCCTCTACCACTTCAAACATTTTTATATCTTAGGAAATAATTTTGAAATCACCTTAATTTACAGTCGCATTAAGTTGATATTCGTTTGAGTGGGAATAATATCAATTGGAAACAAGAGATCTTTAGATTATAGTATCTCAAAAAATCTAAAGATCTCTTCACTGAGTTAATGAGATAATCGCAAGGAGTGACGTCATTCCGATTTTTCGTCGGATTTGAATGGTATTAAGATGAACTCGGGAACTAAGATGCTAATCACAGTAACAGTAATCCTCAAACAAATGACTTACAGCGACACGAGCAAAACAGCTAATTAGTACCCGCAGTCACGTCGAGTACTGATTTAATATACAATAAAGCCGCTTACCAAGACTATTGATAGAGTTCTTAGGGCTGGAAGATATAAAATGTAAACCTATTGTTCCAAGCTTTTGCTGTCACAATTAAGGATCAAAAAGGAAAATGCTGAGCGTATCAGTATAATACTGTGGACATAGAAAATGAATAAACTAAAGTCACCGTCATGAGAAGCTATAAAATGTGTAAACAAAGATATAACCCGACCAAATGAAATTGCTTGTTAGTTTCGTATTACACGTATGTTACTTTGATTCGATTGAATTTGGGTCTATTTGTTTCGCTACGTAACTTAGTAGAAGTTCTTTGTTTACAAAATTTATAGCTTCTGGTGACGGGGACCTTAGTATATTAAAAATGGTTGAATAAAAGTGGAGGTTGATAAAATTGTGGACAACAATCACACAACAAATTGACATGTTTAGATAAAGGGAGCTAAAAGTAGCGTGGGTGCGTTTATAGTTACCTACAGTCAGGAAAATTTTTTGTTTATCAAATTGACGCACTACGTCAATTTTCCGTGTTACCATTTCGTACAACTGTCAAAGAGTGTCATTGTGATTAAAAGATACAGACAATTTACGTTGGTAGTCAATTTGACAAACAATTAACTAAAAAAGAAAATTTATGAAAATAATCAAACAAATCAAGAGCAAGAATTGAACAGGAATGGAGGAAAGTGAAACTGCTTTTTGTTGTTTGAAAAAGCACATTGGATTATTTAAAATTGGCACCCGATATCGTATTGCAAGAAGTACAATACCAGAAAAAGAAAGAAAGAAAAAAAGAAAAAGTGTTTATTCTGCACAAACCAAACGCACATTACAAAAAAAAAACAAAACAATACCACTTTACAGATGAGCCAAAAGCCTCGTATCCATTACCACTGTTTGTTCAAAAAGTTCTCAATCCCTAGTAACCTCTTGATAACGAACAAATAATAACTATGGAAGGTCTGCTTATTTTCAAAGAGTAATCAAAGATCTAGCTCAGAAAACATCAAAGATTTATGTTTTCTCTCTTCAATTCTACAAAGTGATAATTAATGTTCTAAGATTACTTACCTGAGTTCTATAATTGAGTTCGAAATGGTCGGTAGTTTTCTGAATGCTTATAAAATATAGCAACTAAATAAAATTTCTTATAAAATAACGGGACGGCTTAGAATTGTTTTGTGTTGCAAATTGAGATGTTTTTATTAAAATATAAAAAGGGAAGTCATTATTTTGGTCTTGTTCGCTCATAAGCCTTGAGCAAACAGTACCAAAACATTATACAAATTACTAGAGAAAATTTTGGTAATTGGTCTGTACAGGTATGAGGCACAGGGTGTAAAGTTCACTCATCCTCCATAGAAAAGGGAGGATCCTCCGACCAGACGGGTGTTGTATCTGGTGGGAAACTCCCCTACGTTTGATGTTGAGACAAAACGTATCTCGTATACATATTATATTATTATGCTGGTCGTGCGGTAAACCCTGCTTGCGCGATGCAGAATGCATGCGATGTAGTTTGTATGTAGCGATGTAGATGCCGCCACAGGTCCTTTGTCGTTCTGATTAATATGTAATGATAAATTTTGTAATAGCTATTTTCATGCAGAATAATAATGCATCCATCAGAATCAATAACTCAGCAAAATTAACGGCAGGAATAAAAAACTCCCATCGATTTTTAACATTCTTGTTTGATCTTTTTTATACGCTGCTATACTTAATCCCAATGCTTTTCGTATTATCTACCGTTACAAGAATACGGTTAACCAATCAATCTTGAACTTAACTAGAGCTGGACCGCAACTAGATCGGTGTGTCATGAAATTACGTTAAAATTAGTAAAATTCATGGATCTGAGATCAAAGGTTTAACGAATTCATTTAATTAGCAACAGACTCGACGTAGTGTGCCTTCAACGTTTTCTACGTATAAAACGTAGTTGGCTCTTGAAAGCGCTTGGACTTCACTTAGTGGCCATCTTTAGAAACGAGAAGGGATGTAAAAATGCTGGATGGAAAGATGACGACGATACTTGTATTTTTTATTAGATATCATACGTAAATTATTTGTTAATTCACAAATCACAATAATAATCTATACCTTACTAAAGTTATGTGAATGCAGATATATATAGATTACTTGGTTTTTTTCACCATAATAAAATATAAACAAGGGATGGGGGGGCTAACGTATTAACCAGTAACTGGGTTGTGAAGATCATATAGGGCCTATATGATCTTCACCAGTATTATACATGGAGCGACTGCCTATATTATAGGCAGTCGCTCCATGTAAAATACTGGTATTCAGCTACATTTTATTTAGGTAATTATTAAATATAAAACCATATCAGTACTGGAAATGTCTTGGTTGTGTTTTACATTAGTAGGACAAACACAACCGAAGTCAAAGTCAAATAATTTATTTCAATTAGGCACATAACAGGCACTTTTGAACGTCAAATTTTACAAAAAATGGAATTGATTTTAGTCACCACTTTCAAAAGTATGGAGAAGAAACTCCACCGTTAATCTATTTTTATGTTTTCACATTAATTATATTGTGAAGACGATGCACCTGGAATAAAATTACTATACCACAAATAGGTAAAAAGAATAAATAATGAAGCAAAGACAGACAAATTAATCATGTGATAGATACATGGTGCTCACATAATATTTACAAACAGTTTAAAAATTCAAGTAATCTCCGAATGTAAAATCAATGTTATAAAAAATAATAAATTATACAATTAAATTAGCAACCAGGTTGATTTTGTCTAGACCAAGAACAGACAAACATCAAACAGACAACAAATCGATGGCCTTTATAGATCATCGATTTGATGTATCATTCTTATCCTTGACCAAACTTTATCGGTAAATACGCCCTTACTAACTCATTATAGTCGAATTCAAATTATAGACTGTAACTGCAAACATGAACATCAATGCTATAAAATTTCATTTACGATTCTCTTTAAAGAAAATCCTCCTTTTTACGCCAGGGTTAAAAATAGGACTCACTTAGCAGCTGACACTTTACTGATCAACCATTCGTAGCCGTCCGTTAGCTGTCACAACTTTGTTAATCTAAAGCAGAGTGCAAGTACCGCAGTCGATGGAAACTTTTAATGCTTGGAACAGATTGGTGAAACGTCACATGAATGTAACAAACGTTGAAACAAAAACGTCTACTGAAAGAGTATAAACAAGTCATCGATTCCGTTTTTTTTTCAGCTTTCGTATCGAATTGTTTATTTCTTCTTAAATACTCAATGGTTTTTAATGCGATTTTGACCATAAAGAGTAGATATTTATTTTGGAAGATTTATTACTTTTTTAATTTTTTTATACATAATTATAATAAAGAAATCTCGGTGTTTTGTCAAGTCGTAAAAAACAAGCGAAGCAGGGGCAGGTCACTAGTATATAGGTTTAGTGAATAAAATATGTATCTGAAAGGAGAAACTGACTGACTGACTGACATTGCGTTCATATGTCAGTCTGTCAGTTCCTCTGAAAGAGAGAGTCGAAACTACTGGGACTAGAAACGTGAAATTTTGCACACAGCTTCCTTTTATAATGGGAGCACGAATTAGGGGTTTTTGAAAATTCCACCTTTAAGGGGGTGAAACGGGGGGATTTCTTAATATAACAGTTAATAAACTTGACACTTGGCACAAAAACTACTAGGCTTGCATGAATTCAAGATAGTATTTCAATTATTAGACATTGTGGACAATTTCTGAGCAGTAACAATTTCTGAGCAGTAAACTTACAAAAAGTACTAAGCATGCATTCACAATAGTATTCAATCATTATGTTATGCTACTAATAGGATTTGGATGAGGCAGACAGATAGTTTATAACCTGGATTAACACATAGGATACTTTATATCCCGGTAGTACGTTTCCATGGGATAATTTCCGACTTCCACGCGAGCTAAGCCGCGGGAAAAAGCTAGTTTATATATATATTTTATTTTATTTTATTATAACCACTTCTTTACAGTGAATTAGCAATTAACTAGTGGTAAGTCTGAATTAATGAATTTATGTGGGGTACTCATTACTCGTACAACTAATACGTCAAATATAATAAAAACTAGTTGCAAGAAACGCGACGTCAAATTAAAATTTACTGCAAAGTGAAACACAATTTCAGTTTCGGAAATCGGTGGAATTATGTTTCAGTTTTTAGAAGGTGTTTTTTTTTTTTTTGTAAAAATGTTTCAGTTCTAGTCTACAATCTATATCACTGTAAAATAGAAGAGGGCCACTCCTCTGCCCATTGTTAGCGACCGTCTGGTTTCAGTTTCCGATGTCGGCTGAAACTAAACGAGCTCATTGTATATTATTTTATTCTACGGTGGAAATACGAGGGTCTATTTAGTGATGTTTCTCGGTTCTTTTTGATAAAACTGTGCATTAAAATACTGCAAAAACCTGGCTTTCACATTAAAAAAGAACAATAAATTACTACAATGTCAAATATATTTTCAATTTGGTAATTAATACCGAAATTAATACGAAAATAAACAAAAACAAAACCAAAGACTTCCGAATAAAAAAAAAAAACACTTTTTTTTTTGTTTTTAGTACCTAGTTTTTTTTTAGATTTCCCTTCTATTTCGTTTTCTTATATTCCGGTCTTCAAGGAAGTCGTTTTTTTTTTTTTTTTTTTTCATTAGCTTGATATTCCCGCATTTAGTTTATACCTACATTCTTCAGCCAAACGACACAATTTCTTCTCACTATTTTCTTCGGGACTTTCGACAACCCTGTCTTACTTAATTCCCTTACAATAAAAATCAATTAGACCACAACCAAAACTAGCAATTTACACAACTAATTAAGCCAACGTTACATTACCATAAATTATGATTACACCCAGATAAAGCCATTTACACACGTTCGTTTATACCCGGACCATTCTGCACACGTTCTCGTTATCCGTGCTGTAATGTGCATGAAGCTTAAGGTAGATTTGGGATGTTCTCTATTCAAAATGATAGTACAATATCAATGTTTTTTGCAAACAACTGTTTAATATTTAATTAACCTATCACTATAAAGAAAAGGCAGTGTCATGAGTGCCGCCAGCGGCATAATAGTGGCGCTGCCCGGCTAAAGTGCCGTAAGAATTGCATTATCATTGTCACTGTCACTGAGTTACTGTCGCTTTTTATTTTGTTTGATTTTTGAGGTCACTCTATTAGCGGCACTCTATACACTTCCTAAAGAAAAAAGAATTTTCCAAATCGGTTCATAAATGACGGAGTTATGAGGTAACGAATATAAAAAAAAAAAAAAAATACAACCGTATTGAGAACCTTCTTCTTTTTGGGAAGTCGGTTAAAAGGATTACAACCTGTTTCTTTTGGTAATGATTTTTTTCTTAATAATAGTTGAACTTTTTTCAAATATTTTTTTACTTTGCCCCTCGTGATATTAAAATTAAACAACTCTTTTTTTGGGCGTCCAAACTATTCGTTTTTTATTCATAGTGTCTCACAAAACAACGTTTGGAATGAAAACGTTTTAAATATTGCATTACGCACTTTCCTAAACATGAAACTCATTAAATAAGCAGAAGGGTAATTTGAATAATTATACCACAAAAATAAAAAAGCTATAAACGACTTATGCTAACAATAAAAATATATCATTTGAGTAGGCTACCCGGAACGGAACTAGTTAGATTAGGTTAAATATTATTACTCGCAAAAAACGTTAGGTTAGGTTGGTTAGAACTGATACCGAAGGAGACGTCGTCGGGTCCCTGACGAAGAGGCTGCGCTGTATGAGGTGTACCGCGCGGCCAAGCAGACTCTGTGGCTGGCCATCGGCGAGTCGAAGACGCGAGCCAGGGAAGAGATGTTGGAGACTCTAGACGGGGATCCGTGGGGGCGCCCTTATCGCGCGGTTCGAGGGAAACTTCGAGCCGCGGCGCCTCCGCTTACGGAGAGTCTCCAACCCGAGCTGCTGGAGGAGGTGGTTGCAGCCCTCTTCCCGGCCAGAGCGGAGCACACTCCGCCGCCGATGGCTTTGCCCACGGCCGCAGAGTCTGCAGAAGAAGAGGAGGAGATCGCCATCAGCGTCCCAGAGGTGACACAGGCAGAGATGAGGGCAGCCGTGATGCGGCTCCGGGCCAAGAACGTGGCTCCGGGGCCCGACGGGATCCACGACTGCGTGTTGGCCCTCGCTCTGAAGGAGCTCGAGCCCCAACTGAGAGGACTCTACACAGCGTGTCTTGAGCGGGGCCAGTTTCCCACTTTATGGAAGTCTGGTCGTCTGGTCCTGCTCAGGAAGGCGGGGCGCCCGGCGGACTCGTCGTCCGCGTACCGGCCCATAGTGCTGCTAGACGAAGTGGGCAAGCTGTTCGAGCGAGTAATCGCAGCCCGCCTCGTCGGCCACTTGTGCAGAGAGGGGCCGGACCTGGACGACAGTCAGTTTGGGTTTCGGCATGGGCGCTCCACGATACACGCTGTGTCGCGGGTCAGAGTCCTGGCGGAGGAAGCGGTGTCTCGGGGCGGGGTGATGTTGGCGGTGTCCTTGGACATATCCAACGCCTTCAACACCCTGCCCTGGAGTTGTATTCGGGAGGCACTGCGCTATCATGGTGTGCCTCCCTACCTCCGCCGCATCGTTGGGGCTTATCTGTCGGAGAGGTGTGTCACCTACGTGAGACGTGATGGCGGAAACCAGCGCCGCATGTCGTGCGGTGTTCCACAGGGCTCGGTCTTAGGGCCGCTCCTGTGGAACATCGGGTACGACTGGGTGCTGAGGGGCGAGCTCAGGCCGGGGGTAGACCTGACGTGTTATGCGGACGACACGCTGGTCACTGCCCGGGGGAGCTCGCACAGGGAAGCAGCGTTGCTGGCGACGGCTGCGGTCTCACAGGTAGTGAGCCGCATACGTCGCCTAGGCCTGGAAGTGGCCCTCAGCAAGTCGGAGGCCATGGTGTTCCATGGCCCCCGGCGGGCGCCGTCACCCGGCTCACACATCGTGGTCGGGGGGGCTCGGATCGCTGTCGAGGGTACCATGAAGTACCTAGGATTGGTCCTCGACAGCCGATGGGACTTCGGGCCCCACTTCCGACGGCTGGCGCCCAAGTTGCTGGGCGCTGCTGGAGCGCTCTCAACGCTACTTCCCAATCTGGGGGGCCCGAGCGCCGCTTGTAGGCGGCTCTACGTGGGGATCGTGCGATCGATGGCCCTTTACGGGGCCCCGATCTGGGCGGCTGACCTGACGGCCGGGAGCATCGCCGTCATGCGGAGACCGCAGAGGGCGATGGCCGTCAGAGTCATCCGGGGATATCGCACGATCTCCTACGAGGCGGCTTGTGCACTGGCCGGATCCCCGCCCTGGGACCTGGAGGCGAAAGTACTCGCGTCATCGTATCGGTGGCGCGAGGAAGCGCGGGCGCGGGGCGAGCGACCGATGCAGCGACACGTGGAGCTGCATCGGTCTCAGCTTCGCGAGGTCCTGGTGGCGGAATGGTGGGACAGGCTTTCGCGCCCTACCGCCGGCCTCGACGTCATCGAGGCGGTCCGGCCGGTGCTCGAGAGCTGGCTCGGGAGGAGGCACGGCTCCCTGTCGTTTCGGGTGACGCAGGTGCTCTCGGGGCATGGTTGCTTCGGGAAGTACCTGTGTCGCATAAACAGGGAGCCGGACGCCCGGTGTCACCACTGCGTCGACTGCCGGGAGGACACGGCGCGGCACACGCTGGCAGAGTGTGCCGCTTGGGAAGAGCCGCGCCGTGCCCTCATCTCAGAAGTAGGCAGTGACTTGTCGCTGCCGGCCGTAGTGAACGCTATGGTCGGCGGCGCCGAGTCCTGGGACGCGGTGGTCGCCTTCTGCGAGACGGTCGTCTCGCGGAAGGAGGCTGCGGAAAGGGAGAGGGAGATCTCGTCCACTCACCCGGCCCGCAGCAGGCGCACCGGGCGTCGGCGGAGGGCGGATAACGCCCTCTTCCGGCCCCCCTAAATGGGTCCAGGGGCGACGGACTCGGGGACGTCCGTCGCCCCCCACACATCAGGACCCGAGGTGGCGGCGCGTAGTTCCACGCGCGCCCCTCTGAGACGTCGCGGGGGGAGTCAAACACCTCACTCCCCCCCCTGACCCGAGAGGAGGCCCGCGGTGGCGGGCCGGCACCGGCCGGGGGTTGCGGAAGATTCTTTCGTTCCCGCGACCCCCGGCGTAGGTGTGAGTCGGAACACCGGGGTGGTTTTTAGTCAGTAAGAGTCTGACAGACCCCTCCGCCCGCCCCAGGGCGGAGGACATCCATGAGGATTTTCCACCCCGGAAAAAAAAAAAAAAAAAAAAAAAAAAGTTTGGTTAGAACTACGCACGAGCCGAGCGAGCGAAGCGAGCGGTGCCGCGGGAGTGGCCGGCAAGTGCCAAAAACGACTAGAATATATAGAAAACATACTTTTGTAGGTTTTAAGAACTTCAGACCCAAATGGAAATTGCAACCTTGATCCCTTTCTGACTGGTTTAGAAAATTTATTATAAAATGATATTTAATATATATGTGATTTTTACAAAAGAATCTAAGGATTTAATAAAAAATTATTAAATATCATGCAAAACATTTGAAAAGAGAAGCATTTGCTAAATAAATGTTTGTAAAATGAGTGTTTATAAAATAAAATATTTGCGGAATAAGTTGTTTGTAAAATAAATAGTATACGAAACGTTGGTTGTAAACAAAACATTGTCAATGGTGTTTTGATGAAACATTAGTGAACCTAAAATGATATTTAAAATAAACGTGATTTTTCCAAAAGAATCTACGGATTTAATCAAATATGTATAAATGATTAAATATCATGTGAAACATTTGAAAAGAGAAGCATTTGCTAAATAAATGTTTGTAAAATGAGTGTTTTTAAAATAAAATATTTGCGGAATAAGTTGTTTGTAAAATAAATTGTATACGAAATGTTGGTTACAAACACAAACAAATAAGGTACCAGGATGTTTTGGTGAAACATAAGTGAACCGTATTTTTGAGGAGCTGTATATCTTTTTACCCTCATTATGGATTATTTACAGATCAATGAAACTAAGTACCTTTTTACTATAGCTAACCTTGTTTTACAGACCAAGGAACCATGGCCCAAAAGGAAAGAGGCCTTTACTCAGTATACTCAGAAGTAGGTGGAGGAGCTCGTGCCTAATTAATAACAGCCGCACGGGTTGATCTATCAGGTTAAGCTATGCTTGCCGGGGTTGGTCCGTGGATAGGTGACCGTCTTTACATACCGAGACTCCTCCATGCCTCGGAAAGCACGTTAATCCGTTGGTCCCGGCTGTCATTCGTGGATCTTTAACAGTGGTTACGTTTTTTGAAAGTCTGACAACCAGTCTTACCAAGGGGTATCGTATTACCCAGTTACTGGGTTGTGGAGGTCAGAGGGGCAGTAAAATAAAAGCTCCATTTAAAATACTCATCCGGTTAGACTGGAAGCCGACCCCAATATAGTTGAGAAAAGGCTAGGCAGATTGACTCATCAGTGGGTGGAACAAGGCTGCCAATGATAATGATGAACCTAATTTCGTACGCCAACGACTCAAGAATGCCAAAACCTTACCTAAAAGTGTATACTCCTAACATTTTTTCCAGAACATGGTTCTCAAACAAACACTGTCTTGGCTATTTTTCGCCATATTTATCGTTCCTTATTAAGCTTAAATACCTAAACGACCCCCGAACTTACTAGTGTAATGATAACAATAGCGGGACTGTTTGTATGCGGTTGGGGCTACTAAGTAAATGGTTAGCACGAAGTCCACTCGTTATAATCCACCAAGGTGTAGGGACATGTTTTCTACATGTTGTGTCAACTGTCTTCGTTAAACAACAACAGCTCGTAAAACAAGTTGTATCTAAAACTAGCTGCACCGCGCGGTTTCACCCGCGTAAGTCTCGATCCCGTAGGAATATCGGAATAAAAAGTATCGTATATCTTAATCTAGGTCATGGTCTACCCATGCGCCAAATTTCATTCAAATAAGTTCTGCAGTTTTAGCCTGAAAGCGTAACAAAAAAACAAACTCATTTTCGCATTTATAAATATTAGTTAAAATTTGTAAAAAAATTGTCAAACATGACTAGAAGGTGAACGAAATAGTTAACAACACAATGTCAGAAGCAACGTCAATGAATGTCAAATAAAATGAGCCGGTGGCCAAACTTCACCGTACAAAAAACAGTTTGAACATGTTTTTAACAACATCTTTTTAACTCTTACAAGACCTGTCGCCAACAAGTATCACAACTTGTATTGTGTGTGTGTAAATGCGGGGTAAGTTTTATAGTGGAAGTTGATCACAGTAGAAAATCTCATAAAAAGTAGTCGTGCCGTAGGTTGTTAAAAAACAATAGTATTTGTTTGTTCTTTGCGAAATCATAATTCTACTGAAATGATCGGCAGCATTGCTCGTCGTTTTAGGTAGGTTGCTCCTGAATGTCATCACCATCTCAGCCCCAAGCTTGGTCTCCCTAATGCAACGCCTCAACGAAAGGATGGTGCGCTTCAGGGGTGCAATTAAAAAAAAAAATCGCAATCTAATCTTAGTATCAATCTTTCAAAAAAACCTCTGATTTACATATTGAAAAGTTTTTAACAATGATTTTCCCTAAGATGACTTTGTGACTTCAATTCGAACATTTTTTAAGAGCGTTTACACAGAAAGTGAGCAACGTCGCAAATAGCTGTCAAATATTTAGCTGTTTTGATTAATTTGGCGATAGTACTGTAGGTATAGAAATAAAAAATATGGCTAACTAGTGAACTAAAATATTAATTACGAAATAAGAATAAGAATACATTTATTTCGCAAAGTTTACATTCAAGTGGATTGAATTGCTAGACCTCACACTAGGATTCCCTGTGTTGAGAGATCCAAGCTCCTTCATTCCGTTAACAATTACCGAAATGCAATAATTAATATCGTATCACCGAATATTTAGTTTTAGTTGTAAAAAAAAGTATTTGGAAACTTTCCAAATGCCTTTTATGCACCTAAAACGGTTACAACATCAAATTTATTGTTATAATTATTGCAATAATTTATTATTAATATTCTAGTTCACTAGTTAGTCATATTTCTTAATTCCATACAGTAATATTGCCAAATTAATCAAAACAATTAAACATTTGATAATTATTTACGACGTTGCCAACTTTTTCGATGAACGAGAATTTTATCGGCCTTCTGGACAATGGCCGTGTCAATTGAATTCAGCCGTGCTATTCTGTAAACATCTCACCATGATAACTTGGGTGAAGTGAGCTTGATGTGAGCTGTCATTGCACCTAAAATGGACAGCTCACTTCATGCTCAATTCACCTTACTCTTCACCGTGAAGAGTCCATCCTTTCATCCATCATTTCACGGTGAGATGTTTACAGAATAATTCCAATGTTCTTTTTCTTAAATAAGTAGGTATTCTCATCCAGTCATTTGTTTTCTACTGCAATGCGAAATCTTAAACGAACAAAATCCTTCACCCGCTGGTTTCAAAACCACACAGCTACGGTCATTTCGGTAGGAAAATGCCACTGTAATCTTTATTTATTGTTTTGCGCCCAAATTTGCTTTGTTTCAGTGTGTCGTTCAGTACCCAATTTGGTGCAATGCATGGGTTACGTTCAAATAGCGATGGTAACTGTTATTTGAATGCCCTGAGATGTGGTGTTTATTTTGAGATAGTAATGGGTTTCATCACCCTTTGAAGATCCCTTGGAGATTATCGGGTCATGGGAAATTATGGGGTCAACCCATTGAGATTTGGTCAAAATTTTGCTAGCGAACAAAATTTTTGGGCAGCATGTTGTTGTCCAGGACAACAAAAGGCCCAGTCTACCACACACGAATATAAATGATTCACTGCGCGAAATCATTTAAATAAAAAGCGACTCTACCTACGATACAATAAAGTGCTATTCGTGTCACACAGCGCTAATTACCTACAGTTATATTCAACTAGAAGTTGCCTCTCTTCCTATCACGTAACTCTTATATCTTCTGACAACGTTACACTCACTGAATTGACCCGGCAACACGGGCCCACCGCGTACTTGTAGCTTCATACCTAAAATATGGAGTGAACCCTCTGTGTTCATCTGTGAGTCTCCTACCTGAATATATACACTGCCGTTGTCACATTTTACATCCGCGGGGACCCATCTTTAGTTTGTAATAGCTTCTTTAGTTTACATTGAGCATCACTGGGTCAACCCCCTATTACATGGGAGTTTTACTTTACTAACGATGGATGTACTGTGTCCTCTGCCTTACCCTTCTTCGAATACAAGGGGGGGGGTTATAACAAATATGACCCTTCAGCTTTTGATTGTGTTGGCACAAAGGTTTTTATTTTATTTGGGAAAATAAACAGTTACACATTACAATATTATGTTATAGAACTTAAATCTAAAATGGGTGTATAAATGTGTAGCCAACAACATGTTCCACATAATATAAAAAAGTTAAACAAACACGAACGACATGCGATATAAATAATATTGATTTTATAGTGTATGATTAAATACAAAAATAAAACTAATCTGAGGCTACAAGTAAAAGTAATAAAAAGAGAAAGAAGATATTATAATAGAATATATAAAATAGATATTAATATTTTAGAAATTTTAAGTACCTAATTCTGATATAATTAGTTGGGTAGATTGGTAGTTGTCAAAGCACATGTAATAATAATAATAACAATTTTCTTTTTTTTTTTTCACTTCAAGCTTCAAGACCCGTACAGTCATAAATACAGCTAAGCTAATATGTATCCACTTAGCAAAATTCAAAAGCGATTTCTCGTGGAATATTGACTGAAACTTTGAGATAAGGCCTATTTCATATTAGTATGGGTTCCAAAATACTATGTTCGTAACAACATAAAATTACAATCACCTCAGTAGGAGAAAATTACTTAGACATATTTACTCATGACTGTACATCTGTGTAGTCCTGTAGGTACTAGGAGTTCCTGTATCACAAGAGCCTAGTCTTCTCAATTTACAGGGAATATGTTATAAACAAAAAAACAACGAACAATGTGTTGTTTGGATATACAAAATGAAATAAATTACAGTTATTGGCATACGTTGACAAGTAAGATTACAAAATAACAAGAGAAAAAAGAAATCTTTACCTACTGCATCTCAAAAAGTCAGTTTCAAAACGCTTTTGGACTGCGGAAGACCTAAAGAATGCTCTGCGGAAACCTTAGGTAGACGCTCTCCAATAAACCCTTGCTGTCAGGTCAATATTTTAACTGCAAATACTACATTCATCACAACTTTCTAATATTAACTATTGAAATACCAAGAGGTCCTTTAATGGGTTATAAATTTCATCATAAAAAAGTTTTTACAACTTTAAATCAGGTTCATAAAGTTTTAATTACATAATTAACTCTTAAGAGCGAAATCAATAAAACAAATTTATAATACCTAGATTATAAAATCATTTCTAATCGTTCGGGCAGAATATAAAATTAAAGTGTATTATGATCGTTCAATAACATTTTGATTAGAAGTTAAACGGTAAGTTTAGAACGACCACAAACGATACAAAATTGGCAGAGCGCGCTTACTCAAGCGATGACCGAGCTCACTCGCTTGTCTTGTGGAAGAGGCTCGCTCCGCTCGCTTTTCACTTGTGAAAATGCGCTCATATGGCTCATGACCTAGGAAGGCTCGCTTAGCTTGCTCGTTTT
Organism: Agrochola circellaris; assembly: GCA_914767755.1. Taxonomy (NCBI): domain Eukaryota; kingdom Metazoa; phylum Arthropoda; class Insecta; order Lepidoptera; family Noctuidae; genus Agrochola; species Agrochola circellaris. The sequence goes on from OU611862.1 coordinate 11,428,444, forward strand.
AAGAGTGGGCTTGCTCCAGTCGTTAACATTGTAGGGGGCTCGTTTTGCTCGCTCATCGCTTGAGTAAGCGATGAAACGACTGTGTACAGTCGTTTCTTCTTCTCTCGTCACGGAACGGTGCTCGTACACTGAGCTGAATTACGGAATCCGATCGTTGAGTTAGCTTAGCTTGATGTGACTGTAACCACCTCTCATTTGCAGGCATGGAACAAGCTTCGAATTTTCCAGATATTTTGGAAATGCTACCTCTGTCTAACCTTTCTTTTATTTTTATTTTTTTCGTTTATTTAAATTATCTATTTTCCCTTTCACTCTAACCCTATATTGACGAAATGTAAGTTATCCATAAAAGCAACAACATATATAATAATTAATTGCCGGCAATCTATACAATATCCATCTATGTATCTAGGGTAATTTATCACATAGCCAAGGTTACTCGCTTGTAACGTATTACTTACTGCGTCATATAGATTGTTTTGGTCAATACGGTAGTGGAATATTATTCGCTGATTTTGCTGTCTGTGCTTTGGATAAACAAGGATTTTTATGGTGTTTTTTTGGTGCTCTTTGTGATGTCCTATAGGTAAGTATATCACGCAAGTAGTTATAGTAGTAAGACGATTTGAATAGATAATTATATTTATAAATAGTATAAGACTAAGTAGCTATTCGTGTCTGTCTGTGCGGCCGCGTAGTTCTTCTTAATTTCATAATGTGGTTTTCTCAATCATTAATTTAGATAATTTAATCCAGAAGGCTTATGTGTCATCATCCTCTGCCTAGGCTCTTCCCAACTATGTTGGGGTCGGCTTCGAGTCTAACCAGATTCAGCTGAATACCAGTATTTTACATAAAGCGACTGCCTATCTCACCTCCACAACCCAGTAACTGGGTAACACGACACCCCTTGGTAAAGCCGACTCCCTTTCCCATTGTGACATTCTTACCTACGCCGACGACACATCACTGTTGACATCCGACGTGACCTGGGACAGGTCTAAACAAACCACTGAACTTACCTTGCGAACAATTATGGACTGACTTTCCACAAATCTTCTGACGCTTAATATCTCAAAGATCAAAGTAATTCAGTTTAAACCTCCAAATTCACCTAAACCGTCAATGAACTCGAATAAAATAATAGCACATATTTGTCAAGACGAGGAGTCTTGACAAATATGTGCTATTATTTTATTCGAGTTCATTGACGGTTTAGGTGAATTTGGAGGTTTAAACTGAATTACTCACAACTTCACTCAATACAAACAATCACAACTTTCTAATATTAACTATTGAAATACCAAGAGGTCCTTTAATGGGTTATAAATTTCATCATAAAAAAGTTTTTACAACTTTAAATCAGGTTCATAAAGTTTTAATTACATAATTAACTCTTAAGAGCGAAATCAATAAAACAAATTTATAATACCTAGATTATAAAATCATTTCTAATCGTTCGGGCAGAATATAAAATTAAAGTGTATTATGATCGTTCAATAACATTTTGATTAGAAGTTAAACGGTAAGTTTAGAACGACCACAAACGATACAAAATTGGCAGAGCGCGCTTACTCAAGCGATGACCGAGCTCACTCGCTTGTCTTGTGGAAGAGGCTCGCTCCGCTCGCTTTTCACTTGTGAAAATGCGCTCATATGGCTCATGACCTAGGAAGGCTCGCTTAGCTTGCTCGTTTTAAGAGTGGGCTTGCTCCAGTCGTTAACATTGTAGGGGGCTCGTTTTGCTCGCTCATCGCTTGAGTAAGCGATGAAACGACTGTGTACAGTCGTTTCTTCTTCTCTCGTCACGGAACGGTGCTCGTACACTGAGCTGAATTACGGAATCCGATCGTTGAGTTAGCTTAGCTTGATGTGACTGTAACCACCTCTCATTTGCAGGCATGGAACAAGCTTCGAATTTTCCAGATATTTTGGAAATGCTACCTCTGTCTAACCTTTCTTTTATTTTTATTTTTTTCGTTTATTTAAATTATCTATTTTCCCTTTCACTCTAACCCTATATTGACGAAATGTAAGTTATCCATAAAAGCAACAACATATATAATAATTAATTGCCGGCAATCTATACAATATCCATCTATGTATCTAGGGTAATTTATCACATAGCCAAGGTTACTCGCTTGTAACGTATTACTTACTGCGTCATATAGATTGTTTTGGTCAATACGGTAGTGGAATATTATTCGCTGATTTTGCTGTCTGTGCTTTGGATAAACAAGGATTTTTATGGTGTTTTTTTGGTGCTCTTTGTGATGTCCTATAGGTAAGTATATCACGCAAGTAGTTATAGTAGTAAGACGATTTGAATAGATAATTATATTTATAAATAGTATAAGACTAAGTAGCTATTCGTGTCTGTCTGTGCGGCCGCGTAGTTCTTCTTAATTTCATAATGTGGTTTTCTCAATCATTAATTTAGATAATTTAATCCAGAAGGCTTATGTGTCATCATCCTCTGCCTAGGCTCTTCCCAACTATGTTGGGGTCGGCTTCGAGTCTAACCAGATTCAGCTGAATACCAGTATTTTACATAAAGCGACTGCCTATCTCACCTCCACAACCCAGTAACTGGGTAACACGACACCCCTTGGTAAAGCCGACTCCCTTTCCCATTGTGACATTCTTACCTACGCCGACGACACATCACTGTTGACATCCGACGTGACCTGGGACAGGTCTAAACAAACCACTGAACTTACCTTGCGAACAATTATGGACTGACTTTCCACAAATCTTCTGACGCTTAATATCTCAAAGATCAAAGTAATTCAGTTTAAACCTCCAAATTCACCTAAACCGTCAATGAACTCGAATAAAATAATAGCACATATTTGTCAAGACTCCTCTCCTTGCAATTGCAAATGCCTTGACATAGTCCCAAGTATCAAATATCTAGGCGTTTATATCGACGAGAGACTGGATTGGCGCACCCATACTGATACTCTATGCTCCCGGCTTCGTAAACTAATTTATTTATTTAAAGAGCTCAGACATACGGCCGACATTGAAACAGCATCACTAATCAACCGTTCTCTGTGCGAGTCAATAATTACTTAATGCATCCCGGTATGAGGCGGTACCTTCAAAACAGTGATACTTAGGGTGGAACGAGCTCAGCGGGCTGTTCGCAAAGTTATTTATTTCCGCAAAAGGAACTACCCCGCAGCTCAGTTGTACTCAGAAGCCAAAGTACTAACGTATACGATATATAAAAATTATACGTTCTTCGCTCTATCTTACGCCAACATTCCACGATGCCACTAGATGGCAAGCTATGTCATCGGCGGGATGGCTTTCCTATCTGTGAGTCTGTCCAATGTCGTACTGCACTTGCGCGACGACACTATCGTGCCCAAAGCGCAGTAATGTATAATAAAATAAACAAAAAGCTTTCAATTTATAAGCTAACCCTACTTAAAGTCAAGCAGACTCTTAAGCCATGGCTACTCGTACTGTCGCTGAACTATGACGAAACAGAGAAAATTATCATATCTAACTCGTAACATTAAAATCCCTCCTTATCAATCATTGACACTCACACATGCACAAATATACACTCACCTACACACACACAAACACACATAGACACACATACATACACACACACACACACAAATATTTACGCTCACACTGAGACACAAACATACACACAAACTCAATACAGGCATCTTTTAACCGTTTTAGTTTATTTTACTTGTTTGTTGTTACCATATTCTTTTTATTTTTGTTAATCTTTTTGCTTAAGATTCTGTAATATCTCCTACTGGGAGAGAACACTGGCTCTTGTAACACAGGTTTATCACCTAACACAGGAGTCAGCGACTTCACACTATTTTGTAACCACTTTCTTGTGTAATAAAGTTTTTTTTTTATCCTGTTGTCAGACTTTCGGGCTTCTGACTCCCGTGACGACTGTCAAAGATTTACAGACGACAGGCGGGACCAACTGTTTAACGTGATTTCCGAGGCACGGAGGGATTTTGGCATGTAATGGATGGTCACCTATCCCCGGTCCTGCCTTGGCAAGTATTGCTTAACCTTGAAGAAAATATTGACCCGTGCGGCTGTATTATTTAGCCAGGAGTTCCTCAAAAAATCATAACTGTTTAGGGGTATGAGGAACAGGGTGTAAACTTTACTCATCCACCATAGAAAAGGGAGGATCCTCCGACCAGACGGGTGTCATGTCTGGCGGGCAACTGCCCAGAGGTTGAAGTCGGGAGCTTGTATATATGTCCACCGCGCGGTAAACTCTAATTGCGCGATGCAGGATTTGTGTGACGTCAGGATGTTGTGTGACGTCAGGACTTTGATGCGTAGTTCGCATGTGGCGATGTAAATGCCGCTACAACTATAATGTCAAAATCACTAAAGACAATATCCAAATATGCAATAATTAATTAAACATTATTTCAAGATACGATTTGAAGGTAATACCTGTGTGCTGGTTCACTGCCTGAGTAGTACACCTTCCCTACTCTATGGGCCACAGTGGCCAAGAGGCCGTTGACTGTAGTCGCCGCATCAGGGAAGCGACACTCTTACGCATGATTCCGAAAAAAAGTCGTCTATACGTGCCTCTGTGAACATCCCTGATGCGCTACAGTGTCGTAGGAACCCCAACAGCGCCCTATATGCGTTGTTGTACTGGATACGTAAAAATTAAAAACGTTAATAAATCGTTTGTCATGTCGCCATAGTAGTAGATTACGGCCGTGCGAAGCATGGCCCGAACGAGTCTATACATTTACTAATAATAAAGCTTTAGAGTTTGTTTGTTTGAACGCGCTAATCTCTATAACTACCAATAAAAAGAAAAAAGAAACTACTAATAAAAAGGAACAAAGAAATTACCAATAAAAAGAAAAAAGAAATTACCAATAAGAAGAAAAAAAGAAACTACCAATAAAAGTAAACAAAGAAATTACCAATAAAAAGAAAAAAAGAAATTACCAATAAAATGACAAATTCCTTTTGTACTTGATAGTCCAATTCTTAAGAAAGGCTGGCTATTTAACATCACGCTAGAGCCCGTAGGAGCTGAGCAAAAAAGAAAAAAAGTCAGAAAGAACGTTAAGCAAAAACGAAGTAAACGAGGGCGGGCGATGCGATGCGACGCGATGGGTCAAGGGAACAAGAAATTTCACGCGGACGAAGTAGCGGGTAGAAGCAAGTATTTTATAAATTCTTAAATCTCTCAAACCTAACATTTTTATTAATATTAGGTACTCTTATTTTGTGTTCAGGTTCCATAGACACAAGCCCATAACCGTATTTTTAGGGATCTGTGCTACATTAAAGGTAATAAAAATAAAATAAGGATTTTGATTTTCAGTTGAATGTGTTTTTTACACTGTTGAGTTTTATGTTGTACTTTCAGGATCCAAATTCAATAACTATAAAAGACAATAAGATAATAATGAAAGGAAGAAATTCTGTAACGAGTTTCAATATTAAGTAACGAGTCGCTTTTCTCCATTACCAATGCAATGGTTATTTTTACCTACATACCATAGAGCGTAATAAGTAGGTCAATGAGAAAAAAATTATGACATTGCAGATTTGTCCCATTAGGCATAGATTTGTTCGAAATTTAAAATTAATTTTATTAATCCCGTGTCCTATTGCACGGAACTTAAGGAATTTTAAATTTCGAGACATAAAACACGAAATGAGAATGTACAATAGTGTATGTTATGTTGCGTTACATTGAAGAAATCACCTTAAGTTATCATCATCATTATTTCAGCCAAAAGACGTCTACTGCTGGACATAGGCTCCCCCAAGTACCGCCACTTTGACCGGTTCTGTGCTTGTCGCATCCAGCGGATTCCTGCGGCCTTCACCAGGTCATCGGTCTACCTTGTCGGGCCTTCCATCGCTACGTCTTCCGGAACGCGGTGGGCACTCCAGAACCTTTCATCCATCGGTTCTGCGAGTTTCATCAATGTGCCCTGCCCACTGCCACTTAAGTGTGGCAATTCTTCGGGCTATGTCAGTTATCTTGGTTCTCCTGCGGATCTCTTCATTTCTAATTCCATCACGTAGGGAAACTACAAGGATAGCCCTCTCCATTGCCCTTTGGGTGATTTTCACCCAAAGGGCAATGGAGATTTTTTTATTTTTTGTGTGCGACCACGTTTCAGTGCCATAGGTCATCACCTCACTTGACCTAAGTAATGCTTAAGTAGAAATTGAAGTTCTTAAAACAGAAAGTGGGTGTAAGTCGAATTATGCAAAAAATATACAAATGCAAGTCGACTCAGATATTATGTTAATTCTTGTCATTTTGAGGTGATTAGGGTCTGTCTAAAGCACAGCAATAAGCGGATTATTATACTGGACATTTTTCTTCATAAAGCCTGAAAGCCAATGTGCGATTTTATTGCCATAAGTTGAAGCAATAATAAAAGTTGCACTGTCTAAACAGTGTTTAGATGATGCAAGTCATTTGTTGCTTCAATTTTCTTTTATATCTCAGGCAAGAAACTTACATCGTGTAAATGGGCTTCATCATCATCATTCATCATTTCAGCCGAAAGACGTCGACTACTGGACATAGGCCTTCCCCAAGCACCGCCATTTCGACCGATTCTGTGCTTCCCGCAGATTCCTGCGGCCTTCACAAAGTCATCGGTACACCTTATGGGAGGCCTGACTTACATGTGCGATTTAATTACCGGTGGCATATAATAATTTGAAGCAACAATAAAAGGTGCATCGTCTAAACAGTGTTTAGACGATGCAAGTCATTTTTTGCTTCAATTTTATTGCATGCCATACGCAAGAAACTTGTATCGTGTAAATGGGCCGCGACTCCATGCAATTTTACTGCAATAAACTAATAACATACATAATGAGAAAGGGACAATGTGAATGAAAAATCGGACCGCCATTGAAATACCTAGTGCCGTGACATTCTGGCTACTTATTGGAGATTTGAGTTAGTAACTGATTACTTTTGAGTAACTTCTGCCTGTGTGAGCTCAACAGACCCGTCGTGCTGTAAAAAACTGCTACAATTATCTGTCCCCAAGTTCATTAACTAATTTATTTTCTTCCCAATTAACGTGTCACCTACCTTTTTGTTCACCTTATTCAATCCCCAATTTCTATTCAATTCTTTGGCACGCTTTCTATACAGTTTTACCCTGTCTCCACCTCATTTAGGTCTTATACCAAAGATTAAACGAAGTACTACACTATTTGATGAAAACTAATTCATTTAACACTAAAACTGCGAGTAATTAATTATACACAAGTCCGCACCTCTAACTACCTACCTTTACTCGTTAAATAAAAGGGAAGACTCTGTAGGTATGAATTAGGGTTGTTACTGAACTTCACCTCCGCTACAGTAAATGCGGAACTTCCGCGATCATTCGTTCTAGGACGGAAATCAATTTGAGTAGCAATAGAAATTGAATTGTGTGCTATGTCCTATAATATATAAAAAACATAGAAAAACATCGTGAGGAAACCGGCCTGCATTTTTTTTTTTTGAGTTTGGGTAATTATCAAATAACTTCTCACGCTCTGGGCGGAGCGGGAGGGCGTGTCAGACTTTTACTGACTTCTAGGCTTCCTAGTTTCGGAGATAAAGGGGCGGGGAACGGAAAATTTTCATCTATTTTCTTAAATAACTAACTACTATTTACCATTTTTTTATTCGAACTCACGGAAACCTGAATGTAGTGCTTAAGGTACACACTGCTACGCGACGGTTATAGGGCTCATACAGAAGTATGGAAGAAAAAAACACACAGCGTCGATCCCGAATGAATTGTGATGAGGGCGATGTTCTGTTGGGCTGGTTGGAATAACCACCAACAGCCGCCATGACCCACGCATAATGTTCCACCTGAAGGACTTAGTGCAGAACCAAACCCTATAACGTAGAACATAGAAAGGCATGAATATGATGAGTTTGCCCCCGAATAGTTTTTTTTTTACACCGCCTCCGCTAATATGGCCTCTGTTACATCCCTAGCATAAATCGCAAGTCTCAGGGCGAAATAATCGTATTCTCGGTTCATTTGCCGCTTCCTGCGAGTAATTCGCTATCTCAGTAAAATCATCTGTAGGTATACTCCTTGATTTTATTCGAGGGAGACATTTTTAAGGGAAGACCCTTTTTATCTGGTCGACGCATGCTCGTGGTGTTAATATTTTAGGCATTATTTGTACTGGAATTCGGTGTTTTAGAGTTGGTGTATTTTTTTTGTAAGGTCAGGGAAATTTTGTGTATATCAAATAGAAACACAGCGTTAATTTTCCGTGTCATAGATTAAAACTGCGTTTCCACCAGAGATGAGCGAGGGTGCGTAGCGAGGGATGTGTGTGAAACTAACCAATAACAACGCTAGCTTAGCTCAAACTATGACAATGAAGTGTGTTATTGGCTAGTTTCACACATTTCCCTCGCTACGCATCCTCGCTCATCTCTGGTGGAAACGCATCATGTTTGTTAGGTAAATAAGTTTTATGTTGTTATCACTTTATTCGATTTTATTTTATTTTATTTTCTTAAGAGGCTTACAACAGCTAAAGCGCGGTCACTGTCGGACTGCATAGAAATGAAAGAGAAGCGCGATGACACGACGCAGGTAATTTATTGCAAAATATGAAGCAGTTAGCGATTTACAGAAAATCTATTGATTGGACTGGAAAATTAAAACACTATTATGCTAATATGTAGCTTGTAGAATAATCTGACAAAAAATCAGAATGATTGCATGTAAATTAATATGATTTTTAATCGTTAAAAGAAATTTTTAGAGGTATCTTCATGATTTTTTTCAATCGTATCAAATTAGTTGTATTATGTTTTCAACACACTATCATACTAGCATATATCCTGAAAAATATCATATATTTTTCTGATTTTGTTTACTGCAGTGGATCATATTCTTTTAGGCGTTATAAAACTTGCGTTTAGGCACGTTTAGGTCCTGTAGTCCCCTTAAAGTTATTGTTAAGTATGTTTGATCTCTGACTTGTTATTTGTTTATGAATTATGTTTATTTATGTAATACATATGATTAGTTTTATGATTAGTTTTATGATTAGTTTTATGATTAGTTTTATGATTAGTTTTATGCTTAGTTTTACCTGTTAATTACTGTCATTGGCGTAAGCCGTTGTAATTAATTATAATTAAATACAAAAAATTCAAAAGTCATTAATTCAAACTAGACTGAGAATCAGCACTTTTCGAACGTCAAAATTACATAAGACAGTCCCCCAAAACGCCCATCCTTCACCACTTCCTAGTGCGTTAGCTGGGAAGAAGAAGTGGCGCAACAAACTCCCCAGCAGCACAGCTGTCTGTTCAATTAGAAAGAAAAAAAATGATAACTGTCGGATAGTGGTGAACTGAGTGAAATGGGTTAGGTTAGGGAACTGTGATCAACCGCGCGCGAACCGAGTTGCTCGTAGCTGGGCAGGCTATTTAGTATTAGCGCAAGGTGCGTTACGTCGCAAGCAAGTTTGATACCAGTTCACAATTTATCAGTTTCCCACGAATATAGAAAATAAAATATCGAAAAATAATACTTTAAATTGTAAATGGATTGTTGCAGTTCACAATATTCTTCGACAGTTTATAATCTAACGGAAATAATACCTATAAATTAAAAACTAACGAAGTTCATAATTATACAGTGACATAGCCATTTCACTTGATTTCAAATAATGACAACTGTGATTTTAATATACGGACAATTTCACTATCTATGTTCTTCACACGCTAAGAATCTGCGTTCGTCCAACAATCTTCTCTACTCTGTTCTTCTCATACTTCTGACTCTATTCATTCTTCCTTTCATATTCAGTCTGAATGCGCTTCCTCTTGATATCAGTACGGCCACCAGTCGGTATGCATTTAAGCGGAATTTGCAATAGCATAGAGTCATCTCAATTACGTCTTTTCCTTTGAATTTGTTTCCTTATATACATATAGTAAATATGTACGTGTATTATAAGTTTATAAACTACTCGTATATATATGTACTTGTGTACCAATTTTATTTATAATTAATTGTTGTCTTTTTAATATTTTTTTATTATTATTATCTCCTCTCAATCAGAGCATCTGTCATCTAATCTCTTCACCACCCTTGGTTGACTGATAGAAACTGCCTAAGGCATTAACTGCGCCTTATTGTGTGCGAGAAATTAAAATAAAAAATAAAAAATTAAATTGCTAGTCAATTTGCCAAAAAAATAATTACCCTGTTACTAGCACCGGTAGCAGAACCACTTCTATCTCTACTCTACGATCTAGGTCTAGATCAAGATCTACTTCTACAATCGGTGACAAACAGATCGTGTATTGATCCCCAGACAATTTATGCACTAGTAACGTGAATCGACTCCCAGCATAAACTTATGAAGCTGGTTAGCAAGGAAATGCTATCAAAAATATTTCAAAAAATATATCTTCCTGGTCATATTTCGCAAAACTTTGCCTATTAAAAGTTCCACAACCATACTTTAGTTACCAGCAGGCGATCGTAAACATCGACGTATCCCTACAAAATATTTCACAGACAGCAACTATCCTCATTTTTTAGTAGTCTATTTAATTTATTGTGCTGTAAATCTAATGTCAACACTTCAACATGACTGGTTGTTTACAAAAGCTAACTTACAATTTAAAAGCAAGCAGATAAAATATGTAAAGGTGTGTCCAAGCATTGAGCGGCAATTGTGCGCTGCTGTCGCGCGCGGCCTTCCGTGCTGTGTTTGGACGACTGCCGCGCGCGAACGATTCTGTCTACCTACCGCACACAAACATTTTTAGGAAACATTCGTCACTAATTGTATCTGGACGTATTACGTAGGCAGATTGATAGTGCGTGGCGTGTCGCGGATGTGCCGCGCAATACTGCCGCGCAAACATTCGTCGGTTTGGTCCTAACTAGAGCGCGGCAGAAATGTGTCCTGCAAACGCCGCGTGTTGCTGCCGCGCTCTTGCCGCTCAATGTTTGAACACACCTTTAGGTACATTAATCTTTTTCCACTTTTCTTATATACCTGTGACTTGTTACTGGCCTCCCATACCAACCGGCCTATTTTGTAAAAAGCTGACCGAGAAAAATTTGATGAAGTGATCTTGAAGGGAGCTGTCAACATTGGTAAGCCCTAGCGTCAGGAGGCATGACAGCTCACCTCACTTAAGTTTTCACGGTGAAATTTTAAAAGCCAATTAATTTTAAAAGAGTAACCGCAGATTTACTGCCCGGCTCTTCTCCATTGGAAACGACCATTCGGAACTCTGCACCTAGGTCTATTAAAAATAAATTTGAATTCTGAATTCTTCGAAAGAAAAGAAAGAAAGAAAAAGTGTTTATTCTGCACAAACCAAACGCACATTACAAATAAAAAAAAACAAAACAATACCACTTTACAGATGAGCCAAAAGCCTCGTATCCATTATTGACAACAGAAAAGTTTGACAAATTTGATCTATTCCCTGCTGTCAGGGTCAGAGGCCAAAGACAATTACATAATGTGTTGCGACATTTACAAAATGAAAACAAACAATCAAACCTACAAAATACTGATCTTATGAGCTTTTACAAAGTCAATAAATAACCAGCCAGCAAGATTGGCCCAGCCCTGAATATCCCACTGCCTCTTTTGAACTATGCCACTAGCCAGTAGCGGATCCAGGGCGGATCCCCAAAATCGTTTGAGTTAGTCCGTGATAAATCTAATTATAATCTATCTATACACGTTAAATTAGAATAATATCAAGTTCACTTTAACTTGATATATTATTCTAATTTGACGTTTTAGTTATGTACAATTGTTGTCGTTAATTATCCCTTAAAATATCATAATTATGTAAGTATTATGTTTTCAAGTTTTTTTATATAAGATGTTTTGTTTACGTGACGAATTTTGAATCCCCGCTCCACTCATTCTGCCACACACGCTGCCGCGCTGGCCGGTTTGGCCGCCATGTATATTCACCGAGATATCTCTACAATCTAACGAAGTTATTGAGGAATTTGTGAAAAGTAATCCGAGGAGTCTTATAAAATGTTGTGTACTTTTTTTAGTATTTACTTTGCTAAAACCTACCCTCAGCGGGGTCAAGCCCCTCCCAAGGACAATCCTGGATACGCCACTGCCGCTAGCCACGTTTAAAGGACCGAGACTAGCCAATCATAGCTCGATTAAACAGTCAATAAACTACGAAATACACTCCTGTATACCTACAATACTTATAATATTTATATAATTTTAATATTTATATATCCTTCGCATTAATAACTTGCAATAAGACAACTATAATACAACCGGGAAACAAATCAAAGCCCTTTTTACTAACAAACATACTCCCTATTTACTAAGGAATGGCCCCGATACTCCCTGATATATCGTCGAACTTTTTATAGCGTTCTTAGTGGCCAAAGTTTGTGGAAAATGCGAAAAAAATGTGTTTTCTCCATATGGTGCCTTTGAAGGGGAGTTTTACGTGTTAAGGGGGTGACACACATACTTCACGTTTGCCTCGTTTTTACGCCACGCTATGTGTAGACTAGTACTTAAAGTCTTATTTACGCTGTACACTTTAATTGCCAGTGGCATACCATGACAAGAACAAGAAACGCTGCGGCAAAGCTCCTATGGACCCCGAAGCGAGCTTGCGTGCCGCAAAGCCAAACACACCGGTGTACATTTCCCGCCTGCACTACACCACTAAGGCGGAGGACATCGTGGAGTACGTGCGTCAAAAGACGAGGTACACACCGAGGGTGCAGTTACTAGAATCGCACCGAAACGTCAACTTCAAGGCGTTCGTCGTGCGTGTACCGAACTGCTATCTGCCCCTCCTCATGGAAGAAGACTTTTGGCCGCAAGACGTGGTGTTCCGTCGCTTCCGCGGACAAGTTCCACACGACAGCACAAAGTCAAGTGTAAAGTGAAGTGCTACTAACATAGTCTAAGCCTTATTTATTAACACAAGTTTTTGTTTATATTAAAATATGTATGTTTAGGTTAAGGTATTTTTCTATGGGCCTGTGTCGCCTGAAATAAATGATATTATTATTATACCATACGTTGACGGAACGATAAAGATATATAGATATATCGTTTATTTAGTGCACACAAAAGACATAGCACAAAATACAAAAACACGATTAAATAATAACTCAATACATGAATATACTCGTAGCTATAAGGTGCCAATATACAAAAAAATAAAATAAAGAAGAAAATAAACAAATTGTGATGACTATTGGCTAAGAAGACACTTTAAAAGTTGCACCGTCTAAACAGTTAGACAACGTAAGTATTTTGTTGCTTCAATTTTATTGTATGCCACAGGCAAGAATCTTGGATCGTGTAAATGGGGCTAAAGTAAAATAAAATCCCTGTAAGATAGGAATTTATATTCATGGCCTTTTTTTTTTTTTTTTGAGGATCGGAAATTATCAAATAACTTCTCCCGCTCTGGGTGGAGCGGGAGGGCGTGTCAGACTTTTACTGACTAAAACCCACCCGTGTTCCTTCCGTTGCCTGTGTGCCGAGGTCGCGATATCCCTTTCAGACAAACCCGTAACCCCGGCAGGCATTTGCCCTTCCGGACCCCTTCAGTTGGTGCTGACATCTCTTTGAGGCGTCGCGGTATTCCTATCACTCATTAATACTATAGATAGTGGATACTTTTCCCTTACATCCCTATTTATTTATCTGTTCTCCTAAAAACATGGGTATTTGTCATATTCCCGAGAGTACGCCTTTTTTTTTTGCGTGGGATGTTATCAAACAGCTTCTCCCGCTCTGGGCGGAGCGGGAGGGCGTGTCAGACTCTTACTGACTAAAACCCACCCGTGTTCCTTCAGTTGCCTGAGACATTTTGTGTATACACCTTAACAAATAGGCAGTATAATTGTAAAGTTTAATGCCTGCTTGGTTTTGCACTAACTTCTGAGTTGGTTGATATTTGGTTGATTTGGTATTATATTAGACTGGTTTAATGATACGAAATAATATTGTTTAAAAGTTATATTGAATATTGGTTAAATATATTTAGTGGTAAATCTAAGCTAAATTAACACTAAGATGGTTTGATTTGGTTTGGTTTGAGTTACACGGTTGGTATCCGAATATGTACTAACTGGTAATAGTTGTGATACATGCATTTATGGAAATGCACGCAGGCAAAAGTGCTGAGCTGTTCGGTTGCAAATATTGCACCGAACAATAATTGTGAGACTAAAGGCAAGATTCATAGACCGTACTTTGATCTTAATTTACAAGTTAAGAACAAACTCCTAAGATAAAAAAAAAAAATATCCGCACGCGTCGAACATATATAATCTCCTTCTTTTTGGAAGTCGGTTATAAATCATTAGTCGTACGTATAACATGAATTGCGCAACAGCACTAATAGAAAATGTAGAAATCTTCACAGGTAGGTACATAAACTCAACCTTCCTTTAATAAAGCAGGTACCTTGGTAATATCATTAATAGATAATCAACTTACGTGGAAGCCTCACTTAGAAGACTTATGTAAAAAACTTAGCAAATCCGCTTACGCTCTCTATCAGCTCTCAAAGAAGGTTAACAGTCAGGCTCTTTTAACAGCCTATCATGGACTAGGTGCCTCTGTTTTACGATATGGCATTATTTTCTGGGGGCAGTCTACTGATAGAGAACTGGTGTTTAAGTTACAAAAGCGATGCATCAGGTCAATGTGCAGTCTGAAGATGACTGATACCTTTAAGTCCCTAAAGATTTTAACCTTGCCTTCTTTATGTATATTGGAAACGGCCTTGTTTGTGAAATGTAGCCCACAATTATTTCAAAAATTATCGGAAGTCAGATAAAATCCAATACGGACACAGTACGTGAATAAATTATGTCAAGTGAAATGTAAAACTGCACTAATGCAAAAAAGTGTTTTTGGTATTGCCCTTCGCATATATAATAAAGTTCCAAATGTTATTAAAAATATGACGATACATTTATGAATATTAAGATACATTTTTCTAAAACTGTAACGATTTGCATACCCATGTCGGTAAAATGTGGAGAACCTAATTATAAGGAAACAACAACTATGTATTATGTACCCATGTTTGCAAAGAAATAAATGTTTATGATTATGATTATGATTATGACCATTACCACAGAATAGTACAGAAAGTCGGCTCCATACAACGAGCGGAAACACATGCACACATAGACACGCTTCACGTACAGCGAGTGCAAGCGCACTTGTGGATAACGCCGCCCGACGACGTACCTATAGTCTGTTCCAAAAGTATCTGAAGAAAATGTAAACAAATGAATCAGGAAACGTACCTGTGCATGCCAATTTGTACTTTCACTAACAAATTACCACCCGCAATTCTAATTTTAAATCACCTATTCAATTGAATGCTTTGATTTGATTGAATTGTTTTTCAATTGACTATTTTATTGATAATTGTATAACCTCAATTTTCGACGATGATTTTCCAATTACAATTTAATAATGTCATTTAAACAATACTTTTTGGAGAAAGTGGTGTGTTCGGTTTTTGACCAACCTTTTTAAGAAAATATTTGCTGGCGACTTCTGAACCTTAGAATGTTGAAAGTAAAGTAAGTATTTGTGGGTGGAAATCGTTCGTTCCTACTTTCTCCAAGAAAGCAATTGAGCACCACCTACCTTGTCTCAACTCCCGGGTCAGCAGGAGAGCTTCAGCGTGCACTGCACTTCACAGATAGGCAGTTTAGATGTACTCTGGGTTCAAAGGTCTCGAAGATTGCACACCGCACGGTAGTGAGTCCACAAATACTACAGATGCTAAAACGTTAGCTTGAAACACGATCACAACAAGAGAGGAAGAAACGTTCATTCAGCTCAAGGCGCAAAATCGTACTATTCGCCACGGATGCATATCTCCGCGACGTAGGTCGTGAGCAGGTTCGGTGATGATTTACCAACTACCCTCAATTCAATAATAAGGATCGAACATGGTGAGATATAAAGTTGAAACCTTCTAAATACAAATGAATGTAAAATTGAATGAATGAATTCCCTTAATTGATTATGTAAGAATTATTGATTTATTCTTTATTGGAATAATAAATGTGTACAAGCAAAGTGAAGCACTGACTAGGTAAAAACACCTGTGTTGCAGGGGCCAGTAGGTTCTGGATTTTATGCAAAACACATCGTTTGAATTAACTTTACGACAAACAAAAAATTATAATTGAAATAGCAAAAAGAATTTACCCTGAACAGGGTTTGTTTTGACTTTCATCAGATAGTTTTAAAACAGACATTTCGCGTCTATGCGAGCATGCCCCGTGTTTTCGTTCGCTGGATGCAGTTACCCTTCTGTACCATTCTGTGCCATTATGTTCATAAAACCGGTCTTATCACCTCTATCTTAGATCCTCAATCTCTGATAAGATCACAAAGTGTTCTTATGAGAGGACCTTCGCAATGACTTTCCTTTACTTGGCAGGACCATGATCAGCAGAAAAAATCTGCTTCAAATTATACAAAATATTCGTTGGATTAATTTTGTAAAATTAAAAAAAAATGTATTTCACTTTATGGTAATACATTAATTCTTATGTGGTAAAACAAAGGCCAAGGTCAAACCAACAATTTTCCAATGAAGTTTTTCAGTCTCATAACAAGAAAAAATTAAGTTCATTTATGTGAGTCATTGACGTGGACCCTTTGAGGTTGGGAAATTATCAAATAACTTCTCCCGCTCTGGGCGGAGCGGAAGGGCATGTCAGACTTTTACTGACTAAAACCCACCCGTGTTCCTTCCGTTGCCTGTGTGCCGGGGTCGCGATATCCCTTTCGGACAAACCCGCAACCCCGGCAGGACAAACCCGCAACCCCGGCAGGACAAACCCGCAACCCCGGCAGATTGACGTGGACCCTGTATTTATCTTTATGCCGGATACAGATCGGTTGGAATTATTTCGTCTATTTGTTGTGCTACATTTCCAATTGCATTGCATATGACGGCTCATTATTATCTGCCCCCGACATTAAATTAGCAAACGCAAAAAAAAGTTTTCAAATGAATAAAGTTTAATTTAGATTACTTTTTAGACGTTGTCAGCTCTTTATGAGTTAAGATAATAAGCTTGCTTTATACGGGCCATTTAGGTACATTGTAAAATGGCATAAAGCTTTGTTCAGACTAGCGCGACTCGACACCGGTTATTGTTATACCGTGAAGTTGTCTTAGAAATTGTATTGTTTGAGTCGCGTCGCGGCGTGGCGTCGCGCTGGTCTGCACGAGCCTTTATTCAATGCCACAATTTGAGAAAGAGGCATATTATGTTCATCAGTAGAGTTCAAAACTTTTTGATGACGAACTGGACAAAAATCACAGATATTTCATCTATCTATCCTTTTCACAACAAAATTAGGCCTTGGCGAAAGAAATTCAATTACCGAAAACTTTCTAGGCATCTTAAGAAAAAAATTAAACTTTCCCAAATTATTACCGAACACCATCTTTTAATCTCGATTTTTCCTACTGACGGTGCCAACACGTCCGATATTGAATTTATCAGCTTTTATAATCCAATTTATGGGTTGACCTAAAAATAATCTTGATGGCTTATTATCACAGGAAAAAAATCTACTTGTTGAAAAATTCTATTACCTACCGTATTTTTGCGAGAATCCGTTAAGAATTTTTAGTGGACCAAAAATAAGTTGCTTTTATGTGTTTTATATAATTGAAACCTTGTCAAGTGTCGGTTTGTCATAACAATATTACTTACGTGATTTTTTTTTAAATGACCATTTATTTTTTGCTGCCAAAGCATAGTTTTGTACTGTTACAGTCAACCTCACATCAGTGGCATCGATTGACAGCGTCGGCGACTTGTGTAGTGCAAGTGTTAGGCCGCGCAGTTTGAACACGAATTTGTATCTCACGTAAAAATATGATCGTGGTCGTAAGAATTGAGTGCGCACACTAAATACATTTTTCTCTGTCTAATAGTGATCCGGTGATGTCGCATCGAACGCACGAAAAATCCCAACAAGTTCGGATTGTTCTCGGACGTCGGAACTGCACGTACGTATTATACCTACGACTCAGGATCGTTCGTGCGTGTTCGTGTGTTCGCACGAGTAAAATTCGTATGAAAACGTGTCCAAAGTGCGCACGGCCTTACCCATGCGGTTGAGTGTACGCATGAGGCAAATGGCCACAAATCAAATATACAACTGTTATTGATAACATCACAAAGTAGGTAGGTACGGTAGTTAATGAATTAAACGCCAATCCAGTTATACGGAGGTTTTAAGGCCGAGATCTATAAACGTTACTAACCTAGTGCTTTTACTTAAGCTTGGTCTCGTCTCTATCTTGCAGCTTGACAGTTGTGTGACAGTGACAGGAATAACGCTTAGCGTTCCTACTAAGTAAAGGTAAGTTTTCCTAGAAGAGCGGTGGCCACCACATAGCGTCTGCAATTTACTGCGCATGACGTCACTGAAACGTTATTTATGAAAGAAAGTTGGTGTGTTTTCTTAGAGAGCGTTTTTGACATCGTGAAGACAAACCCTACTGCCCGAAGATTTAATTCGCTAGATTTGCCCTCACCGTACCTACTCAGTCACGCGAAAAAGTTTCCATACTGAGAAGAGTGAGCTCACACATTATTAAATAGCGTTTCCATAACAATAAAGTCAAGTCACTGCATCATTGTGTGTCATCTTTTATCGGGTGGCCGCGGCGGGGCGAATCTAACGATTGTAATCTTTGCCGCTGCCATCATTTTCATGACAGCTGTCATTGCTGCCACTGCTCTTTTAGGTAACCGTAGCTTAACGTTTATAGAACTCGGTCTTAAGTGACAGATTAATATTGAAGACTAGAAAGCAAGGCAGAGATGAGGCTGCCATCAAAGAAATCAAGCGATGCTCACTTCTTCTTCTTTTCTTGTGGTTGTTGACTAATCTGGTGTCAGAGTTTTAAAGCCGTCCATGGGCCTCTGACTTGACTTCACATGCCATCAAGAAATATCTGTCAGGCATGCCGGTTTCCTCACGATGTTTTCCTTTAACGTTTTCAATGCAAGTGATAATTACACAATACCCACATGAATTCGTAAAGTCAGAGGTGCGTGCCTTGGGTTCGAGCTCGAGACCTATGACTTGGCAGTCCGACGGTCACACCACGGCTATTACTGCTACACTCAGTATCTGAAATGTATTTTCTATGTTCCGAACTATCCACGTAGAAAGTCACGAAAAACATTACCTTCTTAAATCCATTGCATTCGAAGAAGAGGAAAATGGTCACACAAATGTATTCTCAATTTCGCATTTGCAAGGTATCCTGTCGCAGTCAAAACTCTCAGCCGGGTAAAAGTATTTTTTGTCTGCAAAACGTGCATAAGTACTTTTGACCGGTTAATCTTTTGGAGACTTTTCAGATTTTTTTTGCAAGTCTATATTATCCTGCTGTTGGGCAAAAGCCTCTCTACTTTCATTCCGCCTCTTTCTGTCCAGAGCTGCCAAAAACAATCTTTGTTAAAGGAATTCAGTTCATTCCACCATCTCGTCTGGACCTGCCACGATGTCGCTTGCCATTAAGAGGAACTTATAGGAAAGGATTTCGGTGGCCCTTTTAAAAACGACTTTTATTTTTGACGTGATTCTAGACAATTTCTAAGGCATTCCGTAACTATTTTCACTAAAGTAACAAGTCAAAAGCACTTTGGATTGGGTAGAATTTCCTAGCAATTACTATTTACTTCTCTTCCTTCCGTTTGGTTAGTGACTAACCTGGTGTATTTACTTGGAAACCTTTTAGATAGGTAGGCTATTTTAAAAATGTTTATTTTATCGTGATTCCTAATAATTGTTGAGGCGTTCCGTAACCATGTTTTCAAAAAACACATTCTAGGCTAGGGAATATTATAAACATACGGATTTTGACTGTCAATCAATCTGCCTAGCCTTTTCCCAACTATGTTGGGGTCGGTTTCTAGTCTAATTGGATAAAGCTGAGTGCCAGTGTTTTACATGAAGTGACTGGCTATCTGACCTCCACAATCCAGTAACTGAGTAATAAGATACCCTTTGGTAATATTGGTTGTCAGACGTCGTAATGACTGTCAAAGATCCACGAACGTCAGACGGGACCAACGGCTTAACGTGCTTTCCGAGGTACGGAGGAGTCTCGGTATGTAAAGATGGTCCACGGACCAACTATGGGAAGTGTGGCTTATCCTGATAGATCGACCCGTGCGGCCCTTACTACGTTAAAAGTCAAAAGCACTTTTCACTGGTTAATATTTTTGACTGTAACATCCTCCAATTTGCCAGATTCCCCTTGTTTTTGACGACAGCTCGGTTTTTCCCGTTGATCCCTGTGTAAGGGAAAATGGAATGTACATGCCAGCTGTTTAATCCAGTTTAATTTGCAATTTGTAAGAGGTTAGCAATTCGTTGAAGATTTGAAGATTGGGGCTGCCGGTGGCGTGTTTTGTGTTATGTTTGATCATGGTGTAATCGTACACTGTTTGGGCTTATTTTGAACGGTTTATGTAGCTCTCTTAATTGATATATTCTTTGTCGTTTGCGTGTATTTTGCATTTCATCTTTTCTTATAAAGAGAAATGATTGGATGTTTTGTATATCTGTATGTTTGTAACAAGTAATGAATAAACTCAAGAAATACTTAACTGATTTAAATAATTAAAATTCAAGAAATACTTAACCGATTTAAATAATTCTTTCGCTTATAGAAAGCTACATTATCAGCATAAGCGTATTTTTTTAAATTAAGAGGTCCCTGCGCCCACGCCAAAAGCCCACGCGGCTATATGTCTAACTATTATAATAATTTGTCAAACTATTATTTTAATTTTGTTATTTTTAATTTGTATGTTTTATTATTTTTATTCTTTTTTTATGGGTCTGCATTTATTTTTTTACTTATTATAGTTAAGTCACAATAACCGTTTTTGTTCAAATTAGTCGTAGAGAAACGGGTAGAATTGAAAGATGACGATATTCGCATCATGATATTAATCCTTAACCAACTAAATAGTTTCATGATCAAGGTAGATTATATTATCACGCTATGACCCTTAGGAGCCGAGAAAAAGTAAAAAAGTTACAAAGAACGCTAAGCGAAAACTCTTCCACTTTGCAATCGCCATTTTGTAGGTATGATTGTTTGTTTTCATTTGATAATGTCGCAACGCATTACGCAATTATTGTAAATTTTATTATATTTTTCTTTATGGCAATGGTGCTGATGTCGACAATTCTACCAATGTCAGATTTATTGTAAATTGTCTTTGGCCTCTGGCCCTGACAGCAAGTAATTGACAAAATTTGTCAAAGTTTTCTGTTTTGAATATTGAATACGAGGGTTTTGGCTAATTTGTAATTTGTGTTTTAGTAATGTGCGTTTAGTTTGTGCAGAAAAAACACTTTTTCTTTCTTTTCTTCTTTTCTTTCTTTTCTTTCTTTTCTTTCTTTTCTTTCTTTTCTTTCTTTTCTTTCTTTTCTTTCTTTTCTTTCTAAAACGAAGTAACAGCGCAAGTAACGGCTGTGATTTGTATCTACAGATGACAGCCGGTACTAACAGTTTTGACAGTTGTTACGAGTCGTCAGAACCCCGAAAGTCTGACAACCAGTCTTACCAAGGGGTATCGTATTACCCCGTTACTGGGTTGTGGAGGTCAGATAGGCAGTCAGTCCATGTAAAGTACTGGTATTCAGCTGCATCCGGTTAGACTGGAAGCCAACCCCAAGATAGTTGGGAAAAGGCTAGGCAGATTGATTTTTGTCTGACACGATTGGAGAAAGTTATGAACGCTACGGATAATGCAGGACGTCCTGGGTTCATTGGTTGCCCTGGTAGATTGATTGAGAGATCGTTGACGAGTCAGTTTGACCACGTCACAATTTGCTTCGTACAATGTGGGAAGGATCTAAGTATAATAGGCTGTCTGCCGACTGTAGTTTGGTAACATTCTAGAAGCAGAATGGTATCAATCAACCGCCCATCAATCTGTGACAATAACAGCGCCTTTATGTCGTAGCGCTAAGGGCGCTTTTTGCAGAGCAAGTGTTACCACGAAAAAAAAAACGGTTGGTAAATTATAGATCCCCAGCTTACTACACAATTTTGTTCTTTCCCAAACATAACAATTCATCAAGCCACATCTGCTTTAATTTTATGAACTCCTATGCAATGAAGGCACAGATGTACTAAAACGTCTCTATTATATAGAAGCATTATCATTTGGAAGGAAGACGGACCCCCTACATTATGTGGGTGGCCATTTTCTGGTCAATGCTTAAGGCGGATATGGGGTGGAGTGTGGTACAAGGGATAAGGTGCTGTAATGAAGTTGTCTGCCAAAAAGAACTTTACATCATGCCGGCTGGCAGAAAAATGATTCTGGTTGCATTCGAGAACTCAAGCAAAATTAGAATAAGTTTCAAAAAGGTAAAAAGAACGGTTTGTTTTAACATAAGACCTTATTGTTTTAGGCGATAAAAGGGAACACGTCCTGTTGAAATCAATCTGCCTAGCCATTTCCCAACTATGTTGGGGTCGGCTTCAAATCTAACCCTATGACATTATTATTATACCTTTTTACCACGGTAGTTTTATTATTTATTTATTTATTAAAACTGTATAAAAATACTGTACAAAGGCGGACTTAATGCCTGAGACATTAACCTTAGGGTGATGCAGAGACAAAACATGGCAGGTGCAACATAATTGATATGTAGCTAGAAAAATAATAAATAATATAAATAAATAAATAATAATTATAAATAAAATAATTACATATATATTAATATAGTTTGCTTTTTTTTCTTATAGATAAATAAATAGGTAGAGGAGAAAACGAATCCAGCAAATCAGCGCTGGGATGATTCTGCCAACTTCTTACGAATATGCTCACGTGCCTTCACTATAAAATATAGCCGGCTTGTTGCCATCCTGGTGTTCAGAGGGAGCGCATTCCAAAGAAAGACAGCCTGGACGAAGAAAGAGGAGTGAAGGAAACCAGAGCGATGAGGAGGACATCGTAGAAGGCGATTGTTGGTGGAACGAAGATTCTACGTAACGTATTTCGTTTCCATGGGATAATTTCCGACCGCCACGCGGACGAAGCCGAAAGCAAAAGCTAGTAGATAATAATATACTCGCTAAAGCTTTTCCCTTACAACTCAACAGTAATATCGCAACGTCAACCGATGGATCGCTATGGGCTCTATACACATGATCGTGATCGCATCCATTTATTTTACATCATGACTTGTGAACTATGCCTTACAATCACGGCCCATTTATTACTATTACAGTTGTCCCTTCGATGGCGATGTATTTGTTGCAAAGTTTTGTTGGATTGGAATGAATGTTTTGACAGTGAATTTGTTTTTATCAGGATTGTCAGAAGTAATATAGTGAATGAAAGAAGAAAATAGTGGTACTTTTAAAGTCGCTAAGATACCGCATATTGAAAACCACTTGTGCTGGTACGGACTTGTGATGAGGCGAGATTATGACCATATGACTAAAAGAGTCATGAATATAGAAGACGGAAAGAGTTGCCGTGGAAGACCACCAATAACTTGACTACGAACTATAAAAAACGATATGATACCGAGCAACACAACAAAAGAGACAAGCAAATACCGTACGGTGTGGCGCAGAAGTAGTACTAGAAGGGCTGACCCCAAATGAATTGGGATAATAGCCAGAAGAAAGAAGAAAAAGATTGTCAGAAGTAAAGCTCTGGTCCTTTGATCAAGAAAACATTTGTTACATATAACATAACATCATATCTATAATCGCCGAAGGGATACGCAGAGGTGTGTTTGTGCTGGGCACAAACGCAGACGAGTCCCTACCCCCTTATTACAACACAAGGTTTTTCGTGAGACCAAGTTTAAACCAAGGAGGCCAGTTTTTGTAGTATGATAACAAAGATAGAAATACAGTTCTTTATTCAAAACTGACAACTTAGTCCGGTGTCATAGTTGTTAAAAGAACTAGGCTATTTTTTTTTACCTTTTTGCGAATTAAGTTTGAAATACAAAAACGATTGCAAATGAGTAACGTTAGATCGCATTTTGTAAAAAGACGGTTGCTGTCCCCCTATAATCTTTGGAAACTATATGTGTGAAAATCATGTAATGTTATATTATTTACCGATGCCAAACACATCCTTGATGAAAGGCATGGCAAAATATGCCAAACAAAATCTTTCAGTTATGCACACTCGTGTAATTTCTTCTTCTTTCTCGAACCATTCTTGTATAATAAGCTAATTAACATCCCTAAGGTGGGAGCAAGCGAGTTTAATTGTTATTGTACCATATTTTAATTGCATCGTTTAGGATATGTATTGCACAAGTGTTGCTCACGCGAAATTATTGAAACTTATGGGCCGTCAATTTTATTGCGTGAAAATAATGTCGTTTCAGCGGAAGGGCTGATTCAATCACATAGCGCAATATAAATATTGTAGGTGTTAAGAGGTTAAGTATTTGGCAGCCCCTATGGGCTGCCAAATACGTAACCTCTAAATATCACAGTCACTACATATTTGATAACTCTTTACTATCAAGGAACCAAGAAGTTGTTGACCCCCTCAGATAGATTATCTCTACTAACTACTTATCTCTCTGCTGCTTCTACATACCATCAACCGTACTTGCACCGCATTCACTCCACCAACCCCTCACATACAATACGGCTGTTGAATCATACCTGGTTTGAACATGGGCTCTCCAAACTTTCACTCATATACACTCACCCACACACGCCTCATGCCACCATTTAGTGCCTAAAAAAAATTATTGCTTATTTATTTATACTTTATAATATTGTACACCAGATTATACATTACATAAAGAAAAAGTAATACACTATAAAATACACAATGGGCGGCCTTATCGCTTACTGCGATCTCTTCCAGGCAACCTTGGATTGCTTCTACGCAAAGTTCGGACCGCATCTCTTTCATATACTCTTTCCAGAATTATATTTCCACTTTTTTATTTTTATTTTATTATGTTTCTTAATTCAACCTTGGATATATCGTATCCTGCATTGTTATTATCGTCTAAATCACAGGCATCCCGCTGGAGGTCTTGGTTTTCTACCTGAGGCACCAGTCTCTCACAAAGTAAGCTTCTTATTCGTGCACTACTGTCAAAGTCAAGCATTAAGTAGGCTAGATAACTTGTCTAAAGAAAATAAACGTTTTTATTAAAATATAATATTCGTCTTACAGAAAGTTGTAGCTTGCTCTCATTTTACCGTCACTGGTCCCAAAAATAGACATACAATTTATTTTTATTATTAATATTAAAAACTGTATTTCAATCTATATTTCGTCGACCTTTCCCGAAACGAGATCCCTTTAATACAGTAATAAGAGTTGCGTTAGTAGGGATGTCAAAAACAAGGATAGATTTATAAATTCGTTTTCTTCTTAAAATAAATAATTTAGGTTAATTTTATAGCTGTGTTGATGTCTGTGTACTTTCGCTTAGGTACACAGACACCATAATCAGCCTATAATGTTCCCGCTCCTGGGATACAGGCCTCCTCTCTGTGGACCATAATTCACCACGCGGGCCCAGTACGGGTTGGCGAATGTCACATATCTTCGAATTTTTGTTTTTAGGACATGCCGGTTTCCACACGATGTTTTCCTTCACCGTTTTGTGGTCGGCTTGCGAGTTGTTGGTCGTGAGTTAGAACCCAGGCAGGCACTTTACTTTGTGTAAATATTTAATTTCATCACCACTGCTCTCAAAACTTCCCTTAACTGATGGGTAAATATAACATGTTCATAGTATGACCTAATTTATTACCAATTTTTTACTTTATTTACTGTTATTTTTTCACTTTGCAATCAGCATTTTGTAGGTTTGATTGTTCGGTTTCATTTTGTAAATGTCGCAACACATTATGTAATTATAGTAAATTGTCTTTGGCCTCTAATTAACCTGACAGCAAGCAATTGATAAAATTTGTCAAACTTTTCTGTCGATTCTAGGATATGGATACGAGGATTTTGGCTAATTTGTAAAGTGGTATTGTTTTGTTTTTTTTTTTTTTTGTAATATGCGTTTAGTTTGTGCAGAATAAGCACTTTTTCTTTCTTTCTAGTTTTGCTCTTGCTGGGAAAACTGAGGGTAGTGTATTGTATAAGGGAGATAATTATCAGATAGACAGTTTTATGAAAATAAAAATGAAATGTTTCCTGTCTAAACCAATAACTCAAGCAACTCAATTAAATATGTAGCGTCTGAAGTGATAAATAACTGAGAACCCATATTTACCATAATGCACAGTTTTTTTAGCCTGTATTTTGTTCCACTGCTGGGCAAAGGCCTCCTCTTTTTTCTAGCGCGATCTCTGGCCATGTTGGCCACACAATCATTTTCAGATCGTTACACCATCTACGCCGTCCTCTACCTCGACGACAATGTCTTCCTTTAGGCGTCTATTTAGTGACGATCTTTGCCCATCTCTCCGGGTGCATTCGTGCAATGTGTCCGGCCCACTTCCACTTCAGACTGGCTGTTTTTTCACAAAAATCCGTTACTTGGGTTATGATACACATACAATGCACATTATGCAATAGTAAATTGGCTTCTATTCAAAATGGTCTGTGGCAGCCCTATTTCTTAATAAGACTTTTCGCGTTATACCCTTATATATTTCGGGAGATTAAATCGCTTTTCGCATCTTATCAATCGATTCTATTCGTTCGCACATCGAGAAAATTGGTGCATGACTTGCGATCGAGAACATTCTTGTATATTCTTTTACTAGCGATCCGCCCCTGATTTGCAAGGTTTTTACGACTTGCCAAAACATTGAGATTTCTTGTATCCTATACTATTAAACGAGCAATATTTGTGTATACAACCTACGAAAAATTTCAACGCTGTACGGCTCAGAATCACGTACTGATTCCATGGTAATAGTTTTCGAGTCGATGATTCTAACGATTTAGATGAAAGTTGCAATAAAGGAGTTCACGGGGGGCGAAAAATCGATCTAGCTAGGTCTTATACCTGAGAAAATTCGTTTTCTCCGTATTTTCACCCGAGCAGACCTCGGTCGCCCAAAGTTCTGAATAAGATGGCTATATTAGAAAAATGAGATAACAGCATGAAATAAGTAAGTACCTATTATCATGGCAGCATGGAATTAGCAAGTATGTACTATCATGGCAGCATGGAATTAGTTTGTACTATATTTATATCGAATTAGTATGAACTATCATATACTATTAAATGAGCATTCTCACCCGAACAGAGCTCGGTCGACCAGGTACTGTAATTTAAATTATAATGTATAACACGATCCTATTTCAAATCGCTCTCGCCACAATCCGCTCGTCCAACCGCTCGTCCAATAAGATTGCAGCTTCTAGAATGTGCTAGAAGCCATAAAAAAGAGACACGCGCACCTCTTATTGACGACATGTCTGTCATCCGTCAGCTGTAAAAGCGCACCAACGTATAATTTACAAAACCTAGTTCTTCGCCCCAAAACCCTAATGTATTAATATAATATATTGTGATATATGTATGTTAAAAATGTACTATACAGCATGTATCAGAAAGGTGTGGCCATATTTAAGAGTGTAAAGACCATCAAACTGAAACAACTTTCTCCATGGGCCAACATAGTAATCGCAAAAAAAAATCCCATGTAAAAGTTAAACACTTACTCGACCTAAATGTATGGGACGGCTGATTATTATTCGGTCTTGTCTGTGGTTGTTTTTTTTTTTTTTTGCTGATTCCAAATCGTCACGCAAGTGTTAGGCCTGCGACGGTGACGCCCTTTTTCAGGCACTGAGTGACGATCCTAGTCCATCTGTCTAACAGTCATCAGCCCATCATTCTGGGTAGATGACAGTAGAAAATATGATTTTATGAGCCGAAAATATTCACCCCCACTATTACAGCGAAATGTGGGCATACTATTATTACACCCCTGCCCCTTCGGGGGAAGCAGGTATGATGTTATGTTTTGTTAATATCATTTACCGTCAAACTCTTTTCTTGCAATAGTAGTTGACCCAAAAGCCGTAAACTAGAAACAAACATTTTCTTTCAATCTCATTGACAGGTTCAAAATAACAATTCAAAATTGATTACAACACTAGTGTCGTAATAGATTTTGAATATGTTGAATTTAAAATTACGGTCGAGAAAAATACCACCAACATTAATTTCCCAAACAAAATCTAATTACCATTTTCCCAAAAGTGGCTTTCCAACTAAGCAGTGTGCATGCCGTGTACACATCGCACGCAGTTGGCACGGTGCCAACAAGACTTCATGCGAGCCGCCTGTCTTGTTCATTCGAGCCTATTGCGAGAGAGGGAACCAGTCATAAATTTTATTTTTTATTATTTATTTATTTCTAAACCAAAGAAAAGAAAGAAAGAAAGAAAAAGTATTGAGACAACTCGCACAGGAAATCACACATTAAACTAAAAACACACTAAAACTAAATGAAAAACAAAGTAACCACTATCATAATTTACAGTGTGGTTTTAGCCACACGATGAAAACCTCTGAAATAAAAAATATAATAGCATGTTCCTTTATTTTTGTTAAGAGGATGCGCTTGAGTAGCCCATGATATTCAAACAATATAACATAATATCACGCCTGTATGCCCTTTTTTTTTTTTTTTTGAGGATGGGAAATTATCAAATAACTTCTCCCGCTCTGGGTGGAGCGGGAGGGCGTGTCAGACTTTTACTGACTAAAACCCACCCGTGTTCCTTCCGTTGCCTGTGTGCCCTGAAGGGTTAGTCAGAAGTGTACCTATAGTACACCATACACCATATGCATACATACTTACGACACAACTTAGATGTAGCATAAATTTGAAAATTTGCATTAATCAAACTCAAACTCAAACTCAAAGCATTTATTTCAAATAAACCAATTACAGGCACTTTTGAATTGTCAAGGGGTCGGTCAGTCAGAAAGATGAAGCTAGTTGCCCATTCCAAAGCGTAGTAGGTACCTATGGAGAAGAACGGGCAAGAAACTCCACGGACACTCTTTTAAATCAAAATATTCTTACAAAATAATGGTTACATCATTCATGTTTAAATTATACATGTGAGAACAATGTAGAAAGACGTGCACGTTAAAAGCGTCCGCAATGAAAAGATAATAAACAAATTCAAAAATTAAAATACATTAAAATAAGCCATGGAAGCTAAGAGATGACCAGTCCCTACTGACGGCGCCCGTTCACGAACATGACGCATGGATCAGCACCATTCAGCTCAACCATTTTGTAGGGAACTTAATGATCCAACACACACGCCACCACCAGCGAGACATTTGAGTGAGCATGACATACTCTCAGCCGCCAGGGCTCATTCAAGTCAATGAAAGACTTACCCAGTAAATGGTAATGGTCACAGTGCTCACACATGTGCTATGCAATTATACAATACTAAGAGATTGAATTTATACAATGCAAAGATATTTTTTTGCAATCTTCAGCAGCTCGCAACATTATTTTCAATGCTAATCAACTAGTTTATGCGCCCTTGTGGAGCTGGACCAGCGTTGAGCCAAGCATTTTTGTCAGCGATGTAATCCCCCAATTTATAATATGCTTGGCAGCATAGTGTGCGTTTAATACAAGATTTAAATTTTGTTTCATTTAGTTCGAGTATGTGGGGAGGTATTTTATTGTAACATTTTAAACAGTACCCCATGAAGGATGAGTCTACTTTAGCCAGTCTGAAACCAGGTTGAACTAATTGGTCCCTATTTCTAGTACTATAATTGTGTCTTTCACCTCTTTTACTGAAAAGATTAAGATTTTTCCTTACGTACATGATGTTTTCATAGATATATTGACAAGGTACCGTCATGATGTTAATATTTTTAAACAGTTCCCTAAGAGAATCGCACCTGCGGAGGCCATATTGCTCTTATGGCTCTTTTTTGCAGAATAAAAATAGAGTCGATGTCCGCAGCTCGTCCCCATAGTAAAATACCGTAAGACATAATACTATGAAAGTAACTGAAATAGACTAGCCTCGCAGTATCTACATCAGTAAATTGACGGATTTTTCTTACAGCATATGCTGCTGAACTTAGCCGTCCTGCAAGAGATGTTAAATGAGGACCCCATTGTAGCCTGGAGTCGAGCGTAATCCCCAGGAACACGGTTTTATCTAGGAATTCTAGTTTCTCCTTATTCAATACTATATCACAATTACTACTTTTAACATTCGGTAAAGCAAATCTTATGCATTTAGTTTTTTTCCCATTTAATACTAAATTATTAGCAGTGAACCAATTTTGGACCTGCAGTAGGGCGTTATTTACGTCGTCAAAATTTGATGCACGTCTATTTATCTTAAAAATTAGGGAAGTATCGTCAGCAAATAACACCATTTGTGATTGGTTTTTTAATAAATGGGGTAAATCATTAATATATACTAAAAAGAGGAAAGGACCCAAAATCGAGCCTTGTGGAACACCCATTTTTACTTTTAGACCGAGTGAATTGACCCCATTAATTTGAACTTGCTGCTGTCTATCATTTAAATAAGAATTTACTAAACTGAGCGCAAGTTTACCTAATCCGTAATGCTCAAGTTTCAAGAGTAAAGTTTCATGATTTACGCAGTCAAATGCCTTGGAGAGGTCACAAAAAATTCCTATGGCATCTTGGGCCTCCTCCCACGCTGTAAATATGCGTTTTAATAAGGTCACACCGGCGTCAGTCGTACAACGTCCTTTGGTGAAACCATATAGCTGATCGTGCAAGATTTGGTTGGTGTTAAAATGATTAAGCATTTGATTGAGCATTACTTTTTCGAACACCTTGCTGAATACCGGCAGCACGGAAACTGGTCTATAATTGTTGGTGTCTTTACTGTCCCCAGATTTAAAAAGTGGTATTACCTTACTGTATTTCATTAAATCCGGGAAGACTCCTTGGTCCACACACAAATTAAATATTAAAGCCAAATATGGTGCTATAGTTTCGATTATGGATGTACAAACTTTGATAGATAATCCCCATAGATCTTCGGTCAATTTGATTTTAATTTGCCGAAAAGCTTTTATAACTATCATAGGGTTTATATGTATAAATTGAAATTCAACCGGGCAGCCTGGAACGTTCGCTCTTAATAAATCAATTGAAACATCGGGTGAAGAATTTAAAGCTTCCGTCGTTTTAGATGGAATATCAGTAAAGAAACGTACAAATTCTTGAGCTACTTCTAAGTTAGAGCTAATGGCACCACGTGAAGTCTCCAATGTATACTCAGTGTTTCGTATTTTTTTCCTATTCGTTTCATTATTTATAACTTTCCAAACTGTTTTTATTTTATTCTCTGCTGATTTGATCTTGTTGCTAATGTACAGGGCTTTAGCTATCTTGCAGGTATTTCTAAAAATTTTGGAATATGTAGCAACATACTTGTTGAAAGTTTCAGTTTTAATGTAAGGCTTAAGGCCATACAGCTCGAACAGTCTTTCCCTACTTACCCTAATACCTCTAGTTGCCCAGTCACTAAATATAAAATTAGGGCAAATATTTTTTGTTTTCTTTTCAAAAGTTTTATTGAATTCAGTGTTCACTAATGAAAAGAAATCCTCATATAATTGATTTGCATTGTCCATATTATGTCCCAGAACGTTTAATTTATTATTGAGGGTACTATTGAATCTATTTAATTTTCCAGTTGTTATTGGTCTAAATTGTATTTGCACTTTCTGCAAAGGTGTTTTAAACTTAAAAGTTACCGTTTGTCCACTATGATCAGACGGCAAAAAATTTACAATGGCTTTAGCTAAATAATCACAATCGCAGAAGACATTATCGATACACGTAGCCGAACTTGGAGTTATTCTAGTCGGTTCTGTAAAAATACTTGATAAATTGAAAGATTTAAAAAGGCTTAGTAATCTACTGCTATTTAAATTATTTTCCAGAATATTAATATTAAAATCACCACAAATAATTGCGGCTTTGTTACTGGATGCAAGTTTCGCTAGGACATCTTCCATTACTGACTCAAATAAAGAAAAGTTCTGATAATTCGGGGGTCTGTACACGCACACTACAACATGCTTATCCAGCTCAACACAGGACAGTTCGATGCAATGTTCAACTGATAAACCAACTATGTCATTACGTTGCTTAGATTTTAAACAATTTTTTATCAGGATTAATGAACCTCCACGCAGCATAGATTTACGGTTGAAACAACTGCCCATACTACTAATTCATTTCAATTTTACGAATGTATTTGATTATACGACTTCACAAGTTATTGCGTTTGCGTAAAGATCATTTTCACCTAAAGCAGTAATACATATTGGTGATTTTGAAGACGCGCTCAGTTCGGATGGTGATCGGTTTTACGAATTTTGCCGATGCTACAGCCAAGTTGTGTCGTACTGTACCCTTCCTTATGTATGTATGTGTACAAAAAAAATATATATTAGGTATTTTTGTTTTTTCACGACGTTAAGCCGTACAGCGGGACATATAAGGCATATTGTATTACAAGCTTGTCAAGACCCATCATTCAAAGAAGAAATATAATTATATTCCATTTTCAATTTTCTAGACACATTTATAATGTTCAAGGCTGTAAAAAAAGGTAATTGGAATTTCTCCGATCGTCTTACGAATCAATTTGTCAATTTCGCATATTATCAAAACCAATTGAAACACACATGCCTTTTCTAATAAAAAATGTTCTCAATTCAAATTAACTTATAGGCATTCTGTGTATTAGGGTTCCATAAACTGATGGAATATTTTGAATTTTTGATCCTGAATTTCAGCAGCCGTCTGTCAGTTACAGTCGTTTTCCTGGACCTGGCTGGTTAGATAAACCAGCCAGGTCCAGGAAAACGACTTCTTTCATGGTCGTAACTACAGATTCTGTGGTTACGACCATGAAGGAAGTCTTAGTATATTGTGTTGATTTACATATTACACATACTTCTTGGTACTTACCACACTAGGGTTCAAATTATCGCAGACCCCTGGCTTAATATGACAAGGGACGTATCACATTCCAAAAATTTCAGCACGCCAAAATCGACCCTCCCATTATCACTAATTAATAATTCACAACAGTAAATTGGTTTCACCTCTTCAATTATTTCACGGAGTTAACGAGCTCCTTGATAAAGAAATGAATCCTTTGATCCGTGCCGTAATCCTAGTAA
Source organism: Agrochola circellaris (assembly GCA_914767755.1). Lineage (NCBI taxonomy): Eukaryota > Metazoa > Arthropoda > Insecta > Lepidoptera > Noctuidae > Agrochola > Agrochola circellaris. The sequence goes on from OU611862.1 coordinate 11,461,717, forward strand.
TTAGAGTATCTTGGTATACGCATAAGAGGATGGCGAAGGGATGTGTGTAGATCGACGATTCGGCTTCGGCTTGATTCGGCAAATTTCGTTTCGCTCTTCTTTTGTTTATCGCTGCCACACTGGATCAAGTGGTTGTCAGACTTAAAAATCCTCAATTATTTGAGGTATTTTGTTAACTATCGTATAATTATTTTTATTCGTAGCTTTCACCAGCGGCTTCACGGAAGTCAGAAATTATCCGAACTTACTACCCGGATAAAAAGTATTCTATGTCGAAAATATATCCTTAATCGAAATTCGTTCAGCATTTAAGGCGTCGACAGACAGACAGAGTTACTTTTGCATTTATAATAATTAGTATGAAAGTATGAACAAATGACTTGACGTAAGATATGACAGCAGATTAAATAAATAAACAAGAAAACACCTTTATATACGTAACATAAGCAGTTGCAAAAGATTACTTGGAACGACTCGGGGCATTTGCGCAGCAGTGGGGCAGCAATGGCCAGGAAAAAACCATGAGTGCTTCGAAGGGATTTTTAATTCCTATGTCCGGAATAGTTTTATTTATCATCTAGCTTCTGACGTTTAATATGAAAGAACATTACTAAGAATTTTTGAATTTTTATTCCTAATATATTTCGGGTCATGTCTCAAATAAAATAATGTAATGTAAAAAATTTCGACCAAAGAGGGATATTCTATAATATAAATTATTTTTATCGCAATAAAAGTTACAAGTTTTAATACAAATATAATTCTGTTGGGACGAATCAATAACAAATGTTTGATATTACAAATTTATGATCTATTTTGATGCATAGAAACTGGAATTGAAATGAAAATTGTATATTTTGAGTTTGAATTTATTAGACACTTTTCTTGATACGTTATTATAATTCAACCCTCAGTCTAAAAAACCTTTATCATATAAAACATATTGCTTATGGTCACATTCTCATTATTATAACATATTGCTTATGGTCGCGTACCTACATGTAAAATTGTTATTCTGGCTTCTTTTTTGTAAAGATGATTATCTTTAAAGTAAAATGGTTTTATTATAAAAAAAATGAAAGCAATAGATATAGTCGACATCGTAATTGCTTTACCACTTTTGACCACAATTCCCAGTAACTCTCTCTAAGGTTAAATTAAATTCTCAAAGGTTGAAACTATGTATCTAACTGTCACATATATAAATAGACGTTGTCGTTTTAAGACGTGCAGGTGACATTCTACCCTAGGGTGATAAAGCAATTACGAGTTCAGCTATACGCAAAAATGTCAGTATTACCTGATAAGATTTTTTTTTAAATTTTGTATGTTGTTTTTTATATACCTAGTTTTAAATGTTATATTTTATTTTCAAAGTACTTATGTTATTTTTACCCATTTTTATTTTAATGAACCATAATATTACTGATTTAAAAGACCAGAATAATTCTATCATGTGGACCTTAAAGAAATCTTTTGACAACTCATCAAAATCAAAGAGGTGAAGCTGTACAGGATGACTAGCTCCATCTCTTTCCTACACTGAAGTACGATTAAAAATACTGCTATATGAGGTAGTGGTAGGCCCCCCTGTCCTAAAAATTGCTTTCGAACAGAATACTTTTCGGCACCGAGTTCATTCGAATTTTCGGCGAACCACGAAGTTTTTTGACCTGATCACAACACTACGTGTCCGGTTGATTAGGGTCTTATCTCATTGTATCGGTCCTGTATCTGTTTACATATTCAAGGTTTAAGCCATCCTTTGGCTTCTTATCTGACAGCAATTGTTTTTGAAATTTTAGTTAGGAGACTAGGAGTAGGGGTTGTTTACATGTCGAAATTTTTAAGTGGGTTGCTATTTGTTTAAGTCCAATTTGTATTTGGACCAAGGCCCTCGAGCTCAAACTCAAAGCAATTAATTTAATTAAACCATTTACAGGCACTTTTGAATTATCAAATAGTCGGTCGGTTAGTCAGAAAGTTGAAGCTAGTTGTCCATTTGGTTTGCCTCTATTTGGTCTACATAACTTAATTATTAGGTTATTAGCTGCGCCCCGCGGTTTCACCCGCGTGTTATAAGTCTCGATCCCGCAAGAATGTCGAAATAAAAAGTACTTATCCTATGTCCTAATCCAGTACCCTAATTACGTAATACCCGATCAATCAGAATCTGAATCGTTTTGAAACAGATTGCTAATCCATTGCTTTGTACGTTCGAAAAAAGAATCTGCTCAACAACGTAAATAACACAATGAATGTTGTTGACCTGTCAAATTGAAACAGATTAGTCGGAATTGTCAACGAAAATGCGTTGCGTAATTAGATAGCAGGTCATTTATTTATTAATGTTAACCAACAATTGCTTACACCAGTACATTAGCAGTGTATTTTTTATAATAGGATACAGTTGCGGGTGCAACAATTAACTATAGGTTAACACCGCTAGCACAGAAAACAGTGGTAAGACCATTAATTACTAAATTACGACAGATTAAAAAAAACGTGTGAAAATTAAATTAATAAATTAGATCATAAACGGGCATGGTCTACCCATGTGCCAAATTTCATCCAAATCTGTTCAGCCGTTTCAGCGTGAAAGCGTAACAAATAAACAAAGAAACAAACTCACTTTCGCATTTATAATAGTAGTTGTTGTTGCCCGCGACTTCGTCAACGATCTAGGATGAAAAGTAGCCTATGTCCTTGTCCGGGTCATGGTCTACCCATGTGCCAAAATTCATCCAAATCCGTTCAGCGAGAAAGTGTAACAAACAAAAAAAAAATGGTTGCCTGTAAAGTCGGTTTTACGGGCGAAGATTTTACGTGACAACGTCTTTTTATCGGCGGTGACTCATCGTAACAGACGTGAGCGGGCGTTACACTTTTTCATGAGTGACTCCGAGCCGCAACCTAATTTAAGACGTTGTCACGTCAATAAACGAACGAACAAACAAAAAAAGAAACAAACAAATATACAAACAAAGAAACAAACTCTCTTTCAAATTTATATTATTAGTCAGGATATGGATAGTTAGGATAAGTATGGCGTTTGTCAAATTTTCTGACTTGGAAGTACCCGTAAATATGGCCAACAAGGCATTTCTATGAAGATTTAAGATTATCGAAGCACGAAGCATCTAATTATTTCGGAGCCGTTTTAGAAATCAGGGTTTGTGCTCACGATACTTACAAATCTCCCAAATTTAAGGATATTGAGACGATTTTGTACAATGCAACATTGAGTCGTTACGAAATGAAATGAAATTATGTTTTTTATTCTGTAAATAGGATATCGGAATCACTTTTACACGTCATATTAAAAATAAAATAAAAATAGGCTAGATGAGTTCGGCGTTTCATATCTGACTACCCTGAGAAGAAAGGCCGAAACAAACTCAGAGGTCGCAGTCTCTTTTATTTAAAGTCCAGACATAATCTTGGTCAGGCCATATGAGGACCATGTAGATTAGTGTCTCAAATGGTCTTTTGAGAAAAGAACCACACAGATTTGAGTGAACCTGTCCAGTCAGTGCAAGCATTTGTCAGTAATCGTGGAGCTCAACTCAGAACTGAAGGAGCTCAACTCGACGAACAATAGAAAGGACATTTGGATAGGCCGCATCAACTACTCAAATTTCCAGACCATCATTAAAACTAACTGAGAAAGAAAAAATTAATGAAAGAAGAAAAAAATATGTCATGTAATAGGTCGTCGTTGGTCTATGTAGTGGTGGCATGCGCTACTCCTGAGTTGAGGTCCTTAGTTCGATTCTCAGGTTCGGGCAATGTATTATTGGGTTTCTCCATCAGTAATTTATCAGTAGCAGCCCGGAGTCTAGCTTTGTGCCCAGTCAATGGCAATAGGCTCGCCACCAATTATATGAGACTAAAAAATAACTGGCGAAATCAGGGTTTTCCTACTATAGGTACACCTCTGCCTAACTGTTTGGGAATTGCAGGCGTAAAGTTACGTATGTATGTCGTATCCTTTACCAGTCTATTACTGCTAAAGCCTCAAGTACAGTTCCCTAAAATCGATCCTCGACTCTCTCATCCATCTTTTACCAGCTCAACGTGTGCTTTATCAAAATCAAAATGAAGTTACGTAAGCACCTACCACCGGCATGCTTTTCCAAACACCATAATCAGTCGATCCTAATGTTCTAGCGGGATCGGTTGTTAAGCTACTTTAGAGCTGTTTAACGCCCCTTAAGTCACCATCAAAACGGCGTAAACCTTAATCTTGTCAGTATTAATACCACGCGAAATGATGCAGAAGGACCACAAAGAATATTATACTTTACTCAATCATCTGGAACTATTTTGAATGTGGGATACTCTAAGGCCCGGAATACAGACACTCACTAAAGAGTGTCTTTAAACTAGTTTCAACCAATCAAAAGGCTTTAAACGAGTTTTACGTAATGCTTGAGTTTTGAGTGAGTTTCTGTATTAATGGGCCTAAGTCGGAGATCTGCAAGCGTTCAAAACTGTCAAACTACACATGCAAGATAGAGACATATCTAAGGTAAAGCAGATGCTTAGTAACGTAGATCTCGGATCTAACAACACCACAATATAATATTAAGTAGCCGTATTTAAGACCACCCTTAACAAGTGTCATATTTTTTTTGTGTGGTTCGTGGTTGGATCTGGATGTCAAAAAAGATCTGAGAGCCTAAACAAAACAATATAGCCGCGAAAACGATCATGAAAAAGTAAAGTGTTGAATTTTATTAACATAATGTTTTACAGTTTGCTGTGGTAACTGTGTATGGTCCTTCTACACCTACCTATTCACTGGCACTAGCACCGTGGTTAAACGGTTTTCACCCTGTCCCGTAGTTTAACACCCTGTATCGTTTATGGCTTAAAGACAACATAACTTGGGTCATTGTCGCCGATGGGTTATACGAGTACGATGGTATTTATCGGAAGATTGCTGACGATCGTAATTCAAGTTTAGGTAAGTTCTGATCGTGCGATGCTAGGGTGTTTTATGGAGTAAATGAAAAAAGAACTGACAGACGCTATTGATGATGCCAATCTCGTAGACAAATTCAGGGCCGACTCCATTTAGATTGCCATTGAGACGCTTAGAAGAATCATGCAAAAAATAATGGATATAAGCATTTATCTGTGTGTACTGATTTTGCAAATGATTCAGATGTAATTTTTAAGTGCCTTTAACAAGCTTTATCTCTATAGGGATGGGGAACAGGGTGAAAAGCTCCTCATCTTCCATTGATAAGGGTAGATCCATTGTCCACACGGGTGCTGTCTGGTGGTTTTTGTCAGGCTGTTACATTATTATGTACTAATCTGGCGGAAAACGCCGCTAGCGCAATGTAGGATTTGCGTGACGTCAGATGTTATGTGTATACGTGTGATGTATGTATGTGTGTGTGTATGCTTTGTGGTGTAGTTAGTTTGTGACATTATAGCTAAACTTTTTTTTTCTGTTTTTTAATTATTAGTGTAACTGTTACGCATTAACAGTTCATCTCCTAGTGACTTTAAGGTTTTATTTATTACTACTGGTAATCTTTAAACAGCGCTGTGGGCTACATTATTACTTAAGTTATTTATGTTTTTTTGTTTGTAATATTGCTATAGCTGTTTGTTGTTCCTATTAAATCAAATTAAAATAAAATAAAAATTGCAACCACTACAACTCTATTTAAATTAAAGCACGTAGAACATCACCTATTATAATGACAAGTATATAAATATGACAGCTTAATAATGACACTAAATCATATAAAGCTTTTACGCTTTGAGATTTTTGGAAACCCGAAAAGCACCTCTTGCAACCTAAATCATATTTTTTTTTCAAATTATCACGTGCACCTAATCTCACGTGAAATCTCTCATACCTTACCAGTTTTCAACGCTGAAAATTTTCCCAACGGAGTAATATATTGTCTGGAAAATTTTCTTGGCTCTCTAACTTATAAACTGGTCCATGAAATGGAAGGAAAAACAATGGCGAACGAGCAGACACGCGGACAATCGCGCTCGCTCCGGATGAGATGACCTCAATACCTCTTACGGAATGCAGTGGGCATCATGATGTATCCGAATATTACAGTTAATATGAGGAGATTGTATGCAAATTTTGTTAGGAAAAGGGAATTTTGTGACTGTATTTTGTTGAGAAAGAAACGGTTACGTAAATTGGATGAGATAGGAGTAAATTTTGTAACGAAGGACCAGATTAAAAAAAATGCTTGTCTTTTTATTATCTATTTTGATCTGACTATTGTGTCGCTAAAAAAGTGAAGGAATACTGCTTGCAGCATTTTTGACAGATACATTTTGTTACCGTATTCCCGTTGCAATAATAATAATACTATGGATGGATTTTGTGCTTGACTTAACGACAAGATTATAGAAAGAAAGAAAAGAAAATACGTCTATTAACAAACATGACGCAAGAAAGGACACAAATTGGGGGAAAATATGCGTCACACCCACGCAAAATGGTCGTCGGTCAGGATAATGCTGCGACTTTATGCAAGACAGAGCCCCAGCGCTTAAAGGTACAATAAGCCGCACGTCAGTAGTAACAGAACCAGTATAAGCTGGCTTCTTATTTTATTGAAACTCTGTACTACGCTAGGCCGGCTCAAAGTCAAAGCGTTACCACTGTGTGTCTGATTTTAGTTCAACCAGAATCAAAGACTAATGATAGCCCATTGGAAACGGCCGCGACTTACGAGTACCCCGAACCGCGGACCCCGTTTCATATGTTCGAACCCCGGTAAGTACTACTTCATCACCAGTGCTCCCAAATCGGTGAAATAAAACGTCGTGAGGAAACCGGCATAACTAAGAACCAAATTTCAAAGACATGTGACTTTCGAACTGAGCCCGCGTAGTAGATTACGGCCCACTCACTCTCAAAGAGAGGAGGCCTGTGTCCCAGCAGTGGGAACATTATAGGCTGATTATGCTACGTTATTATTCAAAGTAAAACTAATTTAGTTGCTTTAAATGCGGTAACAAAGGTGTATTTTTTTTTTTGTGATGCAAATATTAATCGTAAGGCTTATTTAAATAAGCAATTATCTATAAGTTAAGTTGAAAATATTTACTAAACATGAAATTATTTAAAGAAAATCAATCTTCAACTTACACAACAGAATGAAAGTAACAAAATATTCAACCGCCGTGGACGTTATAATAGCACAAAATTTAATTAAATTACAGCGTTTCAGTGTCCAGTATTCAGTAACAGGAAACAAAACGAAACAAAAAATAAACGGTTCCAAGAAAACTGAATACAAGTAAACTACCGTCACCGGTACTTACATTGTATTCCGAATTAATTTACAAGACAATGAAGAAATTCTTAGAATACCCTCTCAACGTCTATTTTGTTTAACACTGGTCTTGGAGTTGAAGAAACTTGATGATAGTTAATTTGCCTTTTCTTTCAAGTTTTAAGTAGTACCCGTATTTCATTACCTACCTAAATTATTTATCTGCGGATGTAATGTCTATGTTTTTATTTACTTATTAGTAAAACTTTATGCACAAGTAAAAAAAAAAAACATGCCGAAGGCGGACTCAATGCCTGAGGCATTTTCTACCAGTCAACCTTTGAGTGATGCAGAGACAAAACATGGCAGATGCAACATAAGGGATTGATACCATGAAAATAACTATACAATAATTCAAGAATAAACAAAAAAAACAAAAAATTCAAAAAAAAACAAACTAAAAAAAAAATACAAAACAATAAATAAACAAACAAACAAACAACAACCCAACAACAACCAACAATAAACTTTGTCAGGAGAAAAAACAATCGGTTCTTCAGTGGGGGAAAGAGATGGAGCTATACGTCCTGTTGAGCTTCATCTGTTTCCGACACTAAAGTAATATTAAAATAATACTGCTTTAGAGGTGGTGGTAGGCCCCCAGGACGGCAACCAGTCGGTGCTCTTTTAAAGTAAAGGCACGTGGGCATATAGGTACGTAAGATGTTGGCAGAAACATCCCAGCGCTGATTTGCTGGATTCGTTTTCTCCTCTACTGATCATTATTTCTCGTCTACCGATTGCTTTAGAGGTGGTGGTAGGCCCCCAGATGTTCAGAGGTAACGCATTCCAAAGAAAGACCGCCTGGACAAAGAAAGAAGAATGAATGAAACCAGAGCGGTGAGAAGGACATCGTATAAGACGATTGTTGGTGGAACGAAGATTTTTACTATGGGCAGAGCATAAGTATTTAATATGGGAAGTCAGGTAAGAAGGAGAAGTGGGTTTGTTGAGAATAGAAAACCACATAGACAAAGCCCCCACCTCTCTACGTTGACGAATGAGTAACCACTTTTTAGGGGTCTCGTGATCAAAAGGTGCTTGATCTTATGCTCCAATAGAATTTTATTTTTGTAAGTAGGCAAGCACTTTATTATGTGTAAATTGCAGGAGGAAACCGGCATGTAATAGAACCAAAAATTGGAAGACATTGACATCTACCAACCCGCACTGGGCCGCGTGATTGAATACGGCCTCACCTACGGCCTCTCTCACAGAGACAAGGCCGGTGTTCTTGATTGCGGCCTCGCCCTACGGCCTCTCTCACAGAGAGGAGGCCTATGTTCCAGCAGTGGGAACTTTATAGACTGATCATGCTGTATTACGGAGCATTTGGTACGCAACTGCTAAGTTACACTTGGCCAGTTTTCTGAATTATCCGGCTCGTATTGTTCCGGAGTGGTGCTTAGAAAATAACACACTTATCCTGTGTTCGCAATTTTGTTTCCAATATGTAAACAAATAGGTAAGTGTTTTTAGAAAAATAACTTGATTACCCATACATAAAGTTCAGTTTGCGATACTATTTCATATTTGTTAGACTGTCTCAATAGTACTATTAATTCTAAAATGAAAATAATTTACTAAAGTTCATATTTTTTATGTCGAAATTTCAACAATAGTGTGACTGCTTTGTTATTCTAAACTATGCAATGGACTTTGAGGTCTAGATGACTTTATTCTAGGTGCATCGTGTTCACATATAATTATATAACTACTAACCTATACAAAATATTGTCAAACATTTTAAAACAGTAACGGTGTAGTTTCTTGCCCATTCTTCTCCATACGAAAACTACCTTTTAGAAGGAGCGACTAGAATCAATTCTATTTTTTTGTAAATGTTTACGTTCAAAAGTGCCTTATAAGGGTCTATTTGTAATAAATGATTTGACTTTGACTTTGACGCGGTTTTAATCATAATTTAGAGCATTTATTCCAGAAGGTTTATGTGCTTAGAAAATCTCGATGTTTTGTAAAGTCGTAAAAACCGTGCTAAGCAGAGCCGCGTCTCTAGTTTGGAATAAATAAACTTTTCTCTCACTTAACCTTAAGTCAAGTTACGTTACACATTTCTACTGACAGCGATCCCTAAAAGACACGACTACGCCATTTTAATTTGACAGAATAAACAAAAAGTAGGCTACGTAAACAGAACCTTGTTTAAGATGCTTGTTTAATGTAAATTACCTTACCGGAGCCCCAAATAGATGGGGACATTTTGAGTTGGACCTCTTTGGGAAAAAAAGGACAACAGGTTCTTTTGCAAACACTGTAAACGTCAAGGTGTTTAAATCTGATTAAATATTTATTCTGTTAAGTGGAACATCTAGATACGTTGAGTTGGGTCTAACTGCACATTTTCAATTCGGGTAAAACTGTTAAGATTGAATTGTGGGGAATTATGTGTATTTATATTTATGTCATTGCTTTTTTGTAAGATGCTGGCAAACGTGACAGGGTTTTTCCTAATATAATTTTAGACTCAATAATAATGAAAAATCAAGGAACACAATATTATTATGCATTGGTGACTTTAGACAACCATTTGGGTAGTGCTTGAGTGCTCCCGTATCTTCAGTGCAAGTGTGCGAGGGAATACGCGGTGGTTTTAGTCAGTAGAAGTCTGACAACCCCTTCCGTTCACCCCAGGGCGGACGAAATCCAAGAGCCAGGCCGTTACAAAAAAAAAAATGTTGTTAGGTAGGTAATTCAGCATAACCTTACTAAAATCATCATTATTTGAGGTGAAAGACGTCCACTGCTGGACATAGCCCTCCCCCAAGCGTCATCACATCGACCGGCCCAGTCCGGTGCTTTTCGTATCCAGCGAATTCCTGCAGCCTTCACAAGGTTATCGTTCAACCTTGTGGAAGGCCTTCCAACGCTACACGTTCCGGTATGGGGTCGCTAACTCAAGAACCTTTCGACCGTATCAACTATCTGGTTTGCGAGCAATGTGCCCTGCCTAATTAGTAATTATCTATAGTCTTCATTTATTTTCGTTGCTTATATATTTAGTATGAATGTATTTATGTATCTATTATTTAGGATATTTATTTATCTGTGTATCTATTCTAGTATATTGTATACTTATTATTTGCACCAACGACAGCCCCATTTTATGTCCAGGCAAATCACTGTCCATTCCAAGATTGGCTGAAAGAGATCGCGGAAAGCGATAAGGCCGCATAGCTGTTTGTTATGTATTTTTGTGGTGTAAATTAAAATAAAATAAATAAATACAAGTAAGGTAATGAATGAAAGTAAATTCTACGTTTTTTTTTTCCAAAGGTGCAATATTGTCAGAATTTCAGAAAACTGAAATCATACGAAATAAAATCAGCACTATTCTTTGTGTCTCTGGAAGCAATACGTGACCCGACTGCGTTCAAAAGTCAGATGAAACATACGTGTCGTCAAAATTGGGTGACATTGTTGGCAGTGCTGAAAAACTGGGTAAAAATGGTGAGGGTAGCAACAAAAGTCGATTATTCACTACTTCATCTTATTATCAAAGTTGACACAAAAGATTCGATAAACTGCATTTAAGCGTTTCATATTTTTAATAGTTTAAGAGCCAATATTCTTTAAATTTTACTTCTGTTCCATATGATTGAAGCCGTTATTATTGAACGTCGTCGACCCTGTATAGAAATTATGTAAAAATGGAGTATGATTTTTTTTGTTGAATGGCAACTCTGATTGTATATATCTCGATAGAGTGTCGCGCTGCAAAATAACAAAAACAAACAAGCTAACTTGGTATGCTGATGTGCGTGACAGCTGTCTTATAGTCGCGCCACGTCATTGTGCTTTTATTGTGCTGTTCTAGTTTGCGTGCATTTAGCGGCTAACGTTTGTTGAGCGCAATTTTTTTCAATGAGTTCAGAGCTTTAACTGTCTATCTAGACATATTTAAAGGCAATACGTCGTCTTTATCAGAAGAGGTCTTATTGTCTCTTATGCGTGGGTTTGCGGGCTAGGAGATGGTGCTGACAAATGCTTGCACTGACTGGACAGGTCCACTCAAATCTGTGTGGTTCTTTCCTCAAAAGACCATTTCAGACACTAATCTACATAGTCCTGATATGGTTTGACCAAGATTATGTCTGGACTTGAAAAGAGACTACGACCTCTGAGTTTGTTTCGGCCTTTCTTACTCTGAGAAGAAAGGCCGAAACAAACTCAGAGGTCGTAGAGTTTGTTTCGGCCTTTCTTCTCAGAGTAGTCAGATAGGAAACACCGACCTCATCTAGCTTATTTTTTATATGTTTTTATATGACGTGTAAAAGTGATTCCGATATCCTATTTACAGAATAAACAATTTCATTTCATTACATTTCATGTAATTAAATGAAACATAATAATATTCTGAATAATGACAAATCTCTGATCACATTAGGGAATGAACAATAATGTAAACGACATTCCTCTGAGTACGTAAGACGCGAGCGCACGTTAATCAACTCACTATACTGCAACGGTAGTTTAGTACATGTTGATGGCCTACTCTGTCCTCTCATACCTGTATAGTTGATCGAAGCTTTTAACACTGTAATTTGGAAGGAGTGGAGTTTCTTGCCGGCTCTTCTCCATAGGAAACGACCAATTGGAACCGTGCACCTAGCTTCTGACGTTTCATAAGTGCCCTTGTAGGTTTATGTGAAATAAAATATTTTGAATTTGAATTTAGTCACAAATCACTATGATCACCATTATCCCAGTCGCCATAACACCGTCATTATTAATCAATGCCGGCTTCGATCCATCTTCGCGATCCTTCTTTTTTTTTGACAGGTCGCCTTCCTAATACTCTGGGTTACGTTAAGTTGACGGCTGCCATAATCGTTCTAAAATCAAGTCCGTAAGTTTGGCATCGTAAAACTTTTAGACGCGCCGTCATATTTAATCTTTGAATGACAACATAAACACCCGATTTCTGCACTTGTGTGTTACTGTTATTACGTAACTACTTAGTTCTGTATGTATTCTATTTCAATGACTATTCAACCGAACAGGTTACATCTAAGTACTGGGAGATAATTTTGTACATGGAGAAGGATTTTGTGGATATAAAATAATTAAAATCTCTACAGCTAATATACAATACTGGGAATATACAACACAGAGCCCAATTATGTTACTAAATATGCAACTAATCCAGCAAGCGCAAATTCCAAAACATTTATACAGCAAACATAATAAATTACGTAGGATTTTCAGTGCAGCATAGAGTAATAAAACCAGACAGAAGCGAAACGCCTGTGGTTTCCTTTGTAAGTATAGTTAAGACTCTTTATAATTTTTTAAGTTTTATTACAACCTTTAGTTCATTCTTTCGTTCATCTATTCAGGCCAAATGAGGCACGGCACTGAGCAGATATTTGCATCGAAAACTATATTTAATTACTTGATAAAAAAAGATCAAAATAGCGTACACCTTTCACCAATGTCAATTAGTCTAGTTGAACATCAACCTAAAAACTTTTCAATGTACTGGCCATTGTATGAAAATATAAATCCAACTGTTTATTTATTTATTTGTTAGTTGGTTTTGTTCTACACAATGTGAAATTTAATTCGTTTGCATCCTCTTAAGGGGTCATTGTACTCATCATTATGAACAACTTTCACTATGGGCAAAACCTGAAATCGCGAAACCCACCCCCCCCCCCCTCCCTTCATTATAACGAGCTATGCGAACATAAATGTATGGAACAGCTGATTTTTTTTTCGCGATTTCGGGGTTGGCGCAATAGTGAAAGTTGTTCATAATGATGAGTACAATGACCCCTTAAGAGGATGCAAATGAATAAAATTTCACTTTGTATTTAATTGTCAGTGTGACATTTTTAAATATCAACTGCGTGCCATTCTGTGACATTAACATTGTGACAATACTGAGTCAGTAAACCAGTATATCAAATTCTTTAGTGCGCTTTATGCACTATAGAATTTGCTATACTGGTTTATGCATAGACCTTAAGAGGCTTACAACAGCTAAAGCGCGGTCACTGTCGGACTGCATAGAAATGAAAGAGAAGCGCGATGACACGACGCAGGTAATTTATTGCAAAATATGAAGCAGTTAGCGATTTACAAAAAATCTATTGATTGGATTGGAAAATTAATATTATTTTATTAATGCTAATTTTATTATTAATGCTAATATGTAGCTTGTAGAATAATCTGACAAAAAATCAGAATGATTGCATGTAAATTAATATGATTTTTAATCGTTAAAAGAAATTTTTAGAGGTGTCTTCATGATTTTTTTCTATCGTATCAAATTAGTTGTATTATGTTTTCAACACACTATCATACTAGCATAATCCTGAAGAATATCATATAATTTTCTGATTTTGTTTACTGCAGTGGATCATATTCTTTTAGGCATTATAAAACTTGCGTTTAGGCACGTTTAGGTCCTGTAGTCCCCTTAAGGTGACGAACTTATTTTTACCGTGATTGTATGCCAATGACAGCGATTTATTTTTGAATTAACAGCCATGGAGCTTCTTGCCTGATCTTCTCCATAGGAAACGAATTGTGACCGTACACCTAGCTTCTGAAGTTTCATAAGTACCCATGTAATCTGCGTTCGGAATTTATTTGCCAAACATGTAAACAGAAACGAGTTTTAGGAAAAACAACTGGAACGCTAACACATAAGATTCAGTTTGCGCTATAACTTCATATTTTTTATGACCCTTTTCAACAGTACTAGTCGGTCTAAAATCAACTTTATTTACTCTACTATAAAGTTGATGTTTGTCTGAGTAGAAAATTCGTGTTTGTTTACATGTTTGGCAAATAAATTGCGAACGCAGATTAGGTTTACGTAGGCTGCACTGAAGCGGCTTCTGCCCAATCTAGGGGGTCCAAACGCCTCCTGCCGGAGGCTCTACGCGGGGATCGTGCGGTCCATGGCCCTTTACGGGGCACCGGTGTGGGCGCGTTCATTAAGGCTGCGACCGGCCCAGCGGTTGAACGCATCCCAAAGGGTCATGGCCATCAGGCTGAGGCGGCGAGCCTCCTTGCCGGACTACCGCCATAGGATCTGGAGGCGAAAGTCCTCGCGCACATGTGGGAGATGCGCGAGGAGGCGAAACGCCGGGGCGTAACTCCGCTGCCGCGAGAAATCGCGGCACAGCGGACAGAGCTCCGGCGGGATCTCATGGCGGCATGGAGAGTGCGATTGTCGCAACCCAGCGCTGGGCACGCCACAATTGTGGCGATAAGTCCCCTCTTTGAGGAGTGGCTAGAGAGGCGCCACGGCGTCCTCACCTTCCGCCTGACGCAGGTCCTCACCGGACATGGTTGTTTCGGGAGGTTCCTGTTCAGGATTAAACGGGAGGAAACGCCCGGGTGTCACCACTGTGTGGATCGCCCGGAGGACACGGTGCAGCATACGGTGGAGGTCTGCCCAGCTTGGGCGGAGCACCGCCGTGTCCTCACGGAGGCGATCGGCGGCGGCGATCTCTCGCGTCCGGCCCTGGTTCAGGCCATGGTCCGGAGCGAGAGTGCATGGGAGGCCGTCACCTCCTTCTGCGAAGCAGTAATGCTCGCGAAGGAGGAGGCGGAGCGCGCGAGGGAGAGGCAAAATGCGCGCCCTCGCGCCCCTAGTCGCCGCAGGAGACGCCCCGGGCGTCGGGAGTCGAGAGCCGACTTCCGGCCACCGTAGGCGCGGGCTTGCGGACGGTGAGCAATGGGTAGCTCGCCGTCCGATAGGGACCAGGCCCGGGTCGACGGCGCGTTGTGTTCCACGCGCGCCTCAAAGAGATGTCAGCACCAACTGACGGGGTCCGGAAGGGCCAATGCCTGCCGGGGTTGCGGGTTTGTCTGAAAGGGATATCGCGACCCCGGCACACAGGCAACGGAAGGAACACGGGTGGGTTTTAGTCAGTAAAAGTCTGACACGCCCTCCCGCTCCGCCCAGAGCGGGAGAAGTTATTTGATAATTTCCCACCTTCAAAAAAAAAAAAAAAAGTTTAGGTTTACGTGAAATAATATTTTGATATTGTTTTGAATGTTGACGCGCGGCGCGCTCAAGCAAAGTTTTACTTCTATAATATTTTAGTCTATGACAGAAGGCAGGTGCACAAAACATACATACGCCACACAACATACACCTTTATTTTACACACGTGCGAATGAGATAGAGCATAACTAACTTTCGCTTCAATGCACATGTAGGAGCGAGATGCAATATTCTTTGCGTTCTATTCATGCTGAAGAATGTATTGTCGCGATATTGGCGGGAACAAAACGCCAATCAATTATGAAGGTAGTGATCGATCATTTTATGAACGACATGAAGGAGTGTTTAGTGGTGGTGTTTTAGTTACTGGAGCGAGTAGCTGGTATGTCAAGCAAGTAAAGCGTTTATAAATGGTGATGAGTGTGATATAGAGACATTTTCCCGGAAATATGTGTGTGCCAACATCGTAAGGACACCGGCATGTCCTAGAACTAAATAACTACTACTATCAAATAACTTCTCCCGCTCTGGGCGGAGCGGGAGGGCATGTCAGACTTTTACTGACTAAAACCCACCCATGTTCCTTCCGTTGCCTGTGTGCCGGGGTCGCGATATCCCTTTCGGACAAACCCGCAACCCCGGCAGGGAGGCCTGTGTCTTAGCAGTATGAACATTATAAGCTGATTATTCTATTTGACTGCAACACATTGCCAGCAAAGTTTGAAGTATGTCCTGGCAATACTTAAAATATTGCTGCAATACTCAACCACATTTTCAGTGTAGCCAGACTACTCTAGCAAGTATTTCGTTCCTATTTTTTGCCCGTGTGAACGCAAATACTACCGCACATACTTTTGTAGAAATATTTCTGGACATCTGTGCAATTCTTTTTACCGGTATTGCAAAAAATGTGCCCATACCCGAAAGTTGCATCTACATATTGCAGTAAAAGTATTGCCAGTTTAGAAACACCTTTATACAATAATATGGGATGTTGTCATTTCAAGAAAGTAAGCAAGCTTAAAGATATTGTGAAAGTGACATTATCGGAATGCCAATTGAGTCCTCTACAGAAAATTAAAAGGTCGAAAGATTGATGTGGTGTCAAGGTCAAAAGATAAAGAGATGATAGCACCACTTTACTCTCACGGCATCAAAAATGCTTTTCTTTTAAAGAAAAAAAATTGTCAATGTGATTGTAATTGAAAAATGCTATACAAACTTCATGGTTAAGGTTTTCTGCACTGCAAGTCACTGTTCTTTTTCTTCGTCGAGTTGACGATTCCATTTATATATTTTATTATTTATTTTACATAATCTTCCACTAGAATTCGGCCAATTCGACAGGGTTAGCGTTGGCCTCGCAGTCTTCCGTGGTGGTGGTGTTAGTGCTCTGAGAGCACGCCAATAGGTGCAGCACACAGTTTCACAGTAGCACTGCGACTCATCAGAGTATCCTTACCTGCCTTGTGTACTTGCAGCGACCCACCTCGCTACTATGTACGTTGGTTGAGGAATTTCTAGGCAGGCCATGGTAGTTGGGGCCCCGCTGTGTTGTCGAAGATCAACTTGCAAGAACTTGCCCTCTCTAAGTAAGTAACTAGCAACATCTAAACGCCCCATATAAACAACTATAGGTCCTGCGCGGCTTTTAAAGAAAAATCTCTTTAATGGTCCGGAATATCCGAGGCTAAGATTGATAGCAGTACAGTCGGCAGCACAGGCTGCGCATTAACGTTTTTATACTCGCAACGTATAATTTACAAAAGCTGTTGGGAGCACTGTAAAAGTTTAATACTTATGCATTATGTGGGTGCAAGAGTGTTGTTAGTGGTTAAAGTGTTTTATGATACTCCTTTGCTGTTTTTACCTCGTGTTTACACAAATATAAAACAGGTGTTCTACATTAAAAAAAAAAAAAATGTTTATTTCGCAACCATAATAAACAAAAACATTAGTGATTGGAGCCTCCTTTTAAGCAAAAAATGCCTGTATTAGGAGACTCCGCTCTTTCTCAGCAAGTTAATTTTACAAAATAAACTTAAAAATTAAATATGTGAGGGTGTGTGTGTGTGTGTGTAAGTATGTAAGTATTAAATGTAATTAGGTAAATAAGTAATAATAATAACAGTATCCGGGTGAATGTGTATATGTAAATGGGGATGAGGGTGGGTTTGCGTGTGTTTGTGAGTGAGTGTGTTGATATAAGCGAATGAGCTATGTTTTGCAAAGTAGCAATAGTGCCTCAGTATCCTCATAAGAAAATGGTTTAATCCAATTTATTATAATATTTTTACATGTATGTGCTTGTTTATTGTATATATAAATCTCCTTGTTTACTCTATTATATAGTTGAGCAGATCTTACATGCTGTGTCTACTGTTCTCGTTTATCTTTTTCATCTTAAAAATAAGTTGATTAAATTTAAAATTTAAAATCTTTTATTTCGGACCCTTAAGTAGTAGATTTGGTTAGTATACACACGACCTAAAAACTAGTTTTGGAACTTACATCTACCAGAAAAACAACACAAACTATTCATTAATACGCCACAGTGGCATGTAGGCGTATCCAATGTCCCAGTATGGGGCTGTCCCACCTATCAGCTATAGTTTTCAGGATGCTGTTAGGGCTGGCGCGTACCCTGCGCATAATGGAAGCGCAACGCTTGCGCATGATGGCGTGAAGGCCATCTATTCTCGCCTCTGCGAACATGCCGGAAGCACTGCAGTAGCGCGGCAACCCCATCAAACCCTGAACGCATTATTGTATTGTACGCGCAGGGCCCTGTATGCCCTATGCGTGTAGTTGACCCACAGACTGCGTGTATAGAACGACTGACAGTACGCTTTAAATAGTGTCGCCTTTACTTCAGTCGTAAACTCTTAAAGCGATTAGTCGTATATAAAACTTGTGGAACACTTGTCAAATAGTTGAAGATAATAGTTAAAACAAAACATGTCTGAAATAACGTCAATCATGTATACCTAAACGAAATTCTGTCTGAAGACATTTTATCTGAGGTCTACGCACCGCATTGACACTGATATCAGACATCAGACGCTTCTCTCGAATGAATGTAAATTTTTAGTGTCCTGTACCCGGAGGGTGCCAAACAGAACCCTATTACTAAGCCTATGCTGTGCATCCGTCTATCCATCTGTCTATCAGCGGGCTATATCTCATGAACCGCTAGACAGTTTAAAATTTCAAAGAATGTGTGTTTTTCGACGTTTTTAGCAAAATATTGTACGGCGGTAAGGAATCCTTTCTGGTGCGAGTCCGACCTGCACTTGGCCGGTTTTATTGAAACACCACTTCATAAATTGGTACTTTGTTCTCACATATAGAAGCAACGACAACAATGTACCCATGGTTTTGTAATTTTCTATATTTAAAAGAGTGTCCTTGGAGTTTCTTGCCCGTTCTTCTCCATAAAGATCTACGTTTTGGAATGGGCAATTAGCTTCAACTTACTGACTAACTGACCGACTATTTGACAATTTTATTCAAAAGTGCCTGTAAATGGTTTAAATGAAATAAATGATTTGAGTTTGAATTTAAGATTTCTTTATTTGTTAAACATTGTATCAAACACGAGCATGCAAGATATTACATCGTTTGAGTCCAATCATGTTTAGCTGTAAGTATTGGCGTACGAATATTTCCATAACATTGAAAAGAATTAACAATAACAAAACTCGAAAAATTACCGAGAGTATGCACTTCCAAAAACTTAGTAACTTATAAATTAGAAATTTTTATGTTATAATGTCAAAATTCAAGATACATTAAAAACTAAAATGTCAAACAAATATAAGAATAATGTCAAAGTTACGAATTATTTGTCAATATTAAAAGATTTTGTGTCAAATTTACAAGATTGATTTCAAAATTAAAAGATTGATGTCAAAACTACACGATTTATGTCCAATTTACAAGATTGATGTCAAAACTACACGATTTATGTCCAATTTACAAGATTGATGTCAAAATTACAAGATTAATGTCAAATATTACACGATTTATGTCAAAATTACAACCATATTCATATAAATTTAATATTAGTGTCAGGAAAAATTATTCAACAAAAACTTTTTCGGCTAGATTTTCGGAGACACTATAATATGCTTTTTTGCGAAAGAAGCCTTTTTAATTGACGCTTGAATGCATTACCATTTAGCTCCTTCCAACGATTAGGCAATATGTTGAATATAGTAGGCGCCATGCAGACGATACTGTTGCGCAAGAGTGCCGTTTTTGCCGGATAGACCCGAAGAATGTTCATATCCCGTCTGTGCTTATACATTAATTATTTATTTTAAAATAATATAGAAAACTCGATATTTTCTCAAATCGTGAAGCCTGTGCGAAGCAGGGGCGGGTCGTTAGTGTTCTATATAGAACAAAGTTTGAGTATAATAAACCGAGCCCAAAACTTTGAAGTGTAAGTAACACGAGCGTTGTGCTTTGAAGCCATATAAACTAGGAAACGATCAATAGAAAGTATACAAGGTGTAAGTATATAGTGTGTATATAAGGCGGTATATACCTTAGTTGGTTCACCCTGGGAAGAAGCTCTCGACCTGTTAAAGTCATTATCCTTTCAATGTGACTGAGGCCTTCATGGAGCGGGCCCGCGGACGGTGAGCGATGGGTAGCTCGCCGTCCGATAAGGTCAGGCCCGGGTCGACGGCGCGTTGTGTTCCACGCGCGCCTCAATGAGATGTCAGCACAACGGAAGGGGTCCGCCAAGACCGATGCCTGCCGGCGTCGCGGAGAAGTCCGAAAGGGATACTGTGGCCCCTGGCAACGTACAGGCAACTGAAGGAACACGGGTGGGTTTTAGTCAGTAAGAGTCTGACACGCCCTCTCGCTCCGCCCAGAGCGGGAGATTTTATTTGATAATAACCCACCCAAAAAATAAATTAAAAAAGGCCTCCCTGGAGTTCGATACCTTAGTGATCACTTTTTCCGAACCTTGTTAGTCATGAAGAACTAACTATAGAAGCCTTCTTATATGACATGGACAAAAGAGCACTGGCGCTTGAAATAGCTGATCCGGGGATCTCCCACGGGTAGCCACGCAAGTCGCCTAAAGAGCCGGGCCAAGCCGCTGGTAGGCCAACACAGCTGCTCAGGAGCCTTCATGCTTATACTGAAAGTTGAAAAATTAACTTTATTCTTAAAACAGTTTTGAATTTCTGAATGTAGATCACCAAGTAAAGTTGCAATTGAGCCTGTGCAATATTTATGTATGTCAGTCATCATCAGCCTAGAGCTTTTTCTATACTATGATAGGACCGTCTTCCAGTCTAACTAGATGCAGCTGAATACTAGTATTTTACATGGAGCGACTGCCTATCTGACCTCCTTCATAACCTTGCATTTGGCATAAATGTCTAAATCATGGTCACTCGTGGACTAAACTCGCCCTCTGTCCTGTCTTATGGAAAAACCCAATAACAATAGCTGTCTCATATCTGGGAAAATTCGTTTTCTCCGTATTTTCACCCGAACAGAGAACAGATTTAAAACAAGATGGAATATTGACATGGCAGCATGGAATTAGTATATACTATACATGGAATTAGTATGAACTATCCCATATTAAATGAGCATTCTCTATTTTCTCCAGAGCAGGGCTCGGTAGCCCAGGTACTAGTAATAAAAGTAGCAGTAATATTAACATTATCGAATAATCCCACATTCCAGGGACAAAATTGCGGAAAAAACCTTCATGACCAAAATGTCTTCTTCGAATTAACCAATCTCTATTGAATATCAGAACTTTGTATCAACCAAAATGGATAACCGTAAATATAAAACATACTCCAGTGTACTATAAAACAGTGGCCAAGTGCGAGTCAGACTCGCAGACTATGGGTTTTTTTTTAAATCCTTATTTAATTCAATTAAATTCAATTCAATTTATTCAGTAACAATCTACATTGTGTTCGAAATTAACCAACATGAAACATAAATATTACAAAATAACGATGTTCAAATATGATTATTAAAAAAAAAAAGAAAGGGGCTTGGTCAACAATACTTAGTCGCTCCGTACGACTTTCTTGTAATTGAATACACCATTTTATAAATATAATACAGTTATTATACGTATATGAGTAACTATCTTCTACGAATACTAATCCGGACAAGTTTATTGGGGCTCCACAGGTACCACCGTACAAAATTCTATTATATTATAATGTAATATTACATTAGTTAGACTCTTGTATGTACTGCCATTTTTAAGATCCAGAAAAAAATGCCTAAATAAACACGTTTCTTGTATAATTAATTTTGTTTTATATACAACCTGTTTTATATTTATTAATTTTGTTTTTATAGCAGCTTTAGTAGTCCTTACACACTCTGTAAAAATGTCAAATGTCTACCTATTACGGTTCAAAAGATACAGCTCTGTGACAGACGGACGGACGGAAAGCGGAGCCTTAGTAATAGGGTCCCGATGGGTGCCATCGGGACCCTATCACTAAGGCTACTGTTACTATGGGTACGGAACCCTAATAAAGCAACATTTTACGACGCTATATTGGCGTGTTTCGGTCTGAAACACTAGATTTTCTCGGCTTTTCCTACGATACACTTAAACGTTCATTTTTTCGCCTCGTTTCGTTATCCCGAGCGCCTGGGCACAAAATATGAGGTTCGGAATAACTTTTCCATATTTTTTCGTCTAATAGTGTGATCAGGGTGACATAATACTGGATTTAGGGACGTTATTCCATGTTTTTCTTCAGTGGAAGCTAGTAGTCTACAACTAGATATAAAAAGTAAAAGGAACTTGTAGTAAGTCACATTTGGTCATGCCCGATTTCGAATCAATTAAGTTGTTTCCTAGAAATGGGTGCTCATGAAACAACTGCTGCTGTTGCTGCTGAGGTTTTTGGCCTTATACTGGACCTTCAGTTTTTTTTTTCTTTTTAATAATCATATTTGAACATCGTTATTTTGTAATATTTATGTTTCATGTTGGTTAATTTCGAACACAATGTAGATTGTTACTGAATAAATTGAAATGTCCCGGATTTTCGTTTTAAGGTGCTCCGTGCACCTTAAAACGAAAATCCTGGACCATTCGTCTGTAATGGAACGTTAGAGATTCGATTTTGAGCATTACGTTAGAATACTGTGTCTCTGAATGACGAACTTTCGCCTGTAATGTAAACATTTCCGATTAAATATTACATACATTGCGCATTATAACGCTCGGTTCTCCTCCCTCACTGATTTAATGCTCAAATTGTACCATTACAGGTTGCGCATTGTAATGGTCGGTTCTTCTCCCTCACAGATGAAATGCTCGATTTGTACCATTACAGGTTGCGCACTGTAATGCTCGGTTCTCCTCCCTCACTGATGTAATACTCAAATTGTACCATTACAGGTTGCGCACTGTAACGCTCGGGTCTCCGCCCTCACTTATGTAATACTCAAATTGTACCATTACAGGTTGCGCACTGTAATGCTCGGTTCTCTTCCCTCACTGATGTAATGCTCGACTCTGAACGTTACATTACAGGCTAATGCTCCCAGTGAGGGAGCACTTTTCTATAATTTAGAATTTTATACTTTTATCATTGCGTGTTTAGTTTAGTTTGTAATCTTCCTGTGCGAGTTACAATAAATACTTTTTTTTCTTTCTTTCTAACTAACAAGTGGAGTGAAGATTAACTGAAAAACTACTCATAACACCCCGCCTGTTCTCGAAGTAGTAACCAGATCTGTATAGTATACCTATATTTCTCCAGTTATACTTAAATCCAAAAATTTTGGGGACGAGCCTGTCGCTATCAACCAGGCAGAAATTTAGAGATCAGGCTCACTGCTGCTACTGAAAATTTCTGATGTCACATCAATACCGTCTGTCGGGACAGGTCAACTCAGAGCTGCAAAAATCTTTATTCAAAAGGCCCTTTCAGACATGGCCCTGCATTGTTAGCATAATCATCCTATAATGTTCCCACTGCTGGGATACAGGCCTCCTCTCACTAAGAGGGAGTGGGCCGTAATCCACCACGCGGGCCCAGTGCGGGTGATGTCACATGTCTTCGAATTTTTGGTTCTAGGACATACCGGTTTCCTGCATTGTTAGACTCACATAAAATCCTAATACAATGAGGACTTTGAAAAAGACCATGACTTCTGATTTTGTTTCGGTATTTCTTCTTAGGGATCAGTCAGCTATGAAACGATGGCGCCAACTAGTTTAAAAAAAAAACTATTAAAAAATAATGAGTTAAATTATATGTCGTACTTAAAGAAAAAAACATAATTTCATTTCATTTCAATCATAAAACAACCACATTGCAGAACTAACCTAGGTACGTTTAAATTCCTAGTCTATTTTTCCTCCCTCAACATCAATTCCTGACACAAACTGGTCTGACATTAAGATCCTATCCCTCTCGTAACAACTTTAGGAGCTCAGTGTCTTATCTTTCAAACTTTTATTAACTTCGCCAAGAGTAATTAGGAGCTCGAATCTCGGGAACAGACAGTCCGAGGAATCCCGCGCTGAGAATGGACGATTAACCTTATTTTTGCTGGTTTTTTAGTGGTCTGTAAGTTGTAGTTTTTATTGGTATTTCCATGTTTGTTACTGTTGAGAGGACTATGATTGCGCTAGCCGTATACTTATTCGTAAGTGAGTGCGTGCACTACTTCAACCGACGTCGTCCGATGGCCTCCGATAGCTAGGTGTACTCACTCACTTTCGTTTACAACTACTTGGTTCGATCGGCCGAGTTCGGCCGACGACGTACGACCATAACTTCGATGACGGATTAGGTGTACGCGAGCCGTTAGAATTTTTCTAAGGCATCCAAAGGAGGAAATAAGGTGATTCGACAGCGAAACAAAGTATTCAACATATCCCACAAAATCAAGTAGCAATGGGCTGGCCATATTAACCGTAGAGCTGATGACTGACGATTAACATGTTATTGAATGGAGACAAGGTATATCAGCAAATGTAAAATAGGACGGATGAAAGAAGCCAAAGATGGCGAGCGATTGGCCTCTTTACAAGGTCAAATTAAATTAGCTAGCGAAACCTAACAGACAAGATGGGTAATACAGTGAAAACTGTTTATAACGACTTCGCTTAAAGCGACGTTACCGGTTATTACGACGAAATCTTGAGGTCCCAGCATTTCTGTTTACTTAATATAGATTTTGGTTATAACTACTATCGGCTATAACAACCGTAATCCGACGGTCCCTTCGAAGTCGTTATTAACGGTTTTCACTGTATAAAGTAAAATTGGGGATTTTTCCAGGGTCAACGACCGCATGTTCCGTGCATAGAAACAATTTTTTTTTGTGCTTATATGCATCACGTCTGTGAAGTTTACACAAAAAAAAACAGATTTTCTTAGTTAACTACACAACCTGCGGTCCATGGCCACAATGCGGTGGAATTTCGCTAGATATTTTAATTTGACCCTGAATATTTTTTTTTTAGACATGTGTCTATTTATAATGAAAATCTCAGTATATAAAATATTCCAAGATTTCTAACAAAAAGAAAAAATTAATGTTAAGTATACAACCCAGTTTTGAATGCTAAAACATTCAAAGATAATTAAAAGTATGCTTTTCAGAGGTTACGGTGTTAAAAAATATGTAAAAAGTGAGAGATAAGAGTGTCATACTATTTCAATAGGTAAACAGGTCAAAAGGTGTGACTTAATTTAGCAGACTACCACAACCTTCACCTGGAATCCTCGTTGAGAGGTGAAACACGTGTCGATTTCTTACAGGGTTCTTTATGACTCTTTAAGAACGGTTAAGCGGATTAGGTTACTAAATATACGTCGTCTATTGTATTTTTTCCGTGATAAACAATTAAAAAAACTTAATTATATGGAAATAAATCAAATGAAACATTTATTAATTGGTTTTAACAACATAAAATAAGCCAAGTGAGTTAAAATAATGAATTCAGTATAATGTTGGGTTGGTCGAATAACAACTAAAAGTTTCAGTGTTGTCATTTCAAGAGGAAGTTTTTAATAAACAACTTCTTTGATAAGAATCAAATATGGTGGAATAGCTGTTTACGGAATACCGATCAGAGGAACTAGAATTAAACCTAACGGAACTGCCATAAAGCGCAATTAAAACTTTAGGCATGTACTTAAAACTAGTTTCTGCCCGCGACTTCATTCGCGTGGAAGTCGTCATCATCATCTTCATCATTAGCCTATAGTAGTCCACTACTGGACATAGGCCTCTCCAATTGCAGGCCATTCAGCTCGATTCTCGGCAACTCTCATCCAGCCGTTACCAGACACCCTGCGTAGATCGTCGCTCCCCCTAGCCTGAGGGCGTCCTACCTTACGTTTGCAGCTTCGCAGTTTCCACTCAAGAACAAGTCTACCTCAACGGTCATTGATTCTACGGCTAATATGGCCGCCACTTCAGCTTGCTTATTCTGTGAGCTATATCGACAACTTTGGGTCTCTGCCCGATCACTTCGTTCCGGATTCGATCTCTCAGAGAGACTCCAAGCATAGCCCGCTCCATAGCTCGTTGAGCGACCTTGAATTTATGGACCAGTCTTACCGTGAGTATCCATGTTTCGGCTCCGTAAGTCTTAACAGGCAGTCTTTAGGCTCTGTGGAATATGCGACGAAAAGACTCGACGAAGCTTCCCAAACGCTGCCCAGCTCAGCTGAATTCTTTTGTTAGCCTCCCTCTCAAAATTGTTCGTAACTACAATTTACCCAACCACACAGAGGTTAACCAATGGAAGTCGTCGGATAGCACAATATACTAAAATAACAGAAACATAACCCGCCCGCGCTGTTCCTAAAATAAAAAAAAGTCTCAAATAACGCTAAGCAAAAATGACGTACGCGTAATTTGTGCCTAGCGTTATTTCTGACTTTTCTTATTTTTGCTCGGGTCCTAAGACTCGTAGCGTGATGTCAAATAGCCTTTCTCAAGAATTGGGCTATAGAAGGCAAAAATAATTTTTCAAATCAGACCGACAGTTCTAGAAATACACACAAACAAACGCGCGTTCAAACAAAAAAACACACAAACTCTGCAGCTTTACTATATTAGTACAGATCTATAAATAGTATGAAACAAAGTCGCTTTTCGTACCTGTACAGTTTGACGGCTTATCCCTTGGCCTGGCCACAAGCTACACGCTCGAACGACACGCGTCTTGTGACAATGATTGGGGAGAAAATAAATAAAATAAGTTTTTTAGAGTAGCTACGAGTCACCGAGACAAGACTTGCGTGTTCTTGACGCAAGACGCATCGCTCGAGGCCGAGTTTTTCTAAATTACATAATGATTTTTGATGCGATTTGCACCTTCAGAGAATTTATTACGAAAGCTCTAAGTGTATAATGCTAACAATCCTAACTAATATTATAAATGCGAAAGTGAGCTTGTTTGTTTGTTACGATTTTACGCTAAATCAGCTGAACGGATTTGGATGAAATTTGGCACATGGGTAGACCTTTAGGAGTATGGGGAACAGGGTGTAAAGTTCACTCATCAACCATAGAAAAGGGAGGATCCAACGACCAGACGGGTGTCATGTCTGGCGGGCAACTGCCCAGAGGTTGAAGTCGGGAGCTTGTATATAGGTCCACCGCGCGGTAAACTCTAATTGCGCGATACAGGATTTGACTGACGTCAGGATATTGTGTGACGTCAGGTCTTTGATGCGTAGTTCGCATGTGACGATGTAGATGCCGCCACAGACCATGACCTGGATAAAGATATAGAGAAATTCATCACGATATTCCCACGGGATCGAGACTTATGTGGGTGAAACTAACTAGAACATCAATATTTAACCAAGATATAGCAGAGAAATCTCGATGCTTAAATATGTCGCCACATCAATAACATCACATCGTGTGAAACAGCGGCGCGGTTCGCCAGTTATAAATAATATTTCAATCATGGACATAAAAAAGCTATCGTTTCCCACAAAAATAATAATTAAATGTACTTCCAATAAAAACGAACAGCACTCATAAATATAAATCTTCGTAAATTTCTATGGTTTCATCGCGTTCAATAAAATAAATAAAACGATGCTACCGCAAAAAAACATAGTTTATTATTCTCTCGAAAAATGACAGGTGAAAGCGGAACAAAAAAAGCCGAAAAGGGTTTCGATAAATTTTATTCCTGCTACAAATAGTGAAATAAAAAATAAAACAGGAAAATAATAGGAAAAAATCGTTTTCTCATTAACCGAAGGTTTCGCGTTCTGAATTTATTATTTCAACAGTAAATTGTCCGTCTGTCTGTAATTCCGTGGTCGGCCCCTATTTTAGGGTTCGTTACAAAAAGCTGTCAACGGAAAACCTAATGATGCTCTGGTTTGCCGCAAAATAGACGCCATTATTTTTATTGGGCATGAATTTATATTTTTTTGAGTGAATTATGTTGCTTTTAAAATTATTTATTATTTAGTTTAAATAAGAGTAGGAGCTCGTGGCTAAGTAATAACAGCCGCAGGGATCGATCCATCAGGTGAAGCTACGCTTGCCGGGGTTGGTCTGTGGATGGTTTTCCCAATTATGTTGGGATCGGCTTTTGTCTAAACGGATGCAGCTGAATACCAGTATTTTACCTGTCGCGACTGCCTATCTGACCTTCACAACCCAGTTACTGGGTAACACGATACTCCTTGGTAAGACTGCTTGTCAGACTTTCGGGGTTCAGACGACCCGTAACGACAGTCAAAGATTCAAGAATGACAGCCGGGACCAACGGTTTGATGTACTTTCTGAGGCACGGAGATGTCTAGGTATTTTAAGATCGTCACCCATCCACGGACTGACCGCGGCAAGCTTAGCTTAACCTGATCGATCGCTCCGTGCGGCTGTTATTACTTCGCTACAAGCCCCTCAATTTTTGGGTCCAACAAAACCTAAAATTTGGAAAAGCAAGACATATGAGAAGGTACTTCTTAGCGTTGTTGTATAATTATTAAGTACCTACCTGACCGACCGAGTTCTGTTCGGGTGAAAAGAGATAAACTTATCGTTCAGGTGTACCAACATTGTATCACATTCCCGAGGCTGTGACAATAGAGAAAACGAATTTTCCCAGAAATGAGACTTACCTAGATCGATTTTTTGCTCTCCCTTAAACCCCTATAATGCATCTTTCATCGAAATCGTTAGAGCCGTTTTTGAGAACGTGATTACAAATATATATAAATATTTATTTATTTATATATACTTTATTGTACACCAGATTATACATTACATAAAGAAAAAGTAATACACTATAAAATATACAATGGGCGGCCTTATCGCTTACTGCGATCTCCTCTTCCAGGCAACCTTGGAATGGACAGTGATTTTCTGGACATAAAATGGGGTTGTCTTCGGTGCAAATAAAAGGTATACAAGTACAATATACTATAATAGATACACAGATAAATGCTATATAATAGATACATAGATACATACAAACTAACTATATACTCGTAAGCAACGAAAATAAATGACGAATATTATTACAGCTAACGATAAGAACAAAATTATAAAGACAGGTAATGTTCTTTTACGAGTCGTTTAAACACAGGCAACGATTGCGCGCGCTTTTTTTTTTTATGTTGCTCATTTAGTAGTATAGGATATTTACTTTTTTCAGTAAACAATAAAGTCTTAGAGAACCAACATACATCTCAAAAAGACTTAAGTATCAAGAAAGAATTACTCACTTCCCGAACTAAATACATATCGACAGAACCCTTCACTTGAACGCGATGCTATCAATCCCACTGTTGCCCCACTGCGCCGATCTGTCTCGTTCGGGAAAAAACATTACAAATCTTTTTGAATTTATTCCTTTGTAGCTGTCAAGTCCTTCGATGTGCTTTCGAGACCACAAATTGAGTGTTTGAAAATTCACCCGTTGAATGAAAATTGGTAAAAATCTATTCAATCAATCAATCAAATTATTTATTCACAGATCATACAATCCAATTTGTTAGTTAGTTACATAAACATCTTAAACCCTAGTGTTAGTACATAATAATATTCGGCAAATTTTGGTCATAATTACTGGCAATGTCAAAATCAATAATAATGGCAAAATCACAACTATAATGTCAAAATCATTATTAATAATAATGTCAAAATCATCATCAATTATAATAAAGTCAAAATCACAACTATAATGTCAAAATCATTATTAATAATAATGTCAAAATCATCATCAATAATAATAAAGTCCAAATCAGAACTATAATGTCAAAATCATTATTAATAATAATGTCAAAATCATCATCAATAATAATAAAGTCAAAATCACAACTATAATGTCAAAATCATTATTAATAATAATGTCAAAATCATCATCAATAATAATAAAGTCAAAATCATAACTATAATGTCAAAATCACGGTTAGATAGATACTTACTTTAAATCAATTTGGATTCCTAGATTATGAGAAGAGATGCTTTATTGGTGCTACCTTTTTTGCAAACTAGCATTAGCCCACAAATGCATCCGTGTGATATTTCTTATTTTAAAATAAAATGTTATCATAAGGTACTCAGTTATAGTGTCGCTTTCTGCCAGTGAAACAATATTTGTAATCGGATCAGGCCTTCCAGGGATTAAGGGCTCCTGAGATATGTGCTATGGTTCCGGCGACAGGTGGAGTGTGGCGGTGCACTGTGGATCGAAAAAAGACTCTCGAATTTGATTTTTTCAG
This sequence comes from Agrochola circellaris, assembly GCA_914767755.1. NCBI lineage: Eukaryota > Metazoa > Arthropoda > Insecta > Lepidoptera > Noctuidae > Agrochola > Agrochola circellaris. The sequence goes on from OU611862.1 coordinate 11,491,767, forward strand.
ATATTAAGGTGAGGATTTAAAAAAAAACGCACAATATTTCTTTATATGGAGTATCTAAAAAAATCATAAATAAAATGTTACATCACCTTGTGCAAGAATATAACGTTTATTCTCTCCGTTCCGGAGATATAAGCATTAACTCACTGCGCTCGACGCTTGACGTGTCCACACGTAGGGTCCGAGTTCGCAACAAGTCAATCACCTTCCTTGAGGATGCCTCGTTGGGAGGTGAAACACGTGTCGATTTCTTACAGGGTTCTTTATGACTCTTTAAGAACAGTTACGCGGATTAAGTTACTAAATATACGTCGTCTATTGTATTTTATAATGGATTTCCGCAAAGTCAGACCTTATTTATTTATTTATTTATATATACTTTATTGTACACCAGATTATACATTACATAAAGAAAAAGTAATACTATAAAATATACAATGGGCGGCCTTATCGCTTACTGCGATCTCTTCCAGGCAACCTTGGAATGGACAGTGATTTTCTGGACATAAAATGGGGTTATCTTCGATGCAAATAAAAGGTATACAAGTATAATATACTATAATCAATTAAGTAAGCATTAACTCCATACATTTATTTGCATAAAAAAATGAGTTGCCAATTTGTCTACCAGATTGTATCCTATGATATATTTATGCATATTATTGGCTATTAGAATCCATTTCAAGCAAAAAACTATTAGAATCCATTTCGAACAAAAAATCGACACTTTAAAATGTAAGCCCCAATATCTTTGAGAGCCGTATTTCCACAGTGCGCCGCCACATTGCACCCGGCGCGGCGCCGGCGCCGGACCGCACAGGAAAAAAAATCAGTATAGGAAAATCTACGCAGCTTTGGCGTCATGTAAGTAGGTACAGGAAGACAAACTTTTACAATCAATTTTACCTTTTTATCTAGTATTAAATTACATTAAAACATCACGCCTGTTATCCCCGAAAGCTTAGGCAGAGGTGTACCTATTATAGTAGACGCACATTTTGCCAGTTATAATAAAGACCCATGCGAAAATTAAATTAAATTAATCGCTCTTAAATTACTTCTTAGGCAATTTGACTGTACAGATATATCAATATTTGCCGAAATTAACACACACTATTAATAAATCATACATTGACATCACATGCCACGTACTTAAGGAAATTATTATAATGCAATTATAACAAAAATCTGACATTAATAGAATCTGGAATTTATAGAATCTGACATTTCTAAGTCTGACATTTATAGAATCTGACATTAGTCGACTTATCCGTTGCAAATACCTTAAATATGCAGTTAATGTCAGGGAAATTGATTGTCAAGCTAAATAAATTGACGTATAATCAAATCACGACAGACTGTCATTCTTTGACAGTTATATTAAATGACTATAAAACCTTGGTCACACGTAGCGAATACCTACTGCATTCGCAGCGAGAACTCGCTGTGTGTGCAATTCGCCGCGATTAGAATTGAGCATGTTAAATTTTACTCTCGGCGAATTCAACTGTCCGCGAGCATTCGCTGTGTGTGACAGGTACTCGTTGCGAGTAACCATTCCGCTCAGCACGCCGCACTATGCGGCCGGGGTCGGCCAAAAGTCAATTTTGAAAAGTTGGCGGTAGGTCAAAAAAAGGTTATGGCTATTACTTGAATAGTTGCTTCATCAGAATGCGCAAATATGAAGGTAGGTTTATGAAAAATGTAAGATTAAGACCGTTTATTCTGAAAGTTGGCAAAGTCGTAAATAGCTGTCAAATATTTACCTGTTTTGATTAATTTATATTATAGCATTTGGACACTTTCCTATATGCTTTTTTTACGCCTAAAACTAAATATTCGGTGTTACAATATTAATTATTGCATATCATAATCAATATTATAGTAACTTAGTTAGCCACATTTCTTATTTCCATACAGTATTAATTCCAAATTAATCAAGACAGGTAAATATTTGACAGCTATTTACGACGTTGCCAACTTTCAGAATAAACGCTCTTAACAATAGTTCAAACATTCTACAATCGGTTGACTAGAATACGTACAGTAAAAATTGCAGTTCTCTGTTACTTTATATTTTCATAACGACAAAAGTTATAGTGGTTCTGAAATATGGATTCTGTAGCTCAAGGTATCTTGTTTCTTATTAAATAATGGCTTTTTAAATTAAGCATTTACTTAATATCATAATTGTGGCGAATTTAACAAGACAAAGATTTTACAAAAAAAAAATGTTTTACGAGAGGAAATGTTACAGCAGTTCGCTACTGTTCGCAACGAAACGTATAGGAAAATATACCTCAAACCTTCTTTTATTACAAGATGAAAAAAAAAAAACTTGCTAAAGTTTGCTAATCTTGTCGTTATAATATTTTTTTTATTGTAGGTCGCGTACTAAATTTTACTCGTCGTGAACTGGTAGACTTGATATTTCAAGATCCAGCAAAAAGTTGGGATTCTAAGAAAGAACATTTACAAGAGTTAATTAACTCTTGTAATAATATACTGGAAACTAATTGCCCCCCTGACCAACAAAATTCTATGAGAGATTCAACTTTATATCACAAGCGAATACTCGCTGCGAGTACAATTCGCAGTGAATTCACTCGCAGAGGATATTCGCTGTGTGTGACCGAGGCTTAACATGGACAATTGACGTAGAATATCAATTTGTCTAAAAATATATTTCCCTGGCTGTACATTATTTATCTTATCTATGTTCTCATCATTATCAAACTGCACCTACAGACACAAATGACACTATCATCTGTCAACCAGATCGGATAACCTGCCCAGCACAGCTAACAACCAATGATCGGCCATGCTTTGAGCATTGTGATTAGATTACAGGATAACGCGAGTATTGCGGATATCGGTTACTGATTCTCTGAATGTGAATCGAAACCTAAATCCTAAACCCAAATCCCCCCTTTCCCTATCCTTATCCTAATTTGCCTGTGTGATTTGATACACCGTTTCTGTGCTTTTAGAATGCTTCAACAACTGTGTCGTGCCGACAGCTGGGTATGCCCTGTTTCAAAACAATTTGATGACAATGTAAACAATGGTCAGAAAACGTAACTGTGGATGGCGAATTGTAGTGCCAATTAAAAATGGAGTGGTTTGATTTGAATATTTAAACCGAAAATTCTCATTTTACAATTGAGGTTAATTTTAGATCCTCTATTTTCGTCGCTGATTTATCAGTTACAATTAAATAATGTTATTCAATTATATTTTTTTTGAAAAGTGGTGAGACATAAAGTTGAAACGTTCTCAATACAGATGAAAATGTTACTTATGGAGTGAAATTGAACCTGAACAAGGTTTGTTTACACTTTCATCAGATACTTATCGAACAGACTTATATGCCAGTAATCGTCTTTTTTAAATGTGTAAAAGGTCATCATAAAATCGTGTTTGACACGAAAAAAAGAGATTTAAAGTTCTTTTTTGGGGTCAACGACCGCTGGCCGTGCAGTTTTTTTTCTTTTTGTCTCCATGTTTAGACATCGATACCCAGTATTCGTTATCCATTTTCAATAAGGCGATTAGTAATATAAAATGTTATAAAAGCGAAAGTGAGTTTCTTTGTTTGTTACGCTTTCACGCTAAAACGACTGAACGGATTTGGATGAAATTTTGCACACGGGTAGACTATGACCTGGAATAGGACATAGGATACTTTTTATCCCAGTAGCACGTTCCAGTGGGATAATTCCCGACATGCACGCGGGCGAAGTCGCTGGCAAAAGCTAGGGTTTAATCATGTGGACGTGTACGATTAGCAATGTTAAATAATGTAAACAAAAGTTTTATAAAGGTGAGTTTAGAACAAACGAATATAGAACCAAAACTGCAGCTAGAGCATTCTTTTGTTGATATTCCTTGACATTTTAGTAGAGAGAGACCAACGAAGGAATGTTCTGCCCCCGTTTACACAAAAAGAATTTGGTGTAGCGGGAATAGAATGTGCATTCGCTCGTTTGGTCTAAATCGACCTTGACATGTGTACCTAACATAATCTGACGCACCCTTATAATAAAGGACGACTCACTCAATACTCAATATCTTTATTGCTTTAGCCATAATGTGTACTTAGGTGGTAACTGTATAATTTTGATCATTATGGACCCTGTAGGGCACAGCAAAAGGGTAGGAGAGAGGAAGCTCTGTTATACTACTTAATTTACTATACTGTTTAATTTATTATTATTGCTATTTTATTTTTATTATAATATTGATTAATGATTACTATTAAAAATTATGCATGAATTATATTACCGTATCATTGATATATTTTAAGCGATACGTATAAACTCCGTGATTATCATTTTATTGTTTATTATTTATGTTTATCATTTAAATATTCATCTAAGGAGTAGTAGCATTTGTTTATCAGTAGTTTTTTAAGTTTATTTATAAATATATTTAACTTTTCTTCTTTCTTTATTATAACAGGTAGTTTGTTGTATACTTTAATAGACATTACGTAGGGGCTTGTAGAATGCATTTTTAGCTTGGATGTTGGTATGTTTAGCCTAGATCGGTGTCTAAGTGTGTACTGTGATTGGATGTCTTCGCGTTTTGTGTAGAACTCTTGATGCTTACGGACAAATTTACGACAGAGACATAATTACGAAAAGTATTTAAAAAAAAACACCGTGTTACGTAACAGCAAAGTAGAAAAGCATATATGAAGCGACCCTAACTGAAACAGGACGCCTTCGTTATAAAAAAAAATCTCACTTCTTAGGCTAAAGTTTAAGCGGAAACATACTGAGGTTACGTTAGAATGAATGTGTAAAAGGGGGAAGGACGAACACGTTTCCAGTATCGTTTCATTGTTGAAGACAGTTGGTTTATGGAATAGAGGTGAGAGAAACAGGGTATAAAGTGCACATTTATTATTTATTTATTTAACACTTTAAGCACACAATGTACAGAGGCGGACTTAATGCCATAGGCATTTTCACACACATTTTTTTTTTTTGCACATATCCTAGAAAAAGGTGGATCCTCTGACCATCTCTGCCCAACGATTGTATTTTTTTTTTGGGAATCTCATCTTGCAGGTCAGCTAGGAGGTTGTCGGCTGCGTAACCGGACTTTCCTGTGGCTGCCTCAATAAATTAAGGCCTCCAGCCAGGGCATAAAACTTAGAAACTAAGCGACTGCACGTTAAGGGCACCCCTTGTGGGGTACGGACCTCGGCTTACGGCGTCGCTGGGGGAGGACAGTAAGGGACAGGCTGGATTGGAATTATTATTATTATTAGGGGAATTTAAAGCGAGGGCGTCGGGGCGGGGTGCCCAATGATTGATGTTTGGACATTGTACATAATAATATACTCACGGTAAAATCTGCTTGCGCGATGTGATTTCAGTGTGATAAGTAGTTCGCATGTGGCGATGTAGATGCCGCCACAATGGTTAGAACCCAGATCACGGAATCGCCGTCATTTGTGACGTAGTAACGAGCACACTTTGGTTTGTATGGAAAGCTCTAGCGACTCAGAGCTGTGGGTTAGAAAATTTTGGTTGCAATTTTTAATTTCATGCCGTGGGATAGCTATTAGCCAGTCAGCAAAGTGATACCGCGGAAAACTTCCCAGGAAAAATAAAACGTCTTAGACTTCATGTTTTAAAATAACAATAAACAGAAAAGTAAAAAAATACCATAGGAAAATTTATATTAAAAAGAGAAAAATTATCATAAAAATTATATATGAACCTACTAGCTGCGCCCCGCGGTTTCAAACGCATAAGTCTCGATCCCGTGGGAATATCTAAATAAAAAGTATCCTATGTCCTAATCCAGGTCATGGTCTACCCATGTGTCAAATTTAATCCAAATCTGTTCAGCTGTTTTAGCGTGAAAGTATAACAAACAAACTCACTTTCGTATTTATAATATTAAAATTATCTCATTTATTTAATGTCTATACATATCATTTAAATGTTTAAATATTCTTATATAAACAAAAAAAAACATTTAAAAATATAAAAAATAGTAGCCCACCGGTATCGGGAACAGGGTCCAAGCTACCGGTGGTCAAGGCTCCTGAGAGAGGCGAGAACCTCCTAAAGGTACGCGCCATGTCCAGAAGTACCGTTTTCTGGGTTCAGCCCTTGATGCCCAGCTGCCTAATTTATTATTATTATAGTTAGGACTAGTAAGGATTCACATACATGTAAAGATAAATAATAATTTCTTTAATTAGTTTATTCGCACCACTGTCGGTAACGTGTGCACTAGGTACATAAGTATTTCAATAGATGGCGCTGTTCGCGAGACAGTCAACTCGGCGAGTAAAGCAGGATGGATGTTGACAGTTGTTTTCACCGTGACAATCATTTAATTGTTGGAATATTATAAAAAAGGAATTGTTATTAAATAATAGACTTTTAATGTAATTTCTTTGTTTTTCAGGTAGGATAGAATGATTAAGCGTATCAGTGTATTTATTCATGAATGTATGTGAGTACTAAAATAAAACTTTGTTTTTCAGAGCAACACGATTGTTTATTTGTCATTTACAATTCATGTTAAGTTCAGAGATATTATCATATATACATAATAAAAATATTGTAACACGTCCCTAATTTCCCTTTTCCTGCATCAAAAGGCACACAAACGACCACAGCCTTTGTAACTCCATTGAAACCATATTTCAAAACGGCGCCAACTGTCCCGAGCCAACTAACCGAGTTAAATAGGTCACTATTCGTCCACAATGAACTATGTCTAACTGCACAATTATTATGATAGTCTAACCACCAATGTACCGCTATACATGGTTTTATTCCAACTAATTTATCGGCTGTGGCCTGCTGTTTTGATTGCGTGTTTATTATTTAATTAACTAACTGCTGCCCTTAGGCTTGTCCCGTCTGGACCCTAAATATTTTTCTAACTAAAAACAAACTAAACTCCTTATAACATCAGTTATCTGCCAGTGAAAGTTCCGTCCAAATCGGTCCAGGCGTTTCGGAGATTAGCTGGAACAAACGGACAGACAAACAAATTTTTTTTTACGTCCGGCTCCACACGTAGCACCGGTTTACCTACTACCTATTTGGAGTACGCAACAAGCTTTAACTTTCTGACTGACCGACTCTTTGAATTTGTTGTAGAACTGATCACCGTTGGAGCAAACAAGTCCTGGAGTGGCGACCGCGTATCGGCAAGAGTAGTGTGGGATGCAACCCAGATAGATGGAGCGACTACCTTGAAAAGATCGCTGGTACAGATTGGATGTGGAAAGTGGAGGACAGCGTGGAGAGACCTATGTCCAGCAGTCAACTGCGATAGGCTGAGTTGATTTGGATTCCGTTCTGCACGCAATGTCGATTTCTTTATTCCTCCTACGGATCTCCTCATTTCTGGTTCGATCACAAGAGAAAATCCGGAAAACAGCAACAAAAAAAGCTTTTACGTAACGTATGCTAAGTATACCCAACGTTTTCCCTGCGTAATTGTCTCCCGAGCGTCACCCCTTAATCCTGCATGCAAGGCATTCTGCCTATATTGAGTTTGTTCGTAATATTTTGCTTCTGTGTAAAAAAATTGGATACACGTAATAACGTCTTGAAGAACTGGTGGAGCTTGTGGTTAGAGACGAATCGGGCTGTATATTTTTATAAAAGTGTCCATTTCAATCTCATTTCAAATTTCGATTCTGCCGTGCTATTCTGCAAACATCTCACCGTGAAAACTTGGGTGAAGTGAGCTTGATGTGAGCTGTCATTGCAGCTGAAGCTAGGAATTGACAGCTCACTTTATGCTCACTTCACCTCACTCTTCACGGTGATATGTTTACAGAATGGATCAACTGTTGTTATTTTTGTGGCGTTGTATTAAAAAACCGGCCAAGTGCGCATCGGACCACGCACAATGAAGGGTCTGTAGTTGGGATGAATTAATCTTAACATTATAGTTGAAAAACATGTACACCGATACATCGATATACGTCACGGTCAATTCTCCAACTGCAAATGTAAGGTTGTAATCGCAAACAAAAATCGTTTTGTGTGATAAAACTACAAATTAACGATTTTCAGACTTTTTCCATAACATGTGCTGAGACCTTGCTTCCAGCCAAATTCCATGATTGTAGGTCAACGGAAGTAGGTACCCTGTAGGTTTTGATTTATTTGCGAGTATCAAAATATGTTGCATAAATGGCCGTATTGTGTTGATTTAGAAGCTTGATTTTTTAGAGCTCCAAGGGACCATAGATCTACATATTTCAACTTGATACCTCAACGCGTTCCTGAGAAAAACGGTCTTGACAGACGACAGAAAAACGGAACCAATAAAAGATACAATTTTTCCTTTTGAGGTACAGAACCCTAAAAAGAGACTTAGGCCCGTATGACAGAACGTCGCTCAAGACTCAAGCATTACTTATAACTAGTTCCAACCAATCAAAATGTTTTAAAGGAGTTTTAAGTAATGCTTGAGTTTTGAGTGAGGTTCTGTAATATGGGCCTTAGTTTATTAGATTCTGAATTTAGTTTTCCGAGAGATACATAACTTAAAGTTTCAATGGAGCTGTGTGTTATGGGACGATGGTTGTGAGAGGTTAACAAATAAATTACTTATTAATATTACTCTAATAAGGAAAAGTTCTTTAAAGACCGTTTTGCACATTAAACATTAAATATTAGTGTCTCTTTTCCTGTTTGCTGACTTTCGATTGTCAAACTTCACGAGAAAACTTGAACCTTATGGTCTAAAATCGGCAACAGGCAGTAAGAAAGACCAGTACCCTAATTACGTAATACACGATCAATCAGAATCTGAATCGTTTTGAAACAGATTGCTAATCCATTGCTTCGTACGTTCGGAAAAAAATATCTGCTCAACAACGTAAATAACACAATGAATGTTGTTGACCTGTCAAATTGAAACAGATTAGTCGGAATTGTCAACGAAAATGTGTTGCGTAATTCCTTCGTTGTTACTAGTACCATTAACAGTTCCATGATGGAACTACTGACTGTTTTTTTTTATCACTAGTTCCATTTTAAAAGAATCTGAAAATAATGGAACTAATGTTGAATATGTTATCACCAGTTCCGTTTTTTTTTAAATATAAAAATAATGGAACTAATCGCACCTTTGGTAGAACAAGGGCATAATTGTCATAAATTGCCAAACGAATGTCTTTGTCCCTCCAGTTCAAAGGGCCTTTTTAAAGCATTTCTGCATATTTAAGTCATTTTGGCAATTTATGACAATTATGCCCTTGTTCTACCAAAGGTGCGTAATGTTGAATTTGCAGATATCACTAGTTCCACATTATTACTTTAGGCACCGTAACCAATGCTCGCACATTCTCTGAAAATTTTATTATTGACCTTTCACTGCGACAAAAGTCCACCATAATTATAATATAACTTAATATTACGCCCGTTTTCCCCGGAAGGCTTAAGCAGAAGTGTACTTATCGCAAACCCACATTTCACCGGTCATGTTTAAGTTCCATGTAATTGGGGGCAAGCCTTTTCCATCAACCGGGCCCAAATGCAGACTCCGGGCTGCTATTAAGAAATTTCTGATAGAAAAACCCAATAACACCGCTCGGCCTGGGGCATCAACCATAATAATTATATTTTATAAATATAGGAATGTCTTACAGTCTATCTCATATTTTTATAAATTAATATCTAGCCTTTTCATCCGATCAGAATCATTACTAGCAGACAGTACATTGTATACAGAATAATATAATGGATAATATAACAGTATCTTGTAAAGTAACGGGCGAAAAAAACAGCTAATGTAATGGAGATTGAATACAAACAAATACATTGGAAGTAAGGAGGCCATGTTTATGGGAAAGGTATTTTATGAGGGAATTTTAAGCCGTTTTATGGTAGGAGAGAAACAGGAATTGTGGTGGTTTACTTGTTTGGATAACACCTTATTTCATTAGATTATGTAGTTATACTATGCTACAAAGCTGCATTAAATAGGCCACAACATATTCAAGATGGTTAATTGACTCAGGCGTGATTTTGCGGAAATTCATTATAAAATACAATAGACGACATAAATTTAGTAACCTAATCCGCTTAACCGTTCTTAAAGAGTCATAAAGAACCCTGTAATAAATCGACACGTGTTTCACCCCTTGAGGCATCCTCAGGATGACGATTAACTTGTTGCGAACCCGGACACGACGTGTTGCTACGACAAGCGCCGAACGTAGTGTGAGCCACACCGGCCGACAACCCCACTTATATATAGGATTACTTGAAGTTTCGCGTTATAACTTCAAATAAATTACTTTCATTACCAACCATTTTACCATTGATTATTCCAATCTTTTATTTACGTACGCGTTCTTCGGCTCGGCATGGCCGTGCTAACATTTATATTAGCCTATGGTACAGACCAAGTAACAGCGAAGGCGATTCTTTGCCTGCGCGCCCGGTGCTAACACAAGTGCAGAACTTCGTATGTCACATTCATTCAACGCTCGACTCCGAGGGTTGAAAATCCAATACCACGCGATAAAAATTTCCGCAGAAAAAAACCGTGCCCGTGCGAACAGATGCAGCAAGCGATTTTTTCCCCCGCGATTTTTTACGTCCGTGCGGTCGTGGACTAAAGGGACAGTTCTGTAGCCGACTGCAGACAGCAGCAGCAGGTGACTGCATAGAAATTCGATTGGATTTCATGAAAATACATAGAAACCAGAGCATAAGCGGATCCAGGGCTCCGCTAAGAGGCTCAAGCCCCCCCAAAAGCATCTGAGTTCTTCCGTGACAAATCTTAAAGTGAACTTGATATTATTCTGATTAAACTTATTAGCAAGTTAAAAAAAAAGAAAGAAAAATAAGTTTTTTACTCATTTCATTTCATTTCTGTTTCATTACTCTACTTATGGTACAATTATCACCAATATTGTACCTTAGGTACCATCAAAGACGTTCATAACTAACTAGTTTAAAAACAAAATCCCGTGAACCCGATAACCACATCTGTTACCGGCCCGGTGTTATAGCCACCGAGCGCTGCAAGCAAGAATACTCCTTACGGTGGTTAGATATGAACTCCTTCGATGGTACGTCATCCTTAACGTAGATATGTTTTTCTATTGAGGAATTTTCGAAAAAGAATCCGAGGAGACTTGACAAGCATTAAGCAAAATATAATGTTGTGTGCTTTTTAGTGTTTACTTTACTAAAACCTACCCTCAGCGGGGTCAAGCCTTATTATTAACTTATTTATATATACTTTATTGTACACCACAAAAATACATAACAAAAAATAATAATTATGCACTACAAAATATACAATGGGCGACCTTATCGCTTTCCGCGATCTCTTCCAGGCAACCTTAGAAAGGACAGTGATTTGCCTGGACATAAAATGGGGCTGTCGTTGGTGCAAATAATAAGTATACAATATACTAGAATAGATACACAGATAAATACATATCCTATATAATAGATACATAAATACATACATACTAAATATATAAGCAACGAAAATAAATGAAGACTATTGATAATTTCAGCTACGAGAACAAGATCACAACGACAAGTAATGTTCTTTCACGAGTCTCTTAAACACATGTAACGATTGCGCGCGCTTTATATCAACTGGCAGTGCATTCCACAAACGAGTGGCCTGGACAGTGAAGGATTTGTCGAGGAAAGTTCCCAAACGACAATCCTGGATTCGCCACTGAACCAGAGTGTCGCGGCGACACGTCGCCTGCAGCTGCTGCCTACAGTCGGCTACGGATTTGTACCTTAACTCAGCAATATTTCTTGGTGGCAGAGATTAGACATAAAATAAAGTACCTAATGATTGCTTATCCATTTACATTGTGTGCAATCTTAGCTCCTATTTTAATCCGATTCATGAATCCCTATTTTTCTGTATAATATTGTGTCTCCCCATATTCTTATGGTATCTCCTTTACAAGGAAAATACTGGTCGCCCTTCCTAAACAAGGATACTGAGGCAAATATTATATTTCTTTTATGGGCACCATAAAATTACCTATTACCAGTTTTGGAAAGGAAACACAATGTTTTATTATTTAATACCTCGCTTTTATTATTTTGGATAAGCCTGTATTTGTGATATTTGAAGATTTTATTATGGTTTTATGATATTTAAGAGATAATAAGGGGAATGTTAACTTTGGGGTTAGAAAAAAGTGAACTAAAGGTTAGATACTGTATGTTTCGGTATTTCTTCTCAAGGTTAGCTAGGAAATGCCGGAGCCATCTTGTTTTAAAATATCCACCAAAAAATGTACATTTAAAAGTGTCCTAAAAGATCAACTAAAGGTAAACGTCCTCTGCTCCTCACCAGCCGCAACACACGCACGCACGGCACGAAACGGATTTTGGTTCGCTTTGTATGAATTCATATAACACTGCGTCCACTATCGGTACCGCCCGCTGCGTTACGTGCCGGTGACGTCACGTGCATTACTTCACCTCGTGCATCGCTCACTGCCGCACGTTGTTTTATTTATAATTGAGGTCTGACCTTAATTATAAATAAAAAAACGTGCGACAGTGAGCGAAAACATTGTAAAATGGATGACTCACTTTTAATTCTATTAGTAGAAAGATTTATGAAGAATTGTATAATCTGAAACATCGAAAATATTCATATTTGCAAAGAACAGATAATATTTGGACGCAGTGGACGCATGCCATCGGCAAATCTGTTCAATACGTTGCGTGCCGTGCGTGCGTTGCGGCCGGTGAGGACCCGTGGACGTTCACCTTTAGGCTGGTTTCCTCCCAGCTGCCCAGCTCCCGGTTGCTGGGTGACCCTCCCAGGCCTTCCGTACACGGGAGACCGGTACGCGTAGCGCCCGCAGTGCTCTGAAACGAGAGAGTATTACGATTAGGGCTTGCAATCCGGATATCCGGATATCCGTATTATCCGGATATCCACCTATTTTCATATCCGGATTTTACTTGCATCACCATCCGGATTTTTCGGATGTTACGGATAGTTGTATTTCTCATTTAAATATTAAATAAAAAGCTGTGATCTGAAAAGTACATAACTTTTATTACGTTATTTATTATTTTAATATAGTTAATCACTCTTGCAATTATTTATTCACTTCACAAATCAAAATAAGTCATTAATATTATTTTGAGATAAAAAATAAATAAATAAAAATAAAAAAAATTACCTTCGTAATAATATATTTTACGGGGTATAATATCTCAAAATAATATTATTTGATTATTTTGAGATATTTTGTTCATTTTTGATTTAGTTATACTATTGTTGTTTAATAATGAAGCTGAATTGCCAAGGAAAGTGATATTTTGATTTAATTGGAATGTTCCGATTTGTGATAAAGTAAATGTAAGTTCTCATTTTTAGTTAGAATTCTTTTTAGTATGAGAAGAATAGATACAAATTATTTGTGCGGTATCGGTGTTTTATTGTATAATTTTAAAAAGTGAACTAGTTTTTTTATGTGATTGTTACTTGAAACATTGATATAGTTTATTATTTCTTTGTCATTTTTCTTGAGAGACTGATTAAAACGTGTTACAAACCCTTATTAGTTTTATTTATAATAAAAACTACAAAAATATCCGTATTATCCGCATTATCCGGATATTCCGGATAGCAAAATATTAATATTCTTATTAACCGGATAGTAAAAATGAACGGATATTGCAAGCCCTAATTACGATACGTTATACGGTCTCTACGCGGGTCGCGTACGGACCATCCGCGTCACTGTGAAACAGCGCATCACGTGTGTCTCCGTTCCGGGAGCCCTTACGGGTCTCCCAGACAGCTGTGAAACCAGTCTTACAGAAATGAACATTATTTCATTTCATTTCTACAAAAGGATAAGCAAAGTATAATAAAAGGATGTGGCTTTTATAAAGGGCAGAAAACTAGGTATTTATTCGACCTCGTAATTGCTTTGCGAGCAGTGGTGTGTGAATTGTGAGCAGTCACGGTGAGCAGTAGTGACCCAGTGGTCAAGGTCGTGACTTAAGAGTTGTAGGTCGTAGGGTGGACCCCAGACAGGCGATTTACTTTGTGTAAATTATTTCATTAGCCCTGCTCTCAAAATGGTGAAGGAAAACATCGTGAGGAAACCGGCATGTCCTAGAACCAAAAATTCGAACACATGTGACATCTACCAACTCGCACTGGGCCCGCGTGGTGCATTAAGGCCCACTCCCTTTCACAGCGAGAAGGCCTGTGTGTCAGCAGTGGGAACATTATAAACTGAATATGTAATTGCTTTATCACCTAAGTTAAATGTCAGTTGCAATTAGCAAAACGACACGAAACGCTCTAGAGTCGTGGTGGCGCGGACTCTATCCGTCTTATTACAAAAAACTGCATAAGTAATGGTTTAAACCAAGACTAAAAGGTCTTGGATTATTACGGTAATAAAGCTAGTTCCAGGCTCAAAATGTGTTCCTATTACAAAACGAAGACTATTCGAGGATCAGTTAGTACCAAAGAAGGTTCATGGTTCAAATAATATCTACAGATAAGAAACAAAAATGGCATTCTTTCATTCGTTCACGCAGGCTTTATTTGAAGCAACGTTCTGTTTCTCTAAATGTTGATATTATAATAACACTTGAAATGCTTAAATAATTATTTATCAATACAAAAATATGTCATAAATAGTTCTTTGTTTAGGTTACAATATATTGAACAAGCACAACTTGTACTTTTGACGCGCTTTTTATAATCACGTTCTCATATTTTGTACACCTCTAGCGTGAAGTGGAGCGACTTACATATGACGGCAGCGCGCGTAATTTGAGATGAATGTCTATTTTGCGTCCTATAATAATAAATAAAAGCACTTCATAGTTGTATTAATTATTGTTTTTTATATTACTGTTACTGTGACGTGGTTTGTTCGTGGGTTGTAGTGTTTGAGCTACATTATAAAATGGAACAACAAAAGAAAAAAAGGGGTGTAAACTGGAGTTCTGAAAAAAAGGTTTGTAAAACATGGAATTTTTTATTATTAGGTAAGCAATGCTTTGTATCATCATATTATCAAATTAGCAATACTGCGGAATTTCCTAATGTTTTCCTCCTGTTCATTTAGAGTAATGGGCATTTTTATAAATCTTCGGAACATCCGTGATAAAATGTCCGCTACCTTTTTACACGTTTTGCTGACAATTGGTTGAGACACATCATGCAAATCAGCTGTATCGTCTTGAATCTACGAATAAATCAATAATATTAGTATATTTTTTTATTTGTCTATAATGTTTAGAATTTTGTCTATAATGTTAGGTTAGCATTGACCAAGCTTACATATTTCATGTCGAGCCCAGTTGCGTAATGCGTAAACTATTTGCACTTCAGGACTCAAAGGGCATCCTCGAGGGTCGTGGGATAAATCCACACGTAAAATAGCCACTATCTTTTCTCCAAAACGTTTTGTGAACCTATACTTATATCTGAAATCTTCGTCACTCAATTCGAATGGATTCTCACGATGACGATGTCTGTAAGATCGCCGAGACGTCTCCAGCATATCCAGATCTTCCAAATCCATCAAGTCGATCATATTAATATCCATTTTTTATGATTTTTATTTAAATAGACCCGCGCAAACACCAAAACAATGACAACGCAAACGTCAAATAAATTAGTACCAAAGATAAACTAGGGGACTCGGCGGACTAACTTTAGTACCATAAATAGTTCTGGAACTAGAGATAAAATTCATTTTATAATAGCGTTTTATTTAGTCATGGTACTAAAGCTAGTACCAATCCCAGTACCAAAGGGGTTTGGGTAAAAGTGGCATGATTTTTTAAATACGCGGCCACTAATGAAAAGTGTTTTGTTAAAAAGAACACATTAAGTCGTTAATTTTTTTCTATGAACGTTACTTTCCCACGTTCATCGAAGCCGAGATATTTAAATTAAATAATCTATAAAATCAAATTGCCATTTGCTATAATAAATTGTGTTTATTTCATTCATTACATTGTACCTAGTGTTACTTGTATTTCTCTTTATAACTCGTAATTAGCGATAAACAACACCACAAAAGCCGTCCATGAGCCCACTAAAAGCACCGATCTCCTCGTACAATCATAGCACAGGATTTGAAATAATTATGATCAAAATCGGCTAGGTGAATATGTCTTAGATAATAATCTTAATCGAAGAAGAGCTTATTTTCAGCCTATAAATGCTGTAATCCCTGATGGCGATGAATTTCCAGTATTGAGTGCGGATGACCTCACCATATATGCTTTGGGTAAATACCAAATTCATCAAGCTCGCAGCTGTTCGTATTTAATAGAAATATATAAGGAGTCCCATATAAACGAGTTTAGAAGACGGAATCCCGAGTATCAGGACCCATGGCTGCTGAGGGGAAGGATACAGTCCCGTCATGTATCTAGCAGAATATATATGTGTATATTTTGATACAACGAGGGTGTGCCAGGGAATAAATGCCATAATAGGACATTATTGTTCGTGTATTGTAGGGAAACGCACACTAGGTTGTTGTTCCCACATTATGGCTATCATATGGTATTTAGGGTGGTGGAGATATCAAGAAAATCTGTCTCCTCCAGCGCAGTTCCTCGACCTAATAATCAGACATGATATAGAAGAAGAACCATAAAACACCCGAAAAGTCGTTTTATATCTATTTAAGTAATTGAGGTTTGTGTAAAAGTATAGTGATTTTATAATAATCATGTTTTTTTATTTAATTGTCGTATAATAATGCCGTCCATACTCCTCCAATAACATGCGTAAGTTTATGAATGTATGTATTGTGCCATGCGTGTTGTATTTTTTCACAATACATATACGTGGTTACGTCTTTATTTAGACGACATGATGTTGAAATTCTTCCTAGTTCGATATCATATATTTCAGCTCCGATATTACTTAGGGCAAAGTTATTTTATGAGTCATTATTATTATATATATCTCTATACGTTAGCAACAATAAATATAGTGGCCGCTCAAAAAAAAAAACATGCCACTGGTTCATACAAAATTACCCAAACCCCTTTAGTCCGTGTTTTGGAATAAGACGGTATGTATCTATGTGACCGATAGATATTTTAAATTTTTCAACCTTAGTAAAGTTTCAATTTACTAGTAATTGTTGTCGAAAGTGGTAAAGCAATTACGAAGTGGACTATACCTATATTAGGCCTGGAGTAAACAGCGCAGATAGATCGCCGACTCATTAGTCTGAGCACCCCTGAACGTTACTGTGTACATAATATGTATATGTATATGTTCACTAACATTTAGTAGGTCTTCCTAAAAAAGGATAATGCGGACAAAAAGTTAATTTGTTGCAATATTTTACCGCAATACCAATGTTGACAAAACACTTATCATAGCGTCTGAAATCCAATTATACCGCAAAAAGCTCAATCTTTGAGTATGAATAAGACTAGGTTCGAGGTGACTTTGCCGCAGAGAATAAATCACAGATATAGTGTCGGTCTATCTATATCTGTGGAATAAATCATGTCGTAGTACTTATTGCAAGAACAAAATACCGTTATGCTAATGAAATACTGTGATCACAAAACTGATTGCTTAGCGAATGCGATAATTTTTCAGGCAGAGGAATTTGACACTCATGCTGGGGCCACATTGTCGCGATAAGGCGCACTAAACTTCGCGATAACGCGGTAATGTAGTCCCAGCATTATGGACAGGAAAAAAAAATCAAGTAACTTTAGGTGTCTTTAAACATCACCAATAATACAGCTATCCGTACTAATGAATTTACTTCACACTTTGCGGGACACTAAACGACCCCAGATGTAACAACAATAGAACTTCTATTGTGTCTCGTTCAGTATCCTTCAACTGATTATTGATATTATTACAATATAATATCTCAGAGCTTCTTTGAAGGATAAGATCAGAAATGAAGTTATCCGGAAAAGAACCGGAGTTACAGACATACCCTGCAGAGTAAGCAAACTGAAGTGGCAGTGGGCTGTCCATGTTTGTCGATGGACCGATGGCCGGTGGAGCTGACGAGTTCTGGATTGTAAACCGCGTATCGACAAGCGTAGTGTGGAACGCCCCCTAGCTAGATGGACCGACGACCTTAAAAAGGTGACTTAGAATGGATACGGAAGTCGAAGGACAGGTTGTTGTAGCGCAGACTGGGAGAGGCCTATGTCCAGCAGTAGACTGCGATAGGCTGAGTTGATTGAATAGCTACGTACAAAGACATGCTCTTTAATTTTTTAATACAGCATATTCCAGTAAGGTGTGGTCATACTATCAAATTAAACAACGTTTTCCATGGGACTAATCACCAGGACCATCGTAATCGCGAAAAAATTATCAGCTGTCCACACTTTTCTGGAGCATGCTGTATACACGTGCAGTTTCTATGACAGCAAACAAATTTTTAGGATTCCGTACGTAAAGTGTGCCAAACGAAACCTTATTACTAAGCCAAGATAAGCGAGCTGTTAGTTTTTATAGCTCAAAACAAGACCTTTGAGGTGGTACCACCAGTCTCGCTATCTGGTGGAACTGTTAACAGAGTAAAGCAGTTTAAATACCTTGATGACTGGGTTATAGAGGATGGCACTGATAACTATGATATGGGGAGAGAGCACGGGGCATGGGCCGTACGATGCAACATGCTGGCCCGCAGATTTGCAAAGTGTGACAATAATGTCAAGATAACTTTGTTTAGGGCATATTGCCAGGCTTTTTATACCTGCAGTCTGTGGACCACGCAAAAAACGATTAATGCCTTGCGTGTGCAATACAACAATGCTTTTAGGATACTGCTGTCGCTGCCACGTTACTGTAGCGCATTAGGGATGTTCGCAGCAGCGCGTACCGATGACTTTTTTGCGATTATGCGTAAAAGAACCGCGTCACTATTGCGTCGAATGCGAGACAGTGACAGCAGTCTCCTGAGCATTGTTGCTAGCTAGACTGAAGGCCGCCTGATGGGGCACCTGTACGCAGTGCATGTATTGTTGCCAGGTGTCCCCAGAAGATGGCTTAATAGTTATAGGGTTCTTTAATTTTTATTGTTATTGGTTTTAATTGTTTGTTTTTCTTAATTAATTATACTAACATAGTTTAAGTAATACTAACACATTATGGGTAATGTACCTGAGTTAAAAATGAATAAATAAGCTTCCGTTGTCCGTCCGTCCGTCTATCTGTCAGCGGGCTGTATCTCATGAACCGTTACACGGGTACTGGTAGACAGTTGAAATTTTCACAGGTTGTGTATTTCTATTGCCGCTATAAAAACAAATAAGAAAAAAATAAATAATTAAAAATGATTTTTTTAAATACAGTTAAATATTGTACAAGTCCGACTCGCACTTGCCATTTTTTTTTCTATCATTATTTCTTTACATAGCTTGTCTCATACATACTCAAAGACCAAAATTCAAAGGTTCAATCTACCGTATACCACATAGAGATTTGAATGTGAATGAAACCTTACCTTTTCTTTGTGGTCTAGCTTTTTGAATATTGTACTATACTCGTAGAAAATGTCATCGAGAACAGAATCTCCGCGTCGGCAACGTCTAGAAACGGCAGTACTAATGAAATTCATTGCGCAGAAGTGCGTTGAGCGCAAAACTTCTTCTTTCCCAAGGCTTCAGCCGTTTGTTAAGGTGGATCCGTAGTTGAAGCCCGCGAAATTCAAATTTTCCGTAGTTATTTTGCAATTTGCAGGTCAGTATCACCTGTCAAGTTGGGTTAAGTTAGATTTGTTCCTTATGGAACAAATTTCGTACTGTAACGGAAAGTACGATATACGTAGTTTTTTATTGTTTTAATGAGTGTTGACGTAGTTAGAGGTCCGGTATATAACATTTCTTCTCTTCATTCCCCCCAGACATACCTATTTACTTTTATGGGGGGGTGGCAATATGTTTGCCTATGCCACGTCTATATATTTTTTGGCAATATAGTTGCCAATGCCCGCGATTAATTTTGGTTTCAGTGAACATAAAATGCAACATAAAATTATATATTTTATGTGCGCTACTGAAACATAATTGTATTAAAATAAATAAAACATAAATCAATGAATATAATATATAAATATAATAATATATAATATATGTATAAATATTATAATAATAATCAGTGAATATAATAGCATGGTCAATAATTATTACAAAAACATAAAAATACTTACATATCTCACGGCCAAATTAGAGATTCAATCAGATTTTTACGCAACGTCTGTCAAAATACACCGTAAACTACACGTGGCGACACTAAATGTGAATCACTCAAATGAAGAAACCAAACGAACCATAAGAGGTTTTTGGGCAATGGCGCTAGTAGTACGTAGAATAAAAATATAATTCTGTCAAATCGATTAAGCGCCAGATTTAAAATACTGCTGTGGCAAATATTTTGCCAACGCTCGTGAAAGGGTTAAAGAGATGAATTAATGATTATAATTCTTTAAGTATATATCTGTTATAATCGCGAATCATATTTTGATCAAGGTACAAGCTGACATTGACCTGGAAATTGCAAAAAACGTAAGAAAATTTGAATTTCGCGGGTTATCACTGCGGATTTACCAGTAAAACTCCTTCACTTCCTTGTTTCTATCTTTGTCTATAGTTATATTATCCGTCATTGAGTTCAATCATTCAGAAACGATATTGAACCATAAGCATCATACAAATAAAGTATAAATTAGTTGCAGTGCGCTGGTACCTTAAGGAACCAGTAAGGCTTGAGGGTGTAAAGCGTTTACTGGTACCGCTTGATACCAGCCGGAGTTGAGAGGTGTAGAAGATGGGATTCGGTGTTCAGAAAAAAAAACATAACTAAACATATTCCTCACTTAACCAACGAAATTAGATTAATGAAGCTTGTAACAAAAGTGTATTCACATGAATGGTCCAGCGAGCGGTTCACAGGTAAGTTTCAAATTCATTACACGCTAGTTTGACGGCTTTAGCGGTTGGGTTATTATACCTGCTGAACCCAAAAAGTATAATCAACAAGTACCGTCGAAACGAAAAGAGGAAGGAGCAGTTGAGCTGAAAAGAACGAATGGTCACCTTTTCCAATCAGGATCAAACTCTAACGAATGGTCACCTTTTCCGATCAGGAACAAACTCTGGCCACACTGAGGTAAATCCAGCGCGGGACGCGGTCCATTACGTGCGCGCGTCGATTGTTTTAATAAATAACCGACTTTTAATGATTGTATACTGTCATGCTATTCTGTAAACATCTCACCGTGAAAACTTGGGTGAAGTGAGCTGTCAATAGTGTCAATCCCTGTGGAATGATAGCTCACTCCACGCTCACTTCACCTAAGTTTTCACGGCGAGATGGTTACAGAATAGCACTGCTGAAGATCACGTCTAAACGAGCAGTGTTAATGATTTGGAAAAAATATATGTTAAATTAAAGCATTTTCTTAATAACTTATCAATATTTTAGATTAGTTTTATGTATATTACGTAATGAAATTAATATGTAAAGTTATGTCTAACGCGGATAAAAAACTGAGAATCACGCAAAATGTATCAATCGTATTTTTATGAAAGCTTCGCCATTTTAAGGATATCAGCAACGCGGTATCCTGGCTGACTGCCCTGAAGTATAGTCGACCTCGAAATTGCATTATCACCCTAATTTTGAATGTAACTTCGTAGAAAATTTTGTTTAGTATGACGGGTAGTATTTACTCCCTTGAAGGATGTATAATCAGCCTATACCTAATGTTTCCACTGCTGAGACACAAGCCTCCTCTCTTCGAGAGGGTGTAGTCCCTGTGGGCTGTAGTCCCTGTGCTTCCAGGTGGACCCAGTGCTTGTTGATAGAAGGTTCATGTCTTCGAATTTTTGCCGGACATGCCGGTTTCCTCACGATTTTTTTCACTGTTTTGCGAGCAGTGGTGATAATTTCCGCAAACCCATGACCCACGAACCCATGACCTACAGGTCACTGCTCGAAGGATGCAGGTGACAAAATTCTCACCCTGTATAGTTTCAACATTAATTAAGCTTTAATTTACTTAAATTGAATGTCAAAAGTGATAAAGCATTTACGAGGACGAATAAAATTCATTTAGGTCACACCACTCGTGGATCTTACGAATAATTTTAGCACGAAATCAATAACTTCACAAAATTTATCCAAAATGTCCGTTATCTATAATAGAAAATTTAAGCCAACACTCCTATACACACACGATCCTAAATTTACCATGATTTATGTCTGCACAGCGTAGGTAAACGTAGGTCCCCGCGGAAATTAAAGAATTTTTGCTCAGAAACTGGCAAAATTGGTAGGGTTGCTAGGTATAATACATTTTTTTGAGATCTAGAGCTTGCGATTGGTAAGGGTTATCGAAACAATATAAATTGAGGCTCACATTTTTTCTGACGCTGTAGTTATTTTTCCTAAATGTTTGGATGGAATTCGGTGATTAAAATCCTTTGGGATGAAGACCTTTTATTATCAATTTTATTCGGAAACTTGCCATAATAAAGATGTTTGTTTTTCATAATGACTGTGGTTAGTAAAAATCAACCTTAAATTTTTTGTTATCAGATTTTCCTGTATAACATCCTAATATTTCAATAATTGATTTAAAAAAAATGGAAGATACTGGTAATCAGCTGCATCCGGTTAGACTGGAAGCCGACCCCAACATAGTTGAGAAAAGGCTAGGCAGATGATTAGTATATTTGATTAAAAAATATTTTCCCAGATATTACCAACCGACCGACCGACCGACCGTTTACCGATTTTATTTCCTTTTATTTAATTTATTATTGACTTTTGCAGATATTTCTCAAAACAGTTTCATTATGGTTGAATCAGAGGTTTATGGATGATAATAGAATGATTATGCAGATTCATTGTCGTTCCTATTAAAATAATTATTTTTATTTTATATTGATAAGGCTCTAAAATGTGCAAAAGTCATTCAAATACCAAGAAAAATTACGGTTAGTTAAATTGACTACCAAATTGACGTGTTTTAAGATATGGAAGTCATTTCCATCAAAAGGCGATTCTTTTGACAGTTTGACGTAGGGTGTCATTTTGCCTTACAAAGTATTTCGGCATCCCCGGACATCCCTTAAAAACGTATTCAAGAAAAATTTAAACGAATGGCAACCTTAGCCCACGCGGTTGTAGCCCGAATGTAAATTCGATTTCGTAGTTTCGGCTTGCTACTTACAAAATGCATCTTTTTGAAGTGATGCAGTTTATTTGAAAAGGTTTGCAAATTCTATTTTATTAGAATACGTCTTTTACATTAAGTGACTGCTTCCAATGAAGCACTCACCACATTTAATTTACCGTCTTGTCTGAAGTTGTGACATTTCACAGCTTTGGACAAGACGGTAAATTAAATTAAATCATATGAAGGTTCTTGTGAGTTGGATTTTACTTGCCATACTATTTAAAGATGGTGAAAATTCACAAGAGTTATGATTCTGCCACTTTAATTTAAAACTACCGTAGAAAAAATATAAAACAAATGACGAATAGAGTATAGCAACACATTATTTGAAATTGGAACAAAAACTGAATTCAATCTTGACCTGGATTGTCGAACCTATTCCTACCAACCGTTGGCTGCTTCAAATAACTTAGATTCCAAATTCGAACTAGCTGTGCTACTATTTCTACGAACGAATGCAAGCCAATCCATCTTCGAGTAATCTCAATAGATTTCTCCCCGATATTTTCTTACCATACTTTCGCAAGGAACCATATTATTACCTACTTACTTTAATATCTACATACTTGTAAGCCATCAGTTGATGTATCTACGTCAAGCGATGTTCATGCAAAATGACACGCGTCACGTTTAAAATTTATTACTCTCGTGTGTTTCCTTATAATAATATGGTAACTGACAAGGAACGATCGCTCTCTTTAAATTTCAAACGATAATATTTCAATAATTTTTCAAACCAGCCATATTAGAGCATGAACGAGCTAAAGTAAAGGAGATGTCCGCTTTTTGTAGAGACGTTGGTGTTTTATTCCGAGAAAAATCAAACTACATCAAAATAAAAGCGACCAAAACACGGAACTAACTTTATGAGAAAAATAAAATGATAAACTATTTAATATTAGTACAAATATTTTATTTGTTGATGGCAACTCAGATAAAACCTCACACACTTTGACAATGTCTTAATTGACAGATGATTCAATTCTTCTGTCAATTATGACGTAAACTAACACATGGCATAAACTAAATAATAAATAAGTCTACTGTCTAGGTTTCTTCACGATGTTTTCTTTCACTGATATCGGTAATTCCAAGATCAACTTAGAAAAAAAATATAAATTGAAGAAGTCATATTAATACTTGCCTGGATTTAAACCCATAACCTCAGCCTTACTCACAAATACTATTAAAAAATACTCGAAAGACTTTTCCACCTCGATCTGACCGAATATAGCAACAATACGTTACCTACGTCACAAAGATAACTGAATATATTGCCGCCATATTTTGGCGCGCCAATAAAACTGCTGAGTGAATACGTCATTTGTGATGGCGTAAGCTCAACTTATTGAATGGTAGGATCGTAAAATTTTATTTGTTTTGTGTTCATTTTTGATGGATGTTTGGTTGTTGATGTGTTTTGAATCAGTAATTGACAGATAAGTACAAAAAACTACAAACCAAACCGAACCTAAACCAACACAGACAATATATTAATGCTACAATATCCACTTTTTACAACTAAACTCATTTAAAAACTGAGGAGCAAAGATAACAACAATCCGGTCCCACTGACGTTCCAAAATCGTTTTTTTTTTTTGTTTTTTTTTTTTTTTTCACAAAAGTCTTTACAAAAGACCTTTTCACAAAAGTCTTTACAAAAGACCTTTTCACAAAAGTCTTTACAAAAGACTCTTTTCAAAAGTTTTTACAAAAGTCATTTATTCAAACTAGGCTGAGAATCAACACTTTTCGAACGTGAAAATTACATAAGACAGTCTCCCAAAACGCTCACCCTTCACCACTTCCTAGTGCGTTAGCTGGGAAGAAGAAGTGGCGCAACAAACTCACCAGCAGCACTGCTGTCTGTTCAGTTAGAAAGAAAAACAATGATTCTATATAATAGTATTCAACATAATTTACATAATTTAAATTATTATCCATAAATGTTAGCTAGCACACGCCAATATCCCAAACAAAATCATCGAGAACTATACTCGGGCAGAAATAAAAACTAAACGTAAACAGAACTTAATATCTTATAAAAGCCTCCAGGCATAAAGGGCGTGCCCGCTTACATAAAGCTGTAACTGGAAGTTAAAAGTAAAAAGTGCAAATAATGTCTTAACAACAATAGTGTGTGCCTCACGGCTGCGCCAAATAGGTTCATTTCAGCTTAAGGCGAAAGCGTCAAGGTAGCCCGCAAAATTCATAATTTCTTACGTTTTTTGTAATTTGCAGGTCAGTATCATTTTCTATGTTGATCTAAATATGATTCGCGGCCGTTTCAAATGTTTAATTATAGAATTATAATCTTAAATTGATCAATACAACTCTCTAAGTTCATGTAACCCCATTGAATGACTATTTCATGAAATCATGACATTTGACAATTATGCTAACTTATGGAGTTGAATTGCTGATTGTAATGATTATAATTATGTAAAGCCATATTTCTAAATCATATTTTAATCAACATACAACCTGACACTGACCTGCAAAATGGAAAAAACTCAAGAAAATTTGAATCTCGCGGGCTACCTTAGCGCATCCCCCTTAATGCCAGACAAATGCTGTCTGACATTCCAATGCTGGTTTTCCACTGAACCTTTAGGAACAAGTGACGGGAAATACAAAAAGTTTCAACATACCTAATACATATTTTTAAAACTTATAAATTAATAAATAAATTAGTAATTTCAAACAAATACATATAATTACAAAAACAAGAAGAAAATTCCGTGTGGTGCCAGAAGTAAAGAATAGTACCAACCCATTTCTTCCCGTGGGTGTCGTAAAAGGCGACTAAGGGACTTACTAGAGAATTGGTAGAAGCGTTCTCTATGCATTTTAACACCATACTGGGATCGCCAACCCGCCTACCAACCGTGGCCATTATGGAAAACCCCCCCATTTGGGGGAGGCCTATGTCCAGCAGTGGACGTCTTTCGGCTGAAATGATGATGATGATGACAAAAACAAGAAGAACAGTCTCAGCAAAACCAGTTCTACGCGATGAGGTTGATCTGTGTGTTTGTTTGTTTAACTTAACTTTAGTGAAAATGGGCAATAGTACAGTGGTAGTATATTTTTGAAACGCCAGTTGATTTCGACCATTCATTGTAGCTTCCACAGATTGTACCAACAGTTACACAACACTTTCCTTTACTTCGAAAAGATCCCATAGCTTTCTTTTACAGCGCTCACGGGACAAAAGGGCAGATAATTCTTTACGAGGTTTCCCCGAAAGATATACAACCATGTATCCAAGTAAAAGAAACATCGTATCTTCGGTATTTCCTAACAGATCTTAGATACCACACTTTATTTATGTATTTTACTTTCAAATCGTATCTCACACCGAATCTGAGGCAAAGAAAAACCTTCTATGTCAGCAGAAAATTTCCGAGATACAGGTCTCAATAGAAAGAATATTTAAAGCTGGATGGCACACGATATACTTTTTGGTCTAGTCTAAATTGGTCACCGATATTTGCTCGTCAATACCGTAAAAAAGAAATGACAGAGTTTTGCAGGGTTGAAAAGTTTTGCTGTCAGGAAAAAAATGTGTATTGTTTTTACTTTGCCCCACACTAGTCATTTCTTCTGCCATGCACACATTTATTCAACAGCTGTTAATAGTGTAGCGACCACTGCAGTTCGTGTCCAGGGGCAGATCTCACGAAGAGATAAAATGTGGGTTGGAAAAAAACGTCTGCACTGTCTTCCGATGAGGGCCTTAGTTATGTCTCTTAATATAGCATAATCAGCCTATAATGTTCCCACTGCTGGGGCACAGGCCTCCTCCTCCTCCTTCGAGAGGTAGTGAGCCGTAATCTATCACGCGGGCCCAGTGCGGTTTGGTAGAATAGAATAGAATAGAATATTTATTTATTGTAAAACATGAGTATACATCAAATAATATGTGCAAGGTCTTAAAATAGCAGGTAGATCTACATGTTTTGCCATTTCTGGCGTACAAAATAAAATATTTTTGGTTTAGAATAAACCATAAAAGATTTGAGTCTACACAAAAAAATAACTATTAAATCTATTAACTATTAACTTAAGTAAAAAAAAGT
Organism: Agrochola circellaris; assembly: GCA_914767755.1. Classification (NCBI taxonomy): domain Eukaryota; kingdom Metazoa; phylum Arthropoda; class Insecta; order Lepidoptera; family Noctuidae; genus Agrochola; species Agrochola circellaris. The sequence continues at coordinate 11,519,073 of OU611862.1, forward strand.
ATTGGTTTTGCAAATTCAAAGGTTAAAATGTGAAAATTGCAAAAATGTCGTAATTATAGGAATCTATTTAAATTAATTGCGGTCATTTAAAAATTCTGATAGGGTATAATAGCATTTGGCTATGAGATATTTTTTTAAATGTATTTTAAACAGAGCAGTAGGCATTTGTCTAATAGATTTTGGGATTTTATTATAAATGATTGGTGCTAAACAAAAAATACTTTTACGCATCAATGCCGTGGTTGATCTTGGTACGCATAATTTATTATTAGATAGATGGATAGATGGATGGATATAGGTAGATGTCACATGTCTTCGAATTTTTGGTTCTAGGACATGCCGGTTTCCTCACGATGTTTTCGTTCAGCGTTTTGGGAGCAGTGGTGATGAAATGATTTACACAAAGTTAAGCGGCTGCTTGGGTTCTTTATAAATTGATCCCTTGTTTAAAACTAGCCATTGCCCGCAGCCTCGCCCGCGTGGATGTCGGAAATTATTCCACGCGAACGTACTAATGTGATAAAAAAGTATGCTGTGTTCTAAACCTAGGCCATGGTCTTCCTGCGTGCCAAATTTCATTAAAACCGTTAGGCGTGAATAGGTAATGGGTCCCCGAAAAGATCAATTGCGATTGAATAATTTCCAACAATTTCTATTGTAGTAATACTGTCAATAGCTTCAATTGCATTTGGTAGACGATCAATTTGCGCATCACAATGTGTATCAATCACGTAAAATTATTTAATTGGAATTGATTGTTTCGGGGGCCCTTAACAGACTGACAGAACAATAGACAAACAGTCTAGCATTTTTAATATTACAGTATAGTACATTACTGTCGCGGGCAGCAATTAGGGCATTGATGGACGATCGAAAATGTAGGCCGAGGCGAAAACGAGGTACACATACATGAATCCATCAATGCCTGGTTATATTGGGTTCCTATGAAATTGACGTTTTTTTTCTCACAAATAGAGAACCTTGTCACTTCTATGATTTAAAATATTCATCAATTGCTTGGTATTATATCGAATAATGACCATCATGGACAACTACCAGTTGTAAAAAAACCTTATTACTAAACACTTTGTTTCCACATCACACTCCCACTCACACTCACTCACTTCACTTTGTTTTCTAAACATAAAAAATACCTTAAAAATGACTCCTCATTTTGTTAACAGAAATGACCACTATTTGTTTTAACTTAGCCAAAACTTATTTTTGTCGCGTAATCTAAGTGGCATATTACGTTATCTTAGTTTTTAAACATAGTGCATAAGAGTTTTAAAACATTAGTTTTCATGGTTGTTATAAAAATTAAGAAAATGTTAGTATGACAAATGCAACATCTTTAAAATTCTCCATACAAAACGCTGATTTCATTCGTGGGGGGACCTAATGCGGAAATTCAAACTAAATAAATTAATTATAAATTCCAGAATCAATGACGAACAAAGTAAATTTTTCACGTGCCATTATGTTCATTTGTTTTTCTTTACTTACAGCTCTATTTGCTAAGCCAGTTCGAAATTCAAATAAAATCTTTGATAAGTTACCGCCTTGGTTGACATTTGGATCGAAGTAAAAAGTAAGTTCCATTTTTAAATATCACGACAGTTATGAGTTTTCATACTAATTTATTTGTCCGCTAAACACGATAGTTATAGATTTTCACAGTAACATTGCCGGCCGCCTCCTCGTTTGTTTTTGACCAGTATAGTAATTTCGATTTATCTCGAAGAAGGTTGTCAAAATAACGTTCGAATCTCCAAGCATGTTTGAGAAAAAGTAATAAGTTTTCTTGGATACGAATGACCAACAAAATGATCACTCACAAATCGTCCGTCTGCCCCAAACCTAAAAGTCCTTTACAACGAAAACCTATGTTCGAGAGAAGATAAACAGTATAACATATTGTTCAGGCTTACTGGCGCCGACAACTAAGATTTATATCTGTCGGTCCTAATATTGTAAACGCCAAACTCTAACCTAATCAGATCTAGGGAAGATATGAAAACCTGATGTATTAGATTATGTGTGTAATTTATGACTTAGATTTTTATAAGTAATATTGGGTTGGTATAATGTGGTTCCTATAACTTACCGATCGGTAACTGTGCCTTCAGTTATAGTAAACCATCTTCTATACATGTACCTACAGTGGAATCCGTTTATAATGACACCGAAGGGAATTGACAAACACGTCATATTAAGCGGACGTCATTCAAAGCATTTTTGTGAAAAAAAAAACCTTTTTTTTTTAATGTAAATACTTATTTTGATAGAGAAACATAGCATATTAAATCAAAATAAAAATTGCACGTAATACATGTATGTATGTATATTTTTAAATTTTTACTTAAGAAATCTGTCAAAAACGGACAAAATCTATTAGAAATAGGTATGATCATAATAAGAGACATGTCACTGTCAGCGAAGTCATTATATCCGACTTTGTTACAAATAATTTTATATAAAAACCAAACTATTGACGGGCCAAACTGCGGTCAATAAAAGCTTAAACTATTGATAGTTACATCTTGTACAAGACACAGTACCTACACAGTATTGGAAAATAGCGTTTATGCTAAAAAGCCGTTTCCAATTTAAGGGTCAGCTTATATAAATAGATGAAAACAGAGAAGGTAACAACAATAACAATACAAAATAAATTACAGTTGTAAATGTAGAAATAAAAGCCAAAAAGCCTTAAAGCTTTGGGCCATCCCTTTAATCCATTAATCCTTTATAAAAAACAATGTTGAAATATCTAATGAGCCTGTAATAACAACGGCACCAATTACCTTGACACTAGAACACAGCTTATCATTTAAAATTTGAATAATTACGAACACAGTAAGATATGAAAAAATAACCATTCATAATTTTTTATATAAATGTCATTACGAACACAATGGCACATTTAAAAAAGAATACTTTATAATATTTTTTTTATACCGAAATGTTAGTACCGAAAATGATAATTATAGTAATTTTTCATATTAATGTGTTGACGGATGTCAAACTATTAAAATGCTTACCCATAAAACCCTACAACAATAAATCAACAACGAAATGGAAATATAATTACTAAACCAACAACCGATGAAGCAGTAAAGTTACAAATAAAACATTTTTCCACGAGTTGCCTTACTAAGTACTTTAAGCTCAAACATGGAGGCCGGATTAATAAAGTGAGTGGTCAAGTCCGAGCGTCCTTGTGGTCTGAATATTCTGAAGAGATTTATGGGTCATTTACACGGGGACAGTTTCTTGCTGTGATTAGACGATCAGGTTAAATGGAAATAAGAATAAAGCTTCGTGCAGACCAGCGCGACGCGACAGCGCGACGCGACACCGGTTATTGTTATACCGTCAAGTTTTCTTAGAAATTGTATTGTTCGTGTAGCGGCGCGGCGTCGCGTCGCGCTGGTCTGTACGAGCTTTAAGAATAATTTTATTGTATAAGAAATTACATTCGAATGCGTTGATTCCTGGAACTCACACTAGGATTCCCTGGGTCGTGAGATCCCTTCGTTCCGTTTACATTTATTGCTATAATGTAATAGAATATATGTACATTAAAATAAATTTCCTAACGTAATCTACTAGAGAAGGAATATACAATAAAAACTAATACACAAAGAAAACAGTAGGTATCCGAGTATGTATATTATGTGTGTGTGTGTGTGTATGTGTGTTGGGTTTATGCATGTGTGAAATGAGGTAAAAAAAGTTGACTCGTGTTAAAACAGGTACGGTTAACCACATGTCATTACTCAGTAGTATCACCGCAATGAATAGTGGTAGCCCAGTGGTATTGACCCCAACTTACGAGTTGTAGATCGTGGGTTCGAAGCCAGACAGGTGCTTTACCTTGTGTAAATATTTTCTTCACCACTGCTTTCAAAACGGTGTAGGAAAACATCGTGAGGAAGCCAGTATAACTTAAACTAAAAATTCGAAGACATGTGATATCTACCAACCAACACTGGACCCGCGTGGTAGAATACAGCCCACTATCTTTCGAAGAAAAGAGGCCTGTGTCCCAGCAGTGGGAACATTATATGCTGATTATTATTATGTTTATGCTATCACATATGAACACCTGCGAAATAGAGAGCTGTCAAAGTCAAAATGTAACTATGATCTACACAAACAAATATAGCATTTTAAATTTAAGCTTTGTGCAGACTAGCGCGACGCGACAGCGCGACGCGACACCGGTTATTGTTATACCGTCAAGTTTTCTTAGAAATTGTATTGTTCGAGTCGCGTCGCGCCGTCGCGTCGCGCTGGTCTGTACGAGCTTTAAGAATAATTTTATTGTATAAGAACTTACATTCGAATGCGTTGATTCCTGGAACTCACACTAGGATTCCCTGTGTCGTGGGATCCAGGCTCCTTCGTTTCGTATATATTTATTGCTATAATGTAATAGAATATATAATAAATGTCCTAACGTAATCTTACACAAAGAAAACAGTAGGTAACCGAGTATGTATGTTTTGTGTGTGTGTGTGTGTGTGTGTGTGTGTGTGTGTGTGTGTGTGTGTGTGTGTGTGTGTGTTGTGTTTATTTATGTGTGAAATGAGGTAAAAAATGTTGACCCGTGTTAAAACAGGTACGGTTAACCACATGTCATTACTCAGTAGTATCACCGCAATGAACATCGGTAGCCCAGTGGTATTGACCCCAACTTACGAGTTGTAGATCGTGGGTTCGAAGCCAGATAGGTGCTTTACCTTGTGTAAATATTTTCTTCACCACTGCTCTCAAATCTGTGTAGGAAAACATCGTGAGGAAGCCAGTATAACTTAAACTAAAAATTCGAAGACATGTGATATCTACCAACCAACACTGGACCCGCGTGGTAGATTACAACCCACTCTCTTTCGAAGAAAAGAGGCCTGTGTCCCAGCAGTGGGAACATTATATGCTGATTATTATTATGTTTATGCTATCACATATGAACACCTGCGAAATAGAGAGCTGTCAAAGTCAAAATGTAACTATGATCTACACAAACAAATATAGCATTTTAAATTTAAGCTTTGTGCAGACTAGCGCGACGCGACAGCGCGACGCGACACCGGTTATTGTTATATCGTCAAGTTTTCTTAGAAATTGTATTGTTCGAGTCGCGTCGCGCCGTCGCGTCGCGCTGGTGTGTACGAGCCTTTAAGAACAACGCACCCCAAGCACCATGAGACAACAGGTTAATAAAGAAGGATGATATTTAGAGAAAGATTATAAAATTATTATGACAGGTATGCGAATCTTGCTTACAAGATTGGCATGAACGTTCTCGCCACTCGGTAGGCATGAAACTCTTCAAGTGTAAATGAGCATTGAGCTCAAACAGACTTGGTAGTTCTTGGGGACATTGGAATGCAAAAGCTCTAGTGTGTCAAGGAATTTAATACGACCTTAGGCATCGTTAATGTCTTGTTAGGCGTATTAATCCTTGGAAGTGGTAATGTATGGCGTTAAGCCAAGTTGTTTGAAAGAAAATACGTAGTTCCTTAAGCTGATAACAGACGCTTCACTCGTGTGAATGTTCATTTTTGTTTCATTCCACGTTCACACGAAACCTGTCAAACTATATAAGAATTAACCTCTATGCTCTAGTGGTCATAAGCACTATTGCTGAGGTCCTGGGTTTGATTCCCGAGTTGGGCTAAGCGTTATTGGGTCTGGAATTTCTCAGTAGCTACCCGGAGCCTGGATTTGTGCCCGGTTGATGGCAATATGCTCGCCCCCTATTACATGGGACTTAAATATAACTCGCGAAATGTGGGTGTACTATAGGTACACCTCTGCCTTACCCTTCCAGGAATACAGGCGTAATGTTATGTTATGTTAATGTTCATCTGCTCCTATCATTCGGTAAGCGAGTTCGTCGAGTTGAGCTACTTCAGTTTTGAGTTGAGCTCCACGATTACTGACAAATACTTGCACTGACTGGACAGGTCCACTCAAATCTGTGTGGTTCTTTCCTCAAAATACCATTTCAGACACTAATCCACATGGTCCTCATATGACTTGACCAAGATTATATCTGCACTTTAAAAGAGACTACGACCTCTGAGTTTGTTTCGACCTTTCTTCTCAGAGTAGTCAGATAAGAAACACCGACCTCATCTAGCTTATTTTTAATATTTTTTTATATGACGTGTAAAAGTGATTCCGATATACTATTTACAGAATAAACAATTTCATTTCATTTCATAGATGCCGAGTGCCGAAATCCAACATCGTTGGATCGACTCACTAATGAATTCATTTTTGATTCCCTTTCGTGGTCAGACTTATCACTTCGAGTGAAAGACAAAAGACAACTCTACTAATGAAAAAGATGAAATTGGAACTCGTATCTAGTCAGATTTTGGTGAGTAGTAATCAACATAATTATAAGTTCACTAAATAGCCATATTTCTTATTTCCGTACAGTAATATTGCCAAATTAATCAAAACAATGGAATATTTGATAGCTCTTTGCGACGTTGCTCACTTTCAAAATAAAGTAGGTAACATGAGTTTAATGGATGGTAAGCATCATTCCTGGATGAGACTCGCACAGACCAGAGAAGCATGGGACAGAAGGGAGAATACCTGTACTCAGCAGTGGGTGAAATAAGGCTGCCAATGATGATTATGATAGCATCATTAAAAGAAGAAAACAATAACATAATATCCTTTATACCATTCCCCCTCTAAAAAGCTTATTTTATTCACTGTTTTCAGTGAATAAAAAGCAAGCAAAAGATTTTTTCTTCATTAAATGTCTATTTTCGCTTAAATCTTTCTTTTTCTCGTAGTCATGGTATAAAGTATAGTATGCAACTCTTGAATAAAACGGATTTATATCGAGGGCCATGAATTACTCGTGTCGCTCAGGATTCTAACACTTGAATCACTCCCTACGGTCGTGATTCAGTCGTTAGAATCCTTCACTTGCTCGTGATTCATCTATGGCCCTCGCTTTAAATCCGTCCTTTATTCACTAATTGCATAATATACTATTAAGAGGCTTACAACAGCTAAAGCGCGGTCACTGTCGGACTGCATAGAAATGAAAGAGAAGCGCGATGACATGACGCAGGTAATTTATTGCAAAATATGAAGCAGTTAGCGATTTACAAAAAATCTATTGATTGGACTGGAAAATTAAAACACTATTATGCCATTAAAATCCTAGGTTTTCGCTAAAATTCGAATTATCAAATCAGCCATATCCATTATTAAAATGTGACCAAACTATTAATTTGAAACAGCTTTTAGAGGTCCACACTAGCCCTGGACCGCAACAGCTGGAAGTCATGAGAGGAGGTCCTTTTGCAGCAGTAGAATGATGCAGGTTGACAGTAACCAGTAACCAGCTTTTTTATGACTTTTTACTTCGTCAAACTGTGGCCCTCGAAATTTTCATTCAATAAAATTCATTGATCAAGTGGAGCAAAATTCAATCCATGTTTCCTCGGATTTGGGTCAGGGGCTCGGGGCTAACTACAAACACTCTGTTATGTCTTATTTGCATAGGTTTGGGTACCTATAATGTTTGAATACATACATACAGCCAGATAAGATCGTGTGAAATGGCAAACAATCGGCCAGTTACATCATTGAAGCGTTCAAATATATGGAGGAATATGGGGATAGGTACTGTAGAATCCTGTTGATCCCGTGTTCAAGCTGATTATATCACCACCCTGGTTCATCACCACGCCAAGCCTCTCGTGATGCTTCACTTTCAACTGTTTCCCGCCATTTGTGGTAAACTGACAGTTGACATAAGTGACAGCGACCTCACTGCTCATGTGCATGAGATGGTGTAAATATATCTATTAAATAGATACACTACAGTTACCATGAGATTTCACTTCTGTTTTCAACTGAAATATTGAATTTAGAGAAACGGTAAAGTATATTTCAGGATTGCAACTTTTCTTACGATAGGTAAGATGTCAAAATATGTGTTTGAACGTGAGATTTTACAATCGCCAGCGAGTCGTCGGGACAACAGTCGCTGCGTAAGTTAGCAGCACGTTTTAAATTATTTACAATAGATGCTAGATTATTGGACCTACCTAATTTAAAACGTGCTATTTTGAGCTTAATATAAACTAAAAAGTAAAGTTTTGAGTGATTCTTTAACAAAAACAATCTCACCCAGGAAGTAAAATAACAGAAGCTCATAATATAATAAAGAATTGTAACTATGAAAAATTATTACGACAGAGCAGCTACAAATTCTGTGGTATTAGAGTCTGGAAGACTTCTAAGAAAAAAAATCTTTTCATCAATATTTTTTGTTTACTTATTTTTCAATTGCGTAATTCATTTACTGCCGCAATCCAAAAAGAAACCAAATCCATTGCTTAATTTGTTTGAAAAAATAGTCTGCAACGTAAATAACGCAAACGTAACTAAAAAGAATGGCATTGCGTTTGTGTTACGCAATTACCCCACTGGTTACAATTGGATACCCTTTGTCTCCTAATAGAATCTCTATTCTCCTCAACGATTAGTCTAACCTCAATCAAATCCTTATTCAGTCTAGCCTTAACTGCCATCACAACAGGAATACGAAATTTCCGTATCCACTTTTCCGTTCAGAAAAATTACCAAGTCAAATGTATTTATTGTTCAACAGGTTTCATCAATTTGTTATAGAAAGGAAAAAGTTTAATTTATTGTATACTTTTTGGGATGTTATAGGCATTTTAGCGGAGTGAACATTTTTGTAAACGTATGTGTACCAGTTTTGAGGTTGTGTACATTACCAAAGATTAGTACAGATGGTCACTCAGCAAAATCATTTAAATAAAAAGCGACTCTTGCTACGATACCAAAAAGGTGCAATTCAGGTCGCACAGCGCTAATTACCGACAGCGATGCGGACGAATACTTCGACGCAGTGGCCGTTTGTTTTTTGTTTTTTTGTATTTATTTGTATAGTTCGTTATTGTATTTAGTACCTAGTATAAATAGTTATGTATTTGTGTTAAGTATTGTAAATAAAAGTATTTACCAACAGTTATATTCACCTAGAAGTGGCCTCTCTTTCTATCGCGTAACTCATATATCTTCTAACTTCGTGACGCCCACTAAATTCGACAAGTCGAACCCGCCGCAGCTTTACAAGTGCAAAATAGAGACGAGAGCATGTCTAAGTCAAAGCACGAGCTATGTACCGTTTATAGATGTTGGCCTTAGCCCCGTAGGTACCATCATTATTCACTGGTTAATCTTTTTATCGTGGTATGAGCTTCTTTTCGTGAAGCTTGTATCAAAGAGAGAAGGGAAAGATTTACGATTAGTTAAAAAATTATATCCTTTGATGTTTTTCGGCAAATACCTTGGAAGATAGGAGATAAAAAAGCACGTAGGTATTTTTAATCTCATCTAATTAAAATTTTAGACGTACCGTTAGGGCTTCACTTTCATTTAGTTTAAGACCGAGATCTATTTATGCGATATTCCTGTCACTTTCGCACAACTGTCAAACTACAAGTGCAAGATGGAGACAGGAACATGTCTTGGTCAGAGCTCATATAATTGTTTATTTGACTGTATAAGGCAATTAATTTTAAATTTATTTTCATTTATTATTGACATAAGCTACTCGTTACAATATTTTTATTTTATGAGTTGTGTTTAGAATTTGTGGTTCTGTAAATTATTTTTGAATCAATACTATTCTAATGAATCAAGATTATCCAACTGAACAGACAGCTATGCTGCTGGGGAGTTTCTTGCGCCACTTCTTCACTTCTTCCCAGCGAAGTGGAGAAGGGTGGGCGTTTTTGGGAGACTGTCTTATGTAATTTTGACGTTCGAAAAATGCTGATTCTCCAGTGCCTAGTTTGAATAAATGACTGTTGTATTCTGAATTTTGAGTCAAATCACAAGCTAAGTAACGTTTAAAAATATCGGTTTTAGCCCCGTTCCATCATTATTGACCGGCTGATCTTTTACCATGACTACTTTATATGTAGCTCGTATCAAAAAGAGAAAGAAAGATTTAATGCCTTGATCACACGGTCGTACCGAGTAGATGGGCGAGACAGTGCTCTCGGCCGAGTGCTTGGTATGTGTAAACACATCACCGAGTGCTCGGTCGAGTTTAAAAGGCGAGACAGTCACTCGGACCCTGTTCTATTTACAAGACCGAGTGACCACCCCCGCGCTTCCCCGTATTGACTAGCTTGCCTACTCGGCCGGTATAAACATGTACTCGGTGCGTACTCGCCACTCAGCACACTCACGTCGCTCGCAGCACGCTACCGTACAATTTTTAATTATCTTTTTGTAGTCTATTGTCTCGCTAGTCTGCTGGATGAGCTCGTGGCTAAGTAGAAACAGCCGCACGGGTCGATCAATCAGGTTAAGCTACGCTTGCCGGGGTTGGTCAGTGGATGGGTGACTATCTTTACATACCGTTACTCCTCCATGCCTTGGAAAGCACGTTAAGCAGTTGGTCCCGGCTGTCATTCGTCGATCTTTGACAGTCGTTACGAGTCGTCAGAAGCCCGAAAGCCTGACACCATTCTTACCCAGGGGTATCGTATTACCCAGTTACTGGGTTGTGGAGGTCAGATAGGCAGTCGCTCCATGTACTGAAAACTGAAACACTGGTATTCAGCTGAATCCGGTTAGACTAGAAGCCGACCCCAACGTAGTTGGGAAAAGGCTAGGCAGATTGATTGTCTCACTAGTCTACAACGTCGAAAATGAGCTGACTGACTGACTCAGTGCTAAGTTGAAAAATACGTGTAAACACGTACTCGTCCACCCAACTCTCTCTGCCTTGTATCATTTTTTTGTTTCGCCCATCTACTTGGTATGTGTGATCAAGGCATAAGACATGTACGACGCGACAGTGCGACGCGATTTTGCGATAAATATCCGTAGAATAATTTCTATGATAACAGAGTCGGGATGCGACACGTCGTGCGACAAGTCACGCCAATCTCGGGAACTTTTCCGAACAGTTAAAAAATTACATTGTTTGATGATTTTTGGGCAAAAAGACCTTGGGGTCGTGTGATAAAATATCTCGTAGATATTTTAATACCATCTCATAAAAATTTCAGAGCACCACTTTCATCTAGTCTTAGAAAACACAACTCCATGAGTACCTACTTGTGATGTACATTAATACCCACCTATATATTGGGTCCCCACCTATGAAATTGGCGTTTTTTTCTCACAAATAGAGAACCTTGTCACTTCTATGAATTAAAATATTCATCAATTGCTTGGTATTATATCGAATAATGACCATCATAGACAACTACCAATAGTAAAAAAAAACTTATTACTTATAGTTTATAAACATAAAAAATACCTTAAAAATGAGTCCTCATTTTGTTAGCAGAAATGACCACTATTTTTTTTAATTTAGCCAAAACTTATTTTTGTCGCATAATCTAGTGGCATATTACGTTATCTTAGTTTTTAAACATTATCGCATAAAAGTTTTAAAACATTAGTGTTCATGGTTGTTATATAAATTAAGAAAATGTTAGTATGAAAAAAGCAACTTCTTTAAAATTCTCCATACAAAACGCTGATTTCATAGGTGGGGACCTAATACTTACCATAACAACCGCACCACTAAAATTTTAAGTCATATATCTCCTTACATACGCGACCCCTACTTATTCCGCAAACTGTCGGACCAAGGCAGCTTGCCAACTCGGTGAGCGGTTAAAATGTAAAGCATACATGTACAATGCATAGATTAATTTGATACTACCCTCGGCAAACTTGTTCCTCAAACTACGTACATGCTTTATCTACAAGATGTGTTATGGGTGCTCACACTTTACGTTCAAAATTCAAAATATCTTATTTCACATAATCCTACATGGGCACTATGAAACTTTAGTAGAGCGCACGGTTAAAATTGGTAATTTTTTTATGGAGAAGAGCCGGCAAGAAACTTCACGGTTATGGTACCATTCCGTACCCGACCGCAAGCGGCAACTGCAGGTGACGTGACGCCGCGTCACATCGCTGCAGTCTTGATTCCGAACCCGACCGCAGGCGGCAGCAGCCCGTATTCCAGTCGGTAGATAGAAGATAGAAATGCGTGTTATCGCTCGAGCGTTGGTCTGCGGTCGGGCTACACGTGTCGCCTGTCGCTCGCCCGTAGCTGCCAATGACGTGTCGCTAGCAACGGAAGGTATTTCATAGAAAGTCATAGAAACCAGTCGTGTCGTGACGACACGTCGCCTGTAGTTGCCTCCTGCGGTCGGGTACAGAATGGTACCTTTAGTCTTTTATTTCTCTCTTCGGGTCCCGACATTCAATTCAGTATTTATTAAACAACAAAGCCGTCTTGAAGCTATACATCTACATATTATTATTTATTTATTTATTTATTAAAACTTTATGTACAAGTAAAAAAAAACTGTACAAAGGCGGACTTTATGCCACACATGTATATATTCGGCTTTCATTCGGCTTGCAGGAATCGACAAACATCGTTTGGCATCTACCCTCGCTTAATCATTTTCGGGTCGGCTGGGTACAATAATGGATGTTGACTGGGGAAAAAAATTTTTTTTTTTTTTCTTTATCATATTGTTAAAAAAATATTTAGATAAAACGCATTAAAGTTGAGAAGTGGGGGCTCGCTACGTCACAAATCAGTATAAAATAAATACCGGAAAGTGACGTCAAGCCACATTTTAACTCAATTTATTGCCGTAATCTTACGTAAAAAATACAAAATACGTATCAATATTTACGAGTATTTATAATAGGTATACCTATCTGAAGGACAAAAAATAAATATTTTATATTTTGTCAACATCCCTATTCGGGCTTAACCAAGCGGCTTTTTACCGAACATACCTACCCACCATTCTTAGATTTTTTCGCCCGGCTCGGTCGAATCATGCCGAGCTAAACATGACTACCTACCCACTTAGGCCCTTATATTTTAGTCATAGTTGAGTTTATCGTGATGAAGGTTCCTTGTCTGTTTGTATGTATGAGGTTCAAGAAAAAACTACTCGACAGATTTAAAAGATTTTGTGCACAGAGGTTAACCCATTTGTGCGAGCATTTACCTCCACAATTGGGAGTAGCCTGGTTGAAAAATTATCGAATAGGCCACAACGCCCAAGACGTCCATTTCAAGTTCTGAGTTGAGCTCCACGATTACTGACAAATGCTTGCACCAACTAGACAGGTCCATTCAAATCTGTGTGGTTCTTTCCTCAAAAGACCATTTCACATGGTCCTCATATGGCCTGACCAAGATTATGTCTGGACTTTAAAAGAGACTGCGACCTCTGAGTTTGTTTCGGCCTTTCTTCTCAGAGTAGTCAGATAGGAAACGCCGAACTCACCCAGCTTATTTTTTATATGACGTGTAAAAGTTATTCCGATATTATGTTTACAGAATAAACAATTTCATTTCATTTCAATACTCAGTACTTTTATTGCATTCCACATGTAGGTGGTAAACGTCGGGAATCGCAGGCCGATACCCGGCCACCGTAGGCGCGGGCTTGCGGACGGTGAGCAAATGGGTAGCTCGCCGTCCGATAATAACCAGGCCCGGGTCGACGGCACGTTGTGTTCCACGCGCGCCTCAAAGAGATGTCAGCACAGCGGAAGGGGTCCGCTAGTACCGATGCCTGCCGGGGTCGCGGGAAAGTCCGAAAGGGATACCGTGGTCCCTGGCAATGTACAGGCAACTAAAGGAACACGGGTGGGTTTTAGTCAGGTGGTAAACTTATATTTAGATCATATGGACCCTGTCGGGCACAGCAAAATAAGTGAGTAAGGAGAGAGGAAGCATTCGTTAATTATCATTACTTAACAAACTACTAATTATAATAATGATGTAGGTATTTTATGAGACTAACTAATAACTTTAATACAAAATAATAAAAATAAAAAGATGTGGACTCAGCGATCATTGTGCCGATAGTCGTATCAGCCAATGGCTTAGTTACCAAGAGCCTCGACCAACACCTAAGAAGGCTCTCGTTGGGCAGCTGGATCAAGGGCTTGATTCAGAAACCGGTACTCCTAGACACGACTCGCATTGTCAGGAGGTTCCTCTCTCTGGAGCCCTGACCGCCGGTAGCTTGGACCCTGTTCCCGATACCGGTGGGCTACTATTTTTTATATTTTTAAATGTTTTAATATTTTTTTATATTTAAAAATGTTATTTATTTAAGTCTCAGGTACTTAAGTTATGACTTTATAAGTCTATAACTTAGGTATTCGTTTACCGAGTAATTAATAGCTTTTATTTAGTAAGAATTGTCTGTCTTTTTCTTACTATTTTAATTTTCTCTCCTTTTTTATTGGTGCGAGTAGTTTATTATATAATTTAATGGACATTTCATTTAATTCCTGCAGCAAGAAACCCTTACCTTTATCCATGAACGTCTTGTCCAGCTGCAGTTCGCTGGGAGCTCCTACGCTTGGTCTTAGTTGATCCTGCTTGACCGAGTCTCGATTCACCTTCTTGTAGTATCTTAAGAGCGTTTATTCTAAAAGTGGGCAACGTCGCAAACAGATGTCAAATATTTCACTGTTTTAATTAATTTGGCAATATTAGGTACTGTTTAGAAATAGGAAATATGGCTAGCAAGCGAACTAGAATATTGATTATGAAATGCGATAATTAATATCGTATCACCGAATATTTAGTTTTAGATGTAAAAAAAAATATTTGGAAACTTTCCAAATGCCTTTTTTACACCTAAAACTATCAAATTCAATGTTATAATTGCAATTCATTATTAATATTCTAGGTCGCTAGTTAGCCACATTTCTTATTGCCATACAGTAATATTGCTATATTAATCAAAACAGGTAAATAATTGACAGCTATTTGCGACGTTGCCAAGTTTTAGGAAAAACCCTCTTAAAGCTTTCAAGAACACTAGTAGCATAGGTTTTAGACACGCAAGTTTACAAGTCCCTTGTTATTTTAATTTTGTTACGAATTGTACGTAGCGTGGCTGTGAAAACTGTCTTCTACACACGCACCGTTACAGATGATATTCCCGTGTGAATTAAAAGAGTGTCATATGAAAGCCCCGTCAGAATTGGTTTAGCTGTTTCAGAGATTAGCCGGAACAAACAGACAGTTTTTTTTTTTTTTGTAAGTATTTTATATGTCGTGATGGCCCAGTGGTAAAGGCCTTGCCTCTCATGCACGAGGTTGTGGGTTCAAATCCGGGCTAGTACCAATGTGACTTTTTCAATTCATATGTGCTTTCTGAGTTTATCTTGGACATTACTGACATCGGTGAGGCAAAAACACCGTGAGGAAACCTGGACTTGTAGTTAATATAAGTCTGAAATCACCAACCCCTCTTGAGCAAGCGTGGTGATAAATGCTCGTGCCTTCTCTGTATGAGAAGAGGCCTTTGCCCTGCAGTGGGACAGTAACAGGCTGGTATTATAAGTACTTTATATACTGTTGTATGCATTTAGTAATAAGCTGTTATTTTGACATCAGAAACAGACACTTCAATTTTATTTATTTGTATAGATAAAAAGCGGCGAGGAACAAGTTTTAGAATCAATATGTGTTTAATTATTATTTATTTATTTATATATACTTTATTGTACACCACAAAAATACATAAGAAAAAATAATAATTATGCACTACAAAATATACAATAGAAAAGAAGAAAGAAAGAAAGAAAATACGTTTATTTGCGGTACACATGACGCAAAGAAAGAACAAAACACAAAAATAAACAATTTGGGGGAAAATATGCGTCACATCCACGCAAAACGGCCATCGCTCAGAATAATGCTGCGACCCTATGCGAGACAGAGCCCCAACGCTGGTTTTCAGTGACAGCCGGCGTTGACGTGATGACGTCAACCGGTGCAGCATATAGTGAAATAACAAAATGAGACAAAAATAAAATGAATAAATACAATACTTAGTCCTAAATGTTTACAATGGGCGACCTTATCGCTACATTATTATGTGACATGTTTCTTCGAGATACTATTCATGAAACATGACACTGACTCTGCCTGACAGGAAAATAATAAGCTTTATTATTAAACAAGACCAAGCAAAAATGAAGACTTGATTAAGTTGTTATTTCGCCTAAAACAACTTCCAATTAAACAACAACAGGTTTCAATTAAAACAACAATTTTCCAGTTAAACGTTTATTCCTTCCCATAATATAAACAACATTGCTGGCTTATTTCTCATTATTAATTAGTATTTTAATACATTTTAATGTTACAATAGAGTGGTGTGTTTGTTTAGGAGTTTCTGAGAATAATATAATAAATAAACTTACCTACTGTCACTTTTTGAAAGGGTACAGACAGACTAAAGGTAAAAAAAAAATGTTTTGTGCGTCACCTTGTGAGATTTTAGAGCTTCAAGGATGCGACTACGTAAAAAATTGGGCGAAATTTTTTACTTGTGTCATTTTATGTGTCTTAGCTAGGAAAATAAAAATATGGGCTTAGGCACAGTATTCGGACGGTGAGCAATGGGTAGCTCGCCGTCCGATAGGGACCAGGCCCGGGTCGACGGCGCGTTGTGTTCCACGCGCGCCTCAAAGAGATGTCAGCACCAACTGACGGGGTCCGGAAGGGCCAATGCCTGCCGGGGTCGCGGGTTTGTCTGAAAGGGATATCGCGACCTCGGCACACAGGCAACGGAAGGAACACGGGTGGGTTTTAGTCAGTAAAAGTCTGACACGCCCTCCCGCTCCACCCAGAGCGGGAGAAGTTATTTGATAATTTCCCATCCACAAAAAAAAAAAAAAAAAAAAAAAAAAAAAAAAAAAAAAAAAAAAAAAAGGCACAGTATTACGTCTCGGCAGTGACCTTGAAATAATTACCTACGGCCGCTCTGTAGTCAAACCTTCCGCGTCCATGCGTAACTGCCGCGCACTCAATACTGTTGCGTACTGATATACTTACACAGACATTTCGCGCGTCGTCGTTTGGGCCGATTTCTATGAAGAAACAATACTGTTACTTATTTATACTGTGGCTTAGGGTACTTGCATAAAGCTGCGGGTTTCCTGGTTCAGATCGCTACAGGTTGATCTACGGAAATAAATGATAATGCTTTACTTGTTTCTTTATGTGTGAGTTAATACGGGGCAATTTTACCCGCACCGATCTGTACCAAGCCGGTACAGATTGGTGCGGGTAAAATTGCCCCGCAAAAAGGAACAAGTAATGCATTATCATTCCGTCTTTACCGGGAACCCGCGTCTTTATGCACTTAGGGTGCATAAAGACGCGGGTATTTTGGAGCTCCAAGGATGCGACTGCGTAAAAAAAATGGGCGAAATTCTCCCTTTTTTACTTGTGTCATTTTGTATGTGTCTTAGCTAGAAAAATAAAAATATGGGTTTTCTGGTACAGATTATATCCGCTACAGGTTGATCTAAGGAAATGATAATGCTTTACTTGTTTCTTTATGTGTGAGTTAATACGGGGCAATTTTACCGGCACCGATATGTACCAAGTAGGTACAGATCGGTGCGGGTAAAATTGCCCCGCAAAAAGAAACAAGTAAAGCATTATCATTTCGTCTTTACCGGGAAGCCGCGTCTTTATGCACCTCAAGCACTCTTAAAAAACAATGATTTGACAGACATGAAAATGCTTTCAACTGCCTTAAGTTCAAACATAGATATAGACATAAATGTACAAAACTATGTTGAAAATCACTCATTAATTACAAAGAGCCATAATTACATTGTATGCGACATGCATCATTAATCTGTTGACAATTATTAAAATATGAATTCCAATATTTTATTATGAACATGCAATATTTAACGTACTTATGCTCCGCAAATTATACACATATCATACAGGATTAATAATGTGTGAAACAAAATTAACGCCGATCCGTACATCAAACTATTAATGAAATCGTTAATAATTTTTGTAGGTATTATAATTTTGCAAAGGGAACAATATTGGTGACCAATATTGTCACCAATAATTTGTATTGGCATCGGTGGAGTACAACATCTAATGTAACAAACATTAGATGCAATTCCATTAAATACTCCTAAATAAAATATTTTTTACTATTTTTCAATACAGTAAAATGTTCACGATGTCGAGTTTTTATTCATTTTAAGTGTTTGTCCAAATTAATAATTATTGTAATCGGTCCCCACCTAAGAAATCAGCGTTTTGTATGGATAATTTTAAAGAAGTTGCATTTTTCATACTAACATTTTCTTAATTTATACATATAATAACCATGAACACTAATGTTTTAAAACTTTTATGCACTAATGTTTAAAAACTAAGATAATATACCACTTAGATTAAGCGACAAAAAGAAGTTAAAACAAATAGTGGTCATTTCTGCTAACAAAATGAAGAGCCATTTTTAAGGTATTTTTTATGTTATAAAACTATAAGTAATAAGGTTTTTTTTACTATTGGTAGTTGTCTATGATGGTCATTATTCGATATAATACCAAGCAATTGATAAATATTTTAAATTTTAAATCATAGAAGTGACGAGGTTCTCTATTTGTGAGAAAAAAAAACGCCGATTTCATAGGTGGGAAACCCAAAATTATACTGTCTGGAAAATGTACCACTTACTCGGCTACATCAAAGTTAATTAAGATCATATTAATAGAACCGTGTTTTACACAGTAGACAGCGTCTTATATTGAGTGAAACATAGACCGTATAGTATAATTACAAAGACGAACATAAAGTAAATTAATTTAATTTTGAAGCCGTGATAAAATTATACAATGTGGAGTGACGCTACGTCAATAATTTAAACTTTGTCTATCTCATGTCATTCCTTCCGTATACAACATTTTTATCAAATAAATATTCAATAGTTTCGTCACTATAATTATCCAGTTAATTGATAGGAAAAATCCATAGTCAGCCCATCACCAGGAACAACTTAAAAAGTTCGAAAAAAAAAAAAAAAGATTTCAAAATACACTAGTATTACCAGTATCAACAGTTACTGTCGTGTTGTCATCCCCACGTGGTTTAATGTTGTTTAAACCGTAAAAGAAAATTGTGTTAATAATATCAGGCAAAATCTGGAAAATTTACAACGCTTAAAACAAATGACGCCTGTTCGCGTCAAACGCACAATGACATCATTTCAATAAACAACTTTTATGTTAATACAACTTTTCAAATACAACGAACACAAACGCCACCACTCTATAAAACAATTCAGAACGACAAATTATAACAATTGAATATTTCAATATCAATTAATTTTCAATTAAATCTAAATTGGAACCGAATTCATTTCCGAGTAGAATTAAATAAGTGTGATATTAAATTTAGTGTTATTTGATGACTGTCGCTGGTAAAATTAAGCTATTATATATTTAGTTATGTTAACTGACCACATGTATCAGGATTAATTGTTGCGATCAAATACACTAAGGACCATCATTTATTCTTTATTTAAAATATAAGAATAAATAAATTAAAAAATATTATTGATATTATTGCGCTCCAATCGTATACAGCGTGTATCAGAAATGTGTGGTCATATTTAAAGTTGTTCAGTTTGATGGTCTTTACCACACCCTTAAAAATTACCACACTTTTTTAAAACATGCTGCATTGAATTTTAGATAAAATATGGTAATTTTTTTACTGTGTCTTCATGATCCATTCACTTTGAACCACTGACCTAAACTTCAAATTCCTATACCACATCAAAGGCTTGCAAGTGAACGAGATTCTGTGTATTCCTGAAACTACACTTGAGCTGTTCTCATCTGAAACAACAGACTACTCATACAACAATTTGCATGGTTTTAACGCAACAATTTATCTAACGTACATCATCATCGTCATTATACCTACGTTATGAGTTGTAGTCGAAATTCTTTTGTGTTAATAACATTTCAAAACAACCGTTGTCATTTTACATTAAGTTGTTTTTTAATGAAAATGGTAATTGGAAACACAGTGCTAACATGCTTGCATTTATTAATAAAATTGTAACCGTGCAATTTGCAATCGTAATCGTGTAATAATAAGTGAAAATGCAGTCAAAAATTTGGGTATTTTACGTTATTTAAAAAATAATATTGTTAGTGACTTTTTATTTCGAATAATTTCACACAGAACCTGTTTTCATTTCATGCGATTTCTGCAAAAAAATGCTCAATGAAACGCTTTAACAATGGAGCAAACACTTCATACCAATAGTTTCACAAAGTACAAACGTAATCGCATTTTGTTGAGCCGCACGAGTTGTCGCGACTTTGTGGATTAAAACTTCACAACAGAAATCGCTACGTTTACAACCAGATTTATTTTAAATCGAGACTTTAAATTGTGGTACATCATTTTCAATTTTGTTACATAATTTTAATTTGTGGTACATAATTGTATTTATTGAATAATTATTTTACTATATTATGAGGTCGGTGATAAGCGACAGCCGTTACAATGTTTTGACTGTTGTAACACAAGTAATATAAAAGTGAGGATAAAATAATAAATATTATAAACACCAGTATTATTAGGTACATTGATTTTATATTATATTATAGTCTAGGAGATAGTGATGTTATATTTTTGAAATACTAACAGTGCAGTTCTTGTTTGAAACTTCATCAGTCGAAGCTCAGTAATAAAATTTAAAAAATCAATTGGAAATTGTAACGTTACTTAATTATATTCGTAATATTTTCCCCTTTTGCGTTAAGATGTAGTCAACAACAAAAATGTATCTATGTTAACCTTTGTTTATCTGAAAGAAATCGCCAATACTTACTTGATTAATATGGAGTATTATTATAATACAACATTTAGTGTTTTTTATAATTTTTTATTTATGACAGCATAGAAAAAAAAAATGTTTTAAAAACACTTTTTATTATGATGAGTAATATAATTATTATATATTTCAGCTTGTTTCCGCGTGAACCTTTTAAGATCAGATTTCAAATTAATTAACTTTTGTTTTTCTATAGCGTCGAGTTTGTTCAGGAAAATACTGGCCAATTCTTTTATAAAAATTCCAAGTAAAGCCTGTTTTAAAATAAAACAGCGTTCAATAACCCAAAAACATTGTTCCACAACCAATAAATGATCAATTATCCATCGAGAATGAAACTCAAACATCCTAACAGAATAGATATTGAATCAGCGAATTATACAAACACCCCGATTTGTTCGAAAAGCTAATTAGAAAAGATAACGGTTCCGAACATCGCTATGTCCCAGAAGTTTGAATGATAACTACCTACAATTCCTTTATCTATTTACAATGTAAATAATCCCTATTTACATATTAATGTTATAGTTACATACAGTTAGGGACGAAAACTGAAAGTAATAAAAACTTGAGTAAAATTCAACTTTACGATAAGCTTTATGAATTAGGGTACAGCTCTGATAAATTTAAGTGTAACGGTCGAACAGTACCTGGCCGTAAAAACGACCCATTGAAATTTAAAACCAAAAACTTATACGTAGTTACAACATCTAATTCAGTGTTATTATTGCAATTCATAATCAATGTTTTAGTACACTAGGTACAGGGTGATATTTCATAATTTCATATTGACAAAACATAATCAAAACAGTAACATATTTGACAGCTACGAAGACTGTCACATTGTATGAGTGACAGATATGACGTTCTGCAAATCACAACTTTTTTTTAAACTGTGGCATATTTACGTCAGTAATCTGCATTAATTTTGTAGCCCCTAATTAACGAACATTCATCCAGCAAATTTGTCAACCAAGCTTTGACGTGTTCCGTATTTGATTAAAACTTGCGTATTCCGCAGAACCGGGTTTATTTTTCAACTCGAATGACTGCCGAGGGACGAGGGTGCGTGTCAATGATATGTCGAACGCTTGCGAAGAATAATAATTAGGAGAGCCTTGAAACGTCAGCATGTTACGAAAAAGAAAGGCAATAATTTACGTTACTTTTTGACAAGAGTAAGTTTATTTCGAGAAATTTCACGAGCACGAGAAAGAAAACTTTGTTATCTTTTAGAAAAAAAAAATCAGCAGTTCGTTCTAAAAAAGTTTTTTGGTAGCTGAAATTACGACGTTGCCATAAAAAATCTGAAACTCTCTTCTAATAACAAATATTAACGTTTTCTGCGAACAGTCACTGAGCGCTTTTAAAAGATTATCAACAGAAGAATATTTAAAAAGGCTAGAAAAAGAAAACTAATATACATTTTTGTTACGCTAAATATTTTGATGTCAGTTCCAAAAAACATCATGTACTTTTTACAAAGCCAAAACATTTTGCAGAGTAATAACTAAAATGGAATTTAAATTTCAAAGTTTGATTGCTATCATTCGACCAGTATGATACCAACCTTTACAATTTACCTAGACCCACGACCGATGTCCGATAATTCACGAGAACCGAGAAACAATCGTAAAATTTACGAATTTATTTGCTTCTAACTCGATTAAAATTCTATTCGATTCACGGCACGTAATTATCGATATTGAATAAATTTCGTTCAACGCAATTATAGTCCAACATTACCGATACAGACTGAGAATTCTACTAGCTGTATTTTAATTGTATTATTGGGTATTGAATTTCAATTATAGCGGGAATATTAGTTCAGTAAATAAGTATTATTTTTGGAAGCTTCAGTAGGGCAGTGACTACAATAACTGATACCAGAATCGTAGTTGATATTGAACTAAACTCAAATATGGAATGTAAAATATTTTCAATCAGATTGAAATCAATGGAAGAGAATTATAATAGAAGTAGGATACTATGTTAGCTTAGAACTTAGTTCATTCAACTATTGGATAAACTTACTGTTAGTACAAGCATTGAACTTCGATAGTGGATCGAGTTGCTGGTCAATTGTGGTGTAACATATAAAAAAATAAATCGAATGGAAATCAATCAGACTCTCCGAAGTAACTCCCCGATCAAATGTGAAAATTCATGAAATATAAGTACATTAAATATTTCTGTTTGATATTAAACTCAATTCTCTGTTATCTTTATGTACGACATGTATTTTTGTGTCCTTAAAATAGCCCTCGAGCCTTTGTCAATTCTTTTTTCATTTTTATTGTGAACGATCTCAGTTCCTCTTTGTATTTGGTAAATAATATATTGTCTATTAACTGTTAGAGATTTGATCTGTCTTTGACATCAATAAGTTTATCCTGACGTGTATCTTTCTTATTATTTTTATTGAAACTTTTACTTGTTCATTTTCATACATTCAAATTTCTTTTGTTCATAATTTTTCTTATTGTGTTTTAATTAAAAAGCTATGAATTTTTAAAAGTTGCTTTTGTATGTTAACGTTGCATTTTTTCTTCGTTTAAAATCTCATCTGAATGTATTCTTGGAATACATTTGCATTATAAGATATTTACTCGTCTAAAATAACAAAAAGCGTGCTGAAATTCAAAGCTCATTTCAAATTAAGGTTTTGTGTACAACAAAAACAGTGACTGAGGCTCTCAATTTTTGAATATCGCAACTATGTAAATTAATTCACAAATGTTTTTCCAAATAATTACCCAACATAATATCAGGTATCAAAAATAAATTTTCGAAATAACATTTAAAATGTTCCCTTTGTTCCTTCAATAAGTGTAAAATAAAATCGGTCGATAAAGGCAAAAACATATTTAGTTCACATCCCGCGGTTTTGTTACGTCATTGTCATTTTTGGTAGGTGGCTTAATAATATTCCTGTCAACGGTTTTGGTTGACATTTAAAATGATTTATCTGTTAATATAACTGAATTAATGCCAATGGAAATGCTCTCAATGGAAGTTAATTTCTGTATTTGTGTCAAATGATGTCCACACATTGATTGGGTATTAAATACTATCCAAACAAGCTCTGCCATTTTCCAATAGAAAAGTGTTACAATACATAATGAGGGTTTTCTGAAATGATGTTCACTAGGTTTACTGTGACGCCAGGTCCGTGCACCTGTCAAAAGTGTCAAAGCGCCTACATTATCTTTAGTCGTGACTGAATGATGAACGAATGATGAATTGAATCGTCATCATAAATGTTATATTCATGGTCGAAATAAACCGCCACCGCGCGTCAATATGGCGCCAACTGGTGGCAAATAAATAGCACCATCTACCATAGGTAGTAGTTCTTCTACCAGGTATTACTTCGCCCACGTCCATGTTGCACATGTGCACCCAAATTGCGTAAAGGCTCGAACAAACCAGCGCAACGCGACGGCGCGACGCGACTCGAACAATACAATTTCTAAGAAAACTTGACGGTATAACAATAACCGGTGTCGCGTCGCGCTGTCGCGCCGCGCTAGTCTGCACGAAGCTTAACTCACATACAATCTCATTCATTCTCAAGAGGAAACTTAATCCATTGCTTTATAATGAAAAATTAAAAATCATGAAATGACCAAGCAGGTCACAATATATCCAATTCTATGATCGGACCACGACATAAGTATTTTTAGTGCGCAGACGGCGAATAGAGATACATTATTCTATGGAACAGGAAGACACGCTGCGCCAACCCACGAACAAATAAGGCCAGAGGGATGATGTTGATGTGATGTGTTTGTGTTTTTGTTGATGTGATGTGTGTGTGTTTTTGTTGATGTGATGTGTGTGTGTTTTGTTGATGTGATGTGTGTGTGTTTTTTTTATGTGCACGTGTTTTGTGACAGTAAATATTTTTTCTTTCATCGTTCGTTTATGTATTTTAGTATCACTTCTCGGCATTTCTATTCACAATCAAACATCCAATTTATGTATACATAATAACATATTCTCTATCACGTTCACATCATTTTACAAACAACACTGATTGCTCAATTAAACAAACATAGGTAATAAAACCAACAGCCTTCCAAACGAAAATAAAATACCTACAAACACATCAGATTAGGGAGGTGATTAGCTTAATGAGCCATATCGTGGCAGGGGAAGTGAAATTACACTGTCTATACGGAACACGGCTGAATAATACACAAATGATATACCTCCCTACTTCCATTATGAGAAACATAGATGTGATTCGATCAATCTTGTTTGTAAATAAGAATATTATAGAAAAATAAATAAATAGTCGTCTGGCTAAGCACTACTGCTGAGCATGTGGTCCTGTGTCCGATTCTCAGGTCGAGCAAAGTTTTATTGAGCGTTTCCATGAGGAAATTCTCAGTAGCAGTCTGGATTTGTGCCGTTTGATGGCAATGGGCTCACCCCCTATTACATGGGGCTTAAACATAACTGGCAACATGTGGCTGTACTACAGCTACACCTCTGCCGTACCCTTCGGGAATTACAAGCGTTATGTTATGATATTTTTAATTATTTTATGCTGAGGTTCGGGGTAAACTGGACAGAGTAGAGGATTTTCTAATAACATTATTATATAATCTCTTAAATCTCTGCACTTTTCATAAGCCGACTATAATAAAAAGCATAATTAAGATACTATTCCGTACCCGACCGCAGGCAGCGATGTTTTGCTGCAGTCGTGTTTCCGAACCCGACCGCAGGCGGCAGCAGCCCGTATTCCAGTCGGTAGATAGAAGATAGAAAAACTTGTTATCGCTCGAGCGTTGGCGGCACTACTCGGGCTTCACGTGTCGCCTGTCACTCGCCCGTAGCTGCCAACGACGTGTCGCTAGCTACGGAAGGCATTTCATAGAAACCAATCGTGTCACGGCGACACGTCGGCTGCAGTTGCCTCCTGCAGTCGGGTACGAAATGGTATCTTAATTATGCTTTTTATTATAGTCGGCTTATGAAAAGTGCAGAGCTTTATGAGATTAAATAATGATGTTATTAGAAAATTCTCTGCACGGCACGTGCAGACCAGCGCGACGCGGCAGCGCGACGCGACTCGAACAATACAATTTCTAAGAAAACTTCACGGTATAACAATAGCCGGTGTCGCGCCGAGCTGTCGCGTCGCGAATGTCTGTACGAAGCTTTAGGAATGGTACCTTTATGCAGCAGAGAGGTAGGTATTTTAGTACCGATGAAAAAGGAGTAAATTCACATTTCATTCTCCCCTTATGAAATGAAGAGGTCCGTAGGAGAATCAAGATAACCGACATAGCTCGAAGAATTACCAAAGTTAAGTGGTAGTGGGCAGGACACATTGCTCGCAGAACAGATTTCCGATGGGGCTGAAAGGGTCTGGAGTGGCGACCGCGTTCCGGCAGAACTAGTGTTAGAAGGCCTCCCACAAGGTGAACCGATGACCTGGTGAAGGCCGCAGGAATCAGCTGGATGCAAAAAGCACAGAACCGGTCGAAGTGGCGATGCTTGGGGATGCCTATGTCCAGCAGTGGTCGTATTTCGGCTGAAATGATGATCCACCTTATAAACAGCAGCAGAATATCAGTACTTTACATGGAGCGACTGCTTATCTGACCTTCATAACCCAGTTCCTGGATAACACGATGCCCCTTCGAACAATGACGTCATTAGAAATATTCCCTGGCTTTGTTTAAGAGTATATAATGCAACGCGAGTGAACTCGGGGGCTCAGCTAGACTAGATATTAGAAGAACCAATAACATAGGGAAAAATAAACATACAGACGAACGTATATGTCGAAGTCGGTGAATAAAATGGATAACAAATGAATACCAGCATGAAGCTGATAAGGTAATGTCTTAAGTTAACATAACTGACATCTTTTACTGATGTAATATTTCTGAGAAATGAATAATAGACCTAGAAATTCTCTGAAACATCGATCATATTAGTCTAGCCTCCATTTATCATAAGTTAATAGTCTAGTCATGTTTCTTTAGGCTAACAGTAAAAAATAATATTTTTTATAGGGAAACTTTTTGAGTCTCGTATTCAATTTCTGCTTTTAATATTATCATTTGATTACCTTTATTGGAAATCGTTCAGTGATTTTGACATCAAGTCGCTTTGACCTTGAGCTGGCCTATAATCATCCTATAATGTTCCCACTGCTGGGACACAGGTCTCTTCTTGGTGAGAGGGAGTAGGCCTTAATCCACCACGCGGGCCCAGTGCGGGTAGATAGATGTCACATATCTTCGATTTTTTTGGTTCTAGGACATGGCGGTTTCCTTACGATGTTTTCCTTCACCGTTTTGAGAGCAGTGGTGATGAAATAATTTACGCAAGGTAAAGCGCCTGTCAGGGGTCTAACCTATGACCCACAACTCGTAAGTCGCGGCCTTTAGCACTGGGCCACCATTGATCTCGAGATTAGCTGGCCTAGCGAAGTATATTAAAGCTTCGTGCAGACCAGCGCGACGCGACAGCGCGACGCGACATCGGCTATTGTTATACCGTCAAGTTTTATTAGAAATTGTATTGTTCGAGTCGCGGCGCGGCGTCGCGTCGCGCTGGTCTGTACGAGCTTTAAGAGTAATAAAATTACAGACTGTAGTCAATTCACTCAGGCGTGACTTTGCAGAAATCCATTATAAAATACAATAGACGATGTATATTTAGTAACCTAATCCACTTAACTCTTAAAGAGTCATAAAGAACCCTGTAAGAAATCGACACGTGTTTCGCTTCTTAACGAAGCATCCTCAGGGTGACGATTTACTTGTTGCGAACCCGGACACGACGTGTTGCCACGCCAGGCGCCGAACGCGGAGTTCGGCGCTTGTGTCGATTTCTTACAGGATTCTTTATGACTCTTTAAGAACAGTTAAGCGGATTAGGTTACTAAATATACGTCGTCTATTGTATTTTAGGACAGATTGTACTGATTTTGTAAACACTGACGTGCCGTGTGCCTACTATTGCTTTAAAACATATTTCAAAACACCTAAATTCGATTGCCACTCAAACTGATTATTCCCTTCTGATTTTTTTTTGTCAATCTGAATAAGTTGTTGTCACATAATTTTATAATGACTTTTGCATGAACCGCAGTATTTTGTTTTTCCATTGGCTTCAATAACAGTACAATTCTGAAGGCGACCGCAAACGGCAACGGCAAAGCCGCCAAATCTCTATGAATAGGCAACAAAAAAAGTTATGTTGTAATGTTATGTTGTTGTTGTTGTTGGTATTTATAGACAAAGAATGTTGCTGTTTTTTTTTTTTAAATTGTTGCTTAACTTGTCTTTAAAATTTTGCATGCTATGTTTTATCCTTGCTAAACATGCTTGTGCCTCAATTTGTATTTAACACCCTTGTATACCATGTTTTACGCAAATAAATATTCTAGTCTATTCTATTCTATTCTACAGGCGTCAATGTCGCCATTTTGCGTTTTCATACAGCTACATGGAAACCAGTGATGTCACTGAGATCTGTCATTGTTCCGCGATCGCCTTCGGAATAGAACTTCAAACAGTTTTAATAACAAAATATTTTTAATCATGTTCAACTTTCAGTAAATTCCTTTCTCGTGAATTAATAACTGTTCGCTGTATTACGTCATCCACCACCATTTATTTTTCAGAGAAATACTTCTCTTCGTGGTCAGCAACACGTTACATTATGTAGATTAAATATGTTTCGACCTTTAAATCGACGGGACGTTGAACATTTTATAAACTTATAAAATTATAAATATTTCGTTACAGTACAGTCGGCGGCAAACGATATTACCTTTCTGTTTTATGAGTAAATAATTTTAATATCCTATGTGTGATAGCAAAAAATAACCCTATTATCCATTTGGTTTTTCTCCGAATTTATTCAAGCCTTATTATAGCTAAATCAACATTGAACCAAAGAAATTTTGTTTTTTATTTTGCGTGTTTCATATTTCACATTAAATTAGAGTCTGCGGAAAGTAATTCTAGTTTATAATTCCAACTTTTTAAGGCCACTAAAATAAAAATGATAATAAAAACACAGTCATGAGATGTTGTAAGAAATATTACGATAATAACAACTGACAGTCGACGTTGTACCTAATTCATATTTTTTTAAACCAAACTTCAACAGTATACTTTTTTTAGTTTTCTTTGAAAACTTAAAGTGTCAGCCAAATGAAAACTCACACAACCGACAGTCAACTTAACATGCTACGGAATAGAGTTTAAAATAACATTTTATATCATTTAGAATTTTAATACTTTAAGAGAACGTACAGTCAGAATTGCCTGCGGATGTACTTTTAATGACTTCCCGTTATTTATTTTTGTATAAAAAGTTGTTTGAACTTTGAGTAAAATGAGAATTAATGACTACAAATTACAATACTTTGAGAATGTTTCTGAAATTATCGGGAAAATAACGGCAGTTGGGAATGTGATGCTAAAGGTCTTTGTCAAACTCCCCCCAGTTTCAAAACTCATACTAACTCATCCACTGAGAAAATCACATACAAAGATGAACTCACTGAGTATGATGGGGTAAGTTCGGCCCTGGGAAAAGACCGTACGAATCAAATTCTGTTTCATTTTATTCTGCCTCGACGGTTGAAGCAGAATAAAATGGCGCAGAACACAATGTTTTCATCATTATAAATACTGCCAAATTAGCTGGGAATTTGAAACGTACGGTCTTATCCCAGCGCCAAACTAACCTCAACAAACATTAAAACGGCATACAGGCAATAAAATGATATATAATAATATAATTTATATCGTCAGTTGAAAAGTTTATACACAAATCGAACACACTTCTTGGAATAACCAATCCAATCAATAAAATCATATAAAAGTCTCACAGATCATATGTGGATTCGAGATCCTTTCACATAAATTTCACGGAAACCTCTTTGTACTCGATACCACGAAATCTAACATTTTGGGGAAAATTATAATATTGTATGAAAAATATACTGTACCATCAAGCGAGGTTTCGATTGCAAAATACCAATTAATCTATTCATGCTTTATTTCGCATGAAAAACGGTTATTATCAGTGTGAACTAGATCGTCCATTTTAGATTTCCAAACATGACACCAATTTTACTTTAACTTTAATTTTTAAATTTTATTCCGACATTGACGTTTCTAACGTTTTTAAGAGCGTTCATTCTGAAAGTGGGCAAACGTCGCAAATAGATATCAAATATTTCGCTAGTTAGCGATATTTCATATTTCCATTAAATATTTGACAATGCACGCTCTTAAGTATCTAACAAAAGCTTGATGTAAAATTGTGCAGTTTTGTATCTGATCTCGTAAACAAGGTAAAACTAAAACCAGCCCATAAATTCAAAGTTACCTATGAACATACACATTAAATCGATCGACAAATCGCATTTAGATAACCCATACTTTATGGGCAATAAATAAAATTTGACAAGTCATTACTTTGAAGAAACTTGTGGGTGTAACGCGTGTGGAAATCTTTAATATGCAATGCATGGATGCGTGCGTGAAAGCGATGGGCCATAAAACGGCTATAAAGATTCGCCTGTTACCGGTTCTGGCCATAAACTGTATGAATCTTGAAACTGCGACGACAGACTAAGGGCCTTTGAATGTTTTTTTACGACTTCGAGTTGTTGTCAATGTCAACGGTCATAATTCTTTTCTTGACGTGATTTTTCTGCTGGAACCTCTTGATAAACTACTTATAGAAGGAATAAATTCCGAATATTCATCGCAAATATATCTTTCAAATTAGACCTGGCGTCGTGAAATCTTTCTGTGGAAATGGAAAAATCTAGAGAAGTGTGTTGG
This sequence comes from Agrochola circellaris, assembly GCA_914767755.1. Taxonomy (NCBI): domain Eukaryota; kingdom Metazoa; phylum Arthropoda; class Insecta; order Lepidoptera; family Noctuidae; genus Agrochola; species Agrochola circellaris. Next base: position 11,549,695 of record OU611862.1, read on the forward strand.
AATCGGTTTCGTTTGACCTCAATTCTATCCGCTCGTTACGGTTTTCCTTCTAGGAGACTTAGATGAAAAACAAGTATGTGAGCACTCCGTTTCGGTCGTCTTAATTTTCAAATCATAGATACGAATAATCAAACACCCACAAAAGACTCAAAAAGGGATTAAATAAATAGGAATGTCTTAAATTACAACCGCAAAGCAATCCCGACTGAGAAAGATTACTCTAGCGTTTACGAACATAGTAATTGTGACTAAACTTTACACAGTGTTGCGCGTCCATGACACGCTGGCTAAGTGTCAGCTGATGAATGCGACGAATATAGCCAGCAATGAATCGGAGCAACTCGCCGCGCCGCCTCGTTGCATCGCTAGCGGGTTCTCGCCTGCAAAAGATAGAATATTTTAGTTCTTACGTCAACTTAATTTGACAGAAGCCATCAATATCAGTGAAAAGTTGTAATTAGCCTTTCTTTAAGATGATTTAATATAATTATTCTGCACACTAGCTGTAAATATTATTGAGAAAAATAACATCATCCGCCTAGGCCTAGCCTTTTCCCAACTATGTATGTTGGGGTCGGCTTCCAGTCTAACTGGATGCCAGTATTTTACATAGAGCGATGGCCTATCGAACCTCCACAACCCAGTTACTGTGTAAAACGGTAAAATATTCTTGGTAAGATCGGTTGTCAGACTACAATGTTTCAAAAGTGATCTTAATAAACCGTGTTTACGATACCTAGCTTTGTTTTTTGCGTCACATAATTTGACATTTAAAACTTTTTTTTAGCTGTTTTAGTCGTTGTTTTATTTCGGTATTAGGGCGGAATGCTTTGAAACAAATGGTTGGAAAATATCATCAAAGGGTGACAAAAAAAACAAAAGGTTTTACAAAGCTTTGAACATTTACCTATAGGCATAGAAATAAATGACAGAGAAGTTCATACAGAACTGGAAATTTCCACTTGACCAGATAAACAGATAAATATTTCTAACGGAGTGGACGTTTCTAACATCAAATGCATGACCAGTGGACCAATAATCCTTTGGAATGAAAAATATATGAAACCGACGCGTGCGATGAAACTGTACAAACGTCTGTTGGTACAGTTTCTCGCTTTCATATATTTCGATCATGAGCACAAATTGCAACTAAGAAAAATAGACGACGAATTTTATTGTGGCTAACATTTTTGTTAGGGTGATGTTACACACTCGCAATCGACTTCACGTCGATACCTTGGTCAACATCAATCGCGTAGATGTAAAGCTTTGTATGGTAAATGATTCCGGTTCTATGATCTACAATGTGTTAGTCGTCGCTGTCGCTTAATCGGAAAGGATAGATGTCTTTGGAGGACTTTGAAGAGATGTCATTGAAAATAGCTCAGGACAATCAATCGATTGACGTTGGTCGGATTTAAATTGACGTTGAGCAATTTAACTAAAAGATTGACGTGCGAGAGACGTGGCAAATGGCAAACCTATGCTGGTTTATTCCGTCGTCGTGCAGTGAAAACCTCGTAAAGATTTTCTTTTTATTTATGTTGTGTAGAAAACCCCATAATGCTTATTTAGAACAAACTGCAGTATTGGTTTACCGCCATGTTTTTTATAATAATCGTTTTTTGTTTGAAACCATTTCATTCAACCTGTTTGAAGCTTTATTTGATGACAATTGCGATTAATTGTATTCTGTTATTTTTTAAATTTAGAACTATTGGTGGACATGCAAATTTTTTCTTAGAACACATGTCATTTTAGAAAAATCTATAGAAAAGAATCGCCACTTGTTAGGCCACTATGCCAAAATTTCGTCCAGTGAAATATATTCTTGTGGATACATCGGGAAATATATTATTACTTAACCGTAATCAGTCAGATTACCCAGTGTGGACTGGAAACGCTCAGTGTACGATTATCTCCGAGTTCCTTAAATTTGTGAGTATCTTATTTTCGACAAAACGGTTATGATCTTGTTTATCAAGCCGAATTTCGGCCTCACCTCCGGGCTTATGGCATAGCCAGTCAGCCGTATTAAGAAATCTCTCGACTTGCGACAAGATTACACTACGACGCCTTTATCGCCACCTCAATCGGCTTTTTCCAGCCAATTATGCCTTATTAATTCTAAAATTTAAGTTAATTTTCCTTTTAAGTCCGTACCATGGCCACGGTTCAACTTAGCGTCATCCCTTAGGCCCGTATTACAGAACTTCACTCAAAACTCAAGCATTACTTAAAACTCGTTTAAAGCCTTTTGATTGGTTGAAACTAGTTTTAAGTAATGCATGAGTCTTGAGTGAGGTTCTGTAATACGGGCCTCAGACGTAAAAACCTTATATTTAACGTGCGCGTTCTTGAAAAGTAGTTGCAATCAGGCTTTCAGAGACGTGTTACGAATTCAGGACTAAAGGTATTATCGATCATGTGTGTAAGTTTTTCTCATGCTATTCTTTTTTTATATACGTTACTTATCGACAACACCTTCTGTAATTTTTCCTTTTCAGGAATGCTTATTTTTTGGAAATTATTGATTAAAGTTTTGAATTTTTAGGGGTATGAGGAACAGGGTATAAAGTTCACTCATCCACCATAGAAAAGGGAGGATCCTCCGACCAGACTGGTGTCGTGTTTGGCGGGCAACTGCCCAGAGGTTGAAGTCAAATGTTCACCGCACGGTAAACTCTAATTGCGCGATGCAGGATTTGAGTGACGTCAGGATGTTGTGTGACGTCAGGTCTTTGATGCGTAGTTCGCATGTGGCGATGTAGATGACGCCACAAATTCTTTATGTATTTTTTAATTAATAAAAAATTAAACGTGTATAAGTAGATAATCCTTTTTATTCCGCTACAAGACGTACAAAGAACAAAGCTTTAAGATGCTTTTAATGCATTCTATTGATGATAAAGAGATCTTCGGAGAACCTCAATGACGGCTATTTTTCAGTCAGTATTTATCTTCCCCTGTAAAATAACGTATAATGCAATAACGAGGTTTTCACTGCACGGCGACGATACATAGAATACCAACAATAGAATCATTATTCAGCATAAAATATGGAGCATAACAGTTCTTTAATGTAGGTAGTTGATTTCACATAGAATTTCGCTCATTTAATTTAGCATGCAAGAAATACTATGAAAAATAACAAAACAATAATATTAAGGCTTGGTGTACATATGTTAAGTTTGATGTGTGTTTAGTGGCTTAAGACGATCGACGTGGCGCGCTCTATACTCAACGTTGAAAAAAATAAAGCTTAAAACTATATTTTATTTATCAATTAGATCAAATTAATAAACATAAAGTGCCTAGTAATACTTCTTATTTCATAAAGCCTTTAGAGTTATCGGTAACTATAGTTTGACTAATTTAATAACAGCTTAAATTGTTCGTTTATTTAAATCACTACTGCGCGACTGCTAGTCACTACCTGAGGTATGCTCACGGTGAGGCGGGAGAGGGCGCCATTGACAAAATTGTCAAACTGAGTTAGCGGCGACGTGCACCGGGGGAGGGCGCCGTGAGCATCGCGAGGCCGGTGACTAGCAATCACGCGCGGACTATGAATATATGAAATGACTATAACACGGCAAATTGACGTAGGGCATCAATTTGCTTAACAGTTAATTTACCTGACTGTACAGCAACCTCTGTCAATAAAATCTGTCTATTGCTATAAAAAATTTACTACATATCACATCTGTGTGACCGTCTCTCTCTAAAGCTCGATATGCCATAAAGATAAACTATGTAAATATAATTCACTTGCTAATTAAAAGTACGGTCAAAATAAAGGTTTAGGTGTTTTTTTGTTCGTTTCTTCTTGTCTGTTTATATGTGTGTGCATAAATGGTTAAATAGGTATATAATAAAAGTAAGTGAATGTGGTAAAAACAGTACAAGTATCTGATTCAGAACTAAAATTGTTTGTTTTATATTTCCGTCAATATTCACATAAAGCCTGAAACAAACCCAGCGATCGATGTCAACCGAGAACGTGTAACAGCACCTTAAGAGAAACAGATGACGTAGTAAAAATCGTAGCTAACATTTTCTTTAAACACGTCCAGTCTTCCGGAAACTATAAGGTGCTGGTTTTATCCGGTTTCACATTCGATATACGATGATATCTGGTTAACACGGGCGTAACTTTATTAGTTAATGTGTTACCTGTTCTATCAGCTTTCGTATGAAGTATTATGATTGGAAAAGTGTTAAACGCCTTGTGAACATGAGTTGGGTTAAAGAACGGAATATTACGCTTAGAACTTAAGTCTTATACAGGATTATTTATTTATATATACTTCATTGTACACCAGAGAAAATAAAATACTTAGCAAATAATAAATTTAACACTACAAAACAAACAATGGGTGGCCTTATCGCTTTCTGCGATCTCTTCCAGGAAACCTTGGAATGGACAGTGATTGCATGGACATAAAAATAGGGTTGTCATTGGTGCAAAATAATAATATAATATATATATGCTATACAGGCTGGCAGGGACATCGACGCGAAGCCGGTTACCATGGATTCAGTACAACTGATGAGTTGAAAAAAAAAACAACTGCTCCATACATTTTGAACGCGTAGGTATTGCACTTTTCTATGAAACAGCAGTTTTTTTTTAACAACCGACGATAAATTTCAACGCAGGGGGGTTCAGAATCATGTCCTGACCCCATGTTAACCGGCTTCGCGTCGATGTCCCTGACACCCTGTATAATAGATACGTAATAAATATAAAAGAATATTTATATAAGCAACGAAAATAAATGACGACTACAGATTTTTACAGCTACGAGAACAAGATCACAACAAGTTCATCCACGAGTCTCTTAAATACAAGTAGGATATTAGGTTAAACGAGGGTCATACGTAAAGGGAGTGTAATTCATGAAATTGTAAAACTTTTACTATGGGATATAACTCTGAAAAAATTAAAACGAAATTAACTGTTCCCTACATTGTAATAGCGTAGGTATTGCAGTTTCAAGGGAACAGCCGATTTTTGGAACGAAGTACTTTAACGCGGCTTGCGGTAGGAGCAAAATGGTAGAAATCGTCACATAAGGAAAAAGCGTTATGTCCAAAAAAGTCGACCGAAGTCTTGAGACCATAGGTACAAGATGGCCCTGTATTTATTTATTTATTTATAATAACAAAATAATAATAAAATATATATTTATATATATATATATAGGTATACAACCTGTTTTTTTTATATCCCATAACTCTAGGGTTATATTCTGTTGGTAAAAATAATACTAAAACTCCTAGAATAGGTGGTCCAAAAATGCATAGTTTCGGAGATATCCATCAATCATAATTAAATTAGGTCAAAAATTGTGACCAGTATGACACACAGTTTCATTGATAAATACGAGTAATTCATTCAAACCAATCATTCATATTTAAAGCTAAGAAAATGCGACGTTGTCATATTTCACGTAAGGGTGTTTTATGTTAATAATCGTGGCTTTTTCGAATTATTTAGCGGAAAAATGAAAAAAAAAAAAAACGGATGATTGAAACATAATTCATAATGCCAGTTGATTCTTTCATATGGTCTCAATCATACCCTAGAGTTATGGGATATAAAAAAAAACAGGTTGTATATATATATTTATTTTTTTATTTTTTTTATTAATACATTATATACCGCGAACGGAATTGCATTCTAACCGGGTGTCCCACGACACCACGTGACTTTTTTATTTCATGTTGCACGGTGTTCCATAGTAAAAGTAGTTCTGTTTCATGTATAGCTTCTACACTCCTTTAAAGTATGTCCCTCGTTTAACCCAACATGCTGTATAAGTTGTTTTTTATTTGAAAGACTTTCTCATTTCTTATTTCTAAGCTCATTACGGTGTTTTTCTTCTTGGTAAATATTTATTTTCTTCTAAGCTTTTCTGTCATGATATTATTAAATCTGATCACTGTACCTACATACATACAGGATTTCTGATGTCATGTTGTCATTTTTTATTTTTATCTCAATTTCTAAAGAAGTAAGACTTTGTTATATACACCCCACGGTTTTACCCACATAAGTCTCGATCCCATGGAAATATCGGGGTAAAAAGTATCCTATATCCTAATCCAGGTTATGGTAACAAACAAACAAACTCACTTCCTCTGTCCCATTTATAATATTAGTTAGGATAAACAAACCGTACGTTATCCTATATAACCCTCCCCGTTGTACTAATCTCGAACTCCTTCCTATTACAAGCATTATTTAGCTTAGTTGGATGAGTTAACAAGAATACTAGCAATAGTTTCCTAACCCCTTTTTTCTTAATTTTTTTTTGAGGGTGGGAAATTATCAAATAACTTCTCCCGCTCTGGGCGGAGCGGGAGGGCGTGTCAGACTTTTACTGACTAAAACCCACCCGTGTTCCTTCCATTGCCTGTGTGCCGGGGTCGCGATATCCCTTTCGGACAAACCCGCAACCCCGGCACTCCCGGCAGGCATTGGCCCTTCCGGACCCCGTCAGTTGGTGCAGATATCTCTTTGAGGCGCGCGTGGAACACAACGCGCCGTCGACCCGGGCCTGGTCCCTATCGGACGGCGAGCTACCCATTGCTCACCGTCCGCAAACCCGCGCCTACGGTGGCCGGAAGTCGGCTCGCGACTCCTTCCTAACCCCTTACCTACTTCACTTACACGAATCCAATTAGATGTTGAAAATAAATAAACGGCAACGTTAATAAATATTAATAAAAAAGCCATTTATTTTACTACCCAATTACATTTATCTACAAAATGTTTATAGCATGCGTTTAACATATCTGAATACAAATTTTAACATGCAAAGTAATTTTGATTCGGTGCATTTTTAATTATTCGCGATTTTTGTATTTTAAATGTATGATAGTAATGTATAATTGAATTGTAATTGTATTTTATCACTGCAAAGTTACCCGTAAGTAAATCCGTACGATTTTAAAATTGAAAATACTCGTTTCGCACATAATATTTACTATTTTGTTTAAAGATTTTTTGCATACATTCTATTGGTGATATTTACAGTGCTGGCGGATAAATTTAGGCTGTAATGCTACAGGATAGGTGTATATTCGATAAAAATTTATCGAATTTTCGTAACGTTTACGTCACGCGTTCGGACTCACGGGCTAGGACCTCTGTTTGAATGAACGTTAGTAGTATGTATGGTCTCGACCACAGAACAGATAAAAGAGGTTAGAAGGGCCTGGTGGGCGGGGCAGACGCGCCGTACATAAGAGCAAACGCTCGAAATTTGGTTCACCGGCCAAAAGTCGCATTCGTATTGTGATCCTTGATCACAATATGAGCGCTTGATCCTTGACAACACTGAATTAGTGCGAAGGCTAAAGAGGGTAAAACCTTTTGAGTTAGTTTAGTGCAGTGACTTTTAACTGTAGTGCAAGTGCTGACTTTTATAAAGAACACGTGAATCAAGTGTCTCCCCCTATAGTGAATAACAAAGACGTTATTGGACGACTTCTTAATCTTATAGTTACTTAGCAGTTTATGTTATATTTAAATTACTTATTAGCTAATAGGCTAGATTGTAATGTGAATAAAGTATCACTAATTGTGTAACTTTGTAATAAAAAAAAAAAGTAAAAAAAATTGTGATAACGTGGGAAGCACCGCGAAAAAAAAAGAATTATGCCGTCTTGCGCTACCATAACGTGTCGGAAAAAAATCCAGGTGTGTAGTGTAGCCCGGGAAGGGATTTCTTTTCACCGGTAAGTCCAAAAACCTTAAAATACAAGTAATATTTGATAAGCGGCGACACTCGTTCTAATCCAAATCAGGAACTATTTCCTCTCTGACCTCTTTTATCTGTTCTGTGGTCTCGACAACCGTACATCTACGAGTACTTTGCAAACGCAGCAACCTACTTGGATGTCGTGCATCACAAATGTTATGCTATATTTATAACGTCTTGAGCAATGCACATCGAGTCAGACACTAACTGAACTAATCACTGGTCAAGAGAAAAAATCGCTATCACTATCTACATTTGAATATAACTTTAAACTTGTGGTTCTATCTGTGTACTCCTTATCTAAAAAACCGGCCAAATGCGTGTCGGACCACGCACAATGAATTAATCCCATGAACAAACTTATCATTGCAGTTGAAAAACATGTTCTCCCATACATTCCAACTGAAAATGTAAGTTTGCACGCACAATATTGAGAGATTTACTATGTTATTTTAAGACCATAGACTCCTAATAGGTTTTCCTATAATCTATGAGTAAAGAACCATTCTCAGTATTTTTTTCGAAATTTTAGGCTCACTAGTTTCGGAGATAAGGGGGGGGAATGGTCAATTTTCATCAATTGTCTTAAATATCTTTAAAAGAATTTAGTTAAAAAAATATATTTGAGATCCTCGCAACAACCCCTTTCATTCGAAATGTCACAATATGCATAACGTTTTATTTTTATTTTGTTATTTGCCCCCCGCAAAAGTAACCTCCATATTCAAAATTCATTTATCTACGTTACACGGTCGTGTTTGGGTTACAGAATTACATATGTGTACCAAATTTCAACTAAATCGGTCAATCAGATTCGGAGCAAATTGGCTTGACAGCCAGACGTACAGACAGACACACGAGTGATCCTATAAGGGTTCCATTTTTCCTTTTGAGGTACGGAACCCTAAAAAAATAAACAAAGTGGTAATGTACGGTGCCTACATTCATTGGCTCCTACACAGTAAATAATGACACTTCGAGGTTTACATGAAAATCGGATTTGTTGACCGTCATGTGTGTCACTTATACTCTGTCTGAAGCTCGATGTGTCATATTACTGATACCATTGATATATAAAAACCCAAGATGCACAGTCTCGAACAAAATTAGTACTCAAAACTGACCCCAACTATACGTAGGTAATTATAGTCATGATATAAACATACTTGTTTGGAAATTCAACCTTACGCGCATGTTTTAAAGTTGTTTTTACAAAGCAATGTTTATAAAGCAATAAAATTTTATGACCGAAGTTTGCCGATAGGACAAGACATGGAGTCGAATATATTTTTATACTTTTAATTTTTTATTTAACGTGCGTTCAGTGACGCGAGTGACGTGATACTATTTGAAATGAGCGCACAATTCTCAATTGTGCGCTCTTTTCTTGCGGACGGTTTTGAGACGCTGAATGTGTATCTTTGGTTTTTTAGTATATCAATGACTGATACCTACTGTACCATCAACATTTAAACAGAATAACGTTCAGTTTGTTTATACCAAAAGCGATCAATGTTTTTCGTCTGGTGATTGTTCTAAGGAGGCTATTAACACTATCATATATCTAGCCATCTAGGATCATAGATTCATGAGTCATAGATATTTGACAAAGTAATATAGACTTGTGACAAATTTTTGAGCTTCGGTATAAATATATTTCTTATAACGATCCTAGCTTCTGATAGTATAATATCCCCAGAGTACCTATTACTACAATATTTTTACTGACATTTACAAAAAACGTAAAATTACCAACAAAATGACTCAGTAACGTGTTCATAAATATTTACCATCAGCATCTAAATAATATAACACGTTTCACACAACGCTAACTTCAAATGGAACATTATTTCGTCAATCTCTGTCACTTCGAAGACGCATTACCAATATAAAAGCGCCGATCCATCTTCCACAAATTCTTTCGAATAAAGAAAATTCAGTTAAAATCGATTCAGTAACTCGATAGATTAGATTCGAAATTCACTCGGTTCATTTGTTAGTTCGATTTGTGAATGTAGAAAAAATTAAATTGGGTTCATTTAATTTTGAGCACGATTGTACATTGTGTTTTGAGTTGGGTTCATTGAATTGAATTCGAATGAGGGTAAAAGGGTAATTTTATGGAGGTCATTTTCGTTTTATGTGGCAAAGGAATTTGAGAAGCTTTGTGTGTTGTTCTTGAGCTTTAAACAAACACATCAGCGACATCTGCTATTTAATTTATTTGCTTATCATCAAGCAAACAAACTGGTTAATAATTTAATTGTATTTTTTTAATTTTATTATACTGATTTTACATTCTGTGAAAACTTGACCTCACACACTGAAATATAGTATTACTTATTAAAATGTTAGGAATATCGTATACTTTTACAATGTTTGTAAATATGTGAGCACCATGTATCTATCACATAATTAATTTATCTGTCATTGCATTCTTTTTACCTATCGTGGTATAGTAATCTTATTCTAGGTGAATCGTCTTTACATATAATTCGACCGTAGCAATTAACATTGTCGGATCTACATTTAGAATAACTTATAAGTTATTCTAAAACATTTAATGCAATAAAATAAAAATCGCAAAAATGTAGATCCGACAATGTTAATTGCTACGGTTGAATTATATGTATAATTAATGTATACCATTGCCCATTCTTCTCCATACGAAAACTATCTTTTGGAAGGGGCGACTCGAAACCAATTTACAGAAATAAATATCATATTCGACGGGTTCCGGGCTAATTGTATTAAGCAACACTCTGAGCGATATAGACTTTTATACATATTTGGAATCAGCGAATTTTTCTGCGTCATTTGAGCTGGGTTTGGTGACGATCGGAGCACTTTTTTGTCGCTTAATACAACCGCATTTTTGGGCCCATTTTGGACTGCAATGAATGAAGCGACATAAAATATTGACAAATTTAGGAACTGTGTACTTAAGCTGACTACCAAATACCAGGCAGTCGTTTAATTTTTTTTTCCTGGAGCAATTTACAGGCAACGTACGTTAAAGCATTTAGCCTGACTTTATAAATATATAGAAATGTCGCTTCAAACAATTAGCCTCTTTGTTAAATTCTTATCCAGTGTCGCTTAATACAATTAGCTTTACCTTGTAAATATACAAGAATGTCGTTTAATACATTTAGCCTCTTTGTCAAATTAAAAAGACTGTTTAACTTCTGATTCCTATACAATTGTGATAAAAACTTTAGTTGTTACCTTGGTAAGCTAAGAAGTTACTGCTGTTCCTAGGTGATTGTCATTTTAAATAAAAAACTTATCTTTAAACAATTTATAATGTGTTTTGTTTCTCATTTCATAATTATTAACAAGATAGGTAGGTACACCCTATTTATGTACCTTTTAATTTATCAATGTTTTAACCGCCAATTTCTGCAAACTTCATTATTCAAGTATGTTTACAAACAATTTATTTAAAAAAAAATCAGTCGCATAAACTAATTAGCCATACATTAATAAGTTTAAGATAAATTATGGTATTTAAATCAATTAGCTTGGGTTTGAAATATGACCAACTCTTTGATTAAAGCACTTAGCTTAGAGCCATTATTTGCATGCCTAGGCGGTTAAGTCATTTAGCTTGGAACAAGAAATAATAAACCTAGGAGGTTTAGTTATTTAGCCTGGAATAAGAAACAATAATCATAGGCGGTTAAGTCATTTAGCCTGGAACAAAAAAAAGTAAAATATGGGTCATTTTGTATTAAGCGACATTTATCTTCGTTAAGAATATTAGAAAAAAATAAATCTGATTATGGGGAATATGTTATAAAAACAGTAATAACCTTCTTTTTAAAGAAATAATGCGATTTGCTAAAGTATTATTTTTTTCTTCTAAAAATCGAAACTTTAAACTGCTCTGGTGTAAAGTTTCAAAAATTTCGGTTAATACAAATAGCCCGGAACCCGTCGATATGTCGTGCTGTGGAAATTGTTCACATATACGCATCTGTCTAGCCTCTTCCCAACTATATTGCTATATTGGGGTCAGCTTCCAGTCTAACCGAATACAGCTGAATACCAGTATTTTACATGGAGTGACTGCCTATTTGACCTCCACAACCCAGTGACAGGGTAACACGATACCCCTTAGTAAGACTGGTTGTCAGGCTTATAGGCTTCTGAGTACCCGTAACGACTGTCAAAGATCTACGAATGGCAGCCCGGACTTGTCATAGATTATACAGGATCGCAGAGATATCGACGCGCAAGGATTCAGTAGATGATTCTAAATCCCTGCATAGAATCAACGGTTATAAAAAAAAAACTGCTGTTTCATAGAAAAATGCAATACCTACGCGTTCAAAATGTATGGAACACCAAATTTTGTTTTAAATAACCGACAAAAAATATCAACGCAGGGGGGTTCGTCAAAATGTATGAAACAGAAATTTTTTATTTGAACAACCGACAAAAAAATTTAAGGCAGGGATGTTCAGAATCATGTACTGAATTCATGGTAAAAGGCTGTGTGTCGACGTGCCACCCTGAATAATTAGCAAAGACCCTAGCTTCCAGAAATTGTAAGTGGGAATTAGCACAAACTGATTTCAAACATACATACTTAATTAGTTTTAAATAGTTGGAAAACACCACAAAGACAGTTTTCCGACAGTTGGAAACCTTATTTAGCACTAATAAAGGGAAACAATTTCAAACTTAGCCTAATCTAAAACGGGATTCCTAGAATTTCAAAAGAGGATAATGATATAGCATTAAACATTAAAGCTGGGAACAAATTATCGGACGCGTCCGTAAGCCGCGGCTGACAGTCGCGACCAACAGACGTCCGAACGCTCAAGGGCACGTCCGCGACTTACGACCGATAGTTTGCACATTGTAGTGCTAAATGTACTATCCAGATACAAATAAGCAGCGACTCTCAACCGCGGCTTACGGACGCGTCCGATAATTTGTTCCCAGCTTAAGGCTCGTGCAGACGCGACGAACGCGCGACTCGAACAATACAATTTCTAAGAAAATTTCACGGTATAACAATCACCGGTTTCGTGTCGCGAACGCTCTTAATAAGGATTTTAGTAAATCTGTTTTCTGATTACTATAATATTATATGCTAATCAACAAATTACTAAACCTTTGTATTAATACCAGAATACCGGTTTTTTTTTTTAGGGATTTATATATATTTTTTTAGTTTTTTAATTCATATTCTTTAGGTCCACTAGATCATGAGCTATTTGAATATCAAAAATATTTGGCCTTGGTCTTAAGGGGGAGGCGTGAAAATTGATTCGCTGTTACAATGTATAATAATATATGATACTAAAATTGATTCTCTCTTACAATGTATAAAAGATGATACTAAAATAAAGATAAAATGAGGATGATTGAAAGAAATAAAGAATCCGGGAGGAAGAAAGTTGAAAGAAAGACATTACTCCACCTCACTTTTATTACAAACCATGACGTTAATCTTATCAATGGAAAGATAAAGAAAGAAGCAATGAAAGAAGTAGAAGGAAATAAAGAGTGGGAGAAAGAAATTAATAAAGATAGCAAATAAGAAAGAAAGAGATAAAAATAAAGATATCCTAACAAAAATGTAAAGAGTAATGTCATCTCGAATTCATAATGAAGAAGGAAAGAAAACAGAATGAATGATAACATACCTCTCAGCACGTGCACAGACACAGCAGAGGCAGCGACGTCTGCTAATGAACACGTGTAATTCCCAGAGTCGTTCCTGTTGGCGTTTGCTATGTAAAGACGTGACAGCGCACCGTTGGATGTAGCTTCTGTCTTCACGCTGAGGACAAGGGAATTGGAATTAGTGATGTTTCATAATCAGCCTATAATGTTCTCACTGCTGGGGCTCAGGCGTCCTCGTTGTAAGTGGAAGCGTAATCCCGCACGCGGGCATTGTTAAGAATTGGTGGATGTCAGATATCTTCGAATTTTTGGTTCTAGGATATGCCGGTTTCCTCACGATGATGTCCTTCACCGTTTTGAGAGCAGTGTGCCTGCCTCGAACCTACGACCTACAACTCGTAAATCGCGGCTCGAAAAACAAAAATGCGCAATGATTTATTTTAAAATATCGATTTTCGGCCTGACCGTACAAATCACCGTAATCGGTGGTGAAATATCTGGTATTATTATTTGAGTTGAGTTGACTCGGGTCGAGCTGACACTGACCTGTTTCCACTGGGCCACCACTACTAGTAACTTATAGGTGTAATAGAGAGGCCATCGTATAACTTATTGGGATGTACTTAAATTTCTTTAAATGAATTAATCACATTTACTAAAAAGACTTTATGCTCAAACTGATACGAATTCAGCGCGGGTCTCGCGTGCACGCGTCGATTGCTTTAATGCTTAGGAAGTCCCGCGATCATTCGCGCCAGTTGGAACACCTCCATACAAGTTAGTTGACACATTCGCCCCGAGTGAATTTCGCCCTGCATCCCGCGCAGAATACACATTAAATTGACCACCACCACAGAATAGTACAGAAGGCGCACTCCGCATTTTAGTTAGAGTCAAGCTACAAGTACGCGACGGGCTCGTCTTGTCGGGCTATTTCAGTGAGCGTAACGTAGTCAGAAAAAATAAGAGTTACGCTATAAAAAGAGAGGCAACTTCTAGGTGAATATAACTGTAGGTTATTAGCGCAGTGCGACCTGAATTGCATTGTGTCGTAGCAAGAGTCGCTTGTTACTTAAATGATTTTGCTGAGTGAATCTTCTGTACTATTCTGTGCCAGCACTCTAATTGCGTAATACACTTTCAATCACAATCTGAATGATTTTGAATAATATTGCTAATCTGTTGCTTCTTATGTTCCAAAAATTTGTCATCCTCAACGTAAATAACGCAATGAATGTCGTTGAACTATCAAAATGACAGCCATTGCTACTGTAAGTGTGTAATGCAATTACCCCGGAGACCTTAAATTCAATCCGATAGTCGTATTAGCATAATCCAATATGGGTAAAATTATCGTACGTAATTTCAGATCGCTCAGTTCAATCTTTGTAGAAAACATTACCCAGATTGAACTGAGCGATCTGAAATTGGAAAGACCTTTTTCAAATCAAAAAAGTCGTGAAAGCCGATGGCGACAATGCCACAAAGTTCCCAAAGGACCTTAGAAAAAATTAAATATTCAAGTGCTTTCGCCGAAAATACTTGAAAAAGTCACCTGACACAACGAACACAAACTAAAAGATTCTACAGTCGTACACGGAGTTGTACCATCTCTTTGAAACAATTAGGAACAGACCCAATCGATATTTGATTAAACGAGAACCTGGTTCAGTCTGCTCCGATGGATGCTACTGTCAATCCACCTGATTGTAAACCGGAATCCCGACCTACTTTAGAATCGAGTACGGTTTTTTCGACAAATCGCTTTAGGTACGGACTCGTTTTAAAACCAGAAGCTTGGAAATGTACTTTTATTAGTGAACAGTTTGTTATGAAATGTATTTTGATATTGCGTAAAGAATGTAAAAAAAGTATTTGTAAACTTTCCAAATACCTTTGTATTTGGAAAGTTTACAAATACTTTTTTTACATCAAAAACTAAATATTCGGTGTTTCGATATAAATTATTGCATTTCATAATCAATATTCTAGTTCACTAGCTAGCCATATTTCTTATTTCCATACAGTAATATTGCCAAATTAATCAAAACAGCGAAATATTTGACAGCTATTGAGCAGCTATACAGCTAGGGCCCTATCAGAATACCAGCGCTGCTTTTTTTTTTTTAATATTGCCGCATTATGCTGAGATAGGAGCCTTTTTGGCCTCGCACAGGTCGTTATAAAATAAAAAATAAATAGTGTTTTATTTCATTCAAAATACCCATACACAATTTTTTTTTATAAATCAGTCATATAAACATTACAAATTATCATTAAATAAAATAAAATATCATGTGTTATTATTCTGTTAGTTTTTAAATGCCCTTTTTTGTTTCTTATTTTTATATTTTATTATTATTACTTACTGTTTGTATTTCCTGTGCGTTCTATTTACGACTTTGCCCACTTTGGGGTGGCGCTGAGAGTGCTAATTATCAAGGCTCCATTTTTTTTTGTAAGATTATAAACCTGAATGTCTAAGTACATAAGTAGTATTTGTGGTAACTACACCAAATGCAATAACTTATTGCAAATTATTTTCCTTGAAGTTGTGTGGTGTAATTTTATTAAATAAATTTTATTTCATCTTTATACAGATATAATCTTGATTATAATATACAAGCTAACACTAAAATATATAAACTATTAAATAACTATACAAATATAAAGGGCATAACAATCATAGGGCATCAAAAAATTCGTCCGCATCGCTGTCAACAGGAAAAGTGCCCAAAAGGCTGGCAGCATTGCCACGCTGCGCTGTATGGCATTTATTTTATTTGTCTATCATTTGACTCAAACACTCAAGTTTCATGAAAACTCTAGTTCATCATTCCCTAGTTATCGAGGCTCCAATAAAAAAATCACCCTTCAATCAGCAATGCCATAGATCATTTTGAAAAGCGCTAGAATATTCATATTTTCCCCAAAACAGTTTAATGCAGAATTGACAAAATTGATAGCAATCAACCGGTCTGGTTTTACCGATAAATATATTTTCGGTCTGTGCCCGACGGCCGACAGACAGACTAGTCACCTGTTTGTAATGGATGGATAAATAACTTTCGGGTAATAAATATAAATACATATAAATGAGAGGGGGGATCGTGGGGAGTTTTATTTCGATTATTAATCTAAAGTAAGGGCCAATTATATAAAATGGTTGCTGTGATTGCACAATTCTTACATTTTACAAGATTTTTTATTTTTTTTTGTATTTTCTATCGAACGGCCATAAGGTATATTATATGCTATTTTAACGTTATCCATTCTTTACCGGACACCTTGTACAAATAATAGAAAAACAGGAGGATATTGATGATCTTTGCTAAAATACCATTATTTACCTTCAAACCTATCAAAATACCAAAATAACCAAAGTACCCAAATAACCAAAGAACCAAAAAACCAAAGTAACAAGATAACCAAAGCACCAACCTAACCAAAGTACCAAAATAACCAAAGTACCAAGATAACCCAATTACTAAAATAACCAAAGTACCAAGATAAACAAAGTACCAAAATAACCATATTACCAAAATAACCAAAGTACTAAAATAACTTTCAAAGTACCAATATCAAGCTAAAAACTATCGTCGGATACCCACACACGGAAATAACATTCAACAAACTTCACTATAGTTCAAGTATTTCACTTTAACTTAATTTAGCTTTTGTTAGAATACACTAATCGCCTTGCTTGACTTAACATTTTAATTAAGTCTGAGAAGGTATAAGCAGAAAGGGGTACTCGGAAGGATGAATCCTTTGTTTTCATTATTTTATAATATATGTTGTTTTGGGATGTTAGGTTCCTGGCTTACATTAAGCCTTGTTTTCCGGTAAAAGGGATTAAGGAATTACTATTGAGGGTGAGGATTAATGATGTTGATTTAACACAGTGTTAAATCTGACTTTTTCGAAGTAGAAAGTGCGTAAGAGAATAATTAATGGCTGGAAGGTTTATACTGAATCGTGAGAGATGACCGATGAAAAATATTACCTATGTGGAATTCAGTGATTCAACTTAGAATGCCTATAGTATTCCCACTGCTGGGACACAGCCCTCCTCTACATGGTGTAACAGTGACCTTGAGTGGTTAGCTTGCGTGTTCTGTACTGAGCTCACGCAACGTGGCGTACGTCCAGCCAGTTATAGGACTCGCCCAGCAAGGAGCGCTCTCCCAAATTAGATGCATTATTAATTTATTATACATAAAACAAAATATATTTTAATAAAACACGCACACTAAAAGATCAATATTTAAAATGTCTTTAAAATGGTGACGGTTTCAGAAAAATACGCTTGATAGATTTTTCGTGATGCTCAGTTTTTTATCCGCGTTAGAAATAACTTTACAATTAATTTTACTACGTAATAAAAACATAATCTAAAATATTTATACATATATTAAGTTACGAAGAAAATGCTCTAATTCAACATATATTTTTTTCAAATCATTAACACTACTCGTTTAGACGTGATCTTTAGTATAAAATAATTAAAAGTCGGTTATCGTCGCCTTAAATATAGCACAACCTCATAAAGGGTAATTGCACAAGAGCACTGAAATCGCGAATAAAATCTGCGGTTCCCTACATTTGTTCTCATAAATCGTCAAAATGTAGGGAACAGATATTTTTTTTTTTCATGATACTTTATTTTTGGAAAATATAAACGATGAAAATTTACTATGTGGAAATTAGTGAATCAAGTTAGCATAATCAGTCTGTATAACACACTGCTGGGACACAGGCCTCTTCTTTGAGAGCGGAGCCGGGCCGTAATCCACCACGTGCACCCAGTGCCAGTTGGTGGATGTCGCATGTCTTAAAATGTTTAGTTCTAGGACATGTGGGTTTCCTCACGATGGAAAACATCTTCCTTCAGCGTTTTGAGAGCAATGGTGATGAAATAATTTACACAAAGTAAAGCGCTTGTCAGCGTTAGAACCTACGACCTACAATTCGTAAAGCTTCGTACAGACAAGCGCGACGCGACAGCGCGGCGCGACAGCGCGGCGCGACAGCGCGGCGCGACACCGGCTATTGTTATACCGTGAAGTTTTCTTAGAAATTGTACTGTTCGAGTCGCGTCGCGCCGTCGCGTCGCGCTGGTCTGCACAAGCCTTTAGACAATCGTTACCCTTGGGCCACCACTGGTCTCAGAAAAGTATGACTGATGAAATAGATTACACATAATATGTAGCAATCAGTGAATCAACTTGTTCAGATCATGGAAATGTGCAAAAATCCGGGGACAATGATGACCTACTGAACAAGACTCGTGCTGAGATAATCCTGACTGCACCATCCGGTGATCTTTTCCAGGTATAAATTTCCATCGTAACGAAACGCGAGTAAGTATTTATATTCAAAATTTCAGATAGATAGGTCAAGAGAAAAAGTCTTGCAAAAATCCATCTAAACATTTCTAACAAGTTTCAATAACAAAACAAAACATTTTTCGAAATTTCGACCACCACAAATATCTAAATAAGCCAAGTAACATAATACTACCTTCCAGTGGAGAGGACACGACCGGAGAACAATGAAAATAGTTGGGAAAACTATTGTTACCGTTCGTTAGAACTTACCCTTGGGCCACACAAAACATATTTAAGTCGTTAGCAACCCTTTAGTGGCTTTACGCATAATCCCTTCTTAAAGTGTGCTACGGTACCGCTAAATTAATTATGTATATGTAAAACTTGTGATTATAATTCATTAACTTTTTAACAGGATATAAACAAACATGTCCTGAGGGAAGGAACAGATTAGGTCATTAGGATCAGAAATTAAGCCAATATCTTCCTGAATGTTAATAACCGAAGATTTATTGTCTTCACCTTAGTAAGTCACGCGAAAAACTGTAGTGCTATTCTGTAAAAATCTCACCGTGAAAACTTAGGTGTAGTGAGCTGTCACTGTCACAAATCGACCGGCAGGATGCTAGGGATTGACACTATTGACAACTCACTTCACGCTCACTTCACCTAAGCTACACGGTGACATGTTTACAGAATCGACCGGCAGTTCATGCTGAAGAAGAGTGAGCTCCCACGGTATAATAATAATGGCGTTTATATGACAATCATAAGTCATAAGTCATTTATTTCATACCAAAATACATTGTGTTGAAAATATTACTGTGATAATAAATAAAATAATAATAATTTAGAAAAACATTACATTAATATTTAAAATTCATTACGCATTTAAAATGTATCAATATCACTAATATGTATAATTTTATGTCAGTATTTTAGAACCAATAATTTAAACAATCACCAACATTGTATTCAAGTCAAGCAAACCAAAGTTAAGGTGTACATGAATAAGGCATCGCGGAAGCATTGACCAAGGAGTTCCCGTTGAAGAGACAAAGGTGAAATTTCTCATGTGCCTGTAATTACACCGCCGAACATACCTTTGAAATCTGAATTTATCAACACTGCTTCAAAAATAGGTGGCATAGTTCAGAGCAAGCATTATAAAAAATAGAATTAAATTATAAAAACAAAAGAATATTAAAAAACCGGCCAAGTGCGTGTCGGACCACGCTCAAAGAAGGGTTTCGTAGTAGGGATAAATTAATCCTAAGGAAGAACAAATTAACATTGGCCGTAAAACATGTTCTCCCTTACATTTCAACTACAAATGTCAGTTGTTCAACTTTTACTCGGTAAGTAACTTGTAAAGCCTACTTAGCTGTGATAGTTTTCCTTTTAATTTCGTTATATACAGCGTGTAACAGAAACCCTATTGCTATCCTTAAGCACTAAAGATAACAGCTGGTATAGAGTCACTATACGTAGTTTCAACTCAAAATAAAATACTCTAAGAATTGATACCAAATTTTCGGTTTCATATGTTTCTTAAATTCAAATCATAACAAACGTGTCACCGCACTACGTAGGTCAATAACTTTCCACGTTACTTGCCAATATCATGATACATCTCCTCCGTAATTCAGCGCGCCTAGTACAGTAGTAGCCTACAGCAGGCGGTGTTCTTTGTCGGCGCGAACTGACGAAAGAAAAAACATACCGACGACGCCGCCGCGCCGCCCAATGCGATTGCGCGCGCGCGCACTAAACCGTACCTACTTTACCATGATGTAAAAATTAATGCGTAATTATTGATTTACAAGTTATTCGTTAATATCAAGCCAGAAATTGCACGTAAAAACTGAGATAACAGAACTTACGTAAAAAATTGAAACAAAGTTTAGGTAGGTTAACTAGTTTCATCTCTTATTATTACTTATTACCGAGTAAACAGTAAAATGTTAAAGCTTTGCTTATTTTAGTAAATTGACTTACATTTTTAAAGATGGGGTTCGATGTGGTGACCTTGGTATTGTATGCACAAGGCCGCTCGCTTGTTCATGGACACCTGAACATTGCGTAGCATGTCTGGTGTAATGGTCCTGAAAGCGGCCTCAACCCGCACTTTCATTAGGTCCATTGTATCACACTGCACTGCGTACACTAAATTTTTACCGCACTGAACTGATGCGCGTATCACAGGGATAGGAACTAGTGCACTAGACGGAGACGCGGACCAGAGTCGACTGACGAGCAAAGCAATAACAAACAATAATGCTAAATAAAGCTTCTATTCCCTGCTATTCTGGTACTTAAATATTATTTCGTTAATAAATAATAATAGGTTTACACACATTATGATGCTTTCATTGTGTGTGTAACGACGTAATCAGGGATCTGTGAGCAAACGATTTTCAATTCGGCAATAACAATTCCTGTTACTCATGCGGTCCTAGTACTTTTATTAATTTCTTTCTACATTTAGATGCAGTTTTGCGACATTTTTTATTATTTATTGACTTCATTTGAATTATAAAGACTAAACGTGCTCAAACCAATAGAACCCATGTACCTCTTCAAACAGCACCGACAGACCGTGAACTTCCGATAATTCTTTCGGTTAGTCCTACAGACAAAAATTATGCGTTCGTGGTTCGTGCTATTATTTTGTAATAAAACAAAACTATTACCTTGTTGATAATAGTTTATTGATAATTATTAAAAAATAAACATATTTTAACAATTATGAACGGAACCCACTGTGATTTTATTTGTACTAGGAGTAGCATAAGTTGCAAAGAAATGAATTGAAATGATGTTTTGGGTTCAGTTGGACATAAATCGTTACTAAATCCTTTTTCTATTCTAAGTTCTAATGGCAAATAATAATGTTTATTTAAGCAATTAATTCCTGGTAGGATGCACGTAAAGATTCGATTTTTATGATCAATGCAATGGTACGAGCTGACGATTTTTCGAAACAAATCGTTTTAAAGCGATCTTCAAGAAAATCGATTCAATTGTAAGGTGAATCGAATCTCCTGGATCGTATGTGTAAACATTATTATGATATTGCCCAAAGTATTGTGCTGACAATCATAAACAGCGAATAGGTAGGTTTATCTATTTAAAACAAGATCAATTACATACATATGCCGCCGACACTTTTTAACTTCTCTGCACACTTTTCTTTACAGGAATATTGTTTTTGAATTAGGTAGGTATTTACTGTGTTGTGGGTACGATGGTAAGGTGGGTGGTGGGTGGAAGATTACTATGTAGATAATAATTATCTACAAAGTAATCTTCTAAAGGACAACTACGTAAAAAACCAACAAGTGTGTAATGTTTCTAAATATTATTTCGTTACATTTTGATACCTAGACCAACTTTATTAATTGTATTGTAACTAGTTCACAGACATCATCAAAGTTTAGGAAAAGTCAGTAATAATATTTTGTAAACAAAAAATAAACATGCGGAACCTTTTATTTAGAAATACCAGGAGTAAGAGGTTTATTTTTACTTACAAATAGTTCGCTGACACCGATCAGCTGACTTAGTGCTAGTGATGTGTTTATTTCAATTTTAAAACTTCGGTTTCTGGTATCAATGTATTAAAAAGTCTCATAACTTCCAAACATGTAGAGATAGGATTAAAAAACCCTTCCAATATCGTTTAATATCATCCAAAGAAGCCGTGTCCTTGGTATGTATATACCCTTTCCGTTACACGTTGTATACTACTACCGTGAATTTTTTCAGATTTCCAAAACCAACCATTTAGCTGGCAGGGGGGGGGGAGGGGGGGCACTTGACTCTAACAAAAAAAATCAGTTAAAAAAAGTTTAATATTTTGCAATCGGATCCCTGAATCAAAAATGGTTTTCAAAAACTCACAATATTTTTGAACGACCTTTCTAACGATACCGCACAACATGGGGTAGATGAGAAAAAAAAAACATTGCCACTTTTCGTGTAGGGGAGGTACCCAAAAAAAAATTGTTTTTGGTTGATTTTATTTTACCACTTTGTCGGCATGATTAATATGTATACTCATGCCAAATTACAGCTTTCTAGTACTAACCGTCTCTGAGCTAAGCCGCGGACAGACAGACGGACATGGCGAAACTATAAGGGTTCCTTGTTTACTACGGAAC
Organism: Agrochola circellaris; assembly: GCA_914767755.1. Classification (NCBI taxonomy): domain Eukaryota; kingdom Metazoa; phylum Arthropoda; class Insecta; order Lepidoptera; family Noctuidae; genus Agrochola; species Agrochola circellaris. Next base: position 11,572,600 of record OU611862.1, read on the forward strand.
CCTAAAAAGGAAGCTTTTAATGTAATGAAGTCATTGCGCGACATGAAAAACAATTTCATATTTCAAGTTGTACGCAGAGAGCCATAAATTTTCTTCGAGTTCAATACAACAATGCGTTCAGGATGCTGTTGGGGCTGCCACGCTTCTGCAGTGCATCGGGAATGTTTGCTGATGCGCACACTGATGGTTTTGCAGCGATCAGACGTAAGCGTGCCGCATCGTTGCTGCAGAGGGTCCGGGGCAGCTCGAACAGTCTCCTGAATGTAATTGCGGGTAAATTTGATTGCCCGCTTGTCGTTTTTTTGTCCAACCTGCATGTTTACTAACATAGTTATTAAGATCAATGTTTACTAACAAATTATGGAATTTCATTCTGAAATAAAATGTTTTTTTATTTTTTTTATTATATATTCCGAGAGACAAATAAAACGTGTATACTGAGGAAATAAATCTAAATATATTTGTTAAGAACAAAAGATCCAACAAAGTTGATTGCGAATCAAAGGCAAACATAGAAAGTATAATCTTTGGTAAATCAGAGGAATCAATGAAAGAGGATATCTTATTTTAATCTTGATAGTCGATGAAGATTCTTGGAACTAGGAATACACGATCTTTTCAAATTACAAAAAATAAAATGTATAAATAAATACGAAATGTTCGTCAGATATTCACGATCTTTGGGTACGAGAATATAATATAATGAAAATGTAACTTCTGTTTCAATTTCAAATGGCCTTTATTAAGAATCTTAAAATAGTTTCACGATTTATTTTAATGAAAGGTTTAGACATCGGAATTCTCCAGATTACTTTGCTCTTTAGTATAGGCCACCCCCAGGTTTTTCCAAAGCTCACAGTGGTGAGTTTTCTCCTCCACGTCCCTCCCGCAGTAGGTTTCAAGACGTCTACTCATCTTTGAAATAGTAACTTCTGTTAATATTCATTAAATAGCGTAGCCCTCCAGACTTCAATTTGACTCCAAACTGTCCAAAAACATTTTATAATCACAAATTCAAACGACATTTAGATCAGCAACTTTCAAACTTTCTTAATAAGCGAAATCAGATTCACTTTCCTGAAACCTTTGTAACAATCCAAATCTCTTGTAAAATCTGTATTTAAGAGTTAACCTAGGTACTGATAACGACCCACCAGACACATAATCAGCCTATAATGTTCCCAGGCCTCCTCCTCCTTCGAGAGGTAGTGAGCCGTAATCTACCACGCGGGCCCAATGCGGTTTGGTAGATGTCACAAGTCTTCGAATGTTTGGTTCTAGGACATGCCGGTTTCCTAACGATGTTTTCCTTCACCGTTTTGAGAGCAGTGGTGACGAAATAATTTAAACAAAGTAAAGTGCCTGTCGACAACCTAAAGTCGGGGCTGTTAACACTGAACCACCACTGCTGCCCACCAGACTAATTAAATCAATGAAAATTATGGCTTGAACTTAGTGTTACAAAAATGGAACGCACAAAAAAAAAACAGAACAAATGGGCCCAGGAACACTCATACGTATAATAAATTCTTTATACATTGAGAACCTTCTCCTTTTTGAACACATATATTATTCTCTGCTTATTTCATCCTCAAAAATTTATTGACACTGTCCCTTTTTCATCCAATTAACAAGAAAACAGCCAGACTAATTCCAACTAAATCACTGTGCTTATAATCAGAAACACGAAGTCGACTTTATAAATTCATGTTATTTGACTTTCTTAACTTTACTTCTACCTATCCGCCTAATTAAATATTACCCTACTAAATCAGAGAGGTAGCGCTGTACGAAACAAATACACCAATTTTACACCCCATAAATTTAAGGAGGCTGAAATACGATGCCATTGATCTACATGAAGTATTTATTTGTAGAACATTTTAGTAGAGATCCTTGGTTTATACGAGTAGACGAAGACAAAAGATTCGATCGATGGATTGTATCATCATCATCATCATTTCAGCTGAAAGACGTCCACTGCTGGACATAGGCCCCCACTTCGACCGCTTCTCGCATCCAGCGGATTCCAGTGGCCTTCAAGAAGTCATTATGGTCTTAGTTTATATATTATTTCTTAAATTTATGTTATGCACAAATACAGATATATATTTTTATTACTTATATGTATAATCACACATATTTCAGTAAAAAATAATACTAACCCGATTTAATAAGTCACGCAAGGGGACGTCAATATGTCATTCGATAGGTAATTGCTGAAAACCAGCGCTGTTGACGTTAGGTTCGTCCGAATTCACAGCATTTCGCTGAGCAATGACCTGTTCTTGCACAGATGCGACGCACAGCATAATATTTCTTATTATTTGTTACAAAAGTAATTAACTCTGCAATCAGCATTTTGTTTTTGTACTCATTTGCCAATGTCGCAAGAGTTATTACGCAATATTGTCTTTGATCCGTGGCCTTGAAATCAACCAATGAACAACTTTGTTTTTATTTATATTTTTTTTAATTATTGGTTGAATACGAGGCCTTTGGCTGCGTTTGAACGTGTGTATTTTATGTCTTTTGTCTTTATATGTGCGGTTTTGTTTGTGCAGAATAAACAATTTTTCTTTATTTTTTCATCTTGGCTTTCCAACCCTACGTCTTGCGGTACGCGGTCGCCACTCCAGAATCTTTCGGCCCCATTGGCAGTTCAGCGAGCAATGTCCTCTGCCCACTGCCACCAACGTTTGGCAATTCTTCGGGCTATATCGGTTACCTTGATTCTCATATAGAAATGATAATAGAGATGGTTGGAAGAAGATGATATGCTGCGCTGACACTAAATAAATTGGAATAAAACCACGAGGATGATGAGCAGATTTACATAATATATTATCATATTAAAACAGTAACGAAGTTAAAACTGTTAATCAATCTATCTGCCTAGCTTTTTCCCAACTATGTTGGGGTCGGCTTCCAGTGTAACCGGATGCAGCTGAATACCGTATTTTACGTAGAGCTACTGCCTATCTGACCTCCATAACTCAGTAACTAGGTAATACGATACCCCTTGGTAAGACTGATTGTCAGAGTTTCGGGCTTCTGACGACCCGTAACGACTGTCAAAGGTCCACGAATGACAGCCGTGAACAAAAGCTTAACGTGCTTTCCGAGGCATGGAGGAGTCTCGGTATGTTTACATGGTCACCCATCCACAGACCCACCCCGGCAACTGTAACTTCACCTGATGGATCGAACCGTGCGGCTGATATTACTTAGCCACGAGCTCCTCCAAAACTTGAAGTCGAAACTGTTAGTAAAAAGCATATATACAACGTCCCGATATCAATCGTCAGGCAGTAGCCCACCAGACACAACACCCGTCTGGTTGGATCATTCATCCTCATATTCAACCTCATAAAAAAAAAAAGGGAGGATCCTCCCTGTTTTATAGAGGATGAGTGAACCTTACACCCTGTGCTTCATACCTCTAAAATGGCAACAGGCAACAGCTAAACACCAAGCATATAAAAGCAATAAGCAAAGCACATAAGCATAAGCAAGGAAAGAGAGGGGTGAGGGGGGGGGTTATTTTAAGCTCCAAGACTTATAAATAACCAGGGTATTCCGTACTCCGGACGGTTTTCACGATTAGAAAAAAAAATAAAAAAAATCTTAGAGTAATCTAATATTATAAAGAGAAAAGATATGATTTTTTGTATGTTTGTATATTTGTTTCTAAAGGATAAACTCAAAAACTACTGGACCGACTTCAAAAAATCTCTCACCAGTAGAATACTATATTATCTCTGAAAACCATAAGCTATAATTTATAAAGCTATCACGCGAGCGAAGCTGCTGGCGGATGCTAATTTAATATAAATTTATTATACACCTAAAGTTTCCGGAATAAATCTTCTTAAGTATGGGAAAAATCGCATCAAAATCCGTTGCGTAGTTTAGAAGAACAACGCGGTCACACAGACAGACACGAAAAGCGATTTTAATCTATAACTATTACTCTAAATTCCATACAAAATTATTATAAAATAAAATAAACTTATTTGTAACCGACTTCCAAAAAGGAGGAGGTTCTATGTTCGTAGCGTATGTATGTTTATTTTTATGTATGTCCATTGATTACTCCGTCAATTGTTGACCGATTAAAAAAAAAAAAATTGTGTGAAAGGGTATGCTCTCAAGATAGTCCCATATAAATTTTATTAACTTTGCTTGGATAGTTTTTGAGTAAGCTTCAATAATACGTATTTTTCCCAATTAGTATATGTGGATGATATGATGATAACTTCCTGTCACTTTTATTTACATAGCAGATACTGGTATTCGAATTTGTGTGGGGTAGGTACCACAACTAAAAAGTGAAAAATAACTTTAATTTCGGAAGTCGGTGTCTTTGGTTTTGAATTTTCGTTTTTTGCCACCGACTTCTGAAATTAAAGTAATTTTTTAGTTTTGTTTGTAGATTGTTGTTTTTTTTTTTTCTAGAATGTTCTTGTTTTAATTTCATTTTTTTTTTGCATGTATTGCTATACTATTGCTGGAACGCCCTTCATTAGTTAACATAATGTATAATATCTATAGAAATAGATGCTCCACCTACACAGCTAAAAATAAATTCCTTTAAATCGAATACAAAGATTTTGATTTATTTATACCTACTTGCCGGAAACTTATGACGGCTAAGCATTCCTTCTACAAAACCACTTAAAATTAAACTATTTCCAAAGCTTCTCAAATATTCATCAGCGTTGATTGAGAATTAGCCTTTTGAGTACCTCCGTAAACATTCCATAACGCGAAATAATTAATTCTAGTGAAATTCCTTAGAGCATAGCTTTAGAAGATTATTGTATTTAGGCAAGTTTAGCTGTCTTAGCGAAGATTATTCGGTGGGGAATGTTCGAGGTGTAAAGCGTAGCAATATGGGCTGAATTTCTATTAACTGTATGTCTTTTAGGGGTTTAATTGTAAGTACTCATGTAGCATAATCATAATCAGCCTATAATGTTTCCACAGCTGGGAGATAGGCCTCCTCTCTTTCTAGAGGATTGGTAGATTGGTAGTTGTAGATTGTGTGATTATTTACGAATCGATTCTAATTGTTATTATTGAAGTTCAACTGCTTCCTCCTCATTCCTAGTCTAGAGTTTACAGTCAATCAAAGCTGTTATTTGTAATCACTTACATTATTTCGAACATGTTTTATCCATATATTTGGAAAACAAAGTATACAATGTGAAATTTAATTCGTTTGCATTATACTGGGGTCATTATACTCATCATTATGAACAACTTTATAGTGAAAGTTGTTAATAATAATGAGTATAATGACCCCTTAAGAGGATAAAAAAGAATTAAATGTCACGTTGGTCAATGAATTTCAATTTCAATTAATTATGGGTAAAAAAAAACCTATATTAAAAATTACAGAAATCGATTCAAATAACTATTCTGAACAAACTATTTTCAGTATGTACATTAATTCAGTTACACTTTGTATATGGAACTTTTTTCCAGTCTGGAATTTCAAGCTTCTATTTCAGTGGTTTCGGCTGTGCGCGGTCTGTCAGAGAAATCTTAAATTCACAGATTTCTATTAAGTAGAAAATGCTAAAGCTCACCTCACACCGCCTCGTTTTGTGTCATAATTCAGCATCCTAGCCCCGTGCTTCCAGTTGACTTGTCTCGTAGGCTGTGGCACTTCACTGACCACACACCGCAGCTCTATTATAGAGCCTTCTTTGTAGAACTTGTCCTGTAGAGGTCTGCCGCGTTCGTCCACAATTTCTACCTTTGGCACTGTAAAAGAAATTTGTATTGTTAGTATGGGGAAATTGGTGACATTCGTGTGTAGTCTGTAAATAGACGACCGGTAATAGTTTGATGTTGTTTGGTTCCTGGAATTCGTAACGAATCGTTTGGAAAGCCAGAACTAATTGTTTGTATTTTTAATCCCTAAGAAAAAATCTTAATTAAAATTAAAAACTTTTAAGTGCTGATAGGATTTCAAAGAATATGATATTGGACAATAGGCCTCAATATTGGCGAGCCCCTGAAATTTTGATTGGGTTTTAAATTAAAAACGCCACGTATGCTGCCTCTGGTCGGATGGCACATGTTTTTAATTCAACAACTCATCATCATCTGCTAAGCCTTTTCTCCACTATGTCGGGGTCGGCTTCCAGTCTAACCGGATGCACCTGAATACGAGTATTTTAGAAGGACCGACTGCCTCTCTGACCTCCACTCAAACTCAAAGCATTTATTTAAATTAAACCATTTACAGGCACTTTTTTTGGACTGTCAAGGTGTTGGTCAGTCAGAAAGATGACGCAAGTTGCCCATTCCTAGTAGGTACCTATGGAGAAGAACGGGAAAGAAACTGCACGGACACTCCTTTAAATAAAATAAATTGTTACAAAGTATTGGTTACATCATTCATGTTGAAATTATACATGTGAGAACAATGTAGCAGATGTTTGAGACAATTTGGACTCACAGAAAGGATTGGCTCTCATAATAAATCTTAGTAATTATAGTATTGATATTTGGCTCTATTGACTAATGAGTTTCCTGACCACTGGACTAGGCAAATGAAGTAGTCATTTCAAATGTCTGTCAAAGTCAAAGTCAAACAATTTGTTTCAATTAGGCACATAAAAGGGACTTTTGAACGTCAAAATTTACAAAAAATTGAAATAGAAAGAAAAGAAAGAAAGAAAGAAAATACGTTTATTTGCGGTAGGTACACATGACGCAAAGAAAGAACAAAACACAAAAATAAACAATTTGGGGGAAAATATGCGTCACATCCACGCAAAACGGCCATCTCTCAGCTTAATGCTGCGACCCTATGCGAGACAGAGCCCCAACGCTGGTTATCAGCGACAGCCGGCAAAAAAAAAAATTAAAACAAAACTTTGCAAATCATCTCTTTGAAATCAAAACTTTGTTACAAAATATTGGATATATTATTCATGCTGAAATTATACATGTGAGAACAACCTAGTTACTGGGTAAAACGATACCCCCCTGGATAAGAATGGTTGTCAGACTTTCGGGCTTCTGACGACCCATAACGACTGTCAAAGATCCACTAATGACAGTCGGGACTAACGGCTTAACATGCTTTCCGAGGCACAGAAGGATTATGGAATGTAATGACCAACCGCGGCAAGCGTAGCTTAACCTGATCGATCGACCCATGCAGCTGTTATTACTTAGCCACAAGTCCCTCATATTATACGCCCCTTATAATCAACATCTATTTTCCTTTATTCTTACAAATAATGATCAACTATTGTAAATTCAATTAACTAAAATTTTATGAAATACTTTTAGGATTTCATAATTAAAGTTAACTAGCAGCGCCCCGCATTTTCATCCGCTTAAGTCCCGTGATATATAAGATCCCGTGGAAATATCGGGATAAAAGGTACCCTATGTCCTTTTCCAGGTCATGGTCTACGCATGTGCCAAATTTCATTCAAATCCGTTCAGCCGTTTTAGCGTAACAAACAAACAAATAAATAAATAAAGAAAGAAACAAACTCAATTTCGCATTTAAACATTAATTAGGATTGAATTGCAAAACATTTTTATTACATTACCTATATACTGAATTCTATTTACATTGAGTATTTGCGTAACAAGCAAGAGCTAATAAACGTACAAAATATTGTTAAACATAATTTTATTCATCCACGCTACAAATGATTTCAATTGAATGAAAATGTTATGTTTGTAATTTTAAAAATGAATAACATTTTATTTTGATTTGTATTTTTCACTGTATTTGTACTCAGTTTTTTATTATTTTTTACTACCCTACAGTCGCTTGTACATTTATATTCAATGCTTTTTTTGAGAAACTATTTTAAAACCCTCATCAAATACATAATATTGTAGGTTCAGAGCCCTCTGGTGTCAGCGCTGCTCAAGTGCTCAGTATGGTGTTAGCGCTGCTGAGTTCTGGGTCAAACAGGAAACTTAATATTTGCCATCGACACGCTTAGAAGAAGAATCCTATCTGAATATGCAGCAGATCGTTTTTTTTTTAATTATATTTTTTACTGAAATAATAAAAAAAAAAATCAAGAGAAGAACACGAACAATTTCTTTTACCATATTCCTGTATCGAATTAGTATAAATTTGACAACATTATTTGCATAGAATTCATCATAATTTTAATATTGGAACAATACCGTGTATACCCACCTTTTCGTTATAAATCGTAGGCTTTGGTAATACATAATCTAATCCCTATTTACCCGACTACGGCAAAGCGAAAAGGAGGGTTATGATTTTGGCCGGTATGTATGTCTATGTATGTTCATCTGTTCCCTCATCATTTGTAAACTACTTGAATGATAATTTGACGAATGTGGTATTGTTGGAAGCGTCCGCTGGTTATAGGGTGACGTCACATTAAATTGTGCCCTCTGTAGGACATAAACTCATGAACTAAATATAAAAGAGAGAGACAGACAAATTAAAAAATCCGGACGCACACGTAATCTGTTTGATTTAAGCCCTAACACGTGTCACTCCGGATTTTTGATTTGTCTGTCTGTGATGTCTTGTATACAGGTTGGCAGGAACCGCGACGCGAAAACTGATACCATGGATTCAATACATAATTCTGAACCCCCTTTTTTTTCCCTCCCCCTCTGGGTGGAGCGGGAGGGCGTGTCAGACTTTTACTGACTCAAACCCTTCCGTTGCCTGTGTGCCACGATATCCCTTTCGGACAACTCGCAACCCCGGCAGGCATTGGCCCTAACGGACCCCGTCAGTTGGTGCTGACATCTCTTTGAGGCGCGCGTGGAACACAACACGCCGTCGACCCGGGTCTGGTCCTCATCGGACGGCGAGCTACCCATCGCTCACCGTCCGCAAGCCCGCGCTTACGGTGGCCGGAAATCGGCTTGCGACTCCCGACGCCCGGGGCGTCTCCTGCGGTGACTAGGGGCGCGAGGGTGCGAATCTTGCCTCTCCCATTCTGAACCCCCCGCGTTGAAATATTTAGAAAAAACGCTGCTGTTTCATAGAAAAGTACAAACAATACCTACGCGGTCAAAATGTATGGAACAGCAATTTTTTTTTTTTATAACTGACGAAAAATTTTAACACAGGGGGCGTTCAAATATTTCGTCAGTTTTAGTCTGGTTCAGAATCATGTAGTGAATCCAAGGTGTCCCGATGTCCCTGCCGCTCTGTACCTATACCTATTTAGTAGACTTTTTTTTGTCGTAGTTGGTTTTTTTTGTTAACATTTTTCTGGTCTAAGGCAGGTAATTTAATACACGCAACCTAATTAGTCACACTATCACTTATCCCTTACGGCTTAGCTACGATATTCACCACACGTTGTTTTTAGGTCCCAAGTAAACTAATAAAAGCCATCTGCGACATAATAGATATTTAGTTCGGGAAAGAAAACATGTCTGCCAAGTTATTTATGTAGGTTCTGTAATACGCTCTACTTAGGATGTTCTGGATTTTTACTGCGTCTTAGCCCGCGTGGATGTCGGAAAATATCCACGGGGTTATCCCAGTAATAACCGGGATTAAAAGTATCCTGTGTTAATCCAGGTTATAAACTATCTGTGTGTCAAATTTAATCTAAATCTGTTAAGCCGTTTTTGCGCTAATCCGGAACATACATCCGGACAAACCGACGAAGAATTCTATATAAAAACTAATTTATTGACTCGGGTGTGACTTTGCGGAAATCCATTATAAAATATTATAGGCGACGATTTAGTAACCTAATCGGCTTAAGTGTTCTTAAAGTCCATAGTCCGGATTTGTAACAAGTCAATCGTCATCCTGAGGATGCCTCGTTGAGAGGTGAAACACGTGTCGATTTCTTACAGGGTTCTTTAAGACTCTTTAAGAACTGTTAAGCGGATTAGGTTACTAAATATACGTCGTCTATTGTATTTTATTCTAAAAACGTTATTTTCGGTATCAGACTCGTTCCTTTACGAAACATTTACTTTTTTCAAAAAAAAATATTATATAGTTTTGACTTCGTTACTTTTTTATTATAATGTATAGATGTTATGTAGTCTAGTCTAGTCCTCGACTTTAAGTAGATCGGAAATGTGTGTATGAACGGAAAATAATTTACTGTTATTTTTGATGTGCTTTAGTGTCATTTGAGGGGTATAGACGTTGCCTCTATTTAATACAATGTGAAATTTAATTCGTTTGCATCCTCTTAAGGGGTCATCCTCATTGTACTCATCATTATGAACAACTGTCACTATGGGGCCAATCAGACAAACATGTTTGTTAAAAGAACTATTCTGTAAGTACTTTTTAACTGCACTTTGACTCATCGTCTGCCTAGCGTTTTCCCAACTATGTTGGGGTCGGCTTCCAGTCTAACCAGATGCAGCTGAATACCAGTATTTTACTACCTATCTGACGTCGACAACCCAGTTACTGGGTAATACAATACCCCTTGGTAAGAATGGTTGTCAGACTTTCGGGCTTGTGATGACCCGTAACGACTGTCATAGATCCACGAATGACAGCCGGGACCAACAGCTTAACGTGCTTTCCGAGGAACGGCGGGGTCTTGGTGTGTAAAGATGGTCACCCATCCACGGACCAACCACGGTAAGCGTAGCAAAACCTGATCGATCGGCCCGTGAGGCTGTTATTACTTAGCCACAAGCCCAACTGCACTTTGACTATCATTACAAAATAAAATTAATTATTTCGTTTTCCAAAATTTGAATTAAATTGAATCCTACCTGAATTCGGCCTAAATAAAATTAATGGATACATTCAAAATTGAATTCTTTTACCAAATCCCGACCTAATCTAGTTTTATTTTTTAAATATTATTGACGTGTAAAAGCGTTTGTACAAATCTATTTACAGAAAATAAAATTATTTAATTTCATTGAAATAACCTTTAACTTCCATTTTACCTAGAATGATTTCCGGTTTTTCAATTACACCGCGTTTACTTAATAATTCAAAGGTTCTATTTTTGTTTGTATCTATGATTAATTCATATTGAATTAATACATTATACTCCTTAACTTGAGTTTAATTGCCACTTTTGGTAGATTAAACGACATTTTACCACCCTTTTCATAAAGGGCTATTTGACTCTTAGACATCGTGCACACTAAGCGACAAGAAATTGCGACTAGACGCAACGACAGGCTGCGGTCGAAAACTTTTAAATATTTTGTTCAAACCTCCGCACACTTGGCGCTGAGTTGCAGAGTCGCAACAACAGGCTATAGGAGACGCTTCGCAGTGCAGTGCTTCTATCGCAGTGACTAGTCACTGCGATAGAAGCACTGCTGACTCACGGTGCACGCCGCACAACTGACAACAGTCGCATGCGACAGGTCTGCGTTAGTCTTACTGTGAGCAGTGAGAAAGGTGAACGTGAATTTGTGTTGCGATTCTGGACACGTTCGATGTCGTTGTTTTCATATCGAACGTCGAAACGCATCGAATACTCAAAGAAATAGATTTCTGCCTACAATAACGTCTGTCGTCGACTAGTCGCCGACGCATACCACAGCTCTGCGTCTTGTCGCAGCGACAAGACGCACAGTTTGTGCTGGCACTTAGTCGTCAATAAATTAACTATGGGTATTGGAGTAGTAAGGTAATTGAAGTAACAATGTCGATTGAACGACAATTCATTTCAATTCTTGGTAGGCTTGATCAATTATTGAAACGGAAAATTACGGTAACGATTATTTTTCTGTTTCTGAAGGCAGTTTTATCTAACAAAAGTAATATTTTAAAGCTTTTTATTAAAAAATATCAAATCCTTGTCTTTGAATTTTTTTTTCGTTTTAAAGAATCTTCTTCAAAAGTATTTGAGACAAGACAGGCGGAACCCTGTCTTGTCTCTGCGGCACATTGCCAACATACTTTTCACTCCTAAGCACATTCATTTAGAAGCCAGCTTTCTTTTAGTATCCGCTTAGACGGATTATGATCTGAGCGTGCCAAAAAATATCATCTAGATAGATTCGGACGCTACCGTAAACCTCGAAAAACTATATCTATTTTGATCTAGTTTTGATTAAAACAATTTATTTAAATTTCTTCCCGTAAATTTTACATGACTAAGAAGTCATGTAAAATTTACATTGAAATATTTGAACGCAAAAATATAAGGAAACAGTATTCGATATTAACAACTTGAATGTGATGAAAACCAGCGCGCCAGTCAAGTGAGGGTCCTTTTTACCGGACTGCCCCAGAAGGAAGGTAAAGTTTTTGGCAGAAATCTTTTGCTAAGTCGAAAGTAAATTCATATATTATGTATAATCAAAATTTTGAATTTTGAATTAACTTTCAATCCATTTATAACAACTTCTGTAAACAATGTAGGTACTAATATCTCAACCGAAAAGAGTTTCCATTTCTAACCAGATTTCTTTCAGAAAAAAACATCTAACTATTTTATCTAGTACTGCTTCAACCTTGACTATAGCATCGATCCAAAATCTACACGAGTCAGGCACGACACGTGTAGATTTTAGAAACGATCGTTAGTTTCACAAAAAATACCAAATAAAACATTTCGAACCCTCTTCCACATACATATAGCTTCATTTGTAAACAGTTTCCCATATTAGTATTCGAAAAGAGTCCAATACAAATAAATAATACAGTTTCTGTTTAAACGTACCAAAAATTGGCGAAAAGTAGCTGTGACGTATATTTGCAAACATAAAAGGTGGTCGGTTGTGTGAATCGCAAACAGGATGGGAATGCTTTTACAGTGTTATTAATATTTAGTGGCCATTCATGTGGTACTTTTGAGGTTAAAAGGAATGTTTGTATCAGTACGGTATACTGGAAATGGCTTTGTAAATTTGGCTACACTAGTGGATGAGAATCATGTTCTGATTCTAGCATTAAAAGACTCTCTCATCATTCTCCTGCCTTAATTTATTTGGGGTCGGCGTAACATGTCTCTTTCTTCCATACTTCTATATCGGTAGTCACCCCCTTTCTAGCCATATCATCTTTCACACAGTCTCCATCATTTATTTGGTCTTACCCATCTGTTATAGCCATCCACTTGCATACTCAAAACTTTCCTCATGGCATTTTCCTCATTCCTCCGCATCACATGCCCATACCATGATAACCGATTTCCACACAACCTTTCAGTCTCCTGTGTGGTCTGAAAGTCAGACTTTCTCTTACATTTCTAATTCTATCCGTTCATGTAACCACGATTGTCAATGATTCGACATATTATGCATCTAAGATATTAGGTCCCCACCTATGAAATCAGCGTTTTGTATGGAGAATTTTAAAGAAGTTGCTTTTTTCATACTAACATTTTCTTAATTTATAAAACAACCATGAACACTAATGTTTTAAAACTTTTATGCACTAATTTTTAAAAACTAAGATAACGTAATATGCCACTAGATTAAGCAACAAAAATAAGTTTTGGCTAAGTTAAAACAAATAGTGGTCATTTCTGCTAACAAAATGAGGAGTCATTTTTAAGGTATTTTTTATGTTTATAAACTATAAGTAATAAGGTTTTTTTTACTATTGGTAGTTGTCTATGATGGTCATTATTCGATATAATACCAAGCAATTGATGAATATTTTAATTCCCAGAAGTGACAAGGTTCTCTATTTGTGAGAAAAAAACGCCAATTTCATAGGTGGGGACCCAATACTTAGCCCCGCTACGAATATTTTCTGGCTGACTATTCTTTTTAACATTGCACGATCTACCTTTGTATGGCTCGTTACGAATTTAGCTTCTCATAACACCCGGCTGGTTTTAGATTTTTTTCATACGAGTGGCTTCACATTTTCACCTGTCAGTCTCCGGAATACTGCAATCACTCAAACTGTACATACAATATCACCGTAGTTCTGTCAATTACAAGTCATTCACTGTTCTGTATCCGAAGCTGAATTCTAGCATGACACAATTGCGTCAGTGCTACCCATGAGCATCCAAATAATCACAACTATTAACGGTTCTCTCATTGTTTCAGGTTATTCTAAGGCAACCCTTAATAGAACTTGTTATACGAATACAACTTAATCAACTACATTTGTACCTTAACGAAGAATCCTGAGCCTACACTTATTATTGTTATTGTCTTCAGTACTTCATGTATTGTAGGCTGATCTCTTGTTACATATCTATGACATGACATGTCTTAAAATAGACCTACTCTCCCAGATATATCAATGCTTATTAACTACCTATTCAGACCCAACTGGAGTGTCTAAGCTCCGACCTCAAGTACATTATTAATACTGAATCCTAAAAATTCAGTCCCTAAGCCATTAAATATGTGATTCACGTTTGTGGCCTGTATGTAGGGCGTATGAATTGTAATCAGCTTTTATAGATACTCCACGTCGGGAATATAAAATATCCCGATACATTTTGGATAAGGTTTTATTAAACAGATTTATTCTGGGTTTTTGGAGTTGAAAAGAAAATTTTCGCACGCTTTTTCGGTTTGTTGGTATATAAATTCGGGCTGAGATTTCGGCTAGAAGGTTGGTGGCACATATAAGGTTGTTTGAACTTTTTTATGAAAAATGTCTGCAGCATTTTTAGAATATATTTATAGGGTAGGTACAATAAAATTTATATCGTCAATTTAGTAAGTTGCAATGTTAGAGCAGTGGTGGTCCACAGGTAACAGCCGTGACTTTACTTTGTGTAAGTTATTTCATTACCACTGCTCTCAAAACGGTGAAGGTAAACATCGCGAGGAAACTGGCATGTCTAGAACTAGAACCAGAAATTGGAAAACATGTAATATCTGCCCGCACTGGGCCCGCGTGGAATACGGCCCACTCCCTCTCACAGACGAAGGCCTGTATCCCAGCAGTGGGAACATTATAGGCTAATAATGAATGTTATATTAGAAAATAGAAGACAAGACAAAGAAAGAATAAAACTGAGATTATGAATTATTCTAAAGTTCGTTTTCTTTTTTGCTCTTGGCCTGCATCTCACCTGATGGTAAGTCATGATCAGCCGGAATGTGGAAGCGAGCTACACCCGGAATCCCCAACCACAGAGAAACTGGCTATTTAGTTGGCGAAACACAACAACGCCGTTAACATTGTTGTTTTGGCGATAGACTTAGATAAGATGGTGGTAGGTAGCCAGGCGGATATATAACAAATCCTATCAACAACTAAACCGAGCAGATTTTTTACCGCACTGGGATTCGAACCCCGGGACCACTGGGTCTGAGACAGGTGCTTGAGAGATTTGCAGAACAAATCTTAAACATCTGCAATCTAGCAACAGAAGCCACACTATGCATTTAATAAAAAAACAAAAGAAAGATAAAATTGCAACACCCATTCTGTGCTGAAAATAAGGTGAAACCGAGACAAGTTGAGAAAAATAGACAATTGCGGAACTTTTACAGTAAAAGTAGCTACAATGTATTTTTCTTCATTCCCCGAATGCCGTTTAGTTGTCAGCTCACTTTAGCAAGTTGAAACTGGCAAGCACAAATAAAAATATTTTTGTCAATCCAATTTTTGTTCTACTTCTCGATGTCTAGGAATTTCATAATTTTCTGCATTCGAAAACGACAATTCCTGATTTGGATATTGCAATAATAAACAGAGAATTTGGCAACTGATTCCAAATTGTAACAGCAAATTGCAGTGACCTGATTCCGCTGTTCTTAGTTAAAGTCAGAGCTGTATTTTCTTTTTTACGTGCAGCTAAAGTCCAAATATCATAAATATGGAATGCAGATTTCCATAACTTATTTGAAAATTCATTACATGCAGCAGAATGGTGTTTCCACACCCGGAATAAATCGTTCTCTTCTGTAGTACCAAGTAATTTAACCTTTTTACATGCAGCTATGCAATATGTAACTGGTAGTATGAAAGTAACTGTTAAGTTCATATCATCAGCAATCAAGATATTTTCATGGCTAGCTTCCAATTTTAAATTCTCTTTGTTGAATACCAGGACTGAGAAGTCAACCTCTGGGCAGTTGCCCGCCAGACACGCCACCTGTCTGGTCGGAGGATCCTCCCTTTTCTATGGTGGATGAGTGAACTTTACACCCTGTTCCTCATTCTCCTAAAGTTTTAAAACACATATAATCTGAAAACCAGACATTAGTTGACATGACATGTCATGATGTCATTGATGTAGCATTCAAGCTTATTTTTGTTGACGGCTTAAGAGCGTTTATACAGAAAGTGGGCAACGTCGCAAATAGTTGTCAATTATTTCACTACTTTGATTAATTTGGCAATATTACTCTATGGAAATATAAAATATGGCTAACTAGTGAACTAAGATATTGATTATGAAATGCAATAATTAATATCGTAACACCGAATATTTAGTTTTAGATGTAAAAAAAGTATTTGGTAACTTTCCAAATGCCCTTTTACACATAAAACGGTTAGAACATCAAATTCAGTGTTATAATTGCAATTCATTATTTATATTCTAGTTCACTAGTTAGCAATATTTCTTATTTCCATACAGTAATATTGCCAAATTAATCAAAACAGGTAAATATTTGACAGCTATTTGCGACATTGCCAACTTTTTGGAAGAACGCTCTTAAAGGCCACCACAGACGTAGCTATAATATATATATAGCAAGACATATTACGATGTATCATAGTAATCTTCGAGAGACCTCAGACGGAGCTATAATATATATTTCTAGTACGCACCAAAAACTACGCAAAAAAAAGCAATCACAAAGTATATTAATATAAAGTATAGCTACGTCTGTGACGGGCTTAACTCACGTGATCATTATCGAGTGGGGTAATCCCGATACAAAAAACACGTGTCCAAGAGATACATTATACGATAGTATCAGCAGATATATCAATAAATTGTTTCAAGCGTAATGATAATGACTAGGAGAATAGGTTATTCGCCTAATATCAAAAATATACATAAATTAATTCTTTTTTTATAGACCTAACAATAAAAAATACGATAAAAAAATATATATAAATCGGTAGAAATTATGGGGAAGTGACACGCTTTTGAAGTATCCTTGTCACGCAAAACGGTATTTTATAAAATTGTACTGATTGCACGAAGTCACTATCATGGTGTTCCTATCTTGTGAGGTCAGATTGACTTTAAATCTCTTACAACATTTTTTTACTATGACTTAATTTTTACCTAACTTTCAAGAAATTTAATAACAAAACCCGTCAAATGGGATTCTTAAATCACAGCACAGTAACGTCATTTATTGAACTTCACTCTAACCTAAATATCATAGTAAGTCAAACTCACGAATATTAGATTATTTGAGACAGACTCGTGAAACTTTCGATCATTAGTTAGAAACTTTGAATTTCATCAGTGGTTCATTAGCCGTCTTCTATAAGCTGTGTGTGATGAGCATTTTAGTATTAATGTTATCTATGCTTTAATGTATTATAATGAGTGTATTAGTTTACATAATTATGTATAAAGTATAGGTAATTGAAATGTCAGCGAGGTCGTTTGTGTTATTTCAAAGTTATACAGTAGAATAGAATTTTCACCAATGCTCTGCCACTGCCTATTCTGACTATTCATACTTTTTATGCCTTTTATTCGGTATCTTTTATTCGAAGTGAAACTTCGAACACAATATCAATCAGAAGTGAAAAATGAATTCATTAGTGAACCGATCCAACGAAGATTTCATCCCAAGATTGGATTATTATAATGAATTTTAGATGACAAACCTTAGCCACATTCAATTCAAAGTACTGATTAAAACAGACATACACATAGAATTCGTTCATTGAGAAAATTTAAGCACTAATACAAAAACGCTTAGCTTTCAATTCTAATAAACCTTTTATGATGAGGAGCTCGTGGCTAAGTTATAACAGCCACACGAGTCGATCGATCAGGTTAAGCTACGCTAGCCGGGGTTGGTCCGTGGATGGGTGACCATCATTACATATCGAGTTTCCTCCGTGCTCCGAAAAGCACGTTTGCCGTTGGTCCCGGCTGTCATTCTTCGGATCTTTGACAGTCATTACGTGTCGTCAGAAGCCCGAAAGTCTGTCAACCAGTCTTATCAAGGGGTATCGTTTTACCCAGTTACTGGGTTGTGGAGGTCAGATAGGCAGTCGCTCCACGTAAAATAATGATATTCAGCTGCATCCTGTTAGACCGAGCCAACCCCGACTTAGTTGGGAAAAGGCTAGGCAAATGATGACTTACTTAAACCAAGATGAAAGCTTGACCTACCTTCTTGAACTAAGCTACAGACTAAAGCCTAGTCACCTACTAATCCGCACATTGTAACACCATTTTCCCACTTTCTTTCTCGAACGACAATTGCTAACGAGTCGCCTCGGACATAGAATAAGAATGTATTGAAGCGAGACTCCTGATTCTAACACATTCTACCTACTATTATGGCAAATAACCACTTAAATCGGTTCGCGCCATCGTCGTGAAAACAGGGGGAAAACTATACGTGACCAAGTGCTAAGTGTCTAGCGTGTGGCGGACGTTTAGGAGATTTGGGACCGGTACGTCACGTCACTCAAGCATGCAGTCAAGGCGACCTCTGCGCTGCCACCGACGATGCCGTGGAGGTGGAAAAGTTTTGGACTGGCATGATTTGAGATACTGACGTGCCATCGACACGTCGAAGAGGAAGACCACTTAAAAACTTGTGTGAACCGTTCGCGGATGCTTCTGTCATCGTTTGTTTTTAACATTTGGTCAATCCCTACCCCTACCTAAGGCGAAATGGTAGTGTGGGTTTTGTTGAGCCATTTTAGGACGCAAGAAACGGTTAACGCAGTCATGACTGTATAGTAAGTTTCCGCACTGTCATTCGTAGATCTTTGACAGCCGTAACGGTTAGTTAGAAGCCCGATAGTGTGACAACTTATCAAGGGGTCGGGGGGATATATCGTGGTACCTAGTAATAGGGTTGTGGAGGTTAGATAGGGAGTCGCTCCATGTAAAATACTGGTATTCAGCTGCATCCTGTTAGACCGAGCCGACCCCGACTTAGTTGGGAAAAGGCTAGGCAGATTGATGGAGTTTGTTAGTTACGTCTTGTTTTTATCTTTACTAAGGGTTGCCTAGTGTGACTTTAGTGCCAACACGGACAATACTTTATATTGAAAGTAACAAGTATTTTCAAAACTCAAAGTCATCGTTCATCGATCAAATTGTCAATTTTAATAAATCTTGTATTTCAGACTTATTACAGTCTATGTTACCAATTTTAGCTTGGAAAGCGTGGTCCTAGCAGTAGGGGGAGCGACCAGGACGCGTAGCATAACAACCATAGAAACGGGTTTTCTACGGGTTTTGTCGACGGAAAAGTAGACAAAATTGTGATTGTTTCATTTTGTCATTCTGTTTATTCTTCCGTCGACAAAACCCGTATCTATTGTGGTCATGCTAATCGTGCTGTAATTATTCAGTGGCATCGGTGCACGCACAAAAAAAAGAACGTGAGGTTCGCTTCTATAAGAATTTCTTAATCTTTGTCGTGGGTCGTTCGGTCGAGCGAATGGGATCACAGGGTGAGCATTAGTTGCAATGAGGATCGATATGAAGTTCACAGAAGCGTAGGTTGAATGTGGAAGAGATTCTTTTAAATTAAATATTAGGTACTTAGGCCCGCCCGCTTGCACCACAAATCGGGATTGGCTTCCAGTCTAACCGGATGCAGCTGAATACCAGTATTTTACATGGAGCGACTGCCTCTCTGACTACGTATCCATCATATCTGACTGGTAATACGATACCCCTTGGTAAGACTGGTTGTCAGACTTTCGGGCTTCTGACGACCCGTAACGACTGTCAAAGATCCACGAATGACAGCCGGGACCAACGGCTTAACGTGTTTTCCGAGGCACGGAAGATTCTCGGTATGTAAAAATGGTCACCCATCCGCAGACCAACCCCGGCAAGCGTAGCTTAACCTGATGGATTGACCCGTAAATAACGCTAAACGAATTTATAATATCGTTCTGTTTTAGTCAATCATTTGTAGTCGAAGACCGCGTGTTATAAAATAAAATGTTCAGCGGTGTTTTTTACCCGACCGCCCCAGAAGGTGATGTATTAATGTATGTCTATTTCTTTGGCAGGCTCTGTACCCTGGTGTCGTTAGATTCGTTTTAATTGTGGGAATGACATAGGTTATATAATATTTATATACAGGGTGTAAAAAGACACATCACAAAGCCGTAAACTACGCATACTGTACGTATAGCTAAGTAGCTTTGCGCAAAAATTATTGCTGGGAACCGTATTTTTTTTTTTTTTTAATAAAAAAAACAAGTTTTTATTGCGCGCAATGTAACGCGAACCCACGCTTGAATGAACGGATTCAGTGTTAGTTAAGCTCCGCCCCTACGCTACGTAGGTAGGTACTTGTTGTTCATTGCGTTTTTGTAACTTCAAATGCGTAATCTGTTAAGATAAATCTAAAATTCAGGTAATGTTTGTTTGGAAAAAAGTTTCGTATTATCGCATAGAATTCATTTTCGTGAAAAAGTAAAAAAAAAAATGCGACTTTGACCTTAAATATCTCCAGAACCAGTGGATTCCCAGGTATGGTCTAGTGGAAAAAAATGATGCAAATAATGGGTAGAATATGTGGCTTTCGGCTTCGGAAAGTGTCTTTTTACACCCGATATTGCATCTGCAAATACAAAAGTAAATTATTTAAAAAAACACAAAATCCGACTGGGGGGCAAACCAATAACCTGAAATTATGGTGTAACTGTTGTTTGGGGCACACCTGCAATATCAAAAATCTATAGATTTCTTTTCAGTTATGTGTTTTTGCAGTCCGGTTTTTTGTTTTTTTTAATAGTTTGTTTTTTGTATTTACAGATGCAATAATTGCATTACCGCATTATTATGCGGTAATGCAATTATATAGACGAAGTCTTACCAATTTTTTTTTTTTAATAAGGTTTAAAAGACTTATTGTACAATTTTTTTATTTTTTCTGAGCTTTAAATGTCTGTAAAAAAAATGTCTAATGACACAGAAGCCTAAAACATGTTTTGCTTGATTGCTTACACATTACTTTAATTAAATAAATAAAAAATGAATTCATTTATCATTCAATTTGGCCATAATTATGCAGTTTACATTAAATTTTGAGAATTTCCGAAAAAAAACTAAAAAATTTGGTTAAAAAAATTTGGTAAGACTTCGTCTAAGACAACCATGGCTTAAATGGTTCTAAATTGTCTGTACTATCTTCGCCTTAAAGCTTTGCACCCATCTTCCAATCACCCTGTATAATGTTTTGATTGATGACTTTTGTAATATTTATCTGATTGTAATCTTTAAATGAATTTGTAAAGTATCTTAAATTTTTATTTCACATGTATGCATATGAACTGGTTCTGAAATAAAATGAATTTAATTTTTAATTTTAATAAATAAAAATTATTGATAGTGTTTTGTTTTTTTAATGCTGTAAGTTGAGTGAATGAGTTGACTCAAATTTTGACTTGTATTTTAGCTTTTTGAACTAAGAAAAGATTTAATTAAATTACATAAATTCCATTCTTATTTCGGTACGAACTACCGAGATTATGAAAACAGCTCAAGCTGTGATCGCATAGTTGAGCCAGTAATCCATCAAACTATTCTTTAAAATAACATCCATTTTATACACTCGTTTATATTTAAGTCGATCTATCAAAATATGACACACAATGCCTCAAATCTGCTATCTTTACTCAAACACGCTTGAAAGATTCCATTATTCCTGGATCCTACCCAAAATCATAAAAAGGACTAGGTAGATACTAAAAAGGTAACTGAGGACTACCTGTATAATGCCTAAAAAAATATCAGGAAAATCTTTTTCCATTACCCTTAAGTTGACATAGGCTTATCATTTGCCCAATTTATTTTTCGACTTAGAATAATCTTGGCATATTTTGGGCAAAGTGTACCTAAGTACCGTATCTTGGTCTAGCTGGTTCTTGCATAAAAGTTCCCCAGAAATTTCAATTTTCGAGTTAAGTAAATGTGTTTATTTTATATAACGCTCTTGTGGCAGCGATCTACATCGCTACATGTGAACTACGCATCATACTGACGTCACGCAAAATCCTGCATCACGCAAGCAAGGTTTACCACGCTATGAGTAAATACAACGTCCCGACATCAATCGTCGGGCAGTAGCCCACCAGACACAACACCCGTCTGGTCTGAGGATCCTCCCTTTTCTATGGAGGATGAGTGAACTTTATACCCTGTTACCCCTATACTCTAAAATAAAAAAAATCACGGCTCAATTAAATGAGCTAGCGAAACTTTATAGGCGTGATGGGTATCGATCTGAACACAAAAAAAAACAAAATATAGTACTGGCCTCAGATCAAATGAAAAACCAAGACATAGAGCTGTTAACAGTGACGTGAGGCCGGTTTCGTAAACATGTGTGCACTTAGTGAGGTGAAGTTTGATTGTAAATGTGTGCGTGTGAGCGTGTATGCACAGAGCGGAGGTGTAGTTGTGGCATGCTTCACTGTATTCTTCGCAGCGGTATCTTGGCTTTTTGTTTGGTCTAAGCTTCCAGCAGGTTTTTTAGTAAACTTCACTGCAGTGGTGGTACGTAGTAACTTGAACTATTAGTTTAGAAAATCAGTTTTTCTTTTATTGTATCCCATCTCATTTGTAACGCTTCGCCGGCTTAATTAATTTAACCCTATTTATACCAGAGGGCAGAAAGGTACAGGTGCAGTACAGGTGCTTCTTTCATTAGAAACTCCTTTTGGCAGCCCTGCAAAAAGAGGGTTGAATTACAGACCTTAAGCTCTTTCCTCACTAGTCTATACGTCAGCGATGCGGGATCGTATACTCCGTACGGAAAGCTTACCGAGTGCCTATATTTCAATGAGCGTTTCCTGATTAGCTCGGTATACGCGGGAGCGGGGCGAGATCGTTTCGGTTTACCGCGTCGCGGTAGAAACATCCAGTGCGGTACCCGCTCACGTCACGCGTTTTACAGCTTGCTCGGTATCGAAAGCTTACCGAGCACCTATATTTCAATGAATTAAGCGGTTCTGCACAAATTATATCGAAAACATAACGTCAGGTTCGTAAATGAAAGCAGTGCGGTATCGTTGCGGTATACAGAGATCATACTATAACGCACTGCTGCTTACTGACCAATGAGGAAAAATGAAAGCAGTGCGGTATCGTTTCGGTATACCGAGACGATACCGCACCAGCCAATGAGGAAACGGCCTTACACAAAGACATTCTACAATTTTCTATTGGACATTTTAGAAACACCTCTAACGCAATGCACTCTAGTACTGTTACTGTAAGTGGCCATACATTATAGCTTCTGATATAGTTTCAGGAAAGCGACGATGTTCACAAGGTGGCTAGAAATAAATGGGTGAGACTGGCTAAGCATTGAGTTCAATACGTAAATTGGAGAAGCACAATTATCTAGCAGTAAAGTACTTCCGTGTGGTGACTCAAAGAATAGTACCATCCCATTTCTTCCCGTGGGTGTCGTAAAAAGCGAATAAGGGACTCACTAGAGAATGGGCAGCAGCGTTCTCTACGCATTTTAACGCCGTACTGCGACTGCCCAATCCGCCTGCCAAGCGTGGCAATTATGGCAACCCCCCCCCCCCCCCCATTTGGAGTAGGCCTATATCCAGCAGTGGACGTCTTTGGGCTGTAATGATGATGATGACGACGAAAGTACTTAAGGTGTAATTGAAATAACTGTAAACCTCTTAAGGGGCGACTCTCAAAAAAAAGTCGCAAAAACAAAATCCATACATTTCATTATTCATTTGAGATGAAAGAAGTGCACTGCTGGACATAGGTCTCCCTCAAGCACCGCCACTTCGACTGATTCTGTGCTTCCCGCATCAAGTGGATTTTTGCGGCCTTCACCAGGTCATCGGTCCACCTTGTGGGAGGCCTTCCAACGCTACGTCTTCCGGTATCCGCTATCGCTATCAGCTTCCGCTATCAGTTCTGCGAGCAATGTGCCATCCCTACACCTTTCGCCTAAACTTTTAAGTTCGCTTAGATCAACAAAAGGAACAGTTGTTTTTTTCGCAATTTCTGTTGACACCGTGGTAAAAGTGGTTCTTAGTGAAGTGTATAATGAGCTGCGTTTCCACGAGAGATGAGCCAGGATGAGTAAAGAGGGATGTATGTGAAACTAACCAATAACATCGCTTCACTGGCATAGTTAGATCTGGTCACGGCATGGTTAGTTTACAGCATTTAACTTAATACCTAAATATTATAGCACATTATAGCACAATATGGTTTCATAAACTGGCAGCACTGCTGCCTCACTTACTTACAAACTTCATCTTTGTAAAAGCAGCCGGTCGATTGAATATAATCACAGTTTTATTTGTGAACAATACCTGTCGGTCGATTCTGTAAAAATATCAACGTGAAACTTAGGTGAAGTGAGCGTGACGCGCGCTGTCACTGTCACAAATCGACAGCTCACTTCACCTTAGTTTCACGGTGATATTTTTACAGAATCGACCGACAGGTATTGTTCACTAATAAAACTGTGATTATATTCAATACTTTTGTTTTACTTAAATAGTTAGCGTTGTTATTGGTTAGTTTTACTGACATTCCTCGCTACGCATCCTCGCTCATATCTGGTGAATACCCACCCTGAAGAGATTTTAAATCGTTTTAATCACACCTTGCCCAAACTAGATAAGACAATATATTATTTTTGATGTCTCTCGAATAGAACAAAAAACAGTGATATGGTAAAATGGGAACACGATAGAACACCTCTGCCTATCCTTTCCGATAAAATAGGCGTGGTATGTTGTACAAATCCTGACAAATTCAGGTCACAAAGTAGGTAGGTAAGAGAAATGCTTAAAATCTCTGTCTGAAGAGTCGTTTGCAGAAAATGTTTATGTCGGAGAAGTAGCGAATGGAATGCCAATAAATAGGTGTGTGGTACTGTGGGCCTATCAGAATACCAGCGCTGCGGTATTTATTTATTTTTAAATATCGCCGCATTAAGCTTTGTGCAGACTAGCGTGACGCGACAGCGCGACGCGACAATGGTCATTGTTATACCGTGAAGTTTTCTTAGAAATTTTATTGTTCGAGTCGCGTCGCGCCGTCGCGTCGCGCTGGTCTGAACGAGCCTTTATGCTGAGATGGAGGAGCCTTTTTGTTTTTTATTTTATAATTTATTTTATTATTATTACTTACTGTTTGTATTTCCTGTGCGTGTCCCAAATAAAATATTTTTCTTTCTTTCAATACTTCTTCCATTGTTCTTGGAAATAACTTTGAGAAACACTTTACCGAATTATCAAGCATTTCCTATGAAAAAAAAAAAATAGCTATTCTATTCTATAAACACTGAAATGTTACAACATAAAAATGTCATGGTACAGAATATTAATTGCTAATCATTGTAATATGGTCCCATTAAACTCCTTGCTGCAAATGGACCTCGTGGAAGTAATAATTGATTATCTCAATACCGGTCGGTATACAATGTCGCCCATAGGCATGTGACCGCCGGTATTTTTCTCAATATTCATGATATTTTTTCTAAAACTATCTTTAAAAGGGGGATCTATCTTTATTTCTTTTTATAATTATTTTTTGTTTTCAAAATGTCCCTATAATTTTATGGACTTACTTGTTTTTTAAAACAAATACTGATTTATTTTAGAAAAAAAATATTTTAATTCTGTTTTTTTTTTCATAGTGTTAAAAAAACATGTTAGTTAATCCGATAAAATTACTCATAAGCTTTTAGAAATAATAAACAGAATTGAGCCAGTAACGTTGGAGATATGGCAATAGCTACTCAAAAATAGAATACCCCTTTAAAACCCCCCTTTTAAAGTTAATTTTCGATAATTTTTCATGAATATTCAGAAAAAATTGGGCAGTCACATGCCCATGGACGAGATTGTATACGCAGTAGGCAACAAAAGAGACGCGTTTCTCCAAACATTTGAAATACCCTTTTTAAAACAAATGCTAATTAATTCTTCTATTTTTGACAGGCCAATTTTAAAAATTCTGCCAAAAGTCAAATGCGTAATTTAAAAAACTCAGAGGAATATTGCGTACATTGCCTCTCACAGTACCATAATTTCCACCTATATTAAACCTCCATTCACTGCACACTCCATAGCCTACCCTCCGTTGACATCGGAACGTGTAATTGAACGCGAGGAAGGGATTATCTCAAGAAGAGTCCCGTATCAATTCCAGTGTACTTTGAGAAATTGTCTTTTGTAAATGTCTTCCCGTTACATAGGTTCGATATTTGCATGTTTGAAGACTTGAAATAGTAATACGGATAAAATGAAACGTATTGGCTTTGATCTCTGATCTTGTGTAGATTTACTGAAGGGTGAAGGGAGTTTGAACTTGGGTATTGGGGTATTATATTGTTTATAATATTGCTTAGAATACGGTTGATTAGTGTCTATCAAAATGTTCAATAAGGAAAGACAGTTTGTAGTCATCTGCCTAGCGTTTTCCCAACTATGTTGGGGTCGGCTTCCAGTCTAACCGGAAACTCTCAAACACAAACTCAAAGCATTTATTTCAATTAAACCATTTACAGGCACTTTTGAATTGTCAAGGAATCGGTCAGTCAAAAATATGAAGATAGTTGCCCATTCCAAAGCGTAGTAGGTACCTATGGAGATGAACGGGCAAGAAACTCCACGGACACTCTTTTAAATAAAATAAATAGGTACAAAGTATTGATTACATCATTCATGTTGAAATTATACATGTGAGAACAATGTAGAAAGACGTGCACGTTAGAAGCGTCCGTAATAAAAAGATAATACAAAGAACAATTCAAAAATTATAATCAGCCATGGCCGCTAAGAGTTCACCAGTCCCAACTGACGACGCCCGTTCACGAACATGATGCATGGATGCAGCTGAATACCAGTACCAGTATTTTACATGGAACGACTGCCTATCTGACCTCTACAACCCAGTTACTGGGTAACACGTTGCCCCTTGGTAGACTGGTTGTCAGACTTTCGGGCTTCTGACGACCCATAACAACTGTCAAAGATGTCACCCATCCACGGACCAACCGTGGCAAGCGTAGCTTAAGCTTAGCGTGCTGCTATTATTACCTAACCACAAGCCCCTACAAATAAAATACACTTTGTAATCGCTTGATAATATTTTATTAGTAGTGAAGATCCTATTTCTCCTGTTTCGACCTATCCTATTTGGACTGTATTTTAGAACATGGAATCGAATAGGAGTGGTTTATGAAAAATATAAAATATTTCTATTCTAGACTACGCAGAAGTAAGGATTCAGTACCAACATCGAAGAGTACCATGGAAAATCAAAATAGGACAATACGGTAAACAAAAGATGTACGGCAAAAAAAAAATTCTCGTGTCCTGTCAACCAGTGATTTGTAATAAATTCCAAAAAAGGAAAACAAAAAGGTATTGACAAAATAAAAAATAAACTTCTAAAAACAAAACACAACCGCTGCTGCCATTCAAAATTCAAAAGTCATTCATTCAAACTAGGCTGAGAATCAGCACTTTTCGAACGTCAAAATTACATAAGACAGTCCCCCAAAACGCCCACCCTTCACCACTTCCTAGTGCGTTAGCTGGGAAGAAGAAGTTATTATCTTTCACAACAAAGATAAAGAAAGATTCACCAAACATATTGGTGTAGAAGTTGTAGTACTAGCCAAACACAGCTCCCTTAAACATACACAGACACATCTCACGCAGCGATCGTATTTCATCTCTCAGGATATTTGCTAACGTTACCACAGAGTACCACACGTGCTCATACGAACACCAGTCTACCCATTCGCTTCGTTGACCGTCTTTATTAATTTATCCTTTCGCTCATGACCGTATTATTAAAGCTGGTTAAACATTTCTGCACTACGGTGCTGATTTGATAAGGTATATATATAATATTTGTATTGACTATTGGATAAATTATTACGAATCTGTGGTTTGAGGCAGAAAAACTTTAAAATTAACTTAGATTTAGACATCAAGCATCTGCTACACAGCGTCCGGATACAAAGGTTTACCCGGTAATTTTAACAGAAAATTCAAAAATTAATTAAAATGTTTATCAAATTATCTTATAGTAAAGATTGCCGGGACTTGTTGCTAGAAATGCAATTATATTAAAGAGAAGATATCTTATTGCAGATAGGGATAATATTTAAACCAATCTTTTGATTAACTGGATCGACAAACAATTTCAACAGGGGACAACGATAAAAAGACAGGCTTGTGGCTGAGTAATTATGGTCGAAAGGGTTGATCGCTCAGGTTAAGCTACGCTTGCCGCGGTTGGTCTGTGGATGGGTGACCATATTTACATACCACGACCCCTCCTTGCCTCGGAAATCACGTTCCTGGCTGTCATTCGTGGATCTTTGACAGTCGTTATCGGTCGTCAGAAACCCGAAAGTCTGACAACAAGTCTTACTAAAGGGATATTTAATTACGCAGTAACTGGGTTGTGAAGGTCAGATTAGCAGTTGCTCCATGTAAAATACCGGTATTCAGCTGCATTCGGTTAGTCTGCGAGCCGACCCTAAAATAGTTGGAAAAAGGCTAGGCAGATTGATTGGTCTTGTTGCAGATAGGGATAAATATTTAAGCCAATCTTTTTATGTACTGGATAGACAAACATATTTTACAGGGGACAACGATAAAAGATCTCCCAGAAAACAAAACAAATGATTACTGTCGCTATTATTTTTACTAGCAACACAACCCCCAACGTACGCAGACACATTTCACGTAAAGATCATATTTCATATCTCAGGATATTTGCTAACGTAACCGCCACAGAGTAAATATATCAGTAGGAACGTGCTCGCAAGATGTGGCAACATTCTCATGCATAGCAATATGAAAAACACTGAATAGTTAATATATGCAGTTGTTCTAACTGAACGTGTTAGCACTGGCCACATTGCAATGATGTAAAGAGGTTTTTTAAAAATGGAACGGTTGTATTTTTCTTGAAAAATATTGTTTAGTATGAAGGGCGTTATTTGATATTGAATGTTTTTGATATTGCTGAGTTTAGAACGTGCAGTCAGTGCGCGCTTCTACAGTAGATATTAAGACCGTTTATTCTGAAAGTTGGCAACTTCGTAAATAGCTGTCAAATATTTACCTGTTTTGATTAATTTGGAAATAATACTGTATGGAAATAAGAAATGTGGCTAACTAAGTTACTAGAATATTGATTATGATATGCAATAATCAATATTGTAACACCGAATATTTAGTTTTAGGCTTTTTTTACGCCTAAAACGGGTACAACATCAAATTCAATGTTACAATTGCATAACATAATCAATATTCTAGTAACTTAGTTAGCCACATTTCTTATTTCCATACAGTATTATTTCCAAATTAATCAAAACAGGTAAATATTTGACAGCTATTTACGACGTTGCCAACTTTCAGAATAAACGCTCTTAATAAGTATTTGAGTTTGTTTAGTTAGAATTATTATAACATAAATTGTAGGGAATAATTGAGTGAGCTTTTTTTGTGCTGTGTATCCAAACGGTGCAGCGGTGGTGTTTTATTTATTTTTGATTTTGGAATAGCTGGAGAACTAGTTTTTGTTTTTTTGTTGGTTATATACAATGTGAAATTTAATTCGTTTGCATTCTCTTAAGGGGTCATTGTACTCATCATTATGAACAACTTTCACTATGGCACCAAACCTGAAATCGCGAAAAAAAAATCAGCTGTTCCCCTTCATTATAACGAGCTATGCGAACATAAATGTATGGAACAGCTGATTTTTTTTAGATATCACGCGGGCGATATCTCTGGCGGAAACTAGTCATAAATAAAACATCACAGAACCAACAAGCTTTTCTATTACCAAAAATTGCCACGAGCAAAACTGAACCTTATTCCTTTAACAACTTGGTCCTTATTTTCGGTTTTTAATAAGTTTTATAAATTTTGATGTAAGTAATATAAAATCATCGCCATGTTAAATTTAATTAGGTTTAAGGCTCGTTTAAATTTTAAATCAAATAAGAGCAACGCAATCTAAATTGGAATTAGTTCTGAATTTTTCGGTACAAGTTATGCGAGGGATTAATTTTCAACTTTGAAATGAGGCTCTAGATATCTCTAACCGACTTCGAAACAATGGAGGAGAATGCATGGATTGCCTCGTTGGTCTAGTGGTCGCGAGCTTTATTGCTGAGCTGTCCTGGGTTTAATTTCCAGGTCGGGCAACGTATTTTAATATTTACAGGGCAATTCAAAATATATACATAATCTTAGATCTAATAATTATACAACTAACACAAAAATATATAAATTATATTATTATTTACGTATTGTTGGGTTTTTCGATAAGGAATAAAAAGATCTCAGTAGCATCCCGGAGTTTGGATTCGTGCACGTTTGATGGCAATAGATTCGCCACCTATTATATGGGACTTAAACATAACTGGCGAAATGTGACTGTACTATAGGTATATCACTGCCTAACTCTTCGGGGATTACAAGGGTGATGTTATCTTAAAAGGCATAGACAATTAATTACTGATGTTACGTCGAGTGCTTGCTTACACACAGATAACAAAAATTTTATTAAATAAATATTTTATTTTTAAGCTCGTGGCAAAGTAATAACAGCCGAACGGGTCGAACCATCAGGTTAAGCTACGCTTGCCAGGGTTGGTCTGTGGATGGATGACCATCTTTACATACCGAGACTCCTCCGTGCGTCGGGAAGCACGTTAAGCCGTTGGTCCACGCTGTCATTCGTGGATCTTTGACAGTCGATACGGGTCGTCAGAAGTCCGAAAGTCTGACAACCAGTCTTACCAAGGGGTACCGTTACTGGGTTGTGGAGGTCAGAAAGGCAATCGCACCATGTAAAATACTGGTATTCAGCTGTATCCGGTTAGACTGGAAGCCGACCCTTACATAGTTGGGAAAAGGTTAGCCAGATTAATTGAAATATTATTTTTAGGTATTTCATACATCTATTTTTACCTTATTTAATTTACTATTTATTTCTGTATCTATTCGTGACTTCACTGCGGACCCTATCAGAATACCAGCGCTGCGACACTTATTTTTAAATGTCGCAGCATCATGCTGAGATAGGAGCATTTTAGCCTCGTACAGAATTTTCTGCTTTTATTTTCATTTTACTTTGTATTTTTATTTATTTTTATTTGTTTCTATGACAGTGTTAAGAGCGCTTATCCTAAAAGTTAGCAACGTCGCAGATAGCTGTCAAATATTTAGCTGTCTTGATTATTTGAAAATATTACTCTATGGAAATAAAAAAACATGGCTAACTAGTGAACTAAAATATTGATTATGAAATGCAATAATTAATATCGTAACACCGAACATTTCGTTTGAGATATAAAAAAAGTATTTGGAAACTTTCAAAATGTTTTTTTTTTATACCTAAAACGGTTAAAACATCAAATTCAGTGTTATAATTGCAATTCATTATTAATATTCTAGTTCACTAGTTACCCACATTCCGTCTTTCCATACAGTAATATTGCCAAATTAATCAAAACAGCGAAATATTTGACGTGTATGTACGACGTTGCCCACTTTCTGAATAAACGCCTTTAAGACGCATATATATGCCAGTGACCTTGAGTGGTTAGCTTGCGTGTTCTGTACTGAGCTCATGCAACGCGTCGTACGTCCAGCTAGTAAAAGAACTCGCCCATCAAGGAGCGCTGTCCCCAATTAGATGCATTATTAATTTGTTATACAAAAAACAAAACGTATTTTAATAAAACACGTGTACTAACAATTTAATAATTAAATAATCTTTAAAATGGTGAAGGCTTCAGAAAAATACGCTTGATAGATATTGCGTGATTCTCAGTTTTTATCCGCATTATACATAACTTTACAAATTAATTTCACTATGTAATATAAACATAATCTAAAATATTTATATATTAAATTATTAAGAAAATGCTCTAATTTAACATATATTTTTTCCAAATCATTAACACTACTCGTTTATACGTGATCTTGAGTATGAAATTATTAAAATTTGATTTTCGTCGCCTTTGGTTTAATTTGTGATCTCCTGTGCGAGTCCCAATAAATACTTATTCTTTCTTTATGTTAATATGGATTTGACAGTTTTTTTTCTTCGACGAAGCGTACGCATCGGTGCTATAAACTCAATTACACTCTATTATCCAACACAGCACCTAGAGCGTCCTAGGGCTTCGAAGCGTGCTTGTGAGTTGAATAAGGCGATTTGGTTCAGTAGGTTGAGAAAACAGGAATATCGATTATGCACACATTGCTTGTAACCAATCGTATGCACTAACTTCCAAAGAGAAAGTAATAAAAAGTTTCAGATTTGTATTTGTAATAAAAAGGAACACATTATTTTGGTGCACGTTCAATATTTGTATTAGTATAAAGCGAAAACATAATAAGGACAGCGGCATCTACATCGCCACATGCGAACTACGCATCTCACTGACGTCACGCAAAATCCTGCATCGTGTAAGCAGGGTTGACCCCGTGACCAGCATATATACAACGTCCCGATATAAATTGGCAGTTGCCCACCAGACACAACAACCGTCTGGTCAGAGGATCCTCCCTTTTCTATGGAGGATGAGTGAACTTTACAACCTGTTCCTCATACCTCTAAAGTTTTTTTTTTTGTTAATTAATCTTTCAAATTCCAATAAGGAACTTAATTCACATTTATATTGAGCCAAGTTACATCGCAGAGCAAATATATTTTAGGTCAAACTATTTCAGCGATAATAGCCCAATAAAAACAAACAGACACCAACGTGATTTCATCGGTTTTTTATTTCGTTTTTTGAGTATACGGGACCCTAACTAAATAAATATTCTACTTTTCAATGCTACCAAAAATGACGTAACCACAGCAAAAGTAACAAACAGTAACAAAATTGACGTAACCACAGTAAACAGGGTGTTTCGTCGTTTCGGACCACGAGTGGTTCGGACCGCGGTGTGAAACGCAGAAGAGCTCTTAAGAATGGGCTGTTTCGCACCGCGGCGGTCCTTGGAGCGCCCAGCGGTGTGAATCGACCAATAGCTCTTAGGAATGGGGCGATTCGAACCACTATGTTTAGGTACAAGCTAATTTCAAAGTTTGTATGTACAGTCGAGTAGAAAAGTGTTTCATGAAAATAAAACAGTTACGACTTGATATTTTGTAATTATATTTCAAAATCACAATCACATACTAATATTTAGTAAAAGTGGTTGAATTAAAATCACAGTTTGATTAGTAATTAAGAACTAGTTTAAATCACAGTTGAAACATTAGGTACACATTCTGACTTAAAACTAACAAATACATATACAACAAAACTTTAATCAACAAATAATAATTAAGTATTTACTACTGATTAAAACGACAATTCGAAACATCATACGTATTTTTTTAAATTAACAGGTTTTTTTTCATTTAGTTTTAAAATATGCAAATGACAATAATAAAATATACCCATACAAATTCAACTTACATTAAACTCTTAATTTTTAACCAATAGTAAAAATAAAATAAAAATATTTAAAATCAACAGAATATAAAAATTTACTTTAATTATTATTAAACTGAAATGCACTAAACTCTCAATTTTTCCAAACAATGACCGACAGTAATCTCACCAGTCAATAACTCTTGTATAATGCTCTTTATTCTTTGATTCATTTCAATGGTTTCTGCTTTCCTTTTTGAAATTTGGATGTCACCAGTTCTTGCTAATATACCACAATAATATTTGGCATCTTTTTGTATTCCCTCAAGAAACTGTGCAATATTGGGTTTTTCTGTAATGGTCTTTTTTATCCTTGCATTCCATGACTCCACCATGTTGTTGGTTCTGTCACTTTCATTGAAAGTGTTCCATGTGTTTGAAAACACATCATGTTCCAGCCATGTTTTGACAAAATAGTCATTGAACTGTGTGACTTCGTTACTCTTTGGACTTTCTGCCATTACATATAGCCAGCCATCTTCCAACAAGTCCGGCGGTAAATGTGACAATGCCATGCACAATTTCACATGGTTAGCGCCCAGTTTTGATTTCAATACTCCCGATTGCTTAGCTTTACGCCATAAACTGCGAATGTAGTGAAAATAGCATCCGACTATTTTGACTTCTGGAAATAAATCTTTGATTGCTGATATCGCAGTCATTTCAAAGTCCATTGAAATATGTGTAGGCGCCCATTCTTTTACTTGACTTTTTATCATTTGAAATAAAATGTCATATGTGATTCTTTTCTTGTCGGGTAGCAATGCATACAGCACAGGAACCACATTTACGTATTCATCATTGCTGCCTACATCAGCGTGAATAGTGTATACTTGGTAGAAACACTTCGGGCAAATTTTGAATGTGCCGTCGATAAGAAATCGTGTACATTTTTTTAAATATTTAATCATTTCTTTGTTAGCAAAAATAAGGATGCGCTTGTTTTTGTGTTTGAATTCGGCAAACAAGAAATTTTCAAATTTTTTCGGTACTTCGAGGTCACGGGCTTTTCGGAAGTTCAGTTTTTTAGCACCCACAGATGAATTTCTTTGTCTGTACAGTTTGTTCTTGATATTTTTAAATTTTGGTAATGGATTTACAAAATTTACTCCTTGGTCGGATAGATTTTGTATGGTATCCTCAAAAATTTGCGTTACTGGTTTATTAATATTCTTTTTGACTGTTTCAGTACATAAATAAATCTGTTTCTCTATTTCAATCTCTGCTTCTTCCCTTGGTGGATGGTTATGGGCAGTCTCATGAAGTATTGAAAGTGGATTTTGTTTGACTTTGATTGTTGCGTTGCACTTACTAGAATCTTTGTTGGTGCACCTCCATAATTCAGAGCCGTCTTTGTTTGTTCGCTTTAACACATAGTTAAACCCAGCACGACACAGCATTTGGCCACCTCTCTTCGTTTTTAGAAAGTGGATAGTTGGGCCACCATGTGAAGTTGATGGGTCACCCGACATTTTCAGAGAGATGAAGCAGCAACCTAAACAAAAAGTATGTATAACAACATGGTGGAGTCATGGAATGCAAGGATAAAAAAGACCATTACAGAAAAACCCAATAGTTTTTCTGTAATGGTCTTTTTTATCCTTGCATTCCATGACTCCACCATGTTGTTGGTTCTGTCACTTTCATTGAAAGTGTTCCATGTGTTTGAAAACACATCATGTTCCAGCCATGTTTTGACAAAATAGTCATTGAACTGTGTGACTTCGTTACTCTTTGGACTTTCTGCCATTACATATAGCCAGCCATCTTCCAACAAGTCCGGCGGTAAATGTGACAATGCCATGCACAATTTCACATGGTTAGCGCCCAGTTTTGATTTCAATACTCCCGATTGCTTAGCTTTACGCCATAAACTGCGAATGTAGTGAAAATAGCATCCGACTATTTTGACTTCTGGAAATAAATCTTTGATTGCTGATATCGCAGTCATTTCAAAGTCCATTGAAATATGTGTAGGCGCCCATTCTTTTACTTGACTTTTTATCATTTGAAATAAAATGTCATATGTGATTCTTTTCTTGTCGGGTAGCAATGCATACAGCACAGGAACCACATTTACGTATTCATCATTGCTGCCTACATCAGCGTGAATAGTGTATACTTGGTAGAAACACTTCGGGCAAATTTTGAATGTGCCGTCGATAAGAAATCGTGTACATTTTTTTAAATATTTAATCATTTCTTTGTTAGCAAAAATAAGGATGCGCTTGTTTTTGTGTTTGAATTCGGCAAACAAGAAATTTTCAAATTTTTTCGGTACTTCGAGGTCACGGGCTTTTCGGAAGTTCAGTTTTTTAGCACCCACAGATGAATTTCTTTGTCTGTACAGTTTGTTCTTGATATTTTTAAATTTTGGTAATGGATTTACAAAATTTACTCCTTGGTCGGATAGATTTTGTATGGTATCCTCAAAAATTTGCGTTACTGGTTTATTAATATTCTTTTTGACTGTTTCAGTACATAAATAAATCTGTTTCTCTATTTCAATCTCTGCTTCTTCCCTTGGTGGATGGTTATGGGCAGTCTCATGAAGTATTGAAAGTGGATTTTGTTTGACTTTGATTGTTGCGTTGCACTTACTAGAATCTTTGTTGGTGCACCTCCATAATTCAGAGCCGTCTTTGTTTGTTCGCTTTAACACATAGTTAAACCCAGCACGACACAGCATTTGGCCACCTCTCTTCGTTTTTAGAAAGTGGATAGTTGGGCCACCATGTGAAGTTGATGGGTCACCCGACATTTTCAGAGAGATGAAGCAGCAACCTAAACAAAAAGTATGCATGAAAACGTATGTGGTTAAAAATAAATTGGTCATATTCATATAGGTAATTTAATTACTTTTTATGGTAAATAACTAAGTAATGCCAGGGTTTTTCATATTAACTATTGATGTTTTTTGGGCTGCCTATCATAGAAATGTGAAACATTAAAAGTAATCATGGAGCTTCTTTATTTATTTATAGCTAAGTAGAAAATATTACTTCGAAAATTATGAGAAGATTGATTTACTTACCTTGTTTGATTTACAAGTTCACAATATTTGGAAAGCACTTCATCTTGTCACATTAAACCCACTATGAAAGCCAGAAGGGTACTGAGATCCTTTTACATTCAAACGCATGCTAATAGTAACGTTCGCGCGTTATCACCTGAGTCGTCAGGTCATAAAAGTCAAAAAAGATCGGAATGTGCAACGCGCCGGACCCTAGTTATCGATAAACGGCTACCTGTGCACGTGCTAACGATAAAACTAATTTGGGCACAAGTAAAGGAAGAAGTTGCGATGAACAATAATACTTTCAAGATTGCAGATGTCGAAAATCACCTCCACCAAGCCATAGATAATGTCACACGAGAAGACTGAGCCAAATGTGTGAGGCAGGTATTTAAGGGACACAATATGATCTACTTTGTTTCTTGTAATAAACTTTCTTTCTCTGTGTATGAAAATACTGTATATAATTTTTAAATATAGTTTAATATCGAATATTGTTATTTTTTTTTACTTTTGTGAAGAAGATACAATAATAAACGTTATCGATAATATGTCTTTTATTGTTAGACCCTTCACTAGACGGCTCCATAAGACCCATAAGTGCAAGCAAGATAGATATAGATAAATTATTTATGGCCCTAAGACTCAGATGAACCAATCAGACGCCCATATTTGCGCTCTATCTTTTTCTATTGTTTATTGCCAGTCAGACTGGGTTTTACAAAGGGATAATTTTTACCTGGAGTCCTTAAAATAGCAAAGAGATAGTAACGTGTGTACCGAGACTGACACTTTATATATTTTTTACACATACATATTTTGGTCAGCCCACCAACATTAAAATACATCATTATTCATACTAAAAATAAGAGTTGTAAATAGGTACCAAAAGTATTACGTAGAGTAGGCGGCAAGCCATGTGTAACAAATGCGTGGAAAACAAAATTTGATTTATTTTATTTTATTTTCGCTATTTTATTTTGTGCTTGGCTGTACTTTAAGCATTATTACTGAGAAAACTTTTTGTTCCATTCTCGGTTCGAATAAACCCATTCAAATTCTTCTATGGTTGATTCACACCGCGGTCCGAAACAGCCTATTCCTAAGAGCTCTTCGGCGTTTCACACCGCGGTCCGAACCACTCGTGGTCCGAAACGACGAAACACCCAGTAAACAGTATATTTTCGTCCGCAATCAGCTTCCGTGATCATTCTAATAAAAGAAGATTCGATATTGTTTGCCAAACAATTTACTGTGCTTTAAAAATACAACATTATTTTTTACAAAGGACCGCTCCCTTACAAATTGTATTCCGATTTTATAGCCCGCATTATGTCTGCTTTGCCTCTTATTTACATCGATGTAAATGTAACCGTAATGTTTTGACGTTGATGGTTTGAATAGGGAGAAATGTAGCGTATTATGATGCATTAGATGGAGCCCGCGGCTTCGCCCACGTGGACCCAATTTTTTTACTATACCAATAAATAAATTTGAAGTTACTGTTTGTAATGCCAAATAACAGCTTTTTACTAAATGCATATGAAAGTACATAAAACAAAAAATCTATTTTAAAACTTTTTGTCTGTGTTTGTTACGGCTAATCTGCGAAACGGCTGGACCGATTTTGATGGGACTTTCACTGGCAGATGGCTGATGTTATAAGGAGTCATGAAAAAAATTGGGTTCACGCGGGCGCGAGCACCAGCTAGTCTAAAATAAAAGTTAGCTAACACAGGTTGTGTTAGCTCGGGGTGGACTGTATGAAATAGACAATGGTTTATTTGCCGTCAAATCTTTACAATGTGAAATTTAATTACTTTGCGTCCTCTTAAGGGGTCATTGTACTCATGATTATGAACAACTTTCACTATGGGGCTAACACTAAAATCGCGAAAAAAAAAATCTACTGTTCCTTACATTATAACGAGCTATGCGAACATATGTAAATGTATGGAACAGCTGATTTTTTTACACCCTGTACTTACTGTACACCCTGTGTTTTAGTTTAATGGGTTATTTTATTATAGATCGTGTGTACAGGAGAGAAGAACTAGTTTTAAGTGATTTGACACATTGGTGAGTAGCTACAATAAAATCCGACATGAAAAAAAGAAAAAATCATTTGAGCGTCGGTACCATAAAGGCATAATACGACGGTGCGAGGCGATTCTGGCAGAACAATTTTCCAAGAAGTTTTCATTCAAAATTGTTCTACTAGAGTCGCGTCGCACCATCGTGTCAGGCCTGTCTACGGCAGCCTTAAAACGAAAATACAAAACTAAAGACATCGACTTCCGAAGTACAAGTAATTTTTCCGTTTGTAGTATTTTTTTAGAAGTCGGTTGTTTTTTTTGTAAAAAAGTTTTTTTGTTGAAAAGATTTCCACTGCGGCTATATGCGACTGTAATATGCGCTTGCCTTATTAAGCGTAATTTCTGTCATTTATTTGCATCGTCGTATATTACGTCAACGTTCTAAGAATGGTCAAGGATTTTTATATGCGGACTCTACATCACGTATGTAAAATTGTGTTCCAAGCACAAAGGATGTCCTTGGAACAAAATTTTACAAACGTACGTCATCCGTAGGTGTCACCGGTAACAATGGAATTTCTTCAAAAGGTAGTTTCGTCCTTCCGCGTAATACCTTAGTAGCCTTTGAACTGACGTACGGATCTAAAAGGGCTGCCGAGTCGCGTGCATTGTAGCAAACGAAATTGTAAAGGCTAGCGTACAGCAAAAATACCTTACATTTACGCAACATTTCAAATTTCTATCAATACGTAAGGGGAAAATCGCTTTTGAGCGATTTTCTTCTAAAGTATTAAATATAAATTTGATTGTGTTATCGAACAGGCTTTTCTCGAAACCATACTGTTTTTCCTCAAAGTTGAAATCGTTATACTGCCCTGCTAAGCAAAAAGGCGCTATCTCTGAGATACGGCTTTTTAGTTTTTTTTTATACGATTCAATAGCTATAACAATTTCGTATCTAATGGTATCAGCCAAATAGCGCTATCTAACTTAAAACATAAAAAAACCACTAAGAAGATTTTTTTACCTATATGGTTTCTTAACTTGACATTTGTTTTGAATTGTGCCTTGATTAAAATTAATTTAAATTTTTGACATTGTGATTTCTTACTTTTATTATTTATTTGTCTACTGAGACTAATTTTGTACGCCATAATGGCAAAACATGTTAGTACTCAATAACAAGACTTGTAAGGCTGTAATCATCATATTCACTAAAACTGTAATTTTGTATCACGTATCTTAAAAGTCATATTATTATGCTTTTTATAAAATAAAAATAAAAAACATTTTTGTAGTAGTGCTCTTCAATGTATGATTGCCTTTGTTGTTGTTTTAGCGTGAAACTCTTATTTAAGTTTTGCATGCCTGTCGGTAAGATATGGCTGAACCTATCTGTTTAAAAATTATCACCTTTTACTGTACCCATATTTGCAAAATAAACGACTGACTTACTTACTTACTTAAATTACAATTTACAAAAAGTCAATTTTCTCAAAACTTACTCCGCTTGAGATAGCGCCTTTCGGCTTAGCAGGGCAGTATAGCACGAGAAAATCGCTTTTGAATGGTGCGTAAATGTAAGATATTAATGCTCGTAACTGTACATGGTCAGGGGACCTACCACCACCTCTAAAGCAGTATTATTTTAATCTTACTTCATTGGGGGAAAGAGATGGAGCTATACGTCCTGTAGAGCTCAACCTCTTTCCCCCACTGACGTAGGCCCCCTGTTCTCTGTTCTATCTTCAGATCCGTCTGACTTCGTCAAAGTCTGTACCGAGTCTGGATGACTACCTTAAGTTCTACGAGCGATTACTACATTATTTAAGCAAATGGTTCAGAACATTTTCAAGGTTCGGTGTTTACGGAAGCGATTGATCAAATCAATCTGAAACAGATTCGTCTCTTCCGATTGATTTCTTATGTAGGAACGGAACATTTCTAAGTAAATACTCTGTACAAAAATGAATAACAATTTTTTTCCTACTTTTCCTGTTGTCAGGATTTCGGACGAATGTTTATCGACTTCAAAAAGGAGGAGGTACTCAATTCAATGTATGTTGCATTTTTTTTTAAATGTTTTTGAGGGATAGGTACTCCGCCAAGCGTTTATTCTGAAAGTTGGCAACGTCGCAAATAGCTGTCAAAAAATTACCTGTTTTGAATAATTTTGCAATATGTATGGAAATAAGAAATGTGGTTAACTAGGGAACTAGAATATTAATAATTAATTGCAATTATAACATTGAATTTGCTGTTGTACCCGTTTTAGGTGGAAAAAAGGCATTTGGAAAGTTTCCAAATCCTTCAACATCTGAAACAAAATATTCGGTGTCACGATATGAATTATTGCATTTCATAATCAATATTCTAGTTCGCTATTTAGCCACATTTCTTATTGCCATACAGTAATATTGCCAAATTAATCAAAACAACGAAATATTTGACATCTATTTGTGACGTTGCCCACTTTCAGAATAATGGTTCTTTTTTGTTTGATAGGTAAATACTTCAGAGGTATTCCCATATAAATTTTATTAACTTTGCTTGGATAGTTTTTGAGTTAGCTTCAATAATACGTATTTTTCCCACTTTCCCTATGTGGATGATATGATGATAAGTTCGTGTCACTGTTATTTACATAGCAGGTAGTGGTATTCGAATTTGTGTGGGTACCACAGCTAAAAAGTGAAAAATAAAAACCTTATACAAAAAAAAAATACAACTGACTTTCAAACAAACCGTCGAGTGTCAACGAGTCGGTGTCTTTTGTTTTGAATTTTCGTTTTTGCCACCAACTTCAGAAATTAAATTGTTATTTTTCACTTTTTAGTGTTTTTTTTTGGAAGTCGGTTGTTTTTTTTTTTTTAATGCCCTGTGATTCCTGCCCCAGTTTTTTGTACATGTTATTATTATTAAACCCCGGCCGCCGAGAGAATGCGTTTCTGACACTTCTCAGTTGGACACAATTAGGAACAAATAAAGTTTAAATTCGTAAAACACGTATTCTTTTGTACTCAACTGACAGGACGGTGTCAGAAACGCATTCTCTCAGCGACCGGAAAATAGTTTAAGACTACACGCTTAAAAATACTGTAAATAATATAAAATTGTGTTTCAAGTTACATAAGCTGCGCTTCCCGGGGTTGGTCCGTGGATGGGTGACCATCTTTACATACCGAGACAAGACGTTAGTCCCGGCTGTCATTCGTGCATTTTCATTCATTGACAGTCGTTACGGGTTGTCAGAAGCCCGAAAGTCTGACAAACAATCGTACCAAGGAGTATCGTGTTACCCAGTAACTGGGTTGTGGTGGTCCGATAGGCAGTCGCTCCATGTAAAATACTGGTATTCAGCTGCATCCGGTTAGAGTGGAAGCCGACCCCAACATAGTTGGGAAAATGCTAGGCAGATTGATTGACTTTGTTTCACTTTGAAAAAAAAAACCATTATCCATTTTATAAAGAGAATATTCTGATAAGACTCAAGAAGTATATAAAATATATGAAATCTGTCAGGAAAAACATTTTCTTTACCTGTGCCCTAAAAAAACATTCAAGTAAATCAGCTATAAAATTATTTAGTGTCCATAGACAAACTCAGTTTTGATTTATTAGTTTGAGTAGATATACAGGTTGTAATGTTTAATATCGAAAGTTTTAGTGTTTAGCTCGGTGATTTGCAAGAATTGTCTATAATTTAGTGTAGACTGTTGTCCATCAATAATAATGTAAATAAATTTATGCTAGGAGATTCGAGTACCTTTACCTCAAAAGTAATTCCTAATACTTCGTAACTTATACAATTGACCTACAGTTTCGTCTAGAGGTCTGAATTGAAGCCTGATTGTTGAGCATACAGCTGCGGCTGAGAAATATTCACTCTCCTTTATTTGTCTGAGCCTTAAGAGGGCGCCCAAGGGTCCACTAGCGCCACCCCTTTAAGAAAATATTATCTCGTGACTAAGAAGGAATTATAGTGTGAACAACGGCTAGTAAGGACGCTCGATAAGTGTGTCTAGAATTTTCTAATACCTTTATAAACACGAAGTAACAAAATACGATCTAGAGAAATGTGGCCACTTTTCTTTAGATCGAATTTTGATGCTTCATGTCTCAATATGAAACTTTAGAAAAGGCATTAGAAAATTCAATGGACCATTGTGCGCCCTTAAGGTGCTCTTCTGAAGGTGACCACAACCGCAAAACCCAGGCGGCAACGTCGCCCATTGCAATGACAGACCGCAGCGACACGACTGGTTTCTAGTTAACTCTATGAAAATGCTTCCGTAAATGGCGACGTTGCCGCCTGACGATGCGGTCGAGTGTCAACCGCAGACCACATACTAGTAGTGCCGTCACTGGTGATCCCTAACAGAGCGATAAGACGTATTTAGACAAATTTCAGTCGCGAAACTGACGAAGAGAAATGCCACTGCCGTCAAAGTTGGGACTTCGCGTTCGGAATTAAAACAGCAGCGGCGTGTCGAGTCGCTGCGGTCTGTCATAGCGATTGGGCGACGTTGCGGTGTGGCGGCATCTACATCACCACATGCAAACTACGCATCAAAGACCTGACGTTACACAACATCCTGAAATCCTGCATCGCG
Source organism: Agrochola circellaris (assembly GCA_914767755.1). Taxonomy (NCBI): domain Eukaryota; kingdom Metazoa; phylum Arthropoda; class Insecta; order Lepidoptera; family Noctuidae; genus Agrochola; species Agrochola circellaris. Next base: position 11,615,823 of record OU611862.1, read on the forward strand.
CAATTAGAGTTTACCGCGCGGTGGACATATATACAAGCTCCTGACTTCAACCTCAGGGCATTTGCCCGCTAGACATGACACCTGTCTGGACACTGCGCGATGCAGGATTTGAGTGACGTCATCATCATCGTCACTCCCGCAAGGTTTCGTGAGGCGACCTTTAAAGATCTGACAAAATGTTTAGTAACATTTACGCGCCACAAAAAAAAAAAAAACATACAAACAGATGTTTTTCTTTCATCCCCCATAAAAATCAGTACCGTAAGAAGAACCTCATAACTCTACATGTAACTTAGAAAAACTGCCGTAAAGCCACCAGAGATAATGCTTAGTATCCATGAGCTAAAACTAACGAACTTAGTTTTAGTAGTGAATTAACTTAACTGCCCTTCTGTTATTCGAATAATTTGGCGAAAGTTATTGTGTTCTGTTTCGATGAATATTAAATTGTTTTAATAGTGAAAGGCTCTTGGCCAGATAACAGCCAGCGGTCTATCGACTTTAGCGAGTACAAAGAGCCTAGACAAAGTTACATGATATCAGCGAACGATGAAGCAAAAGTTAAAAATGTTTCGGGCGTGAGCTACCGAAAGTTGCCGAGTCCTGTTGGAATTCCAAGTATGAAATGCTTTGCCGAGAGAAAAACATCTCCAGTATTTTTTTACATCCTGTATAACTTTTACGATATATAAAATGATAATGATAACTGCAGTGCTATTCTGTAACCATCTCACCGTGAAAACTTAGGTGAAGTGAGCGTGGAGTGAGCTGTCATTCCACAGGGATTGACACTATTGACAGCTCACTTCACCCAAGTTTTCACGGTGAGATGTTTACAGAATCGCATGGCTGATATTTATTTTGTAAAAATCTATACATACTACACTATACAACCAGGTTTAACGCAAAGGGTACTTTTAATCCGGGTAGCACGTTCTTTTGAGATATTTCGCGGACATCCACGCGGCTGCGGAGAGCAATGGTGATGGCCCAGGGATAACGGCCGAGACTTACAAGTTGTAGGTCATGGGTTCGAGCCCAGGTGAGCCCTTTACTTCATGCCAATTATTTCATCACCATTGCTCTCAAAACGGTGAAGGAAAACATCGTGAGGAAACCGGCATGTACTAAAATCGAAAATTCGAAGACATATGACATCTACTGTGGCGGCATCTACATCGCCACATGCAAACTATGCATCAAAGACCTGACGTCAAACAACATCCTGACGTCACTCAAATCCTGCATCGCGCAATTAGAGTTTACCTCGCGGTGGACATAATATTTACAAGCTCCCCACTTCAACCTCTGGGCAGTTGCCTGCCAGACATGACATCCGTCTGGTCGGAGGATCCTCCCTTTTCTATGGTGAATGAGTGAACTTTACACCCTCATACCCCTAAACTACCAACCTGCACTGGGCCCGCGTAGTAGATTACACCTCACTCCCTCTTGAACACAGGCGGCCTGTGTCCCAGCAGTGGGAACATTATAGGCGTATTATACGCGGGCGACGCCGCGAGCAAAAGCTAGTTATTTTTATTAATACATGCCACAATAACATTACGTCAATCATGATTCATAAACTACTCTAAAGCCTAGAACACCCTTCAGCCACTTCCAGAAGCAATTTACCTCACTGTCATCGTCTAAATCCTACCTCCCGACCCAGACACAATACAATAACTATTTTGGCAGCAAATTGAGAACAGTCAACATACATGTCGACCGCAACTTGTAGTTCTAAGATAGGACTGACGATATTGTTATTACTAGGCCGACATCTAGATCTAATTTAGTGTGGTGTTTCTGCCCTAAATTATGTGAAAGGTTGGCTAAGGTTGTAGGTACTTACTGTGTTGTAGTACAATTTCTCTTTTCGTCAAAATAATTATCAGTGTGTTGTGTCAGTGTCTATAGCGCTTTGTGAGTGCCTCGTACACGAATCAATGTAATCGCTAAGAACACTCTCACTCACTCACTGTGCTGAGATAGTTCTTGTTGTTTTTGTAATTATATTTGTTTGATTACTAGTTTATTTATCTAAAAGTATTATTATGTATTAGGTGTGTTGAAATTATTTTTAATTACTGTCACTTGTCTCTAAAGGTTCATTCCAGCGTCAGATTTAGGCGCAGCCGTGAATAATGAATTCCAATAATAAAATTGATTTTGGTGTTGTACCCGTTTTAGGTATAAAAAAGATATTTGGAAAGTTTTCAAATACTTTTTTTACATCTAAAACTAAATATTCGGTGTTATGATATTAATTATTGCACTTCATAATCAATATTCTAGTTCGCTAGTTAGCCACATTTCTTATTTCCATACAATAATATTGCCAGCGAAATATTTGACATCTATTGGCGACGTTGCCCAGCCATGCTATTCTGTAAACATCTCACCGTGAAAACTTGGGTGAAGTGAGCTGTCAATAGTGTCAATCCCTGTGGAATGACAGCTCACTCCACGCTCACTGCACATAAGTTTTCACGGTGAGATGGTTACAGAATAGCACTGCAGTTTCAAAATAAACACTCTTAAATGACTGCCTCATATTTCTAATATTCGCTTCATGAATAACCGATTTCGAAATAACATTCGCGATTGTGAGGATAATACGAGTAGTTCTAAAGTTATTTTGTGTTTTCTGCGCTATGAAGCATGATAGAAATAAAAAGCCTGATTTAATAAACAGTTGTAGGCCGATTTGAATAATCCTAATCCTAACTAATATTATATACGTGAAAGTAAGTTTGTTAGTTTGTTACGCTTTCACGCAAAAACGGCTGGATACTTTTCATCCCGATATTCTCAAGGGATCGAGTCTTATGCGGGTGACACCGCGGGGCGCAGCTAGTATTATCCTAACTATAATATCCTACTAATATTATAAATGTGAAAGTTTGTATGTTTGGATGTTTGTTGCTCAATCACGCAAAAACGGCTGAACGGATTTGGATTAAATTTGGCACAATCTGTAACCTGGATTAGCATATAGGATACTTTTTATCCAGGTAGTCCCGTGGTAATTTCCGACCTCCACGCGGGCGAAAGCTAGTAATATTATAAATGCGAAAATAAGTTTGTTTGTTACGCTTTCACGCTAAAACGGCTGAACGGATCTGAATGAAATCAGGCACATGAGTAGACCATGACCTGGAAAAGGACATAAGAGCCTTTTTATCCTGATATTCCCACGGGATCGAGAGTTACACGGGTGAAACCGCGGGGCGCAGCTAGTAATATTATAAATGCGAAAGTGAGTTTGTTTGTTATGCTTTCACGCTAAAATATAGGTGAACGAACGGATTTGGATGAAATTTGGCACACGGGGAGACCATGACCTGGATTAGGATACAGGATACTTTTTATCCCAATAGTATGTTCCTGTGGGATAATTTCCGACATGCACGCGGGCAAATCCGCTGGCAAAAGATAGTTTCCTATGGTCGCATGTTCGATATTGCCAAACAATATGGAAGTATGTAACAATTTGAAGTAAAAAATAGTGCATTTTATGCTTTAAAAAAATAATAAAAATAAACTCACCAACAACACTAAGATGTACCCTCCTGACTAAAGGAGGATGAGTAGAGATCTGGCACTCGTAGAACCCCTCATCTCTTTCGCTGACGTACTGGATCAGGAGTCGCCAATCATTGGGGTGTTCGAATGCCAAAGAGTAGCGGGAGTCGGCTGAGTACGTATGGCGGCCGAAGGAGAGAAGGTGAAGCTCTTCGCCTCGGCGACGTACCCAGGATATCTAGGGACCAAGAGAAGATTAGATTATATTTAGATTAATTTTTGTTTTCGACATTGCAGAATTCGTGCAACTACTTCAGCGTGACGTCACCATCATCACTCCCGCAAGCTTTTGTGAGGCGAGTCACACAGCCATGTGGCGGCATCTACATCACATCGTCACATGCAAACTAAGCATCAAAGACCTGACGCCACACAAATCCTGCATCGCGCAATTAGAGTTTACCGCGCAAGCGACATATAATAAGACTATCCGACATCAATTGTTGGGCAGTTGCCCGCCAGACACGACACTCGTCTGGTAGGAGATTCCTCCCTTTTTTATAGAGGATGAGTGAACTTTACACCCTGTTAATCATGCCTCTATATACCCAAGAAAAAGTAAATAATGTATAGAATTCTTCCCCAGTAGGGGAAGGTTTGGTTTTTGACACCTGGGAAAGTATTCCCAGGTGTCAAAAACCAGGTCCATGTTAAGCAAATGATTACATCAAACAATAGGCTTTTATCTGCCTCAAACTACATAAAAAACCAACACATAGCGCTGTCAACAGTGACGTGAGGCTGGTTTCGTAAACATGTATGCACTTAGTGAGGTTCAGTTGTATTGTATGGTTGTAAAGGTGGGCGTGAGAGCGTGTGCGCACAGAGCGGAGGTGTAGTTTTGGCATGCTTCACTTTATTGCTCGCAGTGCTGTGTCTTGGTTTTTTATTGGTTTGAGTTATCTGCAAATAAAACTGTGTTCACCTGTCAAGTTTCGTGTTTATGGCAATTTACTCTTTGACTTGTGGCTGTGTAGACGAAGTTTTATACTCGTTTATTCGACAAAGTGAGAAATGAAAAGAGCTAGCTCCTACCTATGGTGTTTTAAAAAGTAAAAATATAGTGGATTATATTATTATCACAGCAAAAAGCACTCTCAACATCAAACAATAAAGCATAAAAACATATGCTAGAATAAACATAGGTACTACTTTTATAGCCTTTTTGCTCATAATATCATAATTCTAATGCATGAAGTAGAAACAGTAATAAAATAACACAGTTTCGCCATGAAATAGATAGGTACAGAAGGACGGCTCCATGCAACGAGCGAAAACGCACGCACACATAAACATGCTTCACGTACAGTGAGTGCAAGCAAACTCACGGCGATTGTGATTTGTTTGACATAGCTTGAGATCGCCGTACGTACGTGTCTATGTGTGCGTGCGCTGATTTTGTCTCGTTGTATGAAGCGGACTTTCTGTACCTATCTATTCTGTGCTCTCGCGTTGTTTGCAGCATAAAATGAGACCGAACAGATGTTTAACTTTGCGTCTCGGAGTACGTAATGGGATTCTGTGGTTCTTTGCTGCATAATAATACTTCTATGAAGGAATTTAATATTATAATTCACTGCAAATCTCTCGTGTCAGTATGAGTTATATTACAATAACTCATGATGTGGCTAAAAGTTGTCCAGTAAAAAATGTTGATATTAGGGTTGACTTCCCACGGAACACAACGCGAAGTAAAGACAGATATATAAAAAAAATTGCAGAGTAATTACCAAAGTAGGTTGTCCGTTGTTGACAGTTGTGTGAAATGTATTTATCACGGCAAATTGGCGTAGTGTGTCAATTGGATAAACAATTAATTTTCGTGACTGTATCTTCAGTACGATACGAGATTCCATCCGCTATTTGTTCTCTGCCACTTTTTGAGAAATTAAATGTAGCTAAAAATTCAAATTTGTTTACTCATAGTAGACAGCAATTATGTAATTTTATGTCTGCACTCTACGCTTATTTATTCTTTAACTGGTTTGATAGATACATCGGTGGTACCTCAGTCCTTAGTGACCGGTAACGTTACTCATTCAGGCAATATAATATCAACTTTGTTAAAAACCAAATCAAGAATCAATTTTGACGTCTTTGGATATCTAATTATCCTACCTGCCCGTCCCTTACCTATTCAAGTTGTTATGGTAAATTCCAGATCAGTAGAACCTTAGGCTCTTGTTAGTTATTTTACTTCTTTTGCTACTTACTCATGTTAGTAATCTACTTACCGTCTTCTCTCCCAAGTCATGCACTCGACAGTGTAAATGAACACGACTGCCGAGCTGAGCCGTCACATTATTAGTAGAAGCATCGTCTTCGAAGAAAGGCAGAGGCTCTGAAGTAGTGGTAGACGGGTCCTCTTCGTGGTCTTCATATGTTTCTGTGAAGACTTCGTGCCAGAAGGGACCGTTGATGATTTTCTTGTCACCGGTTTTGAAATCTGTAGAAAGTTTTTGAGGTTATTTATTTTCATAAAATTTGGTGGACGATGGCCACTGCTGATTATAGAGTACTACAAGGATCATGTGGCGATCAAATGACGCCAAAGCGCCAAAGCCTCCTATGTCAACATGGGGGCGCTTTTGGTAAACATTTATGAAAATATTTTATGAAATGTATTTAAAAAACAATATGGCGGCGTTAGTTCCAATTTTGGCCACTCTCCAAAAGATTTTCAAATCAACAACTCAACTAGGCTCATAATGGATAATAACATCTTTTTAACATCCAAAATAAAGCTTCGCTCGAGAACCAGCTTAGACAAAATAAATCCAAAAAGAATTATTAAGACCTGCCTGTAATAAATTTGAAAACTGCCAGACATAAAGTAATTACTTAGCAAAAGAACGAACATTGATGACAGTGCTCGATTACTTTGGGCCATTAAATCCAGGTTTCCACTCAATGTTTTCCTCCACCGAAAGCCACTGTGTCTTAAGTGAGTAAAGAATATACAAATTACATTGAAAAAGTTATATATCTAGATACAAGCAATATTTTGAAGCCAAAAAACCTTTTGCTTAAAAATTGGATCCTAAAACCTCCTGACATAGATGTCAGGAGGTTTTAGGATCCAAGAAACGATTAAGTCAGTTTCTTAGTGGACACTTTGACATAATATAATCTATAAAGGCTGACAAGATTTATGTAGCAGATTTTATAAACAAAGATGACGACATTGGCTGAGTGGTATATAAAAATGGTCACACAAATGATAACATCATTATTGACCAAGGTGTTAATTTACATATAATTCCTAGCTTTAGCAATGATAAAGTAAATGAAACACCGAAACAAACTCAGTTTCTTTTAAAGTCCAGATATTATATTGGTCAGATCATATGAGGACCATGTAGATTCGTTTTTGGAATGGTGTTTTAAGGAAAGAACCACACAGATCTGAGTGGAACTGTCCAGTTAGTGTACGCATGTGTCAGTAATCGTATAACTCAACTCAGAACTTAAGGAGACAGAAGACAGAAAAATATAACATCTGAGACATAAGTTGATTACTTCGTCAACAAAGGAAGCAGACAGCCTTGATCCAAAAGGCTTACGTCGGGATAGTAGAAATTATATCCAGTATTATTACACAAAATATATTAATAAAATCCTAGACAGGCTTGTTGAGTCCAAAATAAAATGGGCAAAATTACATTATAGCATATTTGTAGTTTGAGGATGCTTCAAGGTGCCTTTTGTTCTATTTGAAGATTGAAAAAAGATTCTAAATAAAATATAGTACTATCTTCAATTCTCAGTATATTATTGTTGTCATCTGAAGCATAATACTTAAAATGAGGAGGAGTAAGCTGTTTGTCACAAAGTTAAACGGAATCTTGGCTAAGACGTATGTACCTTGTACCTACAGCAGCTGCTACTTTTCTAAGTTGACACTATTTATATATTTTATTGTAGAAGATTAGTTACTGTATTTGTTACAATAAAGCATTATAATTGGATGCCTCTGTTGCTCTCGTGGGTGTCCTAAATACTACGTACATACGTAAGCTCACGCCTTGTTCCCATGTGGCAAGGCAGCAACTACAGAATGACACCTACTATGATCCTTGCATACCTTTTGCTTCGTTTACGTTCATACAAAAAATACTACTAAAAATATTACAACAATTTTAAAGACAAATTTTAACTTCGCTCTAATATATAAACATAAGGTCATCTCACTGACCACCAATCCCTTGCTCTAATGTTTTGTTTATAACGACATTTTCATCTAATTTGTTAAAACAATTGTTAAAAACCCAACACTCTACGGAAAACGCTTACAGCCTAATTGTTTTCCCGAAATCTGAACCCAAAATTCCAAAAACACTTATGTCCAACTTAAGTGTAATCAACAACAGACCAAATTGCCTAAACAAAGCTTCCAAATTGGACAATATTTGCCCGCAAAGGGAACACGAAAAATTTTCCTTAGAAAGATCACAAATTAAGGGGAGCAAAGCGCTAAAAGCTTAAAAGAAATCCGGCTAATTACTAATTAGGGTGACTTTTTCCCCCGAAGAAAGTCTGAGGCACATTGAGGGTGGAATTAGGAGCTACCATAATACAGTTTAGTAAGTACTGGAGCAGAAATGCGACTGCTGCCAAGACTTGTACTTAATGCTCAAGAAGGTTTTTCGAAAAAAGGTAAAACGTATATAACCTTTTGTCGCGTCTAAAATAAATGGTATTTGAGAAGCTGTTTCAGGAAAATTGTGACAAATAGTCTAATGTTTCCGTCTCATATTCTTGAAGAGAAAAAAAACCTGACGCCTGATTTCACTAAAAATGTATCTATCTAACTAATATTATCTATCTAAATTTGGCACGGGCGAGACTTATGTGGGTGAAACCGCGGAGCGCAGCTAGTCTCTAAATAAAAGCGCAGTGTTGGATTTTTCGGCTCAGCATAGTTGAAAATTCAAAGGTGTATTAATAAGGCATTACATTTAGATGTTGCCTAGAGTTAATAAAAACGGGTATAACAATAAATATCAATCGTTAAGAGGTGTGCTTCTCAAGCATGAGGATGCAAGACCAATGTCTCACGGTGAAGAAAACATCGTCAAGGAAATCGCCTTATCCTGGATCTAAAAATCGAAGACTTGTGACACACACCAACCCGCAGTGGGGCGGGTGGTTGATTACGGCTCGCTCCCTCGCACAGAGAAGAAGCCTGTGTGTGTGAGAATGTTATAGGCTGATTATGTGGACTGATGAAAATAATTATATATTTTCTATTTGACCTTTTCCTAAATTGCTAACTAGGCTTGTCGCTCAAGGACTAGTACTTATGTCTGAAACATTTCTAAAAAGAGCAAAATATTTATTTTCAGAATATAAAAATGGTAACAATGCCATATATTTTGAAAGATTAAACGATTTAGCAAAATATAGGTATTATGAGAATTCATTCGCCCGTTAGTATTGGGATTTGAGACGGCTTATGAATTTATAAGCCGTCTCAAATCCCAATACTAACTATACTTGTTTGGATAAATCTTTTAAGTCGTATTACAAGTTCATTTAGGTATTTTATTTTAGGATTAGTTTGAGTATGTATTATTTTATTTATATAGCAACGTAGTAAGCTTTTTAATAAGATCTTTAAGATTATTATTTTTATTTATTTAAGTAAAACAGAGCGAGTGATCCATATTTATGTTAGTATACTTAAAAATTATACGTATTAGCAACCAAACATTAAAAAAATACATCTATCCTTACGTATTATAGAAATGTAAGTCCCCCGCCGCGAATGTCTGTCTGTGTGTCTGAACGCGATATACTCGAAAACGACCGAACGGATTTTCAAACGGTTCACCAATAGACGGAGTGATTCATGAGGAAGGTTTTGGTGTAAATTCATTAAGGTTTTGTGTAAATTGGCTGAAATATGACGATTTTTGTTGAAGATGTCGGAAAAATTCATGCCGACTGGGAGCTTTACTGGCGTGCGCCGCGTAAACCGTTAGAGATACAAAAATTATGTGCTGTAGCACATAAATTTTGTAAAGGTGTACACACCTTGAAAAGTTCAACAAATAGTCTGCTATGGCATATGTCTATCTTCTAAGGATGACCCCACATAAACCATTTTTATCTTTCAGAGTTTGATAAAGATGTCATTGTTATTGTGTGAAGCTGTTTTGACCATACACGGGCTTATCATATTTTTAAACCCGACCCAATAAAATATATTATTTAAATTGGGTATTATAGATTAAAATATGCTCTTTTTTTTCTTCTTTTTTGGGAAATTATCAAATAACTTCTCCCGCTCTGGGCGGAGCGGGAGTGCGTGTCAGACTCTTACTGACTAAAATCCACCGGTGTTCCTTCAGTTGCCTGTACGTTGCTAGGGGACACGGTATCCCTTTCGGACTTTCACGCGACCCCGGCAGGCATCGGTCCTAGCGGACCCCGTCAGTTGTGCTGACGGTTGTCTCTTTGAGGCGCGCGTGGAACACAACGAGCCGTCAACCTGGGCCTGGTCCTTATCGGACGGCGAGCTACCCATTACAAGCCCGCGCCTACGGTGGCCGGGAATCGGCCTGGGATTCCCGACGCCCAGGGCGCCTTTAGGGGTATGAGGAAAAGGTGTAAAGTTCACTCATCCTCTTTAGAAAAGGGAGGATCCTCCAACCAGACGGGGGTCGTGTCTGGCGGGCAACTGGCCAGAGGTTGATGTCGGGAGCTTGTATGTATGTCCACCGCACGGTAAACTCTAATTGCGCGATGCGGGATTTGAGTGATGTCAGGTTGTTGTGTGACGTTAGGTCTTAGATGCGTAGCTCGCATGTGGCGATGTAGATGCCGCCACACGTCTCCTACGGCGGCTAGGGACGTGAGGGCGCGAAATTTGCCTCTCCCTCATGCGTTCCGCCTCCTCCTTCGCGAGCATTATTCCCAGAAGAAGGTGACGGCTTCCCACGTCCTTTCGCTCCGTACCATGGCCTGGACCAGGGCCGGACGCGACGGATCACTGCCGTCGATCGCCTATACAAGGACACGACGGTGCCCCACCCAAGCCGCAGACCTCCACCGTAGATTAAAATATGCGTGGACATCATTATCCTTCAGATGAATACTTTAAAAGATATCACAGATTCAAAATGACGCGTAACAAGCGGCGCGCGGCGAAACGCTTTCCTCGCCTATTAGGTATGCGATCATCGCTTCGCTACCTTTTAATCCCGGTTTTACGTTCCCATGAGATATTTTCCGACATCCACGCGGGCAAAAGTATCCATAACTAAAATAAATAACTGAAGTACATAAAATCAAATTGTAAAATAAATAGGTACATGAGTTAAATCGCAATCATTTTTTAATTCAATAAAATCATTTACATCTTTACATACATTAAAATGAATAAAAATCATATTAAAAGCAATTTTCAATTTCGTAACGTATAATCCAATCTAATTTATTTTAATTCTTTAAAATGCAGACTATAATTTTCCCACTGCTGGAACACAGACCTCCTCTCTGTGAGAGGGAGACGACACATCTCAGTCGACGTAGGTACGAGTAGTTACTATTTATTCAACAAGGTAAAAACAAGTGTCGGTCAAAGTCATTTAGTGTCACGAGGATTACTTCCAGTATTGCTTATTTTTCTGACAATAAATGGACATCGTATAAATCCTTCTCCCTAGTTTTATCCACAGAGTTGTAAAAATTATAGACAGGGTCTTTGGACCCATTTGTCTTACTATAGAAATCGATCATTTTGCTGTATTTGCCGGTTACGTTTAGAATAGAATAGAAGAATAATGTTTATTTGGACACAGTTCGTGAAACACAAAATACAAAATAAAAAAAGTGAAAACAAATATTTTAACTACAATAGTGTGTGCCTCACGGCTGCGCCAAAAAGGTTCATTACAGCATTAATGCCAGACAGGTCGGTGCTGTCTGACGCTGGTTCAGGTATCGGTTTTGGTATCGTACCTACATTTTCGCAGTTTGTTTATGGTTGATAAATATTATCTTTATCTTCTATACATATTATAAATTAAAATCGCTTTTCGTGTTTGTCTGTGTGTCCGCGTTAATGTTCTTAACCACGCAACAGATTTTGATGTGGATTTCACCATCGGTTGAAGAATTTATTCCGGAAGGTTTATGTGTATAATACATTACTATTAAAGTAACGTAAAACTAAGAAATCTCAATATTTTGTCAAGTCGTACATATCGTGCGAAGCAGGAGAGGGTCGCTTGTTTTTTTATATAATAATTTATGGTACACCACAAAAATACATAACAAAATAAATCAGACACAAACTATAAGTACAATTGGCGAAAAGGAAACAAAGGTTAGATTTTACTTTCGTTTTAGACGTGTGGCGGAATCTACATCGCCACATGCGAACTACGTATCAAAGACCTGATGTCACACAACATCCTGACGTCACTCAAATCCTGCATCGCGCAATTAGAGTTTACCGCGCGGTGGACATATATATAAGCTCCCGACTTCAATATCTGGGCGTTGCCCGCCAGACATGACACCCGTCTGGTCGGAGGATCCTCACTTTTCTATAGTGGTTGAGTGAACTTTACACCCTGTTCCTCATACCTCTAAAGACGCATTAAAAGGCAAATCTAGCAAAGAAGAGGATAGCTTATTATAAAAGATTATACCAAGTCCAACAAATGAGTTATGAACCTTATGAAGCTGGTGAAATCCATGCTCGAAGTTTGGCTTTATTTCTCATTGTGAAAATCACTGTTTTTAGAGTATAAAATATTGAATATCGGGATAAAAGGTATCCTGTCCTTTTCCAGGTCAAGGACTACTCCTGTGCCAAATTTCATCCAAATCCGTTCGGCAATTTTAGCGTGAAAGCGTAACTTACATTCGCATTTATAATATTAGTAAGGATACATCCCTTTGTTTTTGGATCGTCTTGGCAGAAAAATTAATCTGGCGGTCTACGCTCTAAGTCCATCAACGAAGATACGGGCCCGTCCGAAAGAAATTGATTTGTCATAACAAATGAGAAATTAGACGGATTAGGGACAACTGTCAAATCTTGTTGTCATTCATTCTTAGTTCGGTGCCCGAACTAATCAGATGTCCAAAAGTGATACGGAGTAAGAAATTTCTGCTAAAACAACGAATTTCGTGCTCAGGGAGTAGACCCCCTGGCGCAAGGGTGTATTCCTGTAAACGTCGCCGTCGATAAGAGCCGACAATTTCCCATCTGAATTAGCGGGGTATACCTATACTGCCCTGCTAAGCCGAAAGGCGCTATCTCTGAGATACGCCCTTTTAGTTTTTTTTATACCATTCAATAGCTATAACAATTTCGCATCTAATGGTATAAGCCAAATACCGCTATCTAACGCAAAACATTAAAAAAAATCACTCAGAAGATTTTTATATCCATATGTTTCATTTAAATTACAATTTACAAAAAGTCAATTTTCTCAAAACTTACTCCGATTGAGATAGCGCCTTTCGCCTTGCAGGGCAGTATAGTACACTTACCAACTTTGCACCGGAGTCGATGAAGGCAGATTGTCTGCTTAAAGGGGTCCAGTGACCACAATCCTCAGTAATGAGGGACCGATTGAAGAACCTATACCTAGTACCTATTCACACAGCTATGTTTAAGTCCAATGTTATAGGGGGCGAGCCTATTGCCATCAACCGGGCAGAAATCCAGACTCAGGACTGCTTCTACACGCCCCGAGCGTCGGGAGTCGAGAGCCGACTTCCGGCCACCGTAGGCGCGGGCTTGCGGACGGTGAGCAATGGGTAGCTCGCCGTCCGATAGGGACCAGGCCCGGGTCGACGGCGCGTCGTGTTCCACGCGCGCCTCAAAGAGATGTCAGCACCAACTGACGGGGTCCGGAAGGGCCAATGCCTGCCGGGGTTGCGGGTTTGTCTGAAAGGGATATCGCGACCCCGGCACACAGGCAACGGAAGGAACACGGGTGGGTTTTAGTCAGTAAAAGTCTGACACGCCCTCCCGCTCCGCCCAGAGCGGGAGAAGTTATTTGATAATTTCCCAAACTCAAAAAAAAAAAAAAAGGACTGCTTCTGAGAAATGCCTACCGGAAAAACTCAATAACACTTTTCCCGACATGGGAATCGAACCCAAGACCTTTTATAAATAATTAAGTCTTGTCGAGGTAGGACAAAAACTAAGAAAAACGAGAAACAGGAGTATATAAATTCAGCTAACACGCTAAAACTTAATAGCATATCTATTTACTTAACTACTCTGTGACGGTAATCTCATACAGAACGAAGAAAAAAATCCAAGAAAATCTTAGTTGCTAAGCAATAAATAATAAAATAAGGCCTGTAATAAATCTGAGCAAACTGTCTGTAGACCAAGGAATTTATGAGATAGGTAATCATTTCACCGTAGCGTGGGTACAAACGGAAAAGCTAATTAGAGAACAATGGTGGAAAGGTAGATATAACGATTTATTCAGATAGAGAATTTTGGAAGAAAAGCTATCTGGAAAATAGGTAGTAACGATTTCAAAGGTCATGAACAAAAAGGGAAGGGGGGTTTGAAGGGTATGATAAATTATAAAGAAAGAAAGAAGAAGTGATAAGAAAGAAAGAAAGAAGAAGAAGAAATAAGAAAGAAAGAAAAGAAGAATTTTCTTCAAGAAAGTTTGTATAAACACTTGTAGGTACACGTCAACATTAAATTATGTTAAAACATGTTAAATTATGTTGTTGTTTAAAACTAGATGACTTCGGTGGCTATCCGACTACTCTGAGAAAAAAGACCGAAACAAAATCAGAGGCCACAGTCTCTTTTAAAGTCCAGACATATTCTTAATTATATAAATTAAGGCTTTAATAAACTAAAACCCAAACACAAGGTATATAAATTGTAAGCCAAGGTATACGATTAGCATTACATCCCAAAAAAGATACTACAAAATGCCTTTCCGTTTCCGAATTTCACAAATCCCAAAAAGATCTACAAATCCCTTTCGTTTTGTGACAGAACCCTAAAAAACCGTTTCTGCCTACAAACGTGTTCTCACGGAAGTTTTTCACTGGAACGACCAAAAAACATGTCAGACACGGACCAAGCAATTGGCTATTACAATACCAATCGAAGGCGAAATATCGTGATAACCAGAAGTAAATATTTTTAGAGGAGGTTCCACAATTTTGTATTAAATGAACATTTGAAAGGTATGGTAATTCTATGGGTATATCGTTCATGAATATTTTGTGTGTGTTATGTAACCCCGTCCCAACCCGCACTGGGCCCGCGTCGTGGATTATGGCCGGCTATCTCTCACAGAGAGGAGGCCTGGGCACATTATAGGCCGATTATGCTATGTTACCACGTGGCGAGCTAAGTACACGCACAAACGACCCGCGTCTTGTGACAGCGACTTCGCAGAAAACAAATTAAAGAAGATGTTTTGTGCATACCACGAGTCACCGCAACGCGAGTTGCGCAGCGACATACGGACACAGGTCTGCGACGCGCGCGCGTGTCCCTTGACGCTAGTCACGCCGCAAGTATCATAACTCGAAGTCTTGAAAGTGGCCTAACGTGTATGACCAATATAACACTAATGATTTACAGGCAGCGTAATACCCTCGCTGCGTGTGCGCAACGTGTTCGCCGTGTTTCCGGAACGAGAGCAATTGACGTGAACAACTGAAAGTGAGACAAGCGAGTGTACAATATTGAGAAAACGCAGAGAACACGTCGCATGCTCGCGGCTGGCTCGCTTCGCACCCGCGGAGAACACGTTAACGCTGGCAAAACGCCAGTGTGATAACACACTATTTTAGGCCGGCAAAACTTGTACCTTTGCCTTATGTAGTGCGGAAAAAACAAGGATACGGTTCTAATTTCAAGATAAATGTGTTCTTGTGTTTCAAATGCCTATGATACGCTTGATTTTTACAGCGACTCAAAATCATCAGAGGTCATTCTTCGATCGGTTATCGTCCTTTCACGACGATAACCGATCGATCGAAGGTGATGAAGGTGATTCGACCGGAGTGAGCATACCTACATGCGTTATAAATTCTCGATTTTTTGAGGACTTTGCTTTGCGATATCTATATACACGCATATATATGTATACAGGGTGTAAAAAGACACATCACAAAGCCGTGAACTACGCATACTGTACGTATAGCTAAGTAGCTTTGCGCAAAAATTATTGCTGGGAACCGTAATTTTTTTTTTTTTTAATAAAAAAAAACAAGTTTTTATTGCGCGCAATGTAACGCGAACCCACGCTTGAATGAACGGATTCAGTGTTAGTTAAGCTCCGCCCCTACGCTACGTAGGTAGGTACTTGTTGTTCATTGCGTTTTTGTAACTTCAAATGCGTAATCTGTTAAGATAAATCTAAAATTCAGGTAATGTTTGTTTGGAAAAAAGTTTCATATTATCGCATAGAATTCATTTTCGTGAAAAAGTTAAAAAAAAAAATGCGACTTTGACCTTCAATATCTCCAGAGCCAGTGGATTCCCAGGTATGGTCTACTGGAAAAAAATGATGCAAATAATGGGTAGAATATGTGGCTTTCGGCTTCGGAAAGTGTCTTTTTACACCCGATATATAAACAAATAATAATAAATAGTCTCTCTGTCTGTCTGTTTGTTCCGGGTAATCTCCGAAACGGCTATATCGATTATGACGGGACTTTCACTAGCAGATAGCAGATGTAACTTAAGCTACATTTTTTTTTTAAGTATTAGGGTCCACGCGGGCGAAGCCTAGGGCAGCAGCTAGCTTTAGAATAAAAAAGACAACTGAATTAAGAACCTCCTCGTTTTTTTAAGTCGGTTAAAAATCAAGATACCTGGTATCTGTGGAGCAATAACGCATAGCGTCCTTGTGAGCACTGAGCAGAAGACCAAAAGACCAGCCGACGTCATCTTGTCAGCCCCTGGAGTTGGGAGCCATAGAGTTCATCTGGACAGCTGGCTCTGCATCTGGAAAGAAAGAAAGAAACTATCTATTAATTATTTTTTTCAGTCTACAAGATCAATTTTGTTAGTAAAATAGTGACTATTAAGAGGCTTACAACAGCTAAAGCGCGGTCACTGTCGGACTGCATAGAAATTAAAGAGAAGCGCGATGACACGACGCAGGTAATTTATTGCAAAATATGAAGCAGTTAGCGATTTACAAAAAATCTATTGATTGGACTGGAAAATTAAAACACTATTATGCTAATATGTAGCTTGTAGAATAATCTGACAAAAAATCAGAATGATTGCATGTAAATTAATATGATTTTTAATCGTTCAAAGAAATTTTTAGAGGCATCTTCATGATTTTTTTCTATCGTATCAAATTAGTTGTATTATGTTTTCAACACACTATCATACTAGCATATATCCTGAAGCATATCATATATTTTTCTGATTTTGTTTACTGCAGTGGATCATATTCTTTTAGGCATTATAAAACTTGCGTTTAGGCACGTTTAGGTCCTGTAGTCCCCTTAAATAATAACTATTTTAGTTCACACATAAACGCACAAAATGTATGAAGAACGGACAGTCATAAATGTCTACTATCAGACTCAGGATGCTGTTGCTACTCACACGCACTGTGTGCAGCAGTGACGCAGCTTAATCATAATCATTTACTTGCTTTGAAAGTAGGTACATAAATAAAGGTGTTTACAAAATGTTGAGATCCCTACTTATACAATCTACCAATTAGGCATGCAAATGATAGAATTTAAACCTAGCTTAATGAGAATAATAATAAAGAAATACAATGTCAATAGTTAAATCTAAAGAGTACATAGGGTCATTTAAAAATCATTCATTGAATAATAACACTTATCAAGTAATAGGGCTGTCAGTTTCTTTTTAAATATTTGGATTGGGTGATTTTTTATAATATTCGGTATTTTGTTATAAATGGTAGGACCCATGCCGAAAACACTTTTCGTAAGTAAAGCTGTATTGTAATTACCATTTTGTAATATGTTCCTATATTGGCTTCTAACAGGCCTTATTCTAGTTTCTGATACGCTTTCTTGCGAAAGATTGCCGCGAAACTTAATACCGTTTATCTTCTGCTGATCCAGCAATCCGTACACCGCAGGACAGTATGTAGCAACTTCAGTGTACGATGGAAGAACAAACCGGGTGCATTAATTTTCTACATAATTTTAACAGCATTATCCTTTTAACACAGTTTTTAGAATACCCGTAAGTTTGCAATATACTATCAAGTTAAAGGTTTGAATGAGTTTTATTTAGCAAAGCTGCCGTGGACCCCTTAAGTCGCATCCCCTTCTCGTGTAAATAGGTCAAAATTTCGCCTTTAGGTTCCTAGCATTCCTTGAGTGTAACCCTCGAAATTATATTTTCTGGAAACAGTCTTGTTTGAAATTAAGATCTAGTAATTATTTTATCTGAAACGAATTTTGATCAGAATACAATATAAAAGAGCGCTGCAATTTGCAAAGAGATAGGTAAGAATTTTCAATTTCGCAGGCTACATTGACTGATCTCCCTTAAAGGGGTGAATTCCTGTTAAAGCCGAAAATGTACGTACATTGCAAACATTTTTCTTTGTAACAAATGTTATTGCAATATAAATCTCATAGCATGTCGCATATAAACTAGGGCATGAGTGCATGACGAGCTGTTTTCTTGCCAGAAATACCGGAATTGACATGCCGAAACTAAATTTTATT
This sequence comes from Agrochola circellaris, assembly GCA_914767755.1. Lineage (NCBI taxonomy): Eukaryota > Metazoa > Arthropoda > Insecta > Lepidoptera > Noctuidae > Agrochola > Agrochola circellaris. The sequence goes on from OU611862.1 coordinate 11,634,102, forward strand.
TTCACAATGGAAAAGTCTAAAATCATACTTTTCTACTAATTCATCATGTGAATTGCATTCATGATTGCAATTCGACGTTTTTAGCAGGCAGGTTTCTCTAAAGTTTTAAATTAAATTTCTTGACACTCTTAAGTAAGTGAATAAAGTTCATTTTAAAGAACAGAAAGCGCATACATTCTATTAAAATATAGCTAGCAGTTCAAACAATGTAAGACAAACATTGTCAGGAAGAGAGATTTCAGATTTTAGGAACATATTCAGCTGAACTTTGGCTAGATTAAATTAGTTGCAAGTTCTACAGCTTTATTAGTCTCGTGGAGTTGTGGTCACAGCGCTATGGAACATAATGTTCTGAGGTTTAAGGGGCTATACTACCTCAAATTGCTTAGCATGATCTTCCGTTATATCGAAAATACAGCTGCATTCATTTTGAAATAATTATTTGTTAAATTTGAGGAAAATACGATTCCATAGAAAATAATTCCAAAGTTACCTCCAAACCGAACAATAAACCCCTTTTTTTTTTTTTTTTTGTGGGTGGGAAATTGTCACATTACAATAAACCTCTGGTATTCAAATTAGATCATGAAACTTTGCATAATAACTGAACTAACTATAAAGCAGCATCTTTTTTTTTTTAGAGAACCATTATTTTCGCCGTATAAAGCAATTATTTTAGCTCAGAATGTTGCCTTCGTCCATTAGCGAAAACTACTGTGAATCATTACGGATTAACGAAAATGATTCCCATGTTCCCTGTTGTGACAGGACTCCCGCTTTAGTCCCACTGTCACCAAACTGCCGAGATTACGCCGGAGGGATGTTGGCCGAGTGTAGGCTAAATTATTGGCGCCATGGAACCGCCAGCACCGCACACCGTTTCGCTCTCACTCAGTCCGCGAGCAGTATCTTGCGACCGAGATAAAAAGTAAGTATGAGCTGAGGTAGTATGGGCTCTTAATAACGTGTGCTACAGTGGTGTGTTTCTGGTCGAAAACAAAAGAAGATCTTGGAGGTATTGGAACCGGCTTTTATATTCAATCATCGCGAACGAAATCTGATTTGAAATATCAAATACAATTTGGAATAGGCATCTAGCAGTTGGAAACCAATAAGTTAAATTGTCTTGAAAACTTCTGCCATGTTCAGAAAATTCACCGTTGCGATTAGTTTTAAGTAGTTGGTTGTGCTTTCTAGTCTTTTCTAAAACATATAAATTGTCTTAAAAGAATGGCAGTAACATAAGTAAATTAAGAACATAAATGATTAATAATTTTTAATTTAGTTTAATTGAAATAAGTAATATAATAATAATAAAAGCCAGATTTTACTGAAAATTCACGCCACTTTAACAAGAGGTCTTCCATTTCGACAGTGAATATAAAGTATTATTATAATGATGACGTTCATCATTCGTTTCATTCATTCAGTCACGATTAAAGAAAATATAGACGCTTTGACACTTAGGTGCCCGGACCTGCCATCTCAGCGCTGCCAGAAAACCGTCATTAGAGTCTGCGCCACCACTGAAGTCCGGTGGAAAATTGTGGAACTATTTTTTTTTAATGCAATTTTATGCAATTACATAGATACTAGCGCCGCGTCTATTGGTTTTGAGTGGTGGCGCAGACTCTAAGTTCAGTACGGCCAATGAGTCATGATGGCCGATCCGAACTTAGCGCAGAAGGTTATGCAATATCATTTTTAGGAACCAAATGGTGACATGAGGCAAGTATGAGTGAGAGAACATGCGGAAAAGTTCGTAGTGCCTATGTTCAGACCAGCCATGATTCATCGGCCGTATTGTACGACATAATACAGCAGTGCTATTCTGTAACCATCTCACCGTGAAAATTTGGGTGAAGTGAGCGTGGAGTGAGCTGTCATTCCACAGGGATTGACACTATTGACAGCTCACTCCACCCAACTTTTCACGGTGAGATGTTTACAGAATAGCATGGCAGAACATGCTCGTACATTCATGTCAAAACCGCAATAAAAACAGTTCTACAAACTCAAAACATTGAATTGCACAATTCCATTCAACAACAAGATGTTTACAAAGACTGATTACATTGCAGGAGACGGAAGCCATTTATTTCTACTATTGCTAGCCACTTATCTTCTGCAATAGTAGTTAGAGTCAACTGAGAGAAATAAATGGCTTTAAATAATTGTATTTCAAATGCAATGGAATGGCGGAATTGCTACGTTACCGTAGAAACAAGTCTTGCTTACAAGGGTAGAGCTGTTGGGCAAAAATACGGGATGTTCAGATCCATCTTGTTAGACGAGAAACTGATTTGCTGCTTCGAGAAAAGAGGCCGAAATTCTTTGGTACAGTCGTCGCCGGCAATTTGATTTGGATGCGATGCGATGCGTCGCAGAATGCGTTTTCTTTTTCTTACTAAAAAGACATGTTTAAAAATAAATTATGGCAATAACCATAGAATAATGACAAGCAATAAAAGTATCTTTTTTTTTGCAATTAAGCGCTTTACACTTAAGCGTAAACATACTCCCAATACGCCAAAATCTTGCTAAGTTACGATGCCGTTATTTAAAAAATAGCATACTGATACTAAAAAGTTTCAAGATTGCTCCATGGTCTCTATATTTTTTTATTGGTAAAATATTTAACGACCCGCGACTTCGTCCGCGGGTTTTAACACATCCTATGGCACTCGGCAAAAGCGTAGCTTTCTATCATTATCAGCCTATAATTTTCCCACTGCTGGGAAACAGGCCTCCTCTCTGTGAGAGGGAGTGAGTGGGTTTTAATCTACCACGTGGGCCCAGTGCGGGTTGTTAAATATCACACATGTCTTAAAAATTTTGTTTCTAGGAGATGCCGGTTTCCTCACGATGTTTTCCTTCACCATTTTGAGAGCAGTGGTGATGAAATAATTTACACAAAGTAAAGCGCCTGTCAGGGTTCGAACCTACGACCTCAACTCGTAAGTCACGGTCGTTACCACCGGGCCACCACTGCTGTTTTCTATCAGTGAAAGTTTTTATTTATCGGATGAATAGTTCCGAAATTGTAACTTAAAAAAATATTAGTACAGAAAACTTTACTGTGCACTCAAAAACTCAAAATTGTCATGTTCATGCAAATGTGGTCACTGTTCCTATTTGTTGCCCAGTATTTCTTATTAGAATCTACGTTCAGGAGTGCACCAAACTAAGTGGTTTATTTATAAACGTTGCTTACACTTAAGTGACGTTCAAACGCCAAAAAAGTATGGTTAAAGAGTCGCTTATCTATTACTTAACTTTAAATAATGTTTATAAAGAAAAAAGGGGGTTATATGGGGGGTATGGGGGGGGGGGTATGGGGGGGTGTGAGTGTGTTACATAACTTTAACATATTAATAATAGGTTGCCTGGAAGAGATCGCAGAAAGCGATAAGGCCACCCATTGTATGTTTTGTAGTGTATTTTTTTATTTGTAAAGTATAAATTATATATGGCAGGAGAAATATAAAATACGAAGGTGTACTACTTTATAATAATTTACCGGCAGATATAAGGAGCACATCCTCTCATAACATATTTAAAGCTAAACTCAAGCAATACGTCACTAACAACACAAAACTATTAAGCTAGTCTTGCACAGAAAATGCGACATCGTACCCACCTGCTTAAAAAAAAAAAACAAAACTACTGGACTACACTTACCTTAGTTATGTATTTATTCGCTAAGTGAACAATGTATGTTCTTATGAATAAATAAAGAATCTTTAAACCCAAATATGGTATACAAGAAAGTATATATAAATAAATAAATAGATATCTACATTAATGTGTATTACCTATGTGTGTTGAAACTATTAGAAGCAAAAGACCCAACGGGGCCGTATTAATCGTGGTATTCAAGCCATTACGATGTGTATTTGATAAGGTCCTGTAGACCTATATTAATGTGTACCTTTACCTTTACCTATCTAACAAAAAATCTCATAAATCAAATTAAATTCATAGATACGTCTATGTTTCAAACACGCCAAGTTATTATCTTGTCAATAATATAAAATTCAAACCAAAATCAAACGTAATTTTCCAACAGACAAAAAGAAACGTAAAACATTGCTTGTTAGTGGTAGTCACAAAGAAAATTATTATCTTACAATCATTTCACAAGGCAGACGAAACAAAATCCTTACAATCAGTCAGAATCTCAGACGTTTCATCTTTTTTGAAACAAAAGCGAAGCGACTTACTGGCGCAAACTTGGGATGACGAATTGCGTAATTTGATGCCGTAGATTAACATAATTTTAGCCCAGATGACATGTTACTGGCACAGTCAACAAAAAAGTTTACTGACAGTCGCTGTCATTTTGACAGTTCGACAACATCCAATGCGTTGAACTGGATTTTTGTGAGTACGGATTTGAATAAATAAACTGAACCCATAGTTTCGGCCTACTTCATGGAAAGACCCAAGAAGTAGGCCGAAACTATAAAACGCCTTAAATACTCCTTTTGCTTCATTTACCTTCATACATCTGCACTCGATCATCAACATACGATCAATCATAATCTGAATAATTTTGATGGATATTGCTAATCAATTGCTTCATATGTTCGAAAAATGTGTCTCCTCAACAACATAAATAACGCAATGAATGTTGTTGAACTGTCAAAATGAAACAGATTGTGATTGATCGTGTCGTACGCAATTAGAGTGCTGGTCATACGCGCACGCCGGCTGCAAGTACTACAGACCTGACCTTTCTGAAGAACATCACCAGTTAGGTCCCTCCCGTGCGGCGTTTCCTCTTTTAATATACGGCGATGCAATTAGGCAGTAAATGAGACATACAACAAACTCAGAGGAGCGATAATATCAAATACTTGATACTCGCAAAACATAGATGTAGAGATGTGCCGACTATTACTTTGGCCGACTAGCAGACTAGCTGCTTCGTTGATTGTAAAGAGGCTAATTAGTCGGCCTACTAGTCAAGGCCAAGCCAATCACGATCAAGAAGAAATATTCATAAATATTTCGAATTAGGTCGAAAATCTGTAAAGATAGTTGTAAGAGGTAATTAAATAAATAATATTTTTTCTTTACAATTACGTAATTTTTTGGGACTTTCTAAAATAAAAATATTAATTAACAATCAAGCTTCTTATTTACTATAATTCCTCCTATAAACACTTTATTGAGAAATACATACAAAGTAAGAAGCCGGATAGTTAGCGCTCTTTGCCGAATAGTCGCCGACTACGAAAGTGGCCGGATAGTCGACTTTACCGACAAGTCTGAACATCTCTAAATACCTACAAAATAAAAAGAAGTTCTAGTTTGCTACCAGTATAGGTACTTTCTATCTCTTTTGTTGACTATACATTTTCAGAATTGTTCCTTTCTACACCGTCCTGTAGCTCCAATTTCAAAATAAGCAGCCATTTTTTCGTTCGTTCATTTTCAAACTTTGAAGCTTTGGCTTTTAAATTGCAACAGCATCTCTGCATAGTTTCAATTTTGAGAGAATGGATGGTAATTTTATACTTCTGTTCTGTACGAAATTTGCGTACAATTTTGCTGTAATAAGCAGTTTGAAGGATAGAAAGGACATGTTTAGTGTGTGATGAAGTCGCAGTATCGCAGGCTTTTAAAATTAAATTTTAGAGGTATGAGGAATAGGGTGTAAAGTTCACTCATCCTCTATTGAAAAAGAAGAAACCTCCGACCAGACGGGTGTCGTGTCTGGCGGGCAACTGCCCAACGATTGATGTCGGATAGTTTTATACCTATATGTCGTTCGCGCGGTAATCTCTAATTGCGTGATGCAGGATTTTTGTGACGTCAGGATTTTGTGTGACGTCAGGTGTTTTTATGCGTAAGTCCTTTTTTAGCTGAAAGGTTACTAATTTGTGGAATATTTATAAACATTCCTTTATTCTGAATATTAACTTGATAAGCCTGTCCATTCATCCCACAGACACCCTTATTGCATGGTAGCAATGTAAAACAAAGTCTCACGATGTCATCTTTTAGAAACAAGGTAGATAAATTTTATCGAAATAGTCACATTACTTGCAAGATTTGAACCCACAATCTGCCCAAAGCAAATATTATACGGATACCTAAAAGCCACATAAAACTTACTATTCTTTTGTAATTCTAAGACGGATAGTCGAATCTCTAACGCCATTCCATACGACGGTAAGTAGCGTATTTGATTCCCGTAGCGTTCCAGGGCGCAGTAAGGATATTTATCACTTTCAAATAGCGAAGGAAACATTGGAGGGATGTACGTACGTATGTGAGTAAACGGGGCAAATGGCAGTAACTACGCTTAAATCTTTATATATGTATGTACTGGGTGTAGATATGAATGTTATCGGTGTGTTTCTTATACTTAAGTGTGTTGTGTCGGTGTGTAATAGTTTAATAACACATATTCGTTCTATTTTACATTTATCTGAAAATCTTCATAACAACTAAGTTCAACGTAATATCTGGCTTTATCCCTTTTTTGGTTCTGCAATTATAATCCTAAATAACACAACATAACATCACGCCTGTATACCCCAAGGGCAGAGAAAAAACGCAAATATTTTTGCTAATATAAAAGACAAGCCTATTACTACGCCCTCGTAGCATTGTTGTGTTCCAGTTTGAAGTGTGTTGCTGGTGTAATTACAGATACATGAGGTATTTTAGCTTTGTCTCTAAATTATAATAACATTATTTTTATTTATTTTGCCAAATCTTAATCACAATATACACAACTAAACACTAAATATTTAAATAACTCTCGGAATGTCCTAATTTTGTTACTGCGACTAATTTCGACGCAGCACTCGCCGGCCACTGCCGCGGCACAACTCGCTTCGCTCGCTCGGCTCGCGCGTAATGGGTTACAGATCTAACCTAACCTAACCTATTTGGTCGGAGTGCCCTAATACTAATTACTAGATCGTGCTCGTATCATCTGTTCTATTCCTAGTAAGGCAGTTATGAACCGCTTTCATATAACTATATTACGGTACATAACTATATCCCTAGGGATATAACTTTATCACGGCTATAACCATCTTACTGCGATATATATGTATATATGACAGCGCAGCAAGTGGACATGCCTAGCTTTGTAACGAAGTAACTCGGAACCACCGAAGAGGTCGGATGACAGTGACACTGCCACTGCCTGCCTGCCTGGTTACTGTCACTCTAGCAGAGCGTGACATTAATGGTTGCGTGGCAGCTGTCTTCTGATGACAGAGATGCCGCTGCAACGGCGGCTGTCACTGAAAACCAGCGCTGGGGCTCTGTCTCGCATACGGTCGCAGCATTATACTGAGCTATGGCCGTTTTGCGTGTATATGACGCATATTTTCCCCCAAATTGTTACTTTCGTGTACTGTTCTTTCCTTGCATCATGTGTACCGCAAATAAACGTATTTTCTTTCTTTTCTTAGATGATGTCAGGAGAGCCGCAGCTGTCGTACCACGTCCACGACGAACTGCTATAGTCCGGCACAATCCTGATGATATTGAAGCTGCTGAACCACTAATACGATGACCACTTCTGGTAAAGGCTAACCTGCGCCGTTATATATTATTTACAAGCATATAAAAAAAGAAGAGTTCATTGGGCATACAAAAATACGTCCGCTGTCAATGGAAAAAAATCCGGAATGCTTAGTAGGAATTTCATATGTCCATAGCCAATTAGCTTCAGATGGGCCGTTTGTATGTTTGCCACCGAAAAACATAGCATAAAGACTGTATTTTATGTATTTTTCTCACGTCCCCATTTAGGCACGGCTCAATAGCTTCATACAGTACAAGCCAGTTACAGAGTTTACCCAAAACTTTTCTTTTGTCTGTAATACGATAAGGCGCTCAGTTAACGAAAAAGTTCCTAATTACCTACAACCTTTGTAGACACAATCATGACTGTAATGAACATAAACATTATTTTCGTTTTTAGGCTTGTTTGGGGAACATGAAAATCATAGTCAATGTCAATTACGTGTCCAAACTACTTTGGTTGGCAGAAGTGTCTACTGCATGATTTTAATTTATTTATTTACAATATATTACCAAGTGGTTGGAACTTGAAAAGTCTTGACAACAGTGTTGTTTTAGAGTAGACTACGTAAATGTTTTTAAGGATAAGACGTACAACAGTGTGACTGAGTTTTTATCAGAAACGTTTTTTTGCCGAAATGGTGCTCCCTTAAGCTTCGTGCAGACCAGCGCGACGCGACACCGGCTATTGTTATACCGTCAAGTTTTCTTAGAAATTTTATTGTTCAAGTCGCGTCGCGGCGTCGCGTCGCGCTGGTCTGCACGAAGCTTTATGGTAATGATACTTATTCTTTATTGATATTTTTTAAGTTTAGTTATTATCTTTTATTTCATTACATAGGTACATATAAATTATATTTTTAAATATTAGAATAAAAGAATATAAAAACATTTAAAAATAAAAATAAAAAAATTACGAGATTGTGACTAAATACCTATTCGTTTAGGTGACATTTTATTATTAATCTTAACAATTAGTGTTTGGTATGAAATTGTGACATGTAATTAATTACCTTGAATTTATATTTTTATTTTCATTTTGTTAATGTGACATTTGATTATCTACCTAAAACAAATTGTATACCTTGTGGCGGGCCGTAGTATGAACCGACATTTATTTGTAAGACATCTGTATAATTTTTTACCCTATGTTCACAAAATTAATAAATGAAAAATGAAGTAGGTAGTCATTTCATGGAAATTCAGTATTCGTTCTCCTAATAATTTTTGACTAACAATCCGCCCTTGTTTCACAAGTATACAATGGCGACATTTCAAAACGTTGAGATTTATGTGCTATATCTAAGTTAACTATTAAAACGCAGATATATGCCAGTGACCTTGAGTGGTTAGCTTGCGTGTTCTGTACTAAGCTCACGCAACGAGTCCTGCGTCCAGCCAGTAATAGGACTCGCCCATCAAGGAGCGCTGTCCCAAATTAAACGCCTTATTAATTTATTATACATAAACGGTATTTTAATAAAACACGTACACTAAAAGATCAATCATTTAAATTACCTTTAAAATGGTGAATGTTTCAGAAAAATACGCTTGATAGATTGTACGTGATTCTCAGTTTTTTATCCGCGTTAGACATAACTTTACAAATTAATTTCACTATGTAATATAAACATAATCTAAGACATTCCTAAATTAAGTTATTAAAAAAATACTCTAATTTTACATATATTTTTTTCAAATCATTAACGCTACTCGTTTAGACGTGATCTTCAGTATAAAATCATTAAAAGTCGGTTATCGTCGCCTTAATATAATATAGGTACACATAAATCTTCTTGAATAAATTTTCTAAATGATTGTGAAACCGCATCAAAATCCATTCTGACTTTTTCCTTGAACGAAACTTCGAGCATAGCCCGTGATAGCGGGATAAGCGACCTTGAATTTGTGGACCAGTCCGACTGTCAGTGTTCACGTTCGTGCTGTTTTTATTTACTTAGCCATACCAAGAAATTCTAAGCATGTATCGTGTGGTTTCTTGTTTTATTTCTCAGTAGAGGTATAATAATATTAGGTGAAACTTTCTACAAGATTCAAAATGTTAGAGTAAAAGTTGGAAAATGTTTTGTGTTTCTTCAATCTTCGCTGCAGAGATTTTGAGCATAAAGATTAGAATATACAACATGCAAAGTTTTAGGTAAACATGTTTAATACCGTACCGTACCGTTTATAGGTACTTCGGTTTCTGTTGGCCAGGGGCGGCAGTCTTGACATAGATAGCGATCGCTATACAACCGAATTTGGTCGCATTATCCTAATGGCGTCACTAGAAGCGCGCGACGTGCTTGACAAGCAGGTGATTTTTTCGTGCTTGTCAAGCAATTTTAATCATCGAGAGACGCCATTAGGACTTTGCGTCCGGATTCGGTCGAATAGCGATCGTTATCTATGTCGAGACTGCCGCCCCAGGACCAAGACTAGTCTAGCGTCCGGCCGCAACCTTGAACAGCCCGCGTAGCATTACAACCATAGAAACGGGTTTTCTACGGGTTTTGTCGACGGATGAATAGACAAAATTACAGATTGTGATTGCTTATCTGTCATTTTGTCTATTCTTCCGTCGGTAAAACTCGTTTCTATTGTGGTCATGCTAAGCGTGCTGGTCGGACAACGGGTCGTGGGACAAAACTTGTGCGTGGTCTAAGTTTCTGTGACCAAAATTACGGCCAGTAATGATCCTGGCCTCGTAGTGCACGAGAGCTCTAATTCGCACCAAGCATTCGTTCCGAGGAAAATGTTATTTTGTTTTTCAGATTGCACTATTTAAATTTTTTACTCAGTTAATGTACTTTCTGAGTTTATCTTGGACATTACTGACATCGGTCTAGGAAAAACATAGTGAGGAAATTTTTTTTTTTTTTTTTTGGGTGGGAAATTATCAAATAACTTCTCCCGCTCTGGGTGGAGCGGGAGGGCGTGTCAGACTTTTACTGACTAAAACCCACCCGTGTTCCTTCCGTTGCCTGTGTGCCGAGGTCGCGATATCCCTTTCAGACAAACCCGCAACCCCGGCAGGCATTGGCCCTTCCGGACCCCGTCAGTTGGTGCTGACATCTCTTTGAGGCGCGCGTGGAACACAACGCGCCGTCGACCCGGGCTTGGTCCCTATCGGACGGCGAGCTACCCATTGCTCACCGTCCGCAAGCCCGGTAGTGAGGAAACCTGGACTTATAAGTCTGTAATCGCCAATCCGTCTTGAACAAGCGTGGTGATCGCTCCAGACTTCTCAGTATGACTAGAGGCCTTGTCCGTTTTAGTCCCATCTCGGCACCTTCCCGTCTCGGCACCCATGAACCTATTTATCATGATCTCGAAAAATTCTCGTTTCGACACCCTTTTCTTAATCATTAACACGTACACAGTTACAAAAAATGGATGCACAGTATCTATTAAGTATATCAACCTGATATTTATAAAAACAAAAAAAAAACTCATTTTTTTCACCTAAAAGTACCCACAGTGATCGCGTAATCAAGCGTATTATTCAGTACCAGTATGAAAGCCCTCAAAGTACCGCCCATACTTATCTACGTCCCGATTATACTGGAACTTTTATGCTGATTACGTTGTTCATTCTACATAAATAACTGTTGATTTTTGTAATAAAATATGTTTTTACTTATTTACTGTACAGATTTTAAGATGATTATTCATACGAAACGTTGATATTTGCTTATATTTTAAAAGTTACTGCCAAGGCAGAGATAATGGAGCCTCTAATTAGAGTGATTCAAGGGCTTGCCTATGAAAGTCCCATAAAAATATGTTTTACTTTCTCCACACAAATATTTTAAAATTAAACTTATTTAATAAATAATTACTTTAGAAAAATATTTATTTTGATATAATAAATAATCAAGTTGATTTACGCACTAGATACTGTGTTTCCATTTTTTTATGTGTATTTAGCAATGATTTATGACAGGGTGCCGAGGTGGGAATTTTTGTGCCGAGGTGAGCCCGATAAATAAATTTATGGGTGCCGAGATGGGAAGGTGCCTAGATGGGACTAAACCAACTGCAGTGGGATAATAACGCAATACTCAATATCTTTATTGCTTTAGCCATAATGTGTACTTACTACAAAATTATACAGTTACCACCTGGTAACTGTATAATTTTGATCATTATGGACCCTGTAGGGCACAGCAAAAGGGTAGGAGAGAGGAAGCCATACTACATACTTAATTTACTATACTGTTTAATTTATTATTATTGCTATTTTATTTATTATTTTTATTATAATATTGATTAATGATTACTATTAAAAATTATGCATTAATTATATTATTAATTATATAATGCGCTGGTATTATTATTATTAAAAAAAAAAAAAAAAAAAAAATTGTCAGGCATCAAGGGTAGGGTGTTAGTTACATCTTCCTTAAATACTATATTAGTAACATGCAGGAAAAAATAAAAAATAAAAGTAAAAGAAAAATCACAATCACAGGAAGGTTTAACAAGCTTTGTTGCCAACATGTAGCTTAGTAAACCTCCCCATTGTAGGCCCATCCAGCCTCTCTGCAAATACCTTCAGAATGCTGTTGCTGCTTCCCCTCACTCGAGATATTACTGAGGCAACTTTCTTCCCCATTATCGCAAAGTAATCGTCAGTATGCGCATCGGCGAACATACCTGACGCACCACACACAATATTAAATATGGTCTCCATAAGCAATTATTACGTCACTGTCCCTTTATTAGAAATTATTACAATAATTCATTTTAGTTGTGACACTAACACATCACATCAGCGGAAACATCGATCACTTTCACATAGTCTCGACATCCAAAATTGATCCCTCTAGGCGTAGATTCCTCCTCCACAATACGATTACAACTGAACTACAAATATTAATCAAGATGTATAACGAGAAGTTTGCTTGTTTGTTGTGTAATTAAGAGACATAATAAATATATTTTGCTCACATCTTAAGCATTATTAATGACGTCGGTATAGTAATCGTTCTACGCGAGCGATAAATGCAATGCGAAGATATTCTTAGCAGAATAGTTTGTTGGTGTCGACGTGAATTTGTTTAGATTTTAGCAGGGACTGAAAGCGGTTGCTGTTAAAGGTTAAGATACCTCAAAAATATACCGGTACCGGTTTAAAATAAGGGTTGAGCTATACCGATACCTTTTTAAATAAAGGTTGGGCTAAACCGTTATTTAACCTTTACACGATTTCGGTACCGAAAAACATGTGAGACGGCGCGGCGCGGGTACGCGGGGGGGTGGGACACGTTAGAACTTGTGTAATTTATGAAGGTTTAGGTACTGCTACCGATAAATTTATAAAGGTTAAGGTCTGCTACCGATACATTTATAAAGGTACCGATATTTCTACCGTAATATATGCGTATGCATGTCCAACCTCAAAATTCCGCTAAGTACTGAAAAAAATTACGGTATCGAAATATTTTGGTAACCCTTATTTAACGGTATGACGTCATACCCAAATTTAAAGGTACCTTATTTTTTGGGTAATTCAGTCCCTGAATTTTAGTTTTCCATTTATATTAATGTATTTTTTTCAGCAGATTTTAATAGGTTGGTACTGAAACTGAAAAATAACTACTTTCAATATCTACCTGTGTTTACTTTAGTTAATAAATACATAAACATGCAAAAACGCCATTTTCTCAAGGAAGCAGCCAGCAACTACTGCCAAGCCAATGTGGCTTCAATGTTTTCATTTCAAGAAAAAGAATGAAAGTTTCAAGATAATCTAAGAACTGAATGACTTACGGTAAAGATCATAAAGATAGACAATAATTCACGTATTTAAAAAAAACGGTCACGTTCTAATTTCAGTCTGAATCTGCCAAAAACACCTTTAATTACCCTACATTTTGTATTTTTGTGACATGGATTGTTGCCGAGATGAGATTGTGATTAGATTTTGAACGCTTTTATAATATAAGTACGAGAATTGGCTGTCAGGACTTTATATGATTTTTTTTCTGACTCTGTACAAACACGTTTACTCGTCAAAAATAAATTATGTTTTAAAACTAGATTGAGACTAAGCGCCTGCGCCAGACTGGCGGACGGGACGGCAAAGGATTTTAAATTTATCAATTGAATTATACTTATCCAACCGAAATAAGGTACGTAAATATTACAATGCTCGGTGATTGAGCTTGGAGTATTGCAACGCAGTTTTCCGTCGATCACCGAGTATTGAAAAATATGCCTAATTTCGATTGGATAAGTATAAAATTGAATTGACCGTCCGCGTCCGCCAGTCTGCGCAGGCCATAATGGTTTGAAATAATTATCCAAAATTTGTTCTTAATCTGTGTCATATCAAATAGCTTCAAAACATCGCTTCGCGCATGTCACTCTCCTAGGACATTGGCTTCCACATTAAATTGCTGTCCCGCAACTAGCTCATATTTCGTTTGGAAACTTTCCAAGGCACAAGGGGACAGTTGAATCGGTACGACGATGAGAACAAATATTACTGTATTCCTTTATGACGTAACCGTCTTTTGTTTTTGCGGCTCTTCCACGAAATGGCGGGAACATTTGAATTTGAATATTATTCCATCCGTCCTTGAAATTCTGTGAATCGTTGAAAGCGTATGATTGTTTTTTTCTTAATGTAATTTCTAAATGATTTTGAAAATGGAAGTAGGTGTGTTCCTGTTATGTGAATACATTTATTATTATGTATTGAAAAGAAAGGTAGACAAAATAAAGGACGTAACCGTTTGGAATAGTTGAATTATTTTTCATTTAAATAACAAAACACCTTCGTTTTTAAACAATGTAGCTTTAACTTTTGCTAACTCTGCAGTCCGGAATGTTTATAAGCGTTTGATACTGCTTTAACTCTAAGGGACACTAAATGCCCCCAGGCGTAATAAAACAATAAAACTTCTATTGTGTTTCTTTCAGTGTCCTTCAACCGATAAATTGCTTAGAAGGTATTACATAAGTTTATCATTTGTAATAAGATCGTAGAAAAAGAAATGCTATCACACACTGAATGTCCACAACACTATCATAGACAAAATCTTGTCAATACCTCTCCAAAGTCCAAACAAATGACAGTTGCCATAGACACAAAGACAAACTTTTCCCTCCATCGCTTGGCGTGACTTTAAACGGTCCTCCACCGACCACAAACCTTTTAACCGGGAGTGATATAACGTTTGGTTCATTTTTATAGCGCTCGGGGAGAGAATATGAGGTGGGATCGATTTATTTGGTCAGGCCGAGCAAGCATTGTTAGAAAATTCTTTGTTAAGGGCTTGGAACTTGAAGCTGCATTGTTAGATGAGCCGAATTACACAGCATATCTATTATCATTAAAAATATGAGAATCATCACCTCCTTAGCCTTTTCTCAACTACAGTTCGTTTTTTAATTCCAGAGACTAATTTGACATTTCCAGTGATTGATGTTTCTTTTTTCAATTTGTAGTGTGACATTTGCACCTGTCAAATCAGTCAACTTTATGTTAAAGTCGCGTTCCATTAGAATATCTGTAATTAAAAATACGTAATAATATTTTGACATTCACCAAATCACACTGGGCCCACATGGTGGATTACAGCCCACTCGAGGAGCCCTGCGCCCGAAATTGATAAATTATAGGTTGATTATATTATGGGTACATATGTACACTTGTGCCCGATTACTGGAAAAAGACTAGCCCTCTAATGGCGAAAGCAGTGGTTGCCCAGTGGTAACGGCCGCGACTTATGAGTTTTTGTTCGTAGCTTAGGTTCGAACTCAAACAGGCGCTTTACGTTGTGTAAATTATTTCATCACCACTGCTCTCAAAACGGTGAAGGAAAACATCGTGAAGAAACCGGCATGTCGTAGACCAAAAATTCGAAAACATGTGTCATCTACCAACCTGCACTGTTCCCGCGTGGTGGATTACGGCCCACTCTGAGATGAGAGGAGGCCTGTGTCCCAGGAGTGGGAACATTATAGGCTGATAATGCAATCGGCGAAATATATGAATGTGCTATGAATACACTTCTGCCTACACCTTGAGAGAATACGCTTGATGTTATTAATAGCCATTTATCAACCTAACACTGAATATAATCTGTAGGCTTAACTGTTATTGATTTATGTAAAGGTATTGTGTAGAAACTGAGTAGCGACAACAATATTACATACATTGTTTTAGTAGTGTAGTGTATCTATTTAACAGAAAGGTCATCACTAAGGCGCCATCTTGACGGACGAGAGAATCACGTCGATAGTCACGCTGCGCCTTCAAATTATAGACGCGATGATATTGCCGTGTGGAGATCGATTCATAGAGTTTCTATTGAATTTGATGGCACGGCGAGTCTATCGCTGCGATTTTCTCGCCCGTAGGATGGGGCCTATCTCTTATACATATAATGAGGCAGCTGTCACTAATGTCAACTGTCAGACAGCACGAATGACGGGAATAGGTTGAATATGAAGTGGCCCTATGAGAGGCTTGGTGAGATTACGAACCAGTATAGTGATATAATCAGCTTAAATATGGGGTCAATAGGATTCTAAAGGGTGTATCAGTAAGAACTTGAATTTTAAAAACTTGAAAATATATATTTATTAAATGTTTTATTTACATTTTTTTCTTAATATCTACAGAGGTAGTAATGACATCTACACATGAAACAAAACATCGGTTAAATGCCCACCGTTGCTTTGTTGGCGCCTACACCCTTTTGACGAAATCTTTTTGCAGTACATTTTCATCATTTTCAAAAAAATCCGTCGAATTATCCATTTTCTTAAAAGTCTGTTTTACAAATATGGCTGACTTAACAATTGACAGTCGAAAATGGCGCGGGATTCCAAATTCAAGTTCTTGCTGAGACCCCCTTTACAAGTAGTAATAAAGCTCTTTGTGAAGAAGCTAGCCAAGAGCAAGCAGCGTTGCTATGTTCCGGTTCGAAGGACGTGCATGGACGTGCCGGTGTAATTACAGGCTCATAAGACATTTCAGCTTTGTCTCTGGAATGGCAATAGACGGCCATGCCTCCAGAATTCTACACTCATGTTGGTGAACAACTTACTTGTACAACTTGCTTGTGCAAGTGGATCACCTGATAGTAATAAGTGAACCGTACTGTATTAGGGTTCAAAAGATACAGCTCTTCTTCTCCTTCTTTTCGTGTGGTTAGTGACTAACCTGGTGTCAGAGTTTTAAAGCCGCCCATGGGCCTCTGACTTGGCTTCACATGCCGTCAAGAAATATCTCTCAGACATTCCGGTTTTCTCACGATGTTTTAGCCGGTGTTTTTGTTTTATCTAGCCCTGTGACAGACGGAAGGACGGACTGCGGAGCCATAGTAATTGGGTCCCATTGGCACCCTTTGGGTACGGAACCCTAAAAACTTGTTTTTAACAATGCATCATTATAATAGTTGCTACCTATGGTAATACTATTCGTCTACACAACCAATCAAATGGAAATATAGTGTTTAAAACAAAACTTAAAAAAATGTTAAGTGACAAAAGTAATGTTAGTATAAAATTATTTAAGTATTTGCAATTATTTTTAATAACAACTATTGCCTAACCGTTATGGATAGAATGTTGAGCCTGACATGTAATTTTTAAATTAAGAATATTTGTTGTAATTATACACAGATAAGCAATAAACATAACGTATTTATCTTTATCTTTGTCGTCGTCAATATTTAATGTAAAAATAAATATAAATTTGAAATAAACAATCGATCGTCGATAAACATTCCTGCGAGTACAAGAATCTGTAGAAACATAAAGCCACAAAAATGGAACAAACAATCTGCCCATAATTACTGAATCAAAAGTTACAAACTTCCAAACACTTTATCTACCAAATTCCACCATAAAACTAGGAGAAATACGGTCCCAAAACTCGACGATGTGATTTCAAATTATCACAAATTAATTTTTGAAACGTTCCGACCCTCAGCTTGGTCCTTCGTCCGGTAATAACAATATTTTTGGCACGGTTGACTTAAAAAGCCAATTGCCATTTGATGGGGAGTTGGGAAGCCATTGAATGCAACCGGTCCAAGGCTGTTCTTGATAATAATTTATGGGGAAGACGTTAATTCAAGAAGTGGGCTTGGCTTGACAGGATTGATAAAGGTGATCAGAAACAGGGTGGCTTGGAAATTGGTAGTTTGATTCGTTGCCGACAACAGCTTGAGTAAAATTGACGCAACAAAATATAAAAATCAGATGGTCCTTTCAAATGAGATACCAGTTCACTGATTTGTTGATTCGTAGTATTGTTAATTTAAAGCTAGCAATTATTTTTTTAAACAAAATATGAAATAGGGATTATGCTCGTTATTCAAAACTTATTCTTTATTTAAATATACATTACAAGAAACAAACTTCTATTTTTTTAAATGCATTACTAGTCTGACGCCTGAAAGTCGGACAACCAGTCTTTCCAAGGGGTATTGTATTACACAGTAACTGGGCTGTGGAGGTCAGATAGGCAGTCGCTCCATGTAAAATACAGGTAGCTGCAGCTAGACCGGTTTGAACGGAAGCCGGCCCCAACATAACTGGGAAAAGGCTAGGCAGATGAGGGATTCTTCAGTGCCCTCTTGATCATGAAAAATGAACCATAATGCTTACTAAATAAAACATTATGTGCTTTAAAGACCTGTCAAATAATTTCCTTTTATGACACAAACCGTGGTACATAAAGACCAAGTGTAAGCCATTTGTAAAAATACCAAAAACCAAAGGACCACCTCTTTCTACTTTACATTTCCGCACGATTTATGCTTAACATTTTTTATCCGTATGTTATTGCGGTGTGACTTTAACTGGGATCCCTCATTTTTCTACCGGACTCATATCTACTGCTGTTCAGGTTGATAAAAGACTCTGTAATAAATTACGTGCAATTCCAAACCCAGGGAAACGTGCTTGCTTTGCCGTGATGTCAATTCTAGGAAGCTAGTGCCTTTCATTTTGAAACCAGTTAGCATTCCGGCCAATTACCACTCAAAAGATAGCTCAAAAAGCGCTCACTGTTCGACAACATCGTTAAAACATTGTTTTACATAAATTTAACTTTATGTTAAGTATAATCTGGTGTACAATAAAGTAGGTATACAAAAATATAAATAAATAAAATAGACTCACGCTTTTTTCCAATGGAAGTAGGCAGAAACTATAGAGCTACTATCCTTGTATACCCCTTTTGCTTCGTTTACGTTCATGGTAAAAACATAATTTATGCCCTTGAAGCGGGCAATTGTGTAACACAATCACAATCCAAAATGCCATTCATTTTGACAATTCAACAATATTCATTGCCATGTTTACGTTGTCGAGCAGACGAATTTTCCAGCAATGGATTAGGAATTTCCTTCAAAATCCCTCGGATTGTGATAGACAGTATGTTAAGTAATGTGGATGCTGTATTGAATGACTAAGCCTTTTTTTGTCCTTTGGTATGGATACCCTCTGTCTTGGGAGAGCGGAGGGTTATGTCGGACTGAAACGCCACTGTTCCTACAACTACCATGAGTTCGGGGCCCAGGAGATATTTGTACATTTACCGCCCTCCCGACAGGTGTTAGCCCGCCATACCTAGCGGGACCCATCACCAAGTACGGCTGATCCCACGACCACACGTCCTCTTAAAAAGGCGCGCATGGAACACTTTGTGCCACCACTTTGGTCCTGACTGCTCGGGTGACGACCCTATTCTGCCGTCTTTATGGTAAATGATTAAACCTGGCTGTTTTTTCACATTCCTTCTTAGTAGTTGGTATTTCTAGTTTCATTTGTTTTATATAAAGCCCTACCTTTCAACCGTCATATTAATATTAACTTGCTGAGAAACAATTATCTCGCGCCTAGATTCGATTGAAGGTACAGCTGAATGACCCTTGCATTAAACCAGCTATAATCCAATTTTATGCAGCGCAGAGAAGAAATTATATAAAAGGAAAGAAAGAAAAGAAAGAAAATACGTTTATTTGCGGTACACATGACGCAAAGAAAGAAAAAAACACAAAAATAAACAATTTGGGGGAAAATATGCGTCACATCCACCCAAAACGGCCATCGCTCAGCATAATGCTGCGACCCTATGCGAGACAGAGCCCCAACGGTGGTTTTCAGCGACAGCCGGAAAAGGAAGATAGGAATATAGATTTACAACATGTAATAATGCTTCTTCTATACTTATTATAGCTTCTGCCCGCGATTTCGTCCGCGAGCCTATAACCTTGTTCAAGAATTGGGCTATACAATGCAAAAAGATTTTTTCAAATCCGACTGGTAGTTCCAGAAATTACCCCCTGCATACAAACTTACAAACAAACAAATTATACCTCTTTATAATATTATAAGTATAAGTACCTTTAAGTCAATTAAAGTCGATTTTAGTGTCATTCTGTGTGACGGCGTTGTTCTTCTAAACAACGCAATGGATTTTGGTGCTGTTTTCACCGTCGTTTAGAAAATGTATTCCGGAAGGTTTGTGTGTATAATACATTAATATTAAACTTATATATAATAAAGAAATCTGTTTTTCAAGTAGTAGAAACCGTGCGAAGCAGGGCCGGATCGCTGGTATAGCATAAGCTAATGTTCCTGGCTGCTGCGGTTACGATTCGCGGGAGCGAGATGTCACGAAACTCAACTTAGTTTTATAAGAAATACCTACCGTACCAAATATTCACCGTGCTACTCGAACGTTTCATGACTTGTCTGTTATGTCCATTTTCACTACTACTATTTATTTACACCGACATGTAAATAAATGCTTAATTAATATTATTGCACTGTAGTATTTTCAATTATCGGCGCTGAGCCGAGAGTTGATAATCCAACATTGCGTGCAATCATGCTGCAATCATTTACGTGTCGCCTGGTGTTTGTGAAAACGGGCATTCGTTTATTAACTAAATCTCTAAAAGGCAACCAAAAGGTTAACTTTCCTGTACCTTTACTCTACAATGTACGCATCACTAAACCAAATCGATAAATACTTCGTTCGGAAAAATCGGTCCATTAGTTTAGACGCTAGGAAGGCACGTAAAAAAAATACTCGTGACACGTTAAGCTGCTGTAAAAATATTCATTTTTGGTCCTTAGGATCAATACTTTATTTAAATTATCTGGTCCTTCTGGTCCGAATGGTGGCGAAGGTTAGGCAAAAGAAACCAGGGCCGTCCCAAAGCACGTTGGGTTGATGATATCGGCAAAGTCATGGGAAATACCTGGATGAGAGATGCACGGAACCGGGAAGTGTGGCAGAAAAAAGGGGAGGCCTATACTCAGCAGTGGGTGATTCCGGGCTGAAATGATGATGATGATTGTCTGGTCCTTCTGGTCATGTTATGATTTTCAGTAATTTTACATACTCAGTGATCTAAAGTAGCAGGGCTGGTCACGTAGCTAGGTTGACAGATAATCGATGGACTCACAGACTAACAACATCTTGGAACGGGCCATCAGGCTCTAGGAAAAAAGGTCGACCTAATGCCCGGTGGGCAGACGACATAGTGCTATGCTGGACACTGACGAAGTCGAAATAGCCCGAATAATTTCTGGACTAAAAGATGATTGTGCAGTTGGATGGGATAATATAAGCAATAAGATCCTTAAACTCTTTAAGCATATTTTGGTACCTCCCTTAACGCATATATACCGAATCTGTCTATCCAAAGGAGTTTTCCCTAGCTGTCTTAAAAAGGCAGTTGTAATACCCGTCTTTAAATCTGGTTGTAAAGATTTAGTAAACAATTATAGGCCAATATCGATACTCCCCTCATTATCAAAAATATTAGAGAAAATTATAAATAGTAGATTAATTAACTATGTAGAAAAAAATAATTTCTTATCCCCTGCGCAATTTGGATTTAGAGCCAAATTATCCACAGCCGATGCGGTGCATAGCCTGACCGATTATATTTCAGAAGAACTCGGCAAAGGTAACCAGACCTTAGGAATCTTCCTTGATTTAGCCAAGGCCTTCGACACGGTGTCTGTTTCTGTTCTTGTAAACAAATTAGAGGCCATAGGAATAAGGGGAACGCCGCTGAAACTATTTGCGGACTACTTAGATGACCGATACCAATGTGTTAGAATAGATAATATCACGAGCGATGAGCAGAAAAGTACTGGTTTTGGTGTTCCCCAGGGAAGTATTCTGGGCCCTACGTTATTCCTGATTTATATTAACGATTTGTGTAATCTGAATCTTAAAAACGGCAAAATTATATCTTACGCTGACGACACGGCATTAATATTTACCGCAAAAACCAGCAGCGAAGTGTACGAAATTGCTCAACTAGGTTTTAATACTGTGACTAATTGGCTTCAAAGCAATTTACTAACCTTAAATGCTGACAAGACAAAATATATTCACTTCTCCATGCGCAAGCCTCACCTTAACATTACTAACGCTCATCTATATGCCCATAAATGTGGAAACCGTTCAGTCAACATGTGTAATTGCCCTTTTATTCTCAAAACGAGCAGCATAAAATACCTCGGGGTAATAATGGACGACACACTGTCTTTCAAAAAACATATTGAAAGTCTAGTTAAAAGAGTGCGCAAATTAATATATGTTTTTAAAAAATTGCGAACGTTTGCAGATTCAAAATTAATCACTCAAGTTTATTTGGCCCTATGTCAATCTATTATTCAATACTGCATCTCTTCATGGGGTGGCGCACCGAAAACCTATCTACTTCCTCTTGAAAGAGCTCAGAGAGCAATTTTAAAGGTAGCAAACTTCCATCCCTTTTTCTTTCCCACAGATCTGCTATATAAATCCTGCAACGTGCTGACTGTTCGCCAACTTTTCATTATGCACTTAGTATTAAAACAGCACACCATGCTTTCCTACACTGCTGACAATACTAACAAGAGACGGAATGATATAATATGCACATCTAATGCAACCTCAAAACATGTCTTTGTAGAGAGATTTTTTACATTCTTAGGCCCATTTTTGTACAATAGATTAAATAGAAAACTAAGTATGTATAACTTAAATTACTTTAGCTGTAAAAAAATTATAGTTGAATATTTACTAACCATAGATTATGCGCAGACAGAAGATCTACTTGTTGTCTGCAAATAGATCCGCTAACATGATATTTTACTTTTATTTACCTAATTTTAATTTAGTTTATCCTTTATACTCATTGTTAATTTATTACATTAAGTATTTATGCTCTTCCTAGCCTGAAACACAGGTTCAACCTAGTTCAGGCAAATAAGCAACTGTGCTCTATTTTAATGATTAAGTTACTTATTGTAAATGTGCCCCTTTTTATAAATAAACGATTTTATTATTATTATTATTATTATAGTACAAGGGGGTGGATGAACACCGCGAAGGACAGGGAAGAATGGAAATCTCTAGGGGAGACCTGCACATTCAATTAACTGAGGGGTTCTTATTAGAGCTTTATCTAAAAAATAAGTTTAACTTTATAGTATCAGAGATTGTCATGTGTTAGGAAAAGTATTTTATTTTAAAATTTTGTTTTTTTTTTTTAGAAATGTAAGGCCATTATTATATTTATTTAGTAATCCTAACTTAATATTATAAATGCGAAAGTGATTTTTTTTGTTTGTTTCGCTTTCATGATAAAACGGCTTAACGGATTTGGATGAAATTTGGCACATGAATAGACCATGACCTGGATAAGGACATAGGATACTTTTTATCCCGATATTCCCACAGGATCGAGACTTATGCGGGTGAAACCGCGTTCCATAAACAAGCCAAGTGCGTGTCCACACAATGCAAATTCAACCCATCGTAGTGTCATAGCGAAAGTTGTTTAGTATGGCGGGTAGAAGCACCCCTTTGACGAATGTAGGTGACTAAATCGCCACCCTGAATTCTTGATACTTGAACCCAAAACCTGGATATAATTTATAGCCTGGATGAAACCACAAACAATCATCAACACTCGCAAATATGACTGGTTCGAAATTACAACCGCAAATCAAATGACTAATTGCTTTTAACACTGGCATTAAATGTTGAGTTTCCTGTAACAATTCACAATTCAATTATTTATATCATTATGAATTAAATTTATGTGAAACTCAGAACGTTTGTCCATTTATTTGATCTCGCTCAAAGGATGATAAAATTTGTAAATTGACAAAACAATCTGTCATAATTTATCGTCAATTGCTTCTTTTTTTGAAGTGAAAACTATTTCAGGCGCACTTTCCGCTCTATCTGAACAGTGAACGAAACTGAACCATTGTTCGAGTCGGTGACGCTGAATCGGGTAAACTCGGCTCCAGTCGGTCGGTTACGCTGAATCGCGTACTCGGCACCAGTCGTCATCAGTAAATTAGAAAATCTTATAAGTTTTCACCTTTATCGTGTGGTCATTAGCAAAAACACTCTTTTTTTTTTGGGTTTAGGCAAGAGTTTTGGAAAGAGAACTCAGGCAAAAAATTCCAGTCAGCTAGATTATTTTCTAAGTAGGTAGGTATCTAAATCGTGTCGATTTCTCAACTTCATTTAAATCAGACACAGCTTTCTAATTGTATGTGTATTGATCTTCACAGACTACGGCTGGAGGCAGTACAGTTTTTAACTCTTTGTAACATAGGTACAAACCAGCGGCAGCGCTGTGGCTCTGTCTCGCAGCACCATTACCATTGAGGGTCGCAACATTATGCTGAGCGATGGTCGCAGCATTATGCCGAGCCATGGTCGTAGCATTATGCTGAGCGATGGTCGCAGCATTATGCTGAGCGATGTTTTCCTTCAACTTGTCCCTTTTTGTATTTTTGTTTTTTCTTCACGTCATGTTTTACCGCAAGAAAACGTTTTTTCTTTCCTTTTTTATAAATAATTTTTTAATCCATATTTGGCAAAGATCAACTCTTAAAATCCGAACCATCAAAAAAAATGGTGAATATTCAAAACTTATCGTAGATACGTTTGCCAAAGAAAAAATAACGTGTCTAGAATAAAATGTAAGTATCTCAATATACGCAATGTTAAAACTCTATATCCCTACTAAAGAACGTGTATTACATTTGGCTGGAAGCCATTCCCAAAAAAAAAACTTCATTTCAAATATTGTTACGAAAACTTGAACATTCACAAAGGCGTTATTAGTATAGATAAAGTAAGCAATTCTGGAATCAACGTTAAGGGACCTCACGCACTGGTCGCAGCGACCAGGTAAACTATAGAAACCTATACGAATCGCGTACTTGGTCGCAACTGCCAACTAGCCGCAGACCATACACTAGATAGCCAGGCCTGGCCGGAATCGTGGCCGTCTAGCGCGCGAGATGTCTAAGTATTCTAATTACTATATGGTGCCACAATACAGCATGTGTCAGATATAATGTGTGGCCATATTTAATTACAGGTGAGAAACTTGCTCACTTTGATGGTCTGTACCACAGTACAGACCATCAAAGTGAACAAGTTTCTTCATGGGAACATCATAATTGCGAAAATAAAATCAGTTGTACGATATATTTGGATCGAGTAGGTAGATATTGAAGTTTTGTATGATACAGCTGATAATTTTATCGAGATTCTGATATTGCTTCCATGCAGAAACTTGTTCAGTTTGATGGTCAGTACCACACCCTAAAATATGACTACAGATTTCTGATACCAGCTCTATACAGTGTGATTCGTAAAAGGAGGGACATACTTTAAGGAACGTAAGTAGTACTGTACATGAAAATGAACAGCCTTTACTGTGGGACCTACTCTAAAGAAAAAAAATCTGCTGTTTACTACATTTTGATAGCACAGGTATCTTTGTCCCTACAAAGTGTAATATATCTGCGCTATTAAAATACACAGCATACTTTTTTATTGTTGTTCATTTTCATGAATATTACACCCCCTTAAGTAAATTTTCCTCGTTTAACCTAACATTTTTTGTGTGTGTGTGACTAATATAGGATAAGTCCAGTGCCGGATTAACCACGTAGCAAGAGTAGCAATTTCTACGGGCCCCGCGCTAAAGGGGGCCCCGCGTATTCAAACCCGGGCCCCACCTCCACCTGAGCATAATTTTTTGAGTGAAACTTATTAAGAAGTGGTATATTGAATTTACTTGATGTCTCAAAAACATGATACGTACGACCTTTGCCGACTAAGACGTCAGAATATGGGTAATACAATTTCTAAAAGTTGATTGCAAATAGAAGTATTGAGTATTGTTTTTTTTTTACCACTTTATACATAAGAACCCATAGCAGATCAAGGGCCCGTCTATAAAATTTGCTACGGGCCCCGCGCTTGCTTAATCCGGCACTGGATAAGTCATCTTTATTTAATTAAAAAATCTTATTCTCGGTTTTGTCCCATCCGATAAGCATTATATTTACTTTGTTGTCTTATTTCGTACTACGTAAAATAATAATATTATTACCTATGGGTAAAAAATTATGTGATAAGGCAACGGTGCGATTAAAAGAAGATGTAGTCACAAAAAAATGACGCCTGGGTAAAAAAAAAAAAATCTTACTAGTCCGTCAGTCAGATAATAAAAAAATATTAGACACGTATTTTTTTCTTTATCATAATAATAAAAGATTACTTAGATAAAACGCATTTGAAGTTGGGGAGTGGAGGTCGCTACGTCCCTAGTATGTAGAAAATCGACATACTCGTGATGTCATGGCACTTTTCACCACAATGTATCGCCGTAATCTTTAGATTTCGTAAAAAAATAAAAAAGTGGCCAAGTGCGAGTCGGACTTGCCCATGAAGGGTTCCGTAGCAGCAAATAACATAATATAAAAGTTCTTGTTGTTCGATGTAAATTTGATCGATATTTACGATTTATGACGTATTAAAAAAGAACTACTTACTAGATCTCGTTCAAACCAATTTTCGGTGGAAGTTTACATGGTAATATACATCATATATTTTTTTTAGTTTTATCATTCTCTTATTTTACAAGTTACAGGGGGGACGGACACATTTTACCACTTTGGTAGTGTCTCTCGCGCAAATTATTCGTGCCCAAAAGGTAATATTTTCAATTGGATGGATATACTGATACTTTTCCCAAAAAATAGGCCAGCTTTGAGCCTATTTTAATCAAAGGAAATTTGGCATCACGTCGCCACTGAAGCAAATGCTCCAATGACAGCGGTCTATTAATGTGGGCTTAAGATCCTTCGGTATTCAGGACCAGAAAGGTTTGGCGTGGAAAATGGAAATACGCTTCCCTGTAATTACATGGAATTAAAGAACTTAACGTCTTTAAAAAAAAAACATTTTAAATATTTAGGTTACTGAACAGTCGTCACTTCAAAGATAACAGTTTATTTTATTAGGTATCATAAAACCAACTGTATAATTATTATGCCCAGAATGCTAATAAAAGTGGTAGGTATGGTATTATTATAAATGAAAGGATCAACGCCATAATTCTTTCGTCACATTTAATATTTCCGCGACATTCGAAATTTAAAACCCCTTCCCGAACCATACGTGACGTAAAGGTGTAAAAAAATATCGTTCCTTTCCACGAACCGAAAAAACTTGAGCAATTCCTTCTTATACTATGAGAATACTAAAAAACTTCGTCCGTAGTTTGCCGGGAAAAAGGTAAGCCATATAAAATCTATGAAACCGGAATATAGAAGGACATTTTGAATTACATATGTACTGTATTGTTAGAAAACTTACTCATTTTAGAGAGTATGGCATAAATAACATTCTTAGAATTTGGGTACACTATTTTACTTTTGCAATAATAGAACGTGCTTAGAAAACTTTAATTCAAAGTAAGTTTTTACTAGTCAGCTAGTCCTGAAAACCTTTTTAACCTTTACTTGATAAGCCAGTCAAGTCCAAGTGGCTTTTAAAAGGTATTCTTTTTTTATTGTTTTGGGTCTAGAATCAGAACAACAACTGCCTTACTCAAGCTCAATATTCTCCTTCGATCCAAAAAGGACACATTACAACCATTGAACGAAGTTGTAAAAACATGTCAACTAACATTCGGCTGCCAAATACAAAGAAAAAAATATAAATTGCTTTTGTAACTCAAATTTCGTAAATAAGCTTTTTAAAATTCAAAAAAAGAACATTCACACGATGTCGGCGTAATGCCGCATTGCGTACGAAGCCACCGTTTGCTTGGAAAACCCGCCAAAATATATTATTCGTTATCTATCCCTCGGGTGCGGTCCATTTACTCTCGTGAACATGAAACACTATTGGTCCGCATACTATTATATTTAACACGTGGACCCTG
This sequence comes from Agrochola circellaris, assembly GCA_914767755.1. Lineage (NCBI taxonomy): Eukaryota > Metazoa > Arthropoda > Insecta > Lepidoptera > Noctuidae > Agrochola > Agrochola circellaris. The sequence goes on from OU611862.1 coordinate 11,661,905, forward strand.
CCTCTGATTCTTATTAAGAACTATTGTAGTTCCACAACCCACCGCTGATTTATAATGGCGCTAGGTGTTGAATGTAAATTGCTTATTTGGCTTAAAATTATGCGAGGTAATTCACTGGATTTTTAATTAACATATTTTACAAAGATAAGTTTATTTTCATACAATTATGAGACTTTATTTAGTGGCAAAAACGTTTTCAACCCTAAAATGCAAATGAGTTTTCGAGTTCAGCGATATTGTTAATAACTAAATTATAATATGATTAACACTTAGAAATTAATGCCGAATGTCAGTAGCAAAGGCTGGTACGTTAATTGAGATAGCAAGGTTAACAGTCTGGATTAATTTGTTCGTAAATCTGAAACCCAATTAGTAGGGATGCTCAGACACTCTGAAGATAGGGCTTATTGATCTGACATTTAGAGTCAAAACAAGAATCAAAGGGATACTGTATTAGATACTCTTTAATTAGTGGCTCTCTCTCGTCTGCTGACCGTAATTGTCTGCAGTGTTAAGTCTGTTTCTCATCATAGAAAGGACGAGCATTGGTCTGGCTTTCTCAAAACATCCTCGCAATTTTCAGTACATTAAATTGCAGCTGTTATCCCGACGTCTTCCTTTAAGTACCCTTAAAGTAATGTCACAAAACCTTACAATAGTGAGTTCCAGGTATTAAACCTTACACCTAAGACAATATGATTGACTAACTGGCAGATAAACTAAACAAATGAATTTACAAACATGAGTAACATTTGGTCCTTCGAGCCGGATGGCTTTTCGACACCTTCATCCCTCACTGGATTTATAACAGAGATAACTTTGCAAACGAAGTCACTGGCAAAATCTAGTGACACATATCTGAAATAAATACGTCATCAATCAGATCCATCACGTCGTTAAGGGATGCTACACACTTGATCGGGTCGGTACTTTCTATTCGGCAGTATTTATTGAACAACAAAACCGACCCAAAGCACTACGCAAATCCCGCTTTCATTCGGCTCGTGCCAATCGGCAAACTCCGTTTTCTACCCCTATCTACCGTAGCTAAATCATGTTCGGGTCGACACGGCACCATTCGAGATAAGCAGAGCGGCATATTCCCGAACATATTGTACATGATATTCGAATTTGCCGCCCGACTCTATCGAACGAGTGTGTAGCACCCCTGACGGTACAAAATCCACGAATCAATCACTCCATTCTCGTTCAAACGCAATACATTTGACTCTTATTAAGGCTCTCAATCATTTTCTACCAGTCTTGTTCAGTGATAGATGAAGACGGCTGCATACGTCAATTGGTACCAATTTGTCATTCAATGCAATGGATGCAGGGGGGGATAACACTTGGACGAGTGATCGATTGAAGTGGATAGAGTTTTATAGTGAGGTTGGTGGATGAAAAATGCGAAACTTCGGAATAAAATTACAATTCGTGAAAGCAAAACTAGCCACCAAATGTCTTATTTAGGGTTCCGTACCTCAAAAGTAAAAACCTCTGTTACAGCCAATTTGCTCCGTCTGTCACAGTCAAGATGCTCCGAATCTAATCGACTTTTAAGTTGAAATTTGGTACACATATCAATTTCTGTGACCCAAACACGGACGTGTAACGAAAATAAATGAATTTTGAAAACGGTTACACTTTTCGGGGGCCAATTGAATAATTAAAAAAAGGTTATGTAAACTGTACTATGTGATATATCAAATGAAAGGGCTTGTTGGGAGGATCTCAAATATATTTTTTATAATTAAAAAGAACATACTTTTAAAGATATTTAGGAAAAATTATGAAAATGTACCAGAAACTAGTAAGCGTATTTTTTTTTAAACATACCTAGAATTTTCTATGGTCTGAAAAAAACAGAATATGCGTAAAAACTTACATTTGCAGTTGGAATATATATGGGAGAACACGTTTTTCAACTACAATATTAAGTTTTTCCTTAGGATAAATCCATCCCAACTACGGAACCCTTTAGTGTGCATCTTCCGACACGCTCTTGGCCGGTTTTTTTTTTAAGCTTGTGCCTCATCGCACGTGCGTTCTTAAAATTGGTTATGCATTAATATTACGCCATTGAGCAAGGTATAGCAGAGCTTACTGCTCAGAGTCTGCCGAATCGCCTCTTGTGGAGGTTATCAACCCATTTACTAAGCAACAAGTAATCATGTAAGTAAACACAATATTGGACTGCAAATGACCATAACGATCATGTCTCTGTAAACCTATCACATAAGCACTCATTTAGGAATGCAATAAGTAAACTGAGTTAATCGGCCTAGCCATTTCCCAACTATATCGGGGCCGTCTTCCAGTCTAACCGGATGCAACTGAATACCAGTATTTTGCCTGGAGCGACTGACTATCTGACCTCCAAAAACTAGTTACTGGGTAATACGATACCCCTTTGATAACACTGGTTGTCAGACTTTCGGGCTTCTGACGACCCGTAACGACTGTTAGAGATCTACGAATTACAGCCGGGATCAACGGCTTAACGTGCTTCCCGAGACACGGAGGGAACTTGGTAGGTAAAGATTGTCACAGATCCATGGACCAACCGCGGCAAGCGTTGCTTAACCGGACCCATCAACCCGTGCGGCTGTAATTACTTGTTATAAATCCAATTGAAGAAAAATCTAATTTTGAAACAATAATTAAAGTTTTGTATGACACAGTTACTGAAATCAGTGGTTTCAATTTGGTTTGAACCCAAAGTGAATCTTAACCCAATTGGCTCAGTAATTGGGTTACGGAAGCCAGTGTAGCGAAAGCTATAACTTTAGCCTTTATGAAATGAACAGACACCAGTAAAATAGTTACTTGGAAGCAAGCGAGAACCTTTACTGTTCAACATCAGATGATGGAAATCTCTGGTAACTGAGTGTTTTTTCAAGCGTAATTTTTAGGCGGCGCGTCTGAAAATCATATATTAAAGAAAGTAGACGTACATATTATATTGATCAGGCCGTTAATATTTAAGTAGAAAACATTTTAGTACACAGAAAAATAAATGTTATTCAGCATTATTCTAAGTTTGATGGCGCGTCCACAATCTGTTTTTCTGGGAATTACCACCGCTTAAACGAAACTACACTAGTTGACTAGAAATTACTTATTTTATTTGAATTCAGTATTAGTTTTTAGGATTAAATTATAAGATTAATCATATTAATAAATAATCCTAAAAGCTTTTAGGATTTAATAAATTTCTCTGACATTTTATGTAACTGAATACGTATTTCTTCCATAAAAACATCTTATATTATTAAAAAATCAAGAAATTAAGTTTTCCACCAAAATTAAGTAATAAATCATAGTTGTTGAAATTCACTCAACTACTTCAAGTTGCCAGATTAAAAGTATCCTAAGTTGACACTTGAATACTTTTTATCTTGATCTGGACCATCATCCAAGAAATTTTCTCTGTGTTAGTTTTAAACTAAGGCCAGTCAATGCCGCTTCCAGTTATAAAAACGTTCTAAATCAATGACAAAAACCACATTTTTTTTACAGGATGTAGACTAAGATTAGATGTTCGTCAATATACGGGAACGGTCTCTCAATTCAGTAACTTATGTTTGATTTAAAAAAAAACAGCATGAACATTCTCATTTAAATACTAAGTACCCGGGAGATCGAGCTCTGCTCTGGTTAAAATAGAGAATGCTCATTAATAGTAAAGCATATAGCTCATACTAATTCCATGTATAGTACATACTAATTCCATGTTGCCATGATAATTCATAGGTACTAATTCTATGCTGCCATGACAGTACATACTAATTCCATGCTGCCATGATATTACATACCAATTCCATGCTGCCATGTCATTATTCTAAGGTAGAAATCTTGTTCTAAATTTTGGTTGACTGAGCTCTGCTCGGTTGAAAATACGGAGAAAAAGAATTTTCCAGATATGAGACCTAGCTAAATCGTTTTTTTGCCCCTGTATGAATAACCCTTATGCAACTTTCATCGAAACCGTTAGAGCCGTTTTCGAGAACTCCTTTAATAGTATAGGATAATAGAACAAGAAATATTATGGCAGTTTCTCTGTGCAAAATACAGATACCCAACTGCATCTCGTTAAACTGGAAGCCGTTCCGAGCACAGAAAGGAAAAGGCTAGCCGGATGAATGTTTGAATAACGATCACCTATCCGAAGACGTGACCACATCAGGGAGGCTAACCCGCTCAGCTCGCTCGAGCCATGTGATAGTGAACGAGGTTTTAAAGAATATTCTCAGGCGATCAATCACGACTACGCTTTTCATCTGATAAAATACTGGATATAAAATATCGAAAAATGGAGCCAAAGTTTGGTGTATGTAGCGTTTTTTTTATGTATAACTAACTAAACCCGCGGTTTCGGCCGCGTGAACCCTAATTCTTTTTCTAAAATAATTAGTTGAAGAGAGAAGTGACTCCTTAAAGCATTAGCTATCTGCCAGTGAAAACCCGTCGAAATCGGTCCAGCCGTTTCGGAGATTAGCCGGAATAGAAAAACAGACAGACAAAAAAAAAGTTTTTTTTGTTTTAAGTACCGCATATACTTTTATATTATGCATTTAGTAAAAAGCTGTTATTTTGATATTACAAACAGTAACTTCAATTGTATTGTGATTTATATATGTATGTATGTAAATTCTACCAACATTGCATCCGCATGAACTCCGAATTTATTGACTGCGTTCGCAATTTATTTGCCAAACATGTAAACAAACACGAGTTTTAGGAAAAACAACTGTAACGCCTAGACATAAGGTTCAGTTTGCGCTACAACTTCATATTTTTAATGACTTTTTCGACAGTATTAGTCACTTTAAAATCAATTTTATTAACATTCTCCTAAAGTTGTTTTTTTTTATGTGGAAATAACATCAATTGGAAACAAGTATTTAAATAGACCTAAGAACCATGAGTAACTGTTTCCTTATCCTTATTATATGATTAAAAAGTTTATATTTCAGAGTCATTATTTAAGTTTTAATTTTTTTAATAAATTATATCTTGTTACGGATCAAGTACGTTGCTAACTTGCTACATTTAAACAGATGTTTTTTTTTTAATTCTAATTAATTAATGCTCGCTTATCAAAATTAATTTACAAAATGAAGTGCCCACTTTTATAATTTGATTTTACATTAAACTTTTCCTTAACCTTTATAATTAAGATTTCCCATAAAAAAACGACGTGTCACTTCAACCAAAAATGTTCCTTAAAACCATTAAAATTCACAAATTGTAGCACTTTTATTATAATTTGATTTTACATAAAACTTTTACGGTAACCAATATAATTAACATTTCACAAAAAAAAAAAAAAACCTTTCGCTCCAACCAAAAACGTTCATAAGGACCACTAAGTCCACCTAAAATAAAAGACAACAACCGTCCCCTAAAACCTACTCAATACAAGCGGTGTCCCTTTAGGTAATTACGAACATTTGTCACCGAATTGTTCTAATAAGTTGTCCTAAGCCAACAAACTGGGTACACAAGGTACAGCCATGCCGTAAATTTCAGCACAATTAAGTCCTGTCCCCTTTGTTTTTGATTAAGTATCTGCGCGGAATGGTGTACCAGGCCGGCTTATCCGATTAAACCGTGCTGACAGCAGTGCTTGGGGCTAAGGGGGATAGTTTGATGCAAGACTGTTGGAGGTGGTCCTTTGATACAGATGATATTTCTGAAAGCTGTTAGGTGGGATGTGTCACCTTTCATAAGATAATGGAAGACCAGCTCTACAGGGTTAAATTAAATTAACTAGCAAAACTCCGCAGAAGTGATGGTTATCGATATCGAAACATTATAAAGCAAAAAATAAATTCACCGATGATTTTTTTGGGGTCATCAACCGCATTGTAGTTGAAATACCATCAGCATAAAACAACTTTTCTTTTAGTGTAGCCTTCACAGACGTGATGGGTACCTATCGATATATAAACACGATAAAAACAAAAAACGAATCATATTTCTTAATTTTATTATGTATCAAATTAATGTAAATGCTAATATTTTAATGATTAAAAAATTTGACAAATAATTGTTCACCTTTTAATAAGAATGTTGTGACGTATTTACACAATACCGATGACTCGTGATTACCTATTGTTACTATCCTTGTAAATATGTTGTTGGTGTGCATTTTTTAATAAATAAAATAAAAAACCATTCAGATTTCTCAACTCATATTTCAAGTAACAACACCGCGACCGATCGTTGACCCTAAAAAAAATCATCGAATCTTTTTATTTTTATTTCGCTAGTTAATTTAATATGACCCTCTTCTTTCTTCTTTCGTGTGGTTAGTGACTAACCCTGTACAGCTGACACGTAGGTACTTTTCCGTGGGATAAAATACCTCTTATATTAATATTAGGGGCATTTCATTCCTACTTATATAAAAAAGCCAGAGCTGAATCTCCTGTGTGTTGTTCTTTGAAGATGCTCAACGCCCTTCTGACTGCCAACCCTGAATGCGATGTTTGCGGATGAATGGAATAAAATGATGCGTATATGTCTGGTGTTTTGTGAGAGAACGTATGCAAGGGAGTCCACTGTTCCATGTTAGTTTTATTAAATTATATACAAAAAATTGACAATATTAATCTTTTTATATTTCTATGTTAATTAATGGAATTGGTGTTGTACCGTTTTAATTAACTATAAATAAATAAATAAATATAATATAAAATATAAATACGACAGTGAGTGTCATACGGCCCGGTGTCTGGGACGAAAATTGTCGAAGCGTCAACCAATCACAGCAGGTTATGCGCCCTTGACAATATGTTAGCTTTTTGTGTTCATTTTCGTCTCAGAGACCGGATCTTACTGTTTTATAAGTACGTTTTCGCGTAACTAAGTCAGAAGAAAGATAAAATTTAAACAATGTTCATCGCGGAAAATTAAAAACCGATTGAACCGCTGCCAGTATAATTCAAGAATCTTTATTAGTCCTAACGATCAATTAATCGCAGACCGACATTGTTTACCTACCTACTGCAATACCTAACTAATATTTACCGCAGCCCCAATCTTTGGACCATAAGACCAATGAAATGATTGTTCCAATTAACTCTACGATTTCTCATTCCCTTTGTTGATTGGGTCGATTTACGTGAGATAGCAAACAGCTGTTTTCTTTTATTACTTCGGTGAGAAATCTTCTCGTTCAATACCTACGATTTTTATAATGACTCCCATATGTTATAAGCATGAATGCTAGAAGATGGCCGATACGCCAAATCGCTTTTCAAGTTGTCAAACTGGAGCTCAAGATTCATCTTTAGTATAAAGTAGGTACAGTCAGGGATTGTTAAGCAAATTGACGATATGCTGTGTTATATTTGTCAACGTATAATTATGAACTTCGTTAATTTATTAATTGTGAACTTGGTGAATTGGGTTAGGTTAAGTTCGAACTGTGACAAACCGCGCGCGAGCTGAGCGAGCGGTGCTGCGGCAGCGGCAAGCGAGCGCTACTTCCAAGCTGCTTGCAGCTAGGCAGACTATTTAGGATTAAGTGCAAGGTGCGTTACGTCGCAAGCATGTTTGATACCAGTTCAAAATTTGTCTTTTGTTGTTTCCCATTTATAGGAGAAAAATAATGCGATATTGTAAATGGTTTGCTGCAGTTCACAATTCTTCGACAGTTTATAATCTAACGGAAATAATACGGATAAGTTATAAACTAACGGTACTCACAATCCTACGGTGACATAGCCATTTCATAAAACTGTCAATGACTTGTGATTTGAAATTTGTACCTGAATTTCCCTGACTTTACAATTGTTCACAGTTTTTATGTTTGAACGTTTATGAAATAGGAGTTATTACATACAGCAAAACTTGAATACTGTAAGAATAAAATATTAATATAGAACTAACATCAAGTTAAAAAATAACTGAATATAAAGACTTCTCACAAGCTGCAACAATAAATAAAATTGTATCACAATGCCATTCGAAATAATTTGTGGTTCTAGAGAACATTATCATTTTAAATATAAAAGAAATTATTTTTTTACGGGTATTCTTACATCTCGCTCCGAAAGACCACTACACTAAATCACCACTAGAGTCACAATCATTCACAATATCCATCTACAAGTTGTCAACATTCATCCCTCATTTTTCTTCCCCCAAGATCTATAACTAAGATAAACATACAATACCTACCATATTTTGTCGACCCATAACATACCACAAAATAGATAAATACGGAAGGTCAACTCTATACAACGAGCGACACATAGACACGCTTCACGTACATCGAGTGCGCTTGCACTCGTTGTACGTGCGACTGGGATTAGGGAGGACGACTAAAAAAAATTGTGCGTCAGATAGTTTATAAAAAAATATTGGACACGTATTTTTTTCTTTTTTTACGTAATCAAAAGATTACTGCAATGCAATGAGTAGACAATGCGTTAAAATGTGGCATGACGTCACTGGTCGGTAGATTTTATACTGACTTGTGACATAGCGAGCCCCCACTCCCCAACTTTAATGCGTTTTATCTAAACCATTTTTTATTAATATGATAAAGCAAAAAATACGTGTCTAATATTTTTTTATTATCTGACTGACGAACTAAATAGTTTTTTTTTTCCAGTCAACATCCCTTTTGTTTGAGATCGCCGCACGTACGCGTCTATCTGTGCGTGGGTGATGCTCACTTACTGTATGGAGCCGGCCTTCTGTACCTATCTATTTTGTGCCAAAGCATAATCAACTCAATGAACGCCCCAATTACACGTCCCTCCGTTTGATTGTAACAATTTCTTTGGTATAATAAACAATTGCGTTATTCTATTTGTTCGCTTTCATTTTCACGTAAGTAATGTTTTGGTATTGTTTTGTTATTATTGTACAGTTGCGGGTACATATGTTTGATGATGCAAAAGATGCGTAGGTGGAAGGATGCCATTTTGTTTCACTTGGTGAGAACAAAACCCTGTTTATTATTCGGAGCCTGTGTTAGATTACAATGAGCCTACCACAAACGTGCAGAGTAATTAAATCAACATAGATTATTTACGAAGTAAAAAAGAAAAAAAACGGTAAATAATATTTAGGTACCTACTTAGTTGTACGACTTTATTCTATAATTACTTTACATTATAATTATTTATTGGTGATACATAATTGAATGTTCTTGTTGCAAAAAAAAAAAACCAAATGCTATAAGATAGTTATATTTTTTTTAATGCAAAAATTGTTATAATTTTCATTACGTTTACTCCGCACGTTCGTGCTAGGCCCACTGATAGCCATAATCTGACATATTTCAAAGTTCAACTGGATTTCTTAAATGTAATCTTGCAGTAATGTCGACCGCATCATCGTTTATTATCAGGAGATAGTGTTAAAACACAAGCCCATGTAATAAAAAAACAAAAAACTCGACTGCAAAAACATATACTTAATTGAAAACAGAAAAACAATCATAATTGTTATGTGTTCAGTTATGTGTTTTTACAGTCGGGTTTTTGTTTTATTTCATTTTTTTTTTCTGTCATTTTAGGATTGTTTATTTATACTTATATATCTTTGGAATTGACTCATTACTAGCTTTTATTTGATAGGTACCAATATTTTTGTAATTTATTTTCAAAACCTTCCCTTCTCTTTTTTGTGTTATCAGATGAAAATATACAAATATAATAGAGCTCAAGTTACTCCCACAATTAAGACGAATCTAACGATAGCTCATATGTTAAAATCCATCTAGCCGTTTAGGCTAAAGAGCGTGCCAAAGACACAAACATACATACAAAATCAATCAATCTGCCTAGCCTTTTACTATGTTGGGGTCAGCTTCCAGTCTAACCGAATGCAGCTGAATATCAATATTTTACATGCTGCGATTGACTATCTGACCTCCACAACCCAGTAACTGGGTAATACGACACCCCTTGGTAAGACTGGTTGTCAGACTTTCGGGCTTCTGACGACCCGTAACGACTGTCAAAGATCCACGAATGACAGCCAGGACCAACGGCTTAACGTGCTTTCCGAGGCACGGAGGAATCCCGGTATGTAAAGATGGTCACCCATCCACGGACCAACCCTGACAAGCGTAGCTTAACCTGATGGATCGACCCGTGCGGCTATTATTACTTAGCTACGAGCTCTTGACAAACATACTCTAGAAAAACATTACCCTCCTTCTGGGATAGTCGGGTACAAACAAACCTGACTACAAAAGTCTTATTTTAGTTTGCAATACCGTGAATTTGTCTTGCGTCCCACTGGCACAGTTATAGAATTATAGAGAGCTACAATTTCTGCTTTGCGGTGGCAGAACTATTGCGTCGAGGTCATAGACCACAGAGTAGTGTATTCATCCTGCTTACACACCGAACTTCTGTCATTAATACAACTTAATGTGAAACCTATTCACGCAAGTTTACCCGGGTCGTACGTAATGTTTGTATGAAAACTGAGTGTGAAATGGCAATGGCGTATAACTGAAAACTCGCGAAAAAAATCAGCTGCTCCATACACATGTGTTGAAAGACTAGACAGTGGTGGACTAGTGGTAAGGACCGCGCTTTACTTTGTGTAAAATTTCATCACCACTGCTCTCAAAACGGTGAACGAAAACATCGTGAGGAAACCGGCATGTCCTAGAAGCAAAAATTCGAAGGCATGTGACATCTAACAACCCGGACTGGACCCGTCCCCCTCACAGAGAGGAAGCCTGTATCCCAGCAGTGCGAACATAATAGGCTGATTATGCTTTACTTTTATGTTTGCATAACTCAACAAAATGTCGTGAACAGCTGTTTTTTTTTTAATGCGATTGCCGGTTTTGTCCCATAGTTAAAGTCAACAATATTATATAGATATAATAATGAGTACAGTTGCCCGAAGAGGTTTTCAGTTATACCAATAATACACCTTGTATTTAGGTACTTTGATCCCTAAGTCCTACGAGCTAAGAACGACCTACTTATGGTTATAGTCGGCAGTATACCTAAAACCCGTTCCGCCCAACCTAAGTAAAGGGTAGGTAGATACCCATTAGGATTTCCTCGCAAAAAAAAAGTAAATAGTAAAGTACCAGTTAGACGGTATAAATTCAGAAACTCTTTCGTAAAACGACAGGGCCAATCGTTCCGTCCTTGTTAATGACCCCTTGGCAAGCCTAAAACAAACAACCGTCCGACAAAATAAAAATAACAAGACAATCCTATTTATTCTCCCAAAATAACCGACTACGCCAAGCCACAGATTAATACAGATGGTAAAATAATTTAGCTTATTATTTTCCGAGTGACTAATAACTTAAAAGTCGACTAAATGTTTGCAACAAATAAAATAACTTGCCAGAGATTAAATATTTTTGCGCCTATTATATTATGTGAGGTTCAAAATTAAAGGTGTTATAAAAACTAAAAACTAGCAGCTGCGTTTAGGTAGCAAATAAACTATACCAGTCAAATAAAATATTAGGCGAGGAGCTATAAATAATGACTTGGCGACTAATAATGTTAGTAGGGTGGCAAAGATAATATATTACCAGTCTAGTTAGAGTAGGTTATTATTATTTTTTTTATGGTTAGGTTAGGTTAGGTTAAAACTGTGACTTCCTACGCACGAGCCGAGCGAGCGAAGCGAGCGGTGCCGCGGTAGCGGCCGGCGAGTGCCAGAAACGACTAGATTATATAGAAAATCGAAACCTGCCCTAATAATACAATAATAATATATTATTTATGAATGCCCATTTTCTATTTTATTTTCGCCATTAAGTTTCCGCTTAGATATTAATTCTGTTCCCAAAAGAAAAACTTGATGCTAGTTTAAATTAAAACGGAGCTTATTACTGATATATTAATATGCTACCTATTACTTATTACGATACTCCTTATTAGCTGCCAACCCATTATATATGGTACCCACTCTATTTTTTTTTTAAACCTATATATATTTTACTTAGTTGCCGCATTAAATACATGCCAAATAATTTAAATAAAAAGCGCCTGTTACCACGACACAATAAAGTGCAATTCAGGTCGCACAGCGCTATCTATGTTCTATGTTGTGGGGTTTGGTTTCCGCACTTAGTCCTACAGTGGACCATTGTGCGTGGGCCATAGCGGCCGATTGGTGGTTACTCCAACCAGCCCACCTCCCTCCAGAAGTTTATCAAGTCTCCTGGCCTGTTCAGAACATCTGTGAACGATCTGGGTGTCCCGAGGGTCTGTGCTCTAATCTGGGTGACGCCTGTGCATTCAAAAAGCACGTGCGTGACGGTCTCCTCAGCCTCCATGCACGCCCTGCACAGAGGACTGTCCGTTATGCCTATTGTGTGAAAGTGTTTGTTCAGCGAGCAGTGGCCCGTGATGGTACCCGTCACCAGGCGCAGGCCGTTCCTATCCAGGCGTAGTAAACGCCGGGTTAGCCTGGTATCCAAGGATGGCATGGCTTCCTTGGACTGCCTGCAGCCCGGTGTCGAGGTCCACCAGTGCTCGGCTTGAGTGTGGGTGAACTCCTGTAGCCACCTGCGTATCTGGTTGAAGGGAATGGGTACGATGGGCTCGGGTCCACAGACTGCCGTGCTGGATCCTCGTCTGGCAAGCTCGTCAGCTGCATCGTTACCCAGCGAACCGCTGTGTCCTTTTATCCATTGCAGTGTCACCGTGTTGCGGCTAGATACCGTTATTTGTTCTAGTGCATTGTGACATTCTAGTGTTAGCTTTGAGGTAATATGTTTTTTCCGTAAGGATTGAAGAACTGAGGCGCTGTCGGAGAGTATGCGTATGTGCACAGCGCTAATTACCTACAGTTATATTCACCTAGAACTTGCCTCTCTTTATAAAGCGTGCAGCGAATCGTCCACTGCCAGCTAAACTAAGTTAGTTTGTATAGTTGAGCCAGTTTTACATACATGTGAAAAACTGGCTCAACTATAACTCTTCGATCTGACTACCTTACACTCATTGAATTGGCCCAACAAGTCGAGCCCGCCGTGAACTTGTAGCTTCATACCTAAAATGCGGACTGAACCATCTGTGTTCATCGGTGGCCATACTATCAAAACATGCCACAATTTTGTCGCATCTTCTCGCATTTGTCACGACCCGTGACTAAGCACACTTAACAAACAATATTAGTATTCCTCTCGAGTACGTTGTTTATCAAACAAAATTGCAAGATGTACAGAAATGTTATTGAGGAGCAAGCGGAGGGCAGTCATTTGTTCCAAACAATGTACTGTGATTAATGTGAACTTTAACTTGGGGTATTATTGGGGCAATAGAGCGCTTAATGGAAACAGATACGAGTTGGTAAAGTTTGTGTGAGATATTTTTAATGCCACTTGGTTTGTCAAAACTGTGTGAATCACACGAAAAATTTGAACTGTTAGCAAAGTTATGAATCCGTTGTTTACCAAGGATATGAAAAGTAAAAAATATGATAATATCATACTACAGATGACACGTGGAACTAGGACAGCATGGTCATAATGAATGGGAGCGAAAAAGAGACAAGCATAATGCTGTTGATTCCGTTGACGCTGGCGCAACAGTGAGTTCATGTGTGCTAACTAGCCGAGTTTTGACGTGACACTTACGGAGCGCTTATAACCGATCAACCTCTTTTAACTTAAAATATCATTGTTGTTTACTATGTCTAATATTCGATAGAAAGCAGGTCAAACTGATAAAAATTTAAGTGCCATGTGAAGTGTCAAGCGATGTTGACTGTCAACTTGACCAGTCTTGCACTTGTAATAGGCAGAGTAAGCCGAGGCGGGTTATTTGAATGTTGATCAGGGCAAAGATATAAATATAACAAAGCAGTGAACTCGTTGAAATAAATAGCGTCCAATCCAACTGTTGACACTAGAAAAGCATAATGACAGGACAATGACAGAGTAAGACTTAGCTGTCACGTACACCAGCTTTAAAAAGTTGGCTTGTTTGTTTTAGTTATTTTGCAGCGCCACACTATCAAGACATAATTATAAATAATCAACGGGTCCAGGGAATTTAATCGATCTCTACCATTCTCTAATCACTGTGATAATATATAATCTAATTACATAATCACCACGTTAGATAATGTTGTGGTTGTGGTGGTTATAATATCTGTTATTACTTAATTAATAGCCATCTTCTTGATGTAGTTGACTAGCTTGTTTTCATATTGGTTTGGTATATTTTGAAACGCCACTAAAAATGTTAAACGGTAATTAAACAGGTTAAGGGCTGATTTTTTAATAGTCAACTTTTGTAGTAACTTTTATCTGAGGACAAAAAATTGCGATTTACAGCTTTTGTATAGAAAGTTTTAAACCGTAATTTTTATTCTTTAAACTAACGATCGGCCCCTGCTTCGCACGGTTTCTACGACTTGACAAAACTTGGATATATCTTTAATAAATGTAAATTTAATATTAATGTATTATACACATAAACTTTCTAGAATAAATTCTCTAAATGAAAGTGAAAACCGCATCAAAATCGTTTCCATAGTTTCGAAGAACAACGCGGTCACTCAGACAGACACGAAATTTATATTAGACAAGCGATAGCAGCCCGCTCCTGCTTCGCACGGTTTTTAGGACTTGACAAAACATCAAGATTTCTTAAGTAAACGTAACTTTAGTACTAACGTATTTATACACATAAACCTTCCGGAGTAAATTTTCTAAACGATGAAAACCTCATCAAAATCTGTTGCGTGGTTTAGAAGAACAACGCGTACAGACAAACACGAAAAGCGAAAATGTTTTATAATATGTATAGATATTGATAAATAAAATAACACAACTATTTTGATACTTTACGCGCTATTTGTCTTATTCATACCTCAACAGATTGGAGACAAAATCTGGTTCATACGTAACTATTGTTCACTGATTTCAGAATAAGTTTGCAAGAGATTTGGGTAACGTTTTTGTCTCAGTTCAAAAGATATTCATCGTGCTACCGAAGACAGTTTTGTTTTGAATGGAATATGCATTTGATTTGAATTTAGAATTCAAAGCAATTGTAGCTTGAACCTTGATCGCATCGCTTTCTGTGTTCAGAAGGGGTTTCTTGAGTTTTGTTGACTACGTTTTATCCGTTATCTTGTCAAATCTTGTTGAAATGCATCTTTTTTTGATATTATCCAGGCAAATAAACGCTGAATCATTATGATGAAATTATGTTTTCCTAGCTTTTACCCATTTTAACCAATTTTTATTCGGAAACCGCTGTTACCTCTTTGAATGGCAATGTACGTATATAATTTATTTTTGTTTTAAAACACAAATAAATAAAATTGAAGTGTATGTTTGTAATGAGAAAATAACAGCTTTTTACTAATGCATCATGTATCAATGTATAAGTACAAAGGTAACCTACCTTTTACTTACCCTTTTCTTAGGTAACTAACCTAATTTATATTTTTCTCTGTCCGATCTAAACGGGGCACATATGTACTGCAATAACATTACCAAAAACATTTTTTTTAAATTATTACTGAAAATAAAAAGTTATTGCTATTAATAAAAACATTTAAAAAATCTATAATTTTTAATAGGCGTCATAAGTTATAACTTCTAGACTGCTAGAAGTTATAACTTATGACGCCTATTGAAAATTATAGATTTTTTAATGGTTTTTTTCGTTAATCTAATAAGCTAATCTCCGAAAAGGCGAGACCGATTTTTGACGGGACTTTCACTGGCATATAGCTGATGTTATAAGGAGTAATTAAGGCTAGTAGGGTCTAATTAGGGTATACGCGGAAGCAACAGGCAAAAACTAGTTCTAAATATATATTTTTTTGTCGTAGTCGAGCCTTTCATTCGTATTTTCTCTTGGGCGTTTTACATGTATATGTACAAACACACTACGGGTTGGCAGAAACAATAGAACGCCATCTGCTATTCTCACTGATCCCTACATACTCCTTTAGCTTCATTTTGCTTTGCATCACATACCCACACACCACAACATACCGCAGCACACCATTTCACACCGCACAACAGCTCACACCATACACCTCACACCACACCACGCACCACGCCACACATCACACCACATCGCGCGTCTTTCCACATACCACACATAACACTGCACTCCTTACCCACACACTATCCTTTAGGGGTATGAGGAACAGGGTGTAAAGTTCACTCATCCCCCATAGAAAAGGGAGGATCCTCCGACCAGACGGGTGTCATGTCTGGCGGGCAATTGCCCAGAGGTTGAAGTCGTGAGCTTGTATATATGTCCACCGCGCGGTAAACTCTAATCTCGCGATGCAGGATTTGAGTGACGTCAGGAGGTTGTGTGACGTCAAGTCTTTGATGCGTAGTTCGCATGTGGCGGTGTAGATGCCGCCACACACCACTTCACATGCATTAACTAAGAATAAGTTCTTTAAGTTTAAGTTTTACTCTTACTGTTAATAATTTAAATTGCAACTTTACTTAGAGATTTTTAATTTTTTAAGATTAGTAATAAAAGCTAAGCTAAATACGGAACATGCACTTACATTGCATATTTACCCTTAAGGTCACAGTACACTATATTAACTTAGTTAGTTTGGGTGTACGACAATGATGTGAAAGTGAGCTGTCAATAGTGTCAATCCCTGTGGAATGACAGCTCACTCCACGCTCACTTCACCTAAGTTTTCACGGTGAGATGGTTACAGAATAGCACTGCAGGCATTGTTTGCCTAAAAGGAGGCTCCAAACACAATTCAAATGTAATTTTCTATTTACACAATAAAATTATTTGTTTTTATATTTGTTTACCTTCATACATCTGGTCATACACGCACGCCAGTTGCGGGTATTACGCACCTGACTTTTCTAAACAACAAATCACCAATAAGGTCTCTATATGTCCTACTATGGCGTCCCTTCCCGGCGTTTCCACTCACTGCCCTGTATTAAGAGGCTTATAACAGCTAAAGCGCGGTCACTGTCGGACTGCATAGAAATGAAAGAGAAGCGCGATGATACGACGCAGGTAATTTATTGCAAAATATGAAGCAGTTAGCGATTTACAGAAAATCTATTGATTGGACTGGAAAATTAAAACACTATTATGCTAATATGTAGCTTGTAGAATAATCTGACAAAAAATCAGAATGATTGCATGTAAATTAATATGATTTTTAATCGTTAAAAGAAAAATTTTGAGGTATCTTCATGATTTTTTTCTATCGTATCAAATTAGTTGTATTATGTTTTCAACACACTATCATACTAGCATATATCCTGAAGAATATCATATATTTTTCTGATTTTGTTTACTGCAGTGGATCATATTCTTTTAGGCATTATAAAACTTGCGTTTAGGCACGTTTAGGTCCTGTAGTCCCCTTAACGTGCAAATGCCAACAATTTTCGAGTAATTTGACATTTTTATTTCATACATTTTAATATATAAAATGTCAAATTACTCGAGAATGGTTGACATTGGCATAGGGGTCATCAGGGGTCATTTGGTTGCAAATGACCTCTCCTATATCCCCTTAACGGATTGCAGACGCATAACCAATAATATTGTATTGTTGCAGTGCCTGAGCTGTATTTACTGTAATAAAAACAACTTCAATACCAGATGGTTAATTAACTAAGGCGTGACTTTGCGGAAATCCATTATAATTTACAATAGATGACGTATATTTAGTAACCTAGTAAGTATTCCAAGGTCACCTTTGTTGCTATTGTTCGCAGCCCCGTCCGATCCTAGCCGAGGTGGGCGGGGCAGTAATCCTATATAAGTGGGGTTGTCGGGCGAAGTGGCTCACTCTGCTCTCGACGCTTGATGTGTCCACAGGTCGAGTACGGGTTCGCAACAAGTCAATCGTCATCCTGAGGATGCCTCATTGAGAGGTGAAATACGTGTCGATTTCTTATAGGGTCCTTTATGACTCTTTAAGAACAATAAAACGGATTAGGTTACTAAATATATGTCGTCTATTGTTTTTTAACTTCAATACCATGAATATGAAGCAGGTAAACCTAAATAAATTCGTCCCATTGATCTTCTCGAATAACATTTTTTGTTATGTCGTAATGAAAATCTCATACCGCAACGCTGAGCCGTGGAACCGATTACCTTCAAATTATTCTTGCGTTTAATTTATACCATTACAACTTTAGAAACTTTCGCTCCACACCTACTATAAACTACTAAATAATTCACCTAATTCGTTATTAACAGCACTTTAAAATACATGAGTTAGGTACAAGTTTTAATAACAAATCGATTTTGAATAGAGAGAGTTCATCGATATTTTCATCAGTTGTAGACCAATAATTGGTCCCACAATTATTGTGGGTCAATTATCAAACATTCAAAACCGAAGACACCGACTTTCGAAGTTAAAGTTTTCAAGTTTTTTTATTAAATTAGATTTTTTTACTAACTAAAACCCACCCGTGTTCCTTCAGTTGCCTGTACATTGCCAGGGGCCACGGTATCCCTTTCGGACTTTCGCGCGACCCCGAGATTTGTTACAGCTGTAGTGGCAATCATGTCATTTGGTTTAAATAGGTCTTTATTTTTATATCTTTTCATGTAGATTTTGTGAATGTGAGAACGTTGTAGGCTTAACAGACAGAAGATATGTGGACCATTTTCTATTTTGCCAAGTACCTGGTACTTGTTGATAGGCCTACACAGTCCTCTCATACCTTATTAACACTGTAATTTTAATACATTGTAAAAAAAAAAAAAAAAATAGTAACCGTGATGTTTTTTGCCGGCTCTTCTTCATAGGAAACGACCAATTGGAACCGTGCACCTAGCTTCTGACGTTTCGTAAGTGCCCTTGTAGGTTTATGTGAAATAAAATATTTTGAATTTGTATTTGATTTTTTTTATTGTTAATACGTTCTCTCACTCCTTTAATGTGCTAGCAGCATTTTAAAACTCTTTGTGTAAAGCTGTGACACCCGGAAAATGTGTGTGATGTGTATTCCGCCTTTGATCTCTGGAATGGCGTCAGGAGAAAAGTAATACTTGTTTACTCTGGCAGGCTAAAATAAATAAACATAAATATTTAAATAATCTCACTTACTGGAGTATACCAAGTATAGGTACATACATTACCTTCACTTCCGAAGATCAAATGATCAGTTCTTTTTTTATTTTTCGTGTGGTTAGTGACTAACCTGGCTGGTGTCAGAGTTTTTATGCCTCTGACTTGGCTTCACATACTGTCGAGAAATATCTCTCAGGCAGTTTCCTCAAGATGTTTTCCTTCACCGTTTTTGAAGCAAGTGACCAGTTACAACTGGCCACGTAGTTTTATTATTTGTATGTTATTTCTAAGAATATTGGTTATCCATTAATTGACGGCTGTGTAATTCCGAGGCTCTTGTTACCTATTGTTCTATAAATATAATATATTTTATACAGAAGCTGTTGGTGTGCCTATACAAATGAAATGAATAAGTCTAAAAAGTCTAGAGATCAATAGCAAATGCACCTTGGTTCGCTAGGAACTACGAAATCCACGACTATCTACGAATTCCATGAGTAAACTCTGAAATCGAGCAATACAAAAAACGACACAAGGCACGCCTAACCATGCATCCAAAACCCACTAGTTACGGAATTGTTAAACCCGACAGCGATGATAAAAAGGCTGAAGAGGAACCACCTCCTATAAGTGTGGGAGACGCAGCACTGGCTGCTCCACCACAACGCCATTTGACATGGAACGAATTCGCTTATGGTCTGACGACCGATTGCAAATAGAAATAAAAAAGGAAAAAAAAATACCATGGACTCGAAAAGATGAATAGTGGTAGAATCTTATCGTACAGCCAAAATTAGAAGATATTGTAGGAATCAAGTAGCCAATCAAATATAGAGTAGATTCGTTACGAAGCGACGTCTAAGTAAACTTTCATGAATTTGTTTAACCATTTGCTCACTGAATGTGAATCATAATGAATTACCTACTTGGACCGCTAAAAAATCAAGTAGGTACCTACCTACCCAACTTGTATAAAATATAAAATTGTACAAGCGACTTAAAACACAATAAAAATCAAGAATTCACTCACAACAATAAAAACGTATTAAAATGAGACCTAAATATTTTCTCAATTACCTATTCAAATAGCTCGTAATTCTATAGAAAAACCAGGCATAACCATTAATTCAAGCTTATCATGCCATCTTGTTTCGGAAGGAATTCGAGCCGTTAATATTTTTCGTTCAAAGATCGTAGAAAAATAATTATTAGCCGCCATTTTGTGTAGTTAATGCGACCATTGAAATTTCTGAACGATTAGGCGACGATACAATCTAAGATTAAACCTACTTATTTGTAGATTTATTTTGATAAGACACCGTATATTTCGGGTAGTATAAAATAATTTCTATGTTGACGGAATGGTAACCTATGTCATTTTATTTGGTTAGGTTATTAAGAGAAATACCTAATAGGTTTTAGGTCGACGAACTTTATTTTTAGTCGTCGCTTGATGATTTTATCACAACTGTATGTAGCAACTAAAAATACATAATACCTATGTTTACCTTTCTTTCTTTTTCGTGCATTTAGTGACTAACCAGATAGCTAATTACGCAACACATTTTCGTTGACAATTCCGACTAATCTGTTTCAATTTGACAGGTCAACAACATTCATTGTGTTATTTACGTACTTGAGCAGATTTTTTTTTCGAACGTACGCAGCAATGGATTAGCAATCTGTTTCAAAACGATTCAGATTCTGACTGATCGTGTATTACGTAATTAGGGTACTGGTGTCAGAGTTTTTATGCCACCCATGGGCCTCTGACTTGGCTTCACAATTTCACATGCCGTCGAGGAATGTCTCTCAGGGATGCCGGTTTCCTCACCATGTTTTCCTTCACCGTTTTTGAAGGAAGTGATAATTATACAATACGCACATAAATCCGAAAAGTGCGTGCCTTGGGTTCGAACTCGAGACATATGACTTGGCAGTCCGACGGTCACACCACTAGGCTATTGCTATGTTTGGCTATAATGTATTAAGTGGGATGCCCCCTAGCTAGAAGGACGGACAAGCTTAAACAGGTGTCTGGGACAGACTAGAATGCGGAAGGCGAAGGACAGTGTGTTGTGTCGCAGCCTGGGAGAGACTTATGCCCAGCACTACGATAGGCTGAGTTGATTGGTTAATTGATTTAGTGGTTAGTGAAAACGCATAAGCAAAAAAAAAACACACTACAACATAACCCACTACTGATTCACAGGCCTCCTCTTTCTGAGATCTACAGGGCCATAATCCACCATGGAGGCCCAGTGCGGGTTGGTACAAGCAACCCTATACAATATTTAAAAAAAAACGGTCCGATCTGAAACGGCCGATCGGCACATAGGTACTGCAAACTGCAATAACATTACCAAAAAGTAATAAATAATCTTAATATTATTGAAAATAAAAAAGTTATTGCTATTTAAAATTCATATTTATAGCACCAAAACTACCCCAAATCTATCTATTAAAAATTAGCAAATTTTCAACAGGGTTATACTTCTTGTAGACACCCGCTAAACGACGGCCGCCGGCGCCCCATGTAGGTACAAACCCAATAATATTCCCCATTGAAAAAAACGTGGCTTTTATTTTTCTTTTTTCCTGAAAATTACCACATAAATAGACTCTCAGTACGATACTAACAACATCGTCGCGGATCGGACATGGTTTTTTTTTACATATTGTTGTGTATAGATATTTCAATGCAAATACACTATTCCAATTTGCAAATTGTAATAATATACAGCTTTCGCTTTGAAATATTGACATGAATTTATTACGTAACTTCTATCAAAATCAAACACAAGCAATCTATTCGTATTCATAGACAAATCTGTCAACATACATAAATAAACTCACACCGCTTTCCATATTAATATTATAGGTAAACGTGTCTTTCTGTTTGTTTGTTACAGTTTTGTTGCCACGGCAACAGATTGATGTCAAACAGACGAACCGATTTCATTGCAAGTTGGTAGATTTTTTTTATCAACCCATAAGCATATTCGGTAATGGTGAAATGGGAAAATGCGAACGAAGTCACGGACAAAGCGACAGTCAGTAAATAAGAAACGAATTAAAATGTACGGTTGGCTCACTCCAGACTTATTTCTTTGAGCTCAGACTTGATGGAGTTTGAATGAAAACAAATTACTGTCAATGTGACACTTATTTATCTCAAAATAAGGCGCTTGATGTCACCAATTGAGAAAATTCGATTAGGTTTCTGCCTTATTAAGTTGTAGATAAGAAGTGTTTATGTCGTAGCCAGATCTTAGCATTGATCATTTCATGAAGTGTTCAACCATTCATGAAGTGACCAGTTGTAATTGACCCTATCAAGGTCAACGTTTAATGATATGTGGCGACTTTGGCCGTATGTAATGTAGGGTATCTGTGGTTTAAGGCGTAGTAAAAATTGCTGAGTAACTGCGACCAATTTGGAAGTAGCGTTTGTTCTAACCTAACCCATTTGGTCAGGGTGTCACGAGCGGCGTGAATTATTAATTGTTTTAAACTAATTTGAAGTGTTACGTTGCATTTCATGTTTATTTATTTATATATTTGATACTTCAAGTACAGAAATGTACAGAGGCGGACTTGATGCCATCGGCATTTTCTACCAGTCAACCTTTGGGTGATGCAGAGACCAACAGTGGTAGGTGCAATTACGAAATATTGATGAATAAAACAAAAATTTAAATATAAAGGTACATAAACCAATTACAAACTATAAATAAAATATATATACCTAATTATATATAAATATAAGCAAAAATAAATTAAGTTTCTCTGCTAAATCTAAGAAAAAATTATGAATGTTTTGTACACATTTATTTATTTATGTTTTCATGCACAACATTACAGAATATTATATAATATTATCCCAAGGTGTTGTACAGAACAATCAAATCTGCCTAGCCTTTTCCCAACTATTTAGGGGTCGGCTTCCAGTCTAACCGGATGCAGCTGGATACCAGTATTTTACATGGAGTGACTGCCTATCTGACCTCCACAACCCAGTAACTGGGTAATACGATACCCCTTGGTAAGACTAGTTGTCAGACTTTCAGGCTTCTGACGACCCGTAACGACTGTCAAAGATCCACGAATGACAGCCGGGACCAACAGCTTAACGTGCTATCCGAGGCACGGAGGAGTCTCGGTATGTAAAGATGGTCACCCATCCACAGACCAACCCCGGCAAGCGTAGCTTAACCTGATGGATCGACCCGTGCGGCAGTTATTACTTAGCCACGAGCTCCTCTAGCAGCGTTGTACAGAACAATATTGGAACTAAAAAGTGACACACAACCTAATTAACAAACAAAATAACACTTGTAAACTGTAAATAAGAGAAAAAATAAAATATTAATTAATTATCTTTCATCCATCTTCTCACAAAAACTTAAACATTCACGACACACATCGGTATTGCCTATAATTTTTTTAATTATTTTGTTCTTGAATGTCGCATGATATACAATGTGAAATTTAATTCGTTTGCATCCTCTTAAGGGGTCATTGTACTCATCATTATGAACAACTTTCACTATGGGGCCAACCCCGAAATCACGACAAAAAAATCTGCTGTTCCATACATTTATGTTCGCATAGCTCGTTATAATGTAGGGAACAGCTAGTTTATTTTTTCGCGATTTCGGGGTTGATTCATTATTAATATTTTAGTTCGCTAGTTAGGCACATTTCATATTTCCATACATTAAAATTGCCAAATTATTCAAAACTGCGTAATATTTGACAGCTATTTGCGGCATTGCTAACTTTCAGAATAAACGCTCTTAATCCAAAGTCCAAAGTTTATTGTTCATAATTAAGCCCTCATAAAATAAAAGTACCTAGTCATTAAAATATCTTTTACAGTTCAAAAGAACATAAAATAATTCTATTCAAGTACCGAAAACAAATTGTAAAGCTCTTACCGAGTTTCATGCTGCCCGTACAACCTACTTAATAATAACTATACCAACTACACCGACCAGAAACTTACCTGTTTTAATATTAAAATAACCAAAGAGGTACTACAAAAAGACATCTTCAAGATCCTCGCAAACTTGTTACTGAAAAAGACTAACAACTAAGGAATAAAGACCTTAATTACATGAAAATATTAATTAAAACAGCTCTTGTTTTATGGAACCTCTTAATGAGAGGAATAGCGATATATTTGTAAAATATAGCCTTTGGTCTTCTAGGAAAGTGTTGTTGTTGTTTCTGTTGGGACTAAGGTAAACTTAGGTTAACTTAGCTGTTTGCCTTAAAATTGTGTTCGGGATAGGTTTAGAAACGTGCCGCCTCTCTTAAAAGAATGTGAGGTTATTTAGAGGTTCTAGAGGGTCTCCTAAACCCTCCACGACATTTTTTTTGATGGAGATCTTTTATAAAAATGAAAGAAAGAAAAGAAAAAGTGGTTATTCTGCACAAACTAAACGCACATTACATAAAAAGAAACAAAACAATACCACTTTACAAATTAGCCAAAAGCCTCGTATCCATTATTAACACAGAAATGTTTGACAAATTTTATCTATTGCTTGCTGTCAGGGTCATAGGCCAAAGACAATTTACGATAATTACATAATATGTTGCGACATTTACAAAATTAAAACAAACAATAAAACCTACAAAATGCTGATTGCAAAGTGGAAAAATAACAGTTTGAGTAACAACAATAACAAGAACAATTAAACTGTGCGTCGTATCTGTGCAAGAATAGGTCATTGCTCAGCCGAATGCAATGAATAATTTTTATTTAAAAATAAAAGATCTCCGGGTAAATAAATTGTTGTAGAGGGTTCAGAAGACCCCAAATAACCTCACATTCTTTCTAGGGAGGCGGCACGTTTCTAAACTTGATTGTGAATGTTATAGGCTAATTAAAAATAAAATGAAAGACTAGAAATATCAACACACTACTCAAAAGTAACGTGTCATAAACTAAAATCACCATTGAGTAGCCACAATACATAGACCGCCATTGAATACTAGTACAGTCCGGTCGACGAGATCATGCGTTCCTGACACCTGTCAGTTGGATAATTTCTAGTAGTAATACGAGTAGAAAGTACGAAGCTGGCAGGTGTCAAGAACGCATTCTCTCGACGGCTGAACTTTAATTTGTGATATTCTGGCTACTAATTGGTCATTAGATTATCATGAAGGGGCTGGTAAAAAAGCAAAAGAAAATACTAAACTGGAGGGAAACGACATTGGCCAATCAATAGAGCACTTTTGACTAGCTACTTTATTGCCATGTAATAGTTTCTCTGGTAGCTTACTTTTTAGACGGGGAACCTAGAATCAATTCTATTTGATTGTAAATTTTGACGTTCAATAGTGCCTTTAATGTGCCTATTTGAAATAAATGATTTGACTTTGACTAAGTAGGCAAAAGCCTCTTCTCATACACAGTTCTCCACGATTCCGGCTTTTCCTGCGTTCAAAATTTCGTCAACACAATACACATGAACACACACACACATACAACCACACACACAACAACACACACATACACACACACATTACATATGTAATTTTGGAAAAATACTTTAAAACCTACACATAAAGTTCAGTTTGCTACAACCTCCAATATTTTTAAGACTTTTTTAATAGGACTAGTCATTACATAATCACGCCTGTATTCCGCGAAGGGTTAGGCAGAGGTGTACCTATAGTACACCCACATATCCCCAGTTATGTTTAAGTCCCATGTATTGGAGGCGAGCCTATTGCCATCAACCGGGCACAAATCCAGACTCCAGGCTGCTACTGGATCTCATGGAGGCATGGAGAGTGCGATTGTCGCAACCCAGCGCTGGGCACGCCACAATTGTGGCGATAAGTCCCCTCTTTGAGGAGTGGCTAGAGAGGCGCCACGGCGTCCTCACCTTCCGCCTGACGCAGGTCCTCACCGGACATGGTTGTTTCGGGAGGTTCCTGTTCAGGATAAAGCGGGAGGAAACGCCCGGGTGTCACCACTGTGTGGATCGCCCGGAGGACACGGTGGGGCATACGGTGGAGGTCTGCCCAGCTTGGGCGGAGCACCGCCGTGTCCTCACGGAGGCGATCGGCGGCGGTGATCTCTCGCGTCCGGCCCTGGTTCAGGCCATGGTCCGGAGCGAGAGTGCATGGGAGGCCGTCACCTCCTTCTGCGAAGCAGTAATGCTCGCGAAGGAGGAGGTGGAGCGCGCGAGGGAGACGCAAAATGCGCCCCCTCGCGCCCTTAGTCGCCGCAGGAGACGCCCCGGGCGTCGGGAGTCGCGAGCCGACTTCCGGCCACCGTAGGCGCGGGCTTGCGGACGGTGAGCAATGGGTAGCTCGCCGTCCGATACCAGGCCCGGGTCGACGGCGCGTTGTGTTCCACGCGCGCCTCAAAGAGATGTCAGCACCAACTGACGGGGTCCGGAAGGTCCAATGCCTGCCGGAGTTGCGGGTTTGTCTGAAAGGGATATCGCGACCTCGGCACACAGGCAACGGAAGGAACACGGGTAGGTTTTAGTCAGTAAAAGTCTGACACGCCCTCCCGCTCCACCCAGAACGGGAGAAGTTATTTGATAATTTCCCATCCTCAAAAAAAAAAAAAAAAAACGCTGCTACTGAGAAATTCCTGAAGGAAAATCCCAATAACACTTTGCCAGACCCGGGAATCAAACCCAGAATCTTATGCTCAGTAGTAGTGCTTGCGACCACTAGACCAACGAGGCAGTCAGTAAAATTAATATTTGGTTAGATAAGTGGAAATAACATCAATCGGAAACAAGTATTTGAATAGGTTATAGTTTTTTTTGTTGTTGTTGTGGTTGAGTTATTTGAAAAATAAAGAATCAATCAGTTAAACATTCATCACATAGTTTTAATTCAGTAGACAGCCAGAAAGCAAATAAACACAGAACTTTTTGTAGTTCTATTAACGTCAAAAATGTCTTTCCCTTCGTGTGAACAGTGACAAAAAATATGTTTAGACAGCAGACAAAAAAGCAGAAATATTCCAGAATTTCTTAACTTAAAAGGAACGCCTGGTAAGCAGAATCTAGCTTCACAAATTCCCAGAATGCCACCAGAATACAAATAGGATTACGTTCTGGATCTCAGACTGAGGATCACTTGTTTTATTCTAGACTTTTCCAGCTTTTGTTTGAATTTCATTGTCTTCTCACTCGACGGTGACGCAAGTGAAAGAAAGTTATGAGTTTGAGTTCCTTGCCGTGTGTCTGTGAATACTCTTCTCAAACTTTCGACTTTGATTTTTCAATAGACGAGGTGCAACTAGAGGTACGTTTTAGGTGCTTAGCCCGCACTGCGATAAAAAAATCGCGCGAAAGAACCATGCGTCATTTTGGACCCAACTCTCAACTGTGATGAAACTTATGCCATGTGAAAGCTTTTGTGGTATTATTTATTTATTATTAAACATACACACACTATCCTTACAGGATGACCCCAATACAATAGTGGTTTGCAAACATACAAAATAAATTGAAATTTAACTTACGACTATTATCTTATATACAAAAAAATGTGAACTTTAAAAAATTGAATGTATACCACGGCAGCTTAGTCCAAATCGAGCTCCAACAGCCCTAACCTATTTTGGAAAATTCAAAAAAGGTTAGGTGCCGGTAGGTAGGTAAGTAGGTAGGTAGGTATTTAGGTAGGTACCCTTTTTGGTCCTTTTTATCACAATTCTGTAAGACACAGTATCTTATGTATCTACACGTACTGGCGATTTA
Organism: Agrochola circellaris; assembly: GCA_914767755.1. Lineage (NCBI taxonomy): Eukaryota > Metazoa > Arthropoda > Insecta > Lepidoptera > Noctuidae > Agrochola > Agrochola circellaris. The sequence continues at coordinate 11,689,672 of OU611862.1, forward strand.
AAATTCGCGCTGAAACGTAATCCGTACACAGCATATAAATGGCGCGGTGAGATTTCGCAGTGCGGGCTAGGCCTTAGTCTGATTGACAAAGTGCTATTAAATTGCCTGCTATTATTATTTGCAGTAACAAGAAAAGTTGCACCGTTTGAACAATATTTACACGGTGCATATTTTTTTTTTTGGCTGGGAAGTTATCAAATAACTTCTCCCGCTTTGGATGGAGCGGGAGGGGCGTGTCAGACTTTTACTAACTAAGACCCACCCGTGTTCCTTCCGTTGCCTGTGTGCTGGGGCCACAATATCCCTTTCCTGAAGTTGCACCGTCTGAACAATATTTAGACGGTGCTAGTTATTTGTTGCTTGAATTTTGAAGGAAGAAGGGTTGATGAATTCCTTGATTCGCAAAGTGTATGCTTTGATTGGCAATCTCTGTTTACCGTTACCCCCTTCGGTTGATACAATTCGTTTTGTAATGTAATTTTCTAACGTTATGCTATGTAAGTATTTTATCAAAGATTACCACGTACCGACTTTGTGGAAATAAATTACCAGACTTGGCATTGTGCCTAATTATCTGATGTTGGAAATAGGTTAAGAGAACGCTCGCAACTAGAACCTGGTTACTAGAAGGAGTATTTTTAAATGAGCTTATTACTTCTGTGACTTCTATGTACCAGAAGGCGTAGGACCCGTCAAGGTGGACCAACGACCTGGGGCCTATTTAATAAAACTGACAGGCGACAGTTAAATATTTTTACCAGAATTTTTCTCAGCTCTTGTCGTAAAAATTGTGAATTTTTTTACAAATTGGCTCAGACCTATCTCAGAACATATAAAAAACTAAGACATAGAGCTGTCAAAAGTGACGTAAGGCCTAACGTCACTTTTGACAGCGCCATGTCTTAGTTTTTTATTTGGTCTGATTCGTTTCGTAAAAATGTGTGCATTTACTTTACTGTTAGGTGAGGTGTAAATTGGTTGTAAATGTGTGCGTGTGTGCACGAGCGAGGTATAGTTTTTGCTTGCATCAATGTATTGTTCGCAGCGCAATGTCTTGGTTTTTATTTGCTCTGAGCAATTAGGTATGTCGTTTTAACAGTTATATTAAATCGGGCCCTGAAAAAGTTGCGGGAATCCGCTAGATGCGACAAGCACTACAGGACCAGTCGTTGTAGCGATCCTTGGGGAACATAGGCGTTTCCCAAGCATTGCTACAACGACTGGTCCTGGCCTTCTTTCGGCAGAGATAATCGATGGCCCCACCGAATAAACGTGCAAGAGTTCTTACACAATTTTTTCCTGCAACTACTTATTTTTTTTTGTGAATTTTAGACTCAAAACACGACTATTATAATATATGATATTTTACTGTGACCTCACAGACAGTCATGAAAATTTCACAAGAGTAAAAACATTAAATAGTTTTTCATGAATTTCCTGAAACTCGTTACTGTTATCAAAAAAGGAAATATACAAGTCTGTAGTTTATTTTTTTACCTATAATTCGATTATACATTATTTATGCCTACTTAAAATTAAATGAGCGTTATTGAAGTTTAAACGTTTTTATTTTTTGCTGAATAGATCATTTTTCTCTTAAGCGTTTATTCAGTGGGGCCATCGATATAATGATGAATTACTTCCATGAGGTTAAGCTGCTTTTGCCGAGGTCAGTCAGTGAACTGGTGACCAGTTACAATGAAACCTCTCTCTCAAAACTCCCAACGGTTTATTACGGTTTATTCAACAAGGTTATAAAGGTTGCTACTCTATTACCATCAAATTATTGAATAACAAAGTTTAATTAAGGAAAACCGTTTAGGAGTCGCTTGCTTCCTCATTAAACGCAATTAACTAATTAATTTGATGTAATTTAGGCTTAATTAAACTAACGAGCAATCATAAAATATAGACGATGTTTACGGGAAATATTGAATAATTAATAAAATTTACGGATAGCCTGGCTTGGATAGAATGGCTTTATAGCTAAGAGCATCGACCAACCTAAAGGGAATTTCGTTAGGCAGCTGAATCACGGGTTGATTCTGAAAAGACACGGATCTTATAGTTCCTCTCTCTGGAGATTTGTTTCCGATACCGGAGGGCTAATAGGCCACAAGGTTTACACTAAGGCTGTTTGTCCAACGCACCGTGATCGGGACGTCAACGAGAACGAGATGACGACGCCAAAGTAGCGACAGTATTATTTACTATGGCCGCGTAATCTCGTTTCTCGTTGACGTCCCGTTCACGGTGCGTACGCCGCACCGAGATAAAGTAACGACACCGATTCACCAACTCTTGCAGGTTGCCTAGCAACAGATTGTTACTAGGCTGAGAATCAGCACTTTTCGAACGTCAAAATTACATAAGACAGTCCCCCAAAACGCCCACCCTTCACCACTTCCTTGTGCGTTAGCTGGGAAGAAGAAATGGCGCAATAAACTCACCAGCAGCACAGCTGTCTGTTCAGTTAGAAAGAAAAAAATGATTCTATATTAATAGTATTCAACATAATTAACATAATTTCAATTATTATCCATATGTTAGCTAGCACATGCCAATATACCAAACAAAATCATCGAGAACTATACTCGGGCAGAAATTAAAAGTAAATGTCATCAGAACTTAATATCTAATTAAAAGCCTCCAGGCATAAAGGGCGTGCCCGCTTACATGAAGCTGTAACTGGAAGCTCTAAATGATAAACTAGGACCATCTAGGTAAAATAAATAAACAGTTAATTACTAATAACAATAAATAATATGATCAACTGTCGAGGTCACTAGTAATCCACATATTGCAATACAATTCATTAAAAAAAAACATTGTAATAAGTAGATTATGTCAACAATAAATTAAAATAACTTGACTTAAAAAGTCAAATAAAATAAACAATTATATAAACTCGTATAACCTGTCAGTAGGTAAGCTAATTCTGGAGAAAGAACATAAACATTCTCTTGAGTTAATCACAGCGACCAACTATTCTTATCATTTAAGTAGTCGTTGATAGAATAGCCTTTGAACAAAGGTTGGATTTTACTTTCGTTTTAAATGCATTAAAAGGCAAATCTAGCAAAAAAGAGGGTAGCTTGTTATAAAAAGTTATACCAAGCCTAACAAATGAGTTATGAACCTTATAAAGCCGGTGAAATGGAGCTCGTAGTTTTTCCTTATTTCTAGTGTTAACATTGTGAAAATCACTGTTTTTAGTGTATAAGTGTATATTTTGTCTAATATATAAGATGTTGACGAAGATGAATTGAGATGCCACTGTGAGGATACCAATATCTTTGAAAAAATCTCTCAGAGACACTCTGGCACCTAGCTGGTAAATAGCTCGAACAGCTCATTTTTGAAGGACAAATATATTTGAATATCAGCACCTTTGCCCCACAGCAGAAGACCGTAGGATATAACGCTATGAAAATAACTAAAATAAACTAATCGAGCTGTATCGACGTTAGTGTATTGTCTTACTTTCCTGACGGCGTAGGCGGCTGAACTGAGCCTTCCCGCTAGGCTCGGTATATGTGGGCCCCACTGAAGTTTGGCATCTACTGGTATGCCCAGAAAAACTGCCGAATTTACAGATTCAAGCACCTCTTTATCTAAGACGATGTTGGGTCCTAGATTTCTAACATTTGGTAGGGCGAACTTTACACATTTTGTTTTCTTGGCATTGAGAACTAGGTTATTTGTCGTAAACCAATCCGTAACCATTGAGAGTGCACTGTTTACATCGTCAAAATCCTGTCTATTCCTGTCTACTTTAAAAATGACAGAGGCATAGTCTACAACCAGTACAACTTTACAGATACCCTTTAAATAGAATGGTAAGTCATTGATATACACTAAGAATAAGAATGGACCCAGTATTGAGCCTTGAGGTACACCTAACTGAACTGGTAGCCCGGAAGATTTCACACCATTAACATCTACACATTGGGACCTATTAAGTAAATAAGAATTTATAACGTTGAGAGCTTCGTTTTGCACACCGTAATGACGCAGTTTACGCAAGAGCGTGCCATGCTGCACGCAATCAAAATTTTACCACAAACTGCCACCACCACTTAGAAAACCACAGACAAGTGTCAAAAACGTAGATTTCGAAGCCTACGAGTCGCCTAGCGAGAAACGAATGGCAGAACGTAAGTGATTGCTTAAATGTATTTTTAAATTAAGCATTATTATTATGCGTAACTTAACGTAAGTAAAAACTACTAGCATTTGTCGTCTTTCGGAACAGCAATTCGCAAAGCAATCAAATCAAACACTCTCTTCATTGATTTACTATCTATTAACTCTAAAGTTGACCCAATCGAAATTTAGAACAGATTAACATGAAATCAAGAACCAATTTAGAAGTTTGCGTAACATTTTAACAAGTTCAATTGTACTTTAAATAATTGATCGTTACGATTTGGGAATAAATGCTAAGGCTTGAAAGACATTGAGTGGTAAACTGCTGCATGGACGCGTTCCAAAATGAGTTCGGCCAGTCCTCAACGACGCTACTCAAAAGTAACTTACAAACTCAAATCACCAGAATGTCGTAACTTAAATACTAATCCGTTATATTATAAACTTTAATTTATCATTATATTTGAACATATTATATCACATCTCTACTATCGCGACACCTTCGTACCTCGGAAAACACGATAGGCCGTTGGCCCCAGCTGTCATTCGTGTATCTTTGACAGTCGTTACGGGTCGTCAGAAGCCCGAAAGACTGACAACCAGTCTTGTCAAAGGCTATCGTATTACCCAGTTACTGTAATGTGAAGGTCAGAAAGGCAGTCGCTCCTTGAAAAATACTTGTATTCAGCTGCATCCAGTTAGACTGTAAGCCGACCCCTAAATGGGAAAAGGCTAGGCAGATTGACTTTCTATCTTTCTTATCAGCGTACTAGCCTAAACATGCTATTTAGCTTGAAAAACTTATAGCCTCGTTTTACCCAGGCATAAGGATGGTTTTTATGAGGAACTCGCCAAGACTACTAAAAAAAAAACAGAAAATCTTTCACAATATTGTAAATTTTAGATAAAAAGGTACATTCGTCACAGGAGTTCGTAATACTGGTTCCCAAACTAAGCTATCGCTTGTATTTTGAGATGCAGTGTTCAATGAGCCGGGTCCTATAACAACGTCAGTGGAGATTAATAAAACCGCTATTTACGCCCAAACTGAGTGCTTAACTAACCTTCAACATTTGATATAAAAGTGTATATTATTCAATTATTTTACATTAGCTTACAATCTCCGTTTGTTTAAATTGTTTAAGACCAATTATTTGTGGTAACGATTTATTTAATTAACAAGGACCAATTTGTTTTAATTGGAGTTGATACTGCTATTGTAAAGTGACGCTTCAATAATTGTTTGTAACAAGCCGATTACAATTTGAAATTGAGGATTACGATTATAGGTACGTAAGCCCATCGCCAATTAACAGGCACAATTTAAACCTCCAGAATATTCTAAGGATCACGTAACTGGTAAGAACCAATAACACTTATTTATCCGACTAAGGCTAAACCAAAGGAGGGTTATGATTTTTTATTTAACATCTAACATAGTGTGAGCAACTGGATTTACAAATGAATATTAGGAAAATTTGGGTTTATTATTATTATTAATTATTAATCATTTATTTCAGAATAAAACATACCATACATTGTTAGTAAAAAGTACTTATAACTAAGTTATTAATTATTTACATGTTTATTATTTACAATTCCACTATTTAGTATTATATTGGGCACCTCAGCTCTAGATCCGTGAACGGTGTTCCAGTGCCTCACAACCGGGCAATCAACCCTTCCCAATATGGTATCCGGAAGGCTGTTGGAGCTGCCCCGCATGCGGCGCATCAGGGAGGCCACTCTTTTCCTTACTATTGCCCTGAAGCACTATTGCACTGGCCTTAGCAAACATACGGGATGCACTGCAAAAGCGAGGCAACCCCAACAGCATCCTAAAACCATTATTGTAACTTTACAATAATGGTTTTAGGATGCTGGACCCGTAGGGCATTGAAAGATCTACGCGTATAACGGACCCACAGGCTGCAGGTATAAAATGTCTGGCAGTATGCCTTAAATAGAGCAATTTTGACTTCTTTTGTACACCGTGCAAACCTGCGAGCCAGCATATTGCATCTAACTGCCAATGCCCTACGTAAACCTAAACTTCAGACAGAAAAAGGAATAGGTTTAAGTTTAAAACCTTATTCCAATTAATGTGAGGTCAGCGCACTTAAGAATATTTTCTTTTACTATGTTTTACTTTCTTTGCCATGTATTACTTTTTTACTAGCATGTTGTTAGCGTTGTGTAATTATTTTTTTCTCTTCCATTCATTTCATAAAAAATTGCACAATATTTTGATGTATTCCAGTCTGAGAACTTATTTCAACGGCAGTTGGCCTAACGACACCTAAGATGTTCCACTAACCGCACAACGAAAAAAAATATTTATAAGTGCGATTCAGTGAAAAAAATTTATAATATAATTTTCATTCCATGAAAGGCACCTGCGATAACGAAATTTTTAGTGATGGGAAATATTTTCGATCGACGAAAAGAAGGAGATTCTCAAATCGACGCGTATTTCGATGATTAACGTCATACTTTTGACAACAAAATATCTCCCCGCGAAATCTCAATTTGAATCTCCTGAAAATACATAGCCAGCCATAGTCAACCAAACAGATTTATACCCATTTCTCTGTATACTCACTAAGAACACACCACATTCTATTACATTAAATGAAACATGAAGATGGCTTATAACAGAATTCAGAATGCCTCGCGTTTCGCGTTACGAGAAAGTGAAAACTAGATGGCTTTATAGAAGTTGGAGACAGAAATACAATGGAGTAGCGGAATGGGGGATTTAATACAATAGATGTTATTTCTGGTTAGTTTGCTAATGCCGTCATATACTTCTATAATTACGGATACATAACAATTGAGCGGATCCATATAACGTCTCAGACACGATGTTCATCACTAGCTTTAAACCGCGAAATTTCGCGGACTTCAATTTTTTTTTCGACTTTTCATTCGTATTCTACAGAAGATGAATTAAAAATCTTTAAAAAAATGCCCTAAGGAACTCCAAAACTAAATGAAAAATTTGCCATAAATGGCACCGCTTTAGGTCATCAGCTATCCGACTATCAAAAAGGTGCAGGTATAAGCCGTGAAAATTAATTCGCTTTTACAATGTGCTCATCATGCGACTTGTCCTATGACAGTTATTCAGTAGCCCATAAGTCTTAAAAGAGCAGAGGTGGCCCAGTAGTAACGACCGCGACTTACGTGTTATACTCGTAGGTCGTAGCTTCAAACCCTACAGACATATGACATCTACCAACCCGCACTGGGCCCGCGTGGTGGATTACAGCCCACTCCCTCTCACAGATAGGAGGCCTGTGTGCCAGAAGTGGGAACATTATAGGCTGATTATGCTAAGTCTTAAAACATGCCCTAACAAATATTCCAATTATACTATTGTGTCAGTCAACATTTGGAACTTAGAACTAAAAACAACCGACTTCCAAAAAAGCACTACAAAGTGGAAAATCTGTTATTTTTCAGTTTGTAGTGTTTTTTAACCCTATCAAAAAAAAAAGGAATTTTCCAAATTGTCGAGCCGTCTTCGAATAATCGGGAAACATACAGTAAAAAAAAGATTCTGGCGAATAGAGAATCTCCAAATTTTTTTGAAGTCGGTCAAAAATTCGCTCAAGCACAGACCACTCAAGAGTTCTTGTACCCTATGTAAATGCTCCAAAAAACTGTTACCGGATGGCCAAACTTCTGTTCCCTGGCAACACACGCAAACGCCATTAAAGGTACCAGAAAAAGATAACAACATAACAAACTACCCACTTGAAAATAATAAACATAAAGCATTTTATATCAATAAAACCTCCGTAGTAAATAAAAAAAAGGAAACTCCTACGCATTCTCTGCGCGAACTTAAACTGCTGCTTCACTATTTCGAAGTTGTTAACTGCGATATTATTCATGAAATGTGCCTCCATCGTGATTTGTCGTTTGCGAAGCTACTATGAGTGACGACTGCGAATGGGGGTGACATCGTGTTTTGTTTTACAATGTCTTTAAGAAACGCACCTGTGTTCTTTGCCTCATGCCCGAGATAAACAAGCAACATAGTGCTAGTAAGCCAGAAAGCAAGTAAGTCTGGCTTCGTATATACAGAACTATCCTAACTTTTAGGCTTGGGAGAAATGTAGTAAGCTACTGTGATAGTTTAATAGGATGGAATTCTATTTTTGAGCTAGCCTGAGCCTCGTGTGGCTGACGAAGCTATTGTATTCAGTCGGATCATTTCACTCCACTGAAGCTATCCTCACTTTTAGGCAAGGGAGAAAAATAGTAAGCTAGTGTGATAGATTAATAGGATGGAATTCTATTTTTGAGCTAGCCTGAGCCTCGTGTGGCCGGTGAAGCTATTGTTTTCAATCGCACCATTTTACTCCACAGACTAACTAAGGGCAAGGCTGGCTTTAAATTTACTAGCATCGTGTAAATAACATGGATGGCGCATGTGCCAAGCCAGGACAGTAAGCCAAACAGTAAGGGATACACGAGACTTGTTTTTCAAAGCTAGGATAGCAAGAACCTCTGTATTCTATCCAGGCGTGGCACAAGCTAGTTCCGTTTACATCTGTGTAAATTTTAAGCTAAGTAATATGCAATGCAAATTCATGAAAAGTTTAATATTTTAATCTTTTTGTAGCATTGATAACACTCTCGAAACAAAAACACTTCACTTAAGTATCAAACTGTGGGGTTGTTAAAATGTAAATGCATGCAAAATCTTCGCATTTCCTATAAGTACTTTGAGGTAACTTTGAAATACTATAAGCAAGGGGTATTTTCTCAGTATGCAGGATCACCGGCATTGATTTAATCTCAGAGAAAATGTAAAGGATATTGTAGATTATAGGGCGAATATTCTCGCGTCACAAGGACTTCTAAGATATTGCTTTTTTGTTTATCCTGAAGAATTTGGAAGGTCAATGTTATTTAAAGAAGTTGGTCCTTTGATATTTGAGAAGGTCGCAAGTCCAAAAAATAATGTGGGCATTAGACTTCTTTTTTACTTGCTCATAATGTGTTTAATCAAAATGCAAAAGTCATTGCAGATTCATCCATCAAGACAATTTACAACCAGACAGTAGCAATGAACAGTAACAACAGACAATTCTTTTGAACATATTTTTTTATTTTTTTATTGATATGGCACTTCAACAACTTACTCACATACACAAACTAAAATCACATACAGTTTTAGGAATAGTGAATTCGAAAACTTACAGAAGTGCACAGTACTAACAGAGAAATTAATAGTACGTAAATACTTAATAATAATACTACGTAAGTTGAATTAAATTACTATGAGTTATAAAATAAAGTAGAATAATAATATGAGCTATGTTCACAAAATACGACCAGAAATACAAATATATTTTAAAAAAGCTACAAAAAAGTGGCCGACAAAAAAGGGAATGGAAGTAAATACAATAATTAATAAGCGGCTCGTGTTGCACCTACGACTCAAGACTCCGAGCTGGTTAGAAGTCACGATCGGAATTGAAAAAACAGCAATGGATTAGCAATAGCCTTCAAAATGATTCAAATTGTGATTGAAAGTGTTTTACGCAATCAGGATGCAGGACTTCACAAGTTTTATGGAATTTTCACAAATTATCTATTTCTATTACCGCTACAACAACAAATAATAAAAATTAAATAAATTAATAATTAAAGGGGGGTCCCTATACAAAAAACGTTTTTTTCAGCGTTTCTACTTGATCTTAATGCCTCATGCAGACTAGAGCGACGCGACTCTAACAATACAATTTCTAAAAAAACTTCACGATAGAACAATTAACGGTGTCGCATCGCGCTGTCGTGTCGCGCCAGTTTGCACGACGTTTAATATGGTACGGAACGCTACGTGTGCGTATCCAACACGCACATGGCCGGGTTTTTTCATCATCATCGTTCAGTCGAAAGACGTCACCCGCTGGACATAGGCCTCCCCCAAGCATCGACTCAACAACCGATCCTTTGCTTCTCGCAACCAGTCTATTCCCAAAACCTTCACCAGGTCATCAATCCTTAGACCTTATTCATACATTATGCTGACACTTCACATCGCTACGCGGTATTCGCGTTTTTTACTGTTTTTTATTCGGCTATTAGTGTAGAAGTCCGAATAATTCGAACAACGTTGTGGACGGTGCCACACATCGTCATGAAAAGCGAGCCAAAGAACATTCAAAAACATTTTTGTTATCTTTTTACTAATCTAAACGCAAAGATGGACGTGTTGACGGCAGCAGCGACTTATTATTTTCTCTGCTCTGTGTTTATTACCAAATACATGTTAGGCGTACATAAAACACCGCACTCTACTGAGCAAGCCACGTGTAGACGGTAAACGAACTTATTCGGTATATTCGCAATGCTTAGATATGTGACCAAAACCCGACAACTGGCGATACGAGTGTTCGTATATTTGCGTATTGGTCAGATTCGTGAAAAATACGTGTTGGGTTTTAAATAATAATATCTCAACTTCTTGATTACAATTTAGTATATTGTTAAAAAGAGACGGCACTTTACATTTGCAATGGTGGACACGCGCGATCGTGACATTAAAGATCGACATGTGTGTTGCTAACAATGTTTCTGGCCGTATTGTTCGCGCGCGCCGCTGCGCCGGCCGGCTCGTCGCTCGCGTCGCCCCCGCGCGCCCCTCTCGCTCCGGGTGCGTTCATGGTAAGCGCATTTAGGCGCGTTCAATAGGTAAATATAGGAAAATAGAGTAACTTCACATCGTCATATTTGGGCAAATAAGACGAATACGCGAACACGTACAGCGATGTGAAATACCACCATTACATAATATTTATTTTATACTGTACCCAATATTTTGAAGCATATTATAACAAAAGAGAGCTGATGTTTAGCCTATAATTATTACGATATCGTATTTCCTTAGTACTGAACTACTTTCGCGGGACTTAGCAACTGTTTGCCTTTGGAAATCATACGCCTCCTTTGTTTGATATATTTGAGACGCCTTTTATGTTGGATATTTTGGGAGCTAAGATATTTTATGTTTTTCTTACAGCCTTCAAGGTTTCAATACGAACGATTATTATCTTTGTGTACGTTCATATACTTACAGGATGTCAGGGACATCGACGCGAAGCCGGTTACCATGGTGTCAGTACATGATTCTGAACCCCCCTGCGTTGAAATTTTTCGTCGATTATTTTAAAAAAAATCTGCTGTTTCATAGAAAAGTGCAATACCTACGCGGTCAAAATGTATGGAGCAGCTGTTTTTTTTTGTAATAACCGACGAAAAATTTCAACGCAGGGGGGCTCAGAATCATGTACTGAATCCATGGTAACCGGCTTCGCGTCGATGTCCCTGCCACCCTGTATAAATTCAATAGTTATTAACTTTTTAATGCGTTTTTTTTTATTTAGTTCATCTTACCGTGAACTTGATCCCATTTGATTTTTTAAGTCCCGAGAAACAGAATTAATCTCTTCAACGGATGTCGTCAGCAAATCCATAATAATATTATACAATCAATCTGACTAGCCTTTTCCCAACTGTTTCCCAATGTTGGGGTCAGCTTCCAGTCTAACCGGATGGAGCTGAATACCAGTATTTTACATGGAGCGACTGCCTGACCTCCACAACCCAGTAACTGGGTAACTCGATAATCCTTGGTAAGATTGGTTGTCAGACTTTCGGGCGACTGCCCAAGCTCCATGAATGTCATTCGTGGAGCTTTGACAGTCGCTAGAGGTCGGGCCGGGACCAACGGCTTAACGTGCTTTCCGAGGCACGGCGGAGTCTCGGTATGTAAAGATAGTCACCCATCCACGGACCAACCCCGACAAGCGTAGCTTAACCTGGTGGATCGACCCGTGCGGCTGTTATTACTTAGCCACGAGCTCCTGATACTAATATTATACATAGATGCGAAAGTTAATTTGTCTATATGTCTGTCTGTGTGTTCCTTTTTTATGCTTAAACCACTTCAATCGTTATAAATTGGATAGATACGTAGGTAAGTGGCCTGGGACCTGAAGAAAAACAAGCTACTTTTCATCCTAAATATTTGTATACAAAAAATATGAAAAACAAAACACGCGCAGACGAAGTCGCACGCAACACCTAGTCAATCATAATTGTTACAATTTTTTTCTTGGCTTAACTTAACAATAAAACTAAAAACCTCAAACCTTTTTAGGACATTACTCTAGACTAGACTAATAAAATAATTTTATCTACACCAGTCTCACTAATTAGGCTCACAACTAAAACCACACTAACTTTTCCCACACAACCTCCATAATGCGTAACTCACTTTATATTAAAACATATCTCCCGAGAGAAATTCAAGAAGATTACACACGCCGAGGTATTTCAATTCAAAATGGGCTAAAATACAGGTTTAATTTATACACTAGATTTTGATATTATTCATAGACGGCGCTTTAAAATGAGTTATTTGCAAATCTCCACACAGGTGCGTTGTTCGTGAGAACTTCAAGTTCGGGAGATATTGATAGGTCGAAATGTTCTAAAGCTGACGGAGATCTGGGCGGTCTGCACCGCATTGCAGAAATCCTCTTCAGTTTCGGTACATTTTGTATGAACAATCGCACACCGTGACTTTACTGTGGTCCTATCAGAATATCAGCCCTGCGACATTTAAAAATAAATGTTAGCATCATGCTGAGATAGGAGCCTTTTGGCCTCGTACAGGATTTTCTGATTTTATTTTCATCTCACTTTGTTTTTTTGTTTTTTATATATGTTTCTATGAGTCTGTATGTTTAGTTTATTTCTGATCTTCTGTGCAAATCCCAATAAATACTTTTTCTTTCTTTCATTTTCTTTCTTTTTTATTCTTTTCTTTCTTTCTTTTGTCATTTTTTTCTTTCTTGTTATTTTTTTTTCTTTCTTCACATTACTGGCAGGCTGCAGCGCACTTTTTTGTATTGAAATGCGATGCACTGCGGCTGTACTGTATGCTTAGCTTTAGTGGTACTTACGTTTTCACAGAATTATAACGCCGCTCCGCAGCAGCTCATAGCTTAGCTACGCACATGTACTTAGCCGAGTTTTGCATAAATATATTGGTGGGATCTTTCACTGTAATCCTGGCTACGCACGAAACAATTGCTGGCAAACGAACCGTGGAAAACCTCTCCATGCGCATCCTCCGCAGCAGTAGACGGTCAGATTTTTATGGAGAAAGTTATATCTACAATATTACTATTGTAGATATAATTTATATTGTAGATATAAATTATATTGTAGATATAACTTATATTGTAGATATAACTTATATCGTACAAGAAAAACACGAGTTTAGTAATAATCTCCTGTTTTTCTTGTACCTACGTACCGCCCATTGTATATTTTGTAGTGCTTGATTTATTTTTTGTTAAGTATTTTTGTGGTGTACAATAAAGTATATATAAATATAAATAAAAAAACACTCTTGTGTCAACACCAACTTATCTAGAATACTTATTAATTTACGTTGTGGTAGATAAGCAGATCGGCTTACGCAGGTGTGTTGGACAAAAGCTATCACCAGTGGAGACTCTATTTAACCGAATTTCAAAAAGAAGGAGGTTCTATGTTCGCCTGTATTTTTTTTTTTTTTTTAATATACGTATGTATGTTCATTGATATTTTCGTCAATTAATTATTGAAAGCTTGCGCAGTGGCCCCATAAATTTTTTATTCCCGATTACTCGGGTAGTTTTTCAGTTACGTTCAATAATACGTATTTTTGCCACTTACGAGTAGTGTATGTGGATGATGTTATTGTTATTTTTTTTTTGGAAGTCGTTTTTTATTATTTATTAATTAATAGTCTACATGATCTTATTTTGACAGGAATAAAAACGATATGAGGGACATTTAGTCCTTCGTATCATGATACCTGCACGTTACATGAACTGATGGAAGCTACTGATGGCGTCAAACCGGAAGTTAAGTTCTGTTCCGACTTATTATAGATTACTATCAATACGCTAAGAATTAGAGAATCTAGCGCATATACATTCTAAGTTTGTCTATAATGTTCCCACTGCTGGGACACAGGCTTCCTCTCTGCGAGAGGGAGTGGGCCGTAATCTACCACGCGAGCCCAGTGCGGGTTGGGAGATGTCACATGTCTTCGAATTTTTGGTTCTAGGACATGCCGGTTTCCTCACGATGTTTTCCTCCACCATTTTGAGAGCAGTGGTGATGAAATAATTAACACAAAGTAAAAAGCCTGTTTTAGATCGAACCACTGGGCAACCACTGCTTCTAGACTAGACTTTAACACTTCTGGTTAAATCCGTTACGTATGATAACTAGAACAAGCGCGAGTGGTTTGACATGTTCGAAGGGGTCTTCATTTGTAAAGAATGTTCACCCATCCATAGATTAATTGCAGCGAGCGCTGTTTAATAGCATCTCACGCGACTGACTGTCGAGATAAACCTACCAGGAAAGCTCATAACTGGAGTAAACTAAATAACCATTCAGGCAATCCTCATTTTCAAAATCAGTCCTCATTAATGTATCTCACGTTTTCCGTCCTTTCTACAACTTGTTATAAACAAAAATACTACCGTACTAATTACTACCCTACACAATATCCAGACCCACAGATAACCTAACAAGAAGTTTTAGGTCACAAGCCACACAATTAGCGACTGGACCACAGCCAAGTACTAAATACACTTACCAACGTTTAATCCTAATTGGGTACCTATAATCTCATTCTACATACAATCGGGTTGGCTAGTAGGCTTTGTGAATTTTTGGATACGAATTGTAAATATTACTTTTTCTTCTCCTTCTGAAGTAGAAGAATAGCACTGAAAAAATGTTTGAACATGGCCTTTCAGAATGTTGAAAGGTGTATTTATTATTCAGAATTTGTGGAGGGTTTACAGATTTGTTTTTTTTTAGCACGACCTACCTACACGACAATTTAACATAATGGTCCTTCGAGCCGGATGATGGATTAGGGTGACGCTAGATTAGGGTGCCCACAATACTACAATATTTCTTTATGAATTTATAAATATCCTTCATGGTCTGATAGACAATAAAGAATGTGCTTTGTCTGAAACGAGATATATCTTCTGAACCCAACAGATGACAACAAACGAGCGGGCTCGTTTCATTGCGTTTAACTCTATATGTTAACCAACGTCTATGCGGAGGGCACACTGTAACAGGCACTTTGTAACTGTGTAGAAGTTGTAGCGAAACAATAGGTACTAGCTTTGTGTGGAGGCTTTGAGACAAAAGAAACTTATATATACGACAAAATAATATGAACATACTCGTGTTTTCATATAAAGATTTCGTTGGAAGTACTTTTCGTAATAACTTTTATTTAGAACTAAAATATTGGTCCTTTTACGGTATTGTTTTTCTATTATTTACAAAACAGCTAACGGTACTCCTGATAGAACTTGGGATTACAAAAAGTGGTTTAAAGACATAAGAGGTGATGTCTGTAGGTCGGTGGACCATTTAATATTTTGCTAAGTACCTGGTACTTGTTGATGGGCCTACACTGTCCTCTCATACCTTTTAACACTGTAACTTGGAAACATTGTAAAAACCATTTACTTTTAAAAGAGTAACCGTGGAGTTTCTTGCCGGCTCTTCTCCATAGGAAACGACCAATTGGAACCGTGCACCTAGCTTCTGACGTTTCATAAGTGCCCTTGTAGGTTTATGTGAAATAAAAATATTTTGAATTTGAATTGAATTGAATGTCAAAAAGGTACGTTATGCATTCTATTTCACCGGTTACCACCTTTCAATATTTGAGAATAGCATAATCAGCCTAAAAAGTTCCCACTCCTGAGACACAGGCCTCCTCTCTGTCTCTCAAAGAGAGGAAGCCTGAGAAATTATCCACCACGTGGGCCTAGTGCGGGTTGGTGGATGTTACTTGTCTTCGAATTTTTAGGTTCTAGGGCATGCCCGTTTCCTGATCATGTTTTACTCCACTGTTTTTTTTGAGCAGCGGTCGTGAAATAAATTACACAAAGTAAAATATCTGCCTGAAATGAAAAAGAATACATTACAGATGGTCTAGTTTTTAACAGTTTTTAAAACAATTCGCTAAACCTAGCATGCAAAATTACATTAATTAAATAAATGAATAAAGCTAATACAATTGGATCATATATCTTAGTTATTATATTAATAATAAGAATGTCAATCATTTGTCAAATTTTAATATTAAAATGTCAGTATGAATCTAGTTTAGGTACTCATTCACACAATAAAATGTTTTTTCTATAAGCCACTTGAATAACGCTGTTTTAAAACAATTTCGGTTTTAACGGTTCGGTTTGGGTTCAAAACCATTACCTAAGACCCCTGCCACCACTGCTCTCCATCATTTTAGCATATCCAGTTTCATTCTACGAATCGTCAATAACAGTTACCTAATTAGTTATAACAATTAACTCCCTCACACCTATCATATCAACAGTTTCTATGAAACTAGTCAATACAATAATTATTATTAATACGTAATACTTACCATAATTATTATTACGTCAGTCTTATTAATGGAAATAACAGATACATATTCTGATACACCATATTATTAGAATTAGCATAATTATTATATTAATCGGATGAATGGCAATTAAAGATAAGTAGATGAAAGTCATTTGCGTGACATACGATTTATTATACATAATGTGAAATTTAATTCGTTTGCATCCTCTCGAGGGGTTATTGTAGTCATCATTGGGAACAACTTTCATTATGGAGCTAAACCTGAAATCACGAAAAAAAAATCAGCTGTTCCATACATTTTTGTTCGCATAGCTCGTTATAATGTAGGGAACAGTTGGTTTTTTTTTCGCGATTTCAGGTTGGCCCCCTTAAGAGGATGCAAACGAATTAAATTTCACATTGTATATATACAGTTATTGGCTGAGACTAAGGTAACAAACAGACCAAAAGCCAAGTGGGGGGACGACCTATAGAAGATCGCAGGGAAGACCTGAATAAGACTTGCGCAGACCAGGGAAGCATGGCACAAAGGGAAGGCCTATGGCCTGGCATTTGATTAGATAGGCCCTACACACACCTGTATGTAAAACAAAAAAACCACCTGTGTCTAAAAGCTATGTTAAAATATACAACAACAAAAAAATGAGTTTTTATAATATATAATCTGGGTCTTTTAACCTTAACAGTTTTGCTCGTTGAGCCTATACGAAGGTAAAATAAAAAAATTAAAAAAAAACACCAGCCTGCACTAGACCCGCGTGGTGGATTACGGCCCACTCCCTCTCACAGAGAGAATCCCTGTGTCCCAGCTGTGGGTATTTCATTATTTTATTTTCTAGGTTGTCCAGAGCTTCTCTACAGCTTGCTTTGTCAGTCACGTAACAGTTTCATGCGTAAATACAGAAGAACAATGAATGAATGTAAGACAATACAAAGCTAATGATGCTGTTAATCGGCATTATAGCAATCAGCTATTTCTGCTAAACTTCTGAAGGACAAACATTCCACAAGTAAACAACAATATTATGAATTTATGACATTTATTTTACGTTGCATGAATGAAAGATATTCTGAATATAATCCTGTGACCGCTTCCTATTCGTACATAAGAAAGATATTCGTGGACAATATAGGCAAATCCCTTTCGCTACTCATAGCCACGGACACATTAGGGATCCGTAGTTGTTCATATAAAAATCTGCAGCATTTTGTCATTTATTATTAAGACCTGCTTTGCTCTATATTTCTCAATATCTTGATATCGAAATGTGACACACGGATTTGAGTTTTTTTTTAGAAGCCCGTTTTGTGCTTCTTTCTGTTCAGAGCGGCCAATGAGCATTTTTTTTTTTTTTTTAAATAAGGAAGGTTTTATTTAATATAAGGAGCACCATTTTATCGTCATTTGATTCGATATTGCAGACATTTGTTTTTTCTATGGAATTCGAACTGCCATTCCGATCCGCTATATACATAACTGTTAATTACAACACGTCAATTTGTTGTTTTTTGTTTTTATTATTTATTTATTTATTTATGCATACAATCTTAATACAGGTTCATGTTTGTTGCTGATGTGTAACAATTTCCCTCTCGCTTTACTGCTATTGTGGAGTGGGAAATATGTGGGAGTGATTTCGTGAAAAGAGACGGAAGTGCATTACAGGAAGCGCGTTTTATTGATTTGACCGATGAACGCGCGCGGTCCTAGAGTTGGCCTTCAGAAACGACATTGACGACGCCCCGCCCCTTTAATTTTGCTTATTACCAAGATGAGATGTCAGATGTTACATATCTTATGCAACGGCTGTAAGGCTCGCTCATTTTTTTATTATTTTATCCATAAAATAACAACGGCTACAGAACCCGACTGTCCAATAAACTGACCGGATTTTTCATTTCAGCGGGTGTAATAGATACAAATGGCCCTTTCATCTCACAATATTGCCGAGATCCGAATCGAAGGCCCAAAAAAATATTGCTTCATAAAATAGGCTGAAAAAAACTCCTTACAAACTGAAACGTCTACAACTAACTTGTTATCAATCATGGTTATAGATAAATCTAATAAAATGGCAGCTATTTACTTTGGCAAAAGGTTATTTTATTTTTAGATACATAATAACCTGCCAGTATTATGTATAATAGAGCAGATAGTGTTTTCTATTAAATTAAATTCTCAGTAAAATGACTGTTGGTCCCTGAGAGAGGCCTATGTTTTTTCATGGTCTTTAAAGGACCGAAAACAACTGGGCATCCAAGCAGTAGAAACAATCTAGGCTGATAATGCTTATGTTTATGCAAGGGCGAGCTTATTTAAAACCTAACTGTGAATTCAATACATGGCTTTGAACAAGACACTGAAGAGAGGCTTACGATGAAGGAAAACATGGTAGAGATAGGTATCTAGACATACAAATCTACCTAGCCTTTTCCCAACTAAGTTGCGGTCGGCTTCCAGTCTAACCGGATGCAGCTGAATACCAGTATTTTACATGGAGCAACTGCCTATCTGGCCTCCAGAACCCAGTAACTGGGTAATAAGATACCCCTTGGTAAGATTGATTGTTGACTTTCTGGCTTCTGACGACCCGTAACGACTGTCAAGGACCCATGAATGACAGCCGGGAGTAACGGCTTAACGTGCTTTCCGAAGCACGAAGGAGTCTCGGTATGGAAGGATGGTCACCCATTCACGGACCAACCCCGGCAAGCGTCGCTTAACGTGATGGATCAGTGCGGCTGATCGATTACTTAACCACGAGCTCCTAGACATCTATATAATATATGATATCATCCATATCTATATAGGTATCTAGACATAGTGATTGCAAAATTGCCACCGGACAAACATTGTAAGTACACTGTGATCTATGCTACATCTTTTACTGTAGGTATGAGAAGAGGCCTCTATGCCGTGCTGTGGAACATCATAATCAACCTATAAAGTTCCACTGCTGGGACACAAGTCTCCTCTCTGTGAGAGGCAGTGGGCCCAGTGCAGGTTGGTAGATGTCATAGGTCTTCGAATTTTTGGTTCTAGGACATGCCGGTTTGCTCACAATTTTCTTCTTCACCGTTTTGAGAGTAGTGGTGATGAAATTAAATACATGAAAATAAGCATAAATTTAAAATTAAAAAAACCCTGACATTAACATTTCCTCATTTCTCTTTCCTACTCCATCACCAGAGCCATTGAGACCATTGCAATGAGATGAGATAACTGTGCTTTAAGTTGGTAGTTCGGTGTTGGATATTCTGCAAATTCCAACTGATCGTTCATCAGTTCAAGGTTACTTTGTTCTTCTTATATCAATAAGTAACAGAATACCAAATTTCAAATCGATCACACCTGTGGAAGATGCTCACATCCATTCATCAACTAGAAAAGAGCTGATAATCTTCAAACGGCTGAAATGATTTTCTTGAATCATAGCTAAGAACACTCTCGATCAAGTCACCTTTCAAACAAAAAAACAAAAACACAATCGGTTCAGCCGTTTGGGAGCCACGATGGCGCAGACAGACACACAGTTACACACGTTAAAAAAGAGGGGTGTTATAACACCCCTTTTTCCGTTGGGGGTTAAAAACTGCCTGCGGAACATTATATAGGTAAAATGATAGATACAAGCTGAAAATAAAGCTATTTTATTAAACGGCTCCAAGGACCTTCGTTATCAATATTAAAGTCTTTTAGAGCAATTTATTTCACTACCATCGTCGTTTGATAGCCTTAAATTTCAATTTTGTGGCGCAAATTGTTGAAATTACCCACGCAGATAATTTTAGATGTCAGCCTTTTAATGTCGGTTTATTTAATTCCAGGGAGAATTTTAAATATTTTTTTTCAGGTTACTGTTTTATCACACTAGTGACTATTACTGGTACCTATTTTTAAAGCTTATACCCACGCTTTCACGTGAAGCATTTCATTTTTTAAACAGCAAAGTTTAATTTGTTTGCTAAGAACTCTATAGTTTTAGACATTTGCGTTAAAGTAAAAGCTCGTAATTTTATTGAAAGCCTTTAATTTACCTTTGATAATAAGTATTGTTAAGTCGTCTGTACAAACTAAAAAGCACACTTTAAACAAAGTTTTAATTTTAAACCTGAATAGGTATCTAATTGAATTAAGTACGTGAAAAACATACTTTATTTAACAATTAATTACGTTACAATTACAATAAGCATGAGTTCAACGTTTTATTAAAACGCGACGGTGTGATGTGATTCTGGTAAAACAATGTCCATGAAGTTTTTATAGAAATTGATCTACTAGGGTCGCGAGTCGGCGCGCTGTCGCGTCGCGCCTTCCGCTCAAAATGGCGCCAGTGACAGCTAAAAGTCAAAGAGCTGTCATGTAAACGTCAACTTCATTTTCTACTTTGCAAAATAAAATTGAGTTCTTTACGCAACTTATAAAACCAGAAGTAACTCGTATGTACTCAGATACATACGAGTTACTTGTGATTTTATAAGTTGGATAACAAAATGATTAATTGACACTTCAGTGGGATTACTTTCATAACTATGTGTTATAAATAGGCACGGGCCTTAGAGACGAAACAATATAATATTAGTAAGCATTTTGTTATCCTTGAATGTCGTCATAGGCACACTCAACCCCGAGACCGGAAAACATTTAAACTCTTTGGCAATGCTTAAAAAAACAGAAAATTCAATAACTCCCTTACCTACAGCAAATTCTAGTCGAAACGCTTACAAGGCAGCCGCCATATTGGATTTCTAGAAACGTCATTTATCATGTGTCAGTGTCTAGAAAAATACGAATTTAAAATACGCTGTACATATTTCAATTTATTTGCAGCAATATCTGGGGAGAGATCGTAAGAAAAAGTCTGACATTTGAAATTGCATACAAATGAAATATTTTCCATGTCCGATGTCGAGGAAAGTCACTCTTTTGTCTTGTTGGATGAGTCATTAGGGTAGGAAGCATTTCTTTTTTGTTTTACTGACATCGTTTTGTATTCTAGTGTTTTAAAAGAGTCTGGCAATGTAGCTGCGCGGAGAAGGACCAAAACTAGTTGCGCTTGTAGAAGTAGAAGAGAAGTTGCTACTCAAGACATCATTCTCCTGGCCTTAATTCAAGGACGGCGGAACATGTTCTTTTCCACCCTTCACTCACTCCCTTTCTAGTCATCTTTGACACAGTTTATCCATCGTTTCTTTGGTCTTTCTCTACTCTAGAGGCTACTAGGTTTTTAATCCAGATATTTTTTTAGGAAATAAATTTAATGTAATTTAAGTACTAATGACTTTTACTTTCTATCAAGAGTGTACACATTTTAAAAATGACTTTTTGCTAAATAGACGTTCTGCTATACAGACCATCTGATAGTTGTACGTGTTGCTACATGGACATTTTGCTAATTAGACTTACTGCTCATTAGACGTTTCGCGATGTTGGACGTTTTGCTACTTAGACCTTCTGATCAGGAGGGTTATAGCCCACACATTCAAAATTGTTAATCATAGTCGCTTTCTCTGAAAATAAAATACAATTTACTTTCCGTAGCAACCAAACTATGCAAAAGGATATGGCTACCCGCAGCGTCAGTCCTTTAGCACCAATTTACGGGTTGGTATTCTAAACTCGCAAGTTGTAGCCTTAACCCGCTATTTCAAGCGTGCAGCGGCTGCATTAAGTCACAGTCTTTATGTACAGAAATCTACATAGATATTCTATAAAACCCCTTTACATAATACCCATAAGCTTAGTATTAACATGAATATTAAGGAGCATAGGCCTTTTTCTAACGCGGATAAACCAGTGGTCCTTCCTTTGATCCGAAGTTAAAGTAACAAAAATATATTGAAAAGTAAAAATAACTAACAAACACTTTTTTTTTTTAAACCTGGCAACAAATGGAAAAAGAAAATGGTTTTTAACCCTAAAACCGTACCCATAAATAACTTAGTACTCAGGGGTACTGGAGTACCCCGAAGAGTGTATGAAATCAAACGCCTTACTTATAAGTAAGAAATATTAATAAAAATAAGCTTAATTAACAATTTTGCCTTTTTTTTTGCTCTAAACATAAAAGTTTTACATTTAGTTCGTGATGTCTTTTAACCTTGGATATTACGAATATTTCCCGCATTTAGAACCGGAAGGGGTTGGAGTGATCGTATTCACCCAAGTATTCCCAATACTTATTTGGAGATGCGTCGGTAACTGCAGCGTACCACGACGACACACGCACGGGACTTGCCTGACTAACCATTCGACGCTACGCCCCGCGCAAATACGCAAACAAATCGGTTGAGTAATAAAAAAGAAATCGCTTTTTTTATTTTATTTTTTATTTGTATCCCAAGGTACGGTTATAGGGTTAAACAGATTAAGGTTCAATTTCTTTTACACGTGCTGACATCGACGATAATACTTACCTAATATTTTTTTCTGTCTTTCAAATTATGCAAATAGCCTCAAGGGAGTTAAGTTACGGGTGTGCGACCGTATTGCTATTTGGATATTACATTTATTCCTTATAGAAAATGATAACTGCGCACCGTTTTAATTATACGCCTCAACAACTAGGAATCATGTCAAATGGATGAACTTTTCATACGAGTATCGGTATTATAATTGCAATCACAAAAAATACACATTATCGAAGCTAACCCAAAAACTACTCGAGCGAAGATAATAACTAAGATCTAACAAAAAAAAAAACAATAATGGAACCCACTTGACGAAAATATCGAGGAAAATATATTTAAAAAAAAAACCATACAAGGTGGCCAATTAAGAAGTACCTAAGTATACAACTTTAAATTAAGATTATTTTTATTACAAACGAAAATTATTATATAAGATATTTTTCTATAAGTATATTATTCAGGCTCGGCAATTTTATACGGTGAATAAGATCAGCCTAATCTACTCTTGTTTTATTCTTATAAAAGCGATCGCTTTTCATCGTATTTTCCATTAAATTTCATCATTTTCGCATACATTAGGTATCCCATTAACAAAGTCACAAATATTCTGCTTTTCGTATTCAAGCTTGACCACGACACGTCCCTTTAGATAACCCCACAGAAAAAAGTCAGGAAATGATCAGTGATCAAAATAATGATGATGATTTTTTAGAAAAATTGGGTCGTCTTTAAAATCGTTTAAGAACTTCAGAATAAAATTAATGAAAGTATTGCGGTGGTCATGGTCTTATAGACTATGCAGAACAAATTTGCCGCATTTTAACTAAATGATGGACACCAAACAACTGCAAAATTTATAATATATTTTTATTATTATATATATTTCATAGGGCATTAAAAAATTCGTCTGCATCGCTGTCAACAGGAAAAGTGCCCAATTGGAATTATTAAAAAATCATCGACGAAAATTGAGGTTAATTATAAAATTAAAGCTCGTACAGACCAGCGCGACGCGACGCCGCGCGCGACACGAACAATACAATTTTTAAGAAAACTTGACGGTATAACAATAACCGGTGTCGCGTCGCGCTGTCGCGTCGCGCTGGTCTGCACGAAGCTTTAACCTCATATTTCCAAATAAAAAATATCT
This sequence comes from Agrochola circellaris, assembly GCA_914767755.1. Classification (NCBI taxonomy): domain Eukaryota; kingdom Metazoa; phylum Arthropoda; class Insecta; order Lepidoptera; family Noctuidae; genus Agrochola; species Agrochola circellaris. The sequence continues at coordinate 11,713,874 of OU611862.1, forward strand.
TTAAGGTTATTTTTAAATTAGAATGTTGGTACTCAATTTGTAAGTGACACTACAAATTGGCATCCAGTGGTATGTTTTCTGGTTCATTTGTTTACATTTTCGTCAAATACTTTTGGAACGGCCCAGAGTCTTATTAACTACCTATGTCTAGCTGTTTCAGTAGGAATGGTATGGGGATCAGCTAAATGACAGATCCCTCATACATTTTAATTTCCAATATTAAAGTTATAACAGAGACTAAGCTAAAATATCTCAAATTTAGGATCAAAGTTTTTATTATTTACTGTTACTGCCAAACTTTACCATCGACAAAGTCTAATGAACTACATAGTTTGTATGCACACACAATGAAGACTATTTAATATTCGCACTCAAATATTCCATTTAAATACTGCGTTAAATATTTTACGACCCCTATAAATCCTTATATTTTTATTAACATATTGTGGTAACAGGCATTTACAAATGAAAATAACGCCCAAAACAACAAAGAAAAGAAAGAAGAAATTCGCAAAAATATTACTGACATTAATAATGAAAATGTAAAATACCAAAATTTTCCGTGTTGACTTATAATCCAGAGCTTATAAATCTTCAACGCGTTTTTCTTAAATTAAATGGACCTTATCTTCAAATGCTAAGGACTGGTTCAGACGTCATTACCGTCGGTACGCTAATGACGTCTGAACCACTCCTTACACAGTTAGTCACTGGCGCGAACTCGTAAGCAAACGTGCAATTTCTCAAAATTGCGATATTGTATAATTTTCATCTTGTTAAGAATACAAGTGTTGCTAATAATACGAAATTAAAATGTCTAGTGTCATTATTTTAGATTTATTAAGCATAAAGGGCTCTAAATGTTTAACTTCGTTTGTGTAACATTTTATTGTTTGAAACTGAATTAATATTTGGAGAAGAAGATTCTGTTTTAATAAAAACACATAAATTAATTGAGTTCAAGAGCTATACAAGAGGTACTAAGTACAATAAAATTATTAATAATAAAATTGAGTATTAAAAATCAAGTACATGTCTTGACTTGCACACGAGGTTGTCAACATGTGGGATGTGGACTCTGCAATCATTGTACCGATAATTGTTACGGTTAATGGCCTAATATCGGAGAGCCTCGACCAACACCTCAGGAGGATCTCATTGCGCGGCTGGGTCAAGTGCTTGATTCAGAAGCAGCTCCTGGACACGACAAGCATAATGGGAGGTTTCTCTATTAAGCTTGGACCCTGTTCCTGATGCCAATGGGCCACTGTTTTTTATATTCCTAAATGTTTTTTTATAAAAATAATATAAAAATCTAATTAATAATGTTTGTAAATGTTATAAAGGGAATACAATTATCTAGACAGTTATCTAGCTAAGCTTAAGTAATAAAGGTATTATTATAAGGCTAGATACATCCAGCTCTGGCTATCCAACTTAACCTTTTAAATATTCAAAATTACTTATACAGACCCTCGCTCTTTGGAAATGCCATTTAACCATACCACTTTTCCTCTGACTATCATCAACCTACAGCTACCCACTGATGAACCAAACAAAATAATGAATTACTAATTTCTATATTAACGTAACTACGACCCTACGCCTCTTAAATTTCACGTCGCTAAGCTCAATCAATTAAATTCAATGTTAATTTGCAGCATCGCCTGTTTTACTTCAATCGTTTATTAAAAACTGTACTTATCAAAAGTCAATACAGCCAGTGTCATTGCCTCTCCTAAGCCCGTCTAAACAAGTCTTTGACACGCCCTAGCCCCGTGGCCACGAGCTACACGCTCAAGCGATACGCGTCTTGCTACAGCGACTGCGGAGAAAACAAATGACAGTAAAAGTTGTTTGGAGCATGCCACTATGAGTGACCGCGACTTGCGGAGCGACGGACAACTGTAACCCGGCTTCTTTGTAGTTTATAGAAATATATTGGAAACACAAGATGTTAACTGTTTATCATGCTATACTACTTTCAACCATGCTAAATTAAATTTATAGGATACATCTTATTAGGGAAAATACCAATTAAACATACCTCATTACACATTACAAGGTTTATTGTAATTAAACAAATATTAAAGGTACACTTTCATAAAATGTGGCAAGCCACTAAACATATACAGCTTTCCCAATCTTTTATCAACGGCAATATGACATGTTAGCAAAAACTACGAACTCAGACATCTGCGAGTCTCTGTCCAAATATAATAAATGTTTATTAGATTTAATTTAATTTAAGTATCTTTAAATGTTATATTTTCTTAATTTTTTAATGTTGTTTATATATTTATTTTACGTTCCTACCATTTTTCATGTTTTAACTTTGTTAGCTTAGTTTTTAACTTTACTGTGCATGCTGTGGTTTCCTATAAGTGAAGGAGTACACTTACTTAATATCCGATGTTGCCCTTTAATTATGTGTCATGTATTGTGTACATCTTTTGTTGGAGATCCTAAATAAATAAATAAATAAATAAACTGTATATTCCCTAACACACCGTCTCCGTTACAAGGTGTGTTAGGGGAAACACAAGTATGAGACCAAAAACATCAAGCTCAGAGTCGCTTGTGAGGTGAGGGTTCGTGAGATGAACGCTTAATAACTTCTCGCTCAATCGAATAAGATCTGACCTATTATGGTTATGCTCATATAAGGAATATAACATTTGGGCAAAGCACCCAGAGACACAACCAAACACATTAAATCTATAACAACTGCCGGTCGATTCTGTAAAAATATCACCGTGAAACTTAGGTGACGCTCATTTCACCTAAGTTTCACGTTGATATTTTTACAGAATCGACCGATGGTCTTATTACCTAGTTCTCAACATAAGGCCAAATTATCTGAAATTACCATAATAATTATCAGTAGAACTATTATTAGGTTTAATTTTAGTTTTGTATTTCACAAGTCCATAACAAAATATTTTTTTCTGTTTTGAAAGTACTTAAAGCAATGTCTTATTAACAATTTTAGTTTCGTAGTTTAAACAATCTTTTCCCAAATGTCCAATGTATTAATACTTTACTAATATTGTAGGTGTATATTTCACAAACTTCTATTTATGTTTCCAAGTTCTAGAGATAATTCAGTCACTAACCTTTATAGCAACATTGGAAACACAGGTAATTAAAAAAAAAAAACACAAAACAGCTTGTCCAGCTTTTATGCTGGTCAAATAAAAAAATTGGTTACTGACATAAATACTCAACTGCAACTTAGCGGTCCAAAAAAAATTAAACGTGTAATTTTCTGATTGTGGTTCGTTGACCAGCTTAATTTAAACTTAAAACTAGCCTAAAATATTCCACCAACTGAGAGTATTGTTGAAATTGTTCACCTTAGATAATCAAATAATTATATACCAATTGGGCGCCCAAGCAAGTCGCGTCGCTCGATGCCGTGAACGGGGCCTTAGTCTCTAATAGGTTAAAACAGTCACTCAGTCTTATTACTTTTTGTCTAAGCCCTGTATAATGAAACAATTTAGCCTTTTAACTCTCAGTGTAAAAGAAATGGCCCTTTTTTGGCGAATAAAATTTGATTGTAGCTGCTTTTAGACCCTTAAAGGTCTTGAAATACCTATTTAACTATGTACTGTATTAGGAGGAAATTTTAGAGTGTCATTTAATACATTGGTTAGGAACTTTTTTACCGTCTAGAACATGGCAACTTTTGACCCGAGTATTTCCACGATTTGCGTAAAAGGAATCGTATATAATCGTATCTTATTTAGTTCAAGATGTACATAAGATTCGAATTATTTATATATTGCTTTTGTCTTGACTATGTTATAATACAATCTGAAAAATACTTTCAAGCGTATTCCAATGCAGAAACGGTATTGTCGAATTGTCGATCAAAAAACAAGTACCTAATTCAAATGTTATTTTTAGAGTTAAAAACAAAAACATTTCAATTTAAAAAAACAAGCAGGCCTTACAGTAGTCGTATAAGATGGAACATCTGACATCCAAGTACCAACCTCTCGGAAAATAGGGTGGTACCATCTGAAAGCCACCTCTGGCACCGCGTTCGCTCACCAAATAACGCGCGCTTCCCCGGCTTCCTGTTACACACTTCCGTCCCTTTTCACGAAATCCCTCCCACAGATTGCAGAAAAGTGAGAGGAAAGATGTTACACATCAAAAACGAAGTTTCAAGTTACTTGGACATGTAAAGTTGCAAAAAGTCGATCTATTGTGCGCGTTTATAATTGTATGTCTTATGGCGTTCTGCTGTGGGGATCGGCATCTGATGTAGATTCATTAAAATTGAGAGTTAAAAAGGTTATTCTTTATCCAATAGTAGAAAATAAGCTGGTTTCTATAGAGTTTAAGTAAACCATTATTTTAGCAGAACATGTGTTTTCGGAAACTTAGTATTTTTTTCGGTAATTCATTTTAACACAGCTTATATTACAGTCAAACGCAGATCGCCAGAAGGTAATTTGTTTTTCCGAAGCTTTATTATTTTCCTATTAATATTAAGTATAACATATAACAAGACGATACAGGATATTAATATCTCCTACTTCCTCCACGTTTCCTTAAACTGAAAAGCATACAAAGCATCCACGATATTCCTTTAAAATTAAACACTAAACGGTGTCAGGGCACGAGTTGATCCCGAGGTTAAAGGCAAAATTTTGAACGTCAAAGGATTTAAAAATATAACGTTATATTAAAATGGGGACTGAAAAATATAAGATAAAAGATGTAACATTTTTTAATATTTTATACCCAACCGTATGGGCTTCATAGAGATGCAACAGACAAGCAGCCAAATAAAATTTAGATAAGGGCGGGCGAATGATGATGATGAGTCCCATACTCATCACGGCATCAGAAGGCCACAAAGAGCCTTTTGTCACAGAGAAATTGCACAAAAATTTACCACTAAACTTGCGATTATTTAGATAGTGTTTACTAGTGCTATTTACGCACTAGTGGTAGAAGTGAACCCCAGTGGTAACGGCTGCGACTTATGAGTTGTAGGTCGTAGGTTCGAACCCAGGCAGGCGCTTTACTTTGTGTAAATTATTTCATTACCGCTGCTCTCAAAACGGTGAAGGAAAACATCGTGAGGAAACCGGCATGTCCTAGAACAAAACATTCGAAGACATGTGACATATACCAACCCGTACTGGACCCGCGTGGTGAATTACGGCCCACTTTCTCCAAGAGGAGGCCTGTGTCGCAAGAGTGGGAACATAATAGGCTAATTATTCTACATGTATACCTCACGATGATTTCTTTCGTTGTTACTCTATAACTAAGAAAGTAGATAATTATGATAGAAAAAGTCAAATGGCTTAGTCAAAGCGAAATGACTTTTACTTCACCGGAAAATTCTACCGTTTCTCGTCCCCAAATAACGCAATGAAACTTGTTACAAAATGAACAAAAATTGCCATCTATCCAACAACCTACACGTTGTTTGAAACTCTAGAGGCTCATGTATCGGTTTCCTGGTGTGAATTGACACCGGCTGTCACTTTGCACTGTCAATGGCCATCAATGACGTTTGAAATTGTTTGTGTTTGGAAATTGAATTTTTTTAAACGAAGGTGACATATTTATTCTCTTTTCGTTGGATTTGAATATGCAAGCTTTTATGTCTATAAAATCAGCAATATAATGATCCTACTATAGGGACTCAGGCATCCTCTCTGAGAGAGGGGGTGGGCAGTAATCCATCACGCGGGCCCAGTGTATGTTGGTCATGTCTTTGAATGCTTTCTTTCACCGTTTTTGGAGCAATGGTGATAGACAAAATTACAAAAGTAATCCTCCTTGGAGTATTACCGGCTGTCACTACTGGGACATTTCAACGCTTCCCCAAAATTGGTGATGTCAGTTAATTTAAGACCGTATTTTTATTTAGGATAGGTATAAAATACAATAGACGACGTATATATAGTAACCTAATCCGCGTAACTGTTCTTAAAGAGTCATAAAGAACCCTGTAAGAAATCGACACGTGTTTCACCTCTCAACGAGGCATCCTCAGGATGGCGACTGACTTGTTGCGAACCCGGACCCGACGTGTGGACACATCAAGCGTCGAGAGCAGTGCTCTGACACGTGTCGATTTCTTACAGGGTTTTTTATGACTGTTTAAGAACAGTTACGCGGATTAGTTTACTTAATATACGTCGTCTATTGTATTTTATAACGGATTTCCGCAAAGTCATGCCTGAATCAATTAACTAGAATACGTATGTTAATTAAAACTTTTAACAAAAAATTACCGGGAAAATAGAAATTAACCTTTTAGTCTAACTAAGCTCCTAAATTAATGTAAATGACTAACTTTGAGTCGGTGCTTAGCGAGAATTTATTCCGGAAAATTTATGTGTAAATATATTAATTAATATTAAACTTATATATTATTATGATAAATGAAAGGAGAAAAAATCGTGCGAAGTGGGGGCACCCTCCCTAGTAAATCCCAAGTATCCTGACTAATATTCGATCCCCACCTATGAAATCAGCGTTTTGTATGGAGAATTTTAAAGAAGTTGCATTTTTCATACTAACATTTTCTTAATTTATATATTTTTACAACCAAGAACACTAATGTTATAAAACTTTTATGCACTAATGTTTAAAAACTAAGTTATCGTAATATGCCACTTAGATTAAGCGACGAAAATAAGTTTTGGCTAAGTTTAAACAAATAGTGGTAATTTCTGCTAACAAAATGAGGAGGATCATTTTTAAGGTATTTTTTATGTTTAGAAAACTATAAGCAATAATGTTTTTTTTACTATTGCTAGTTGTCTATGATGGTCATTATTCGATATAATAGCAAGCAATTGATGAATATTTCAAATCATAGAAGTGAAAAGGTTCTCTATTTGTGAGAAAAAAAACCCCAATTTCACAGGGGGGAACCCAATATTATAAATGCAAAAGTGAGTTTGTTTGTTTATTTGTTTGTTACGCTTTTACGCTAGAACGGCTGAACGTATTTCAATGAAATTTAATACATGGGTAGATCATGACCTGGGTTAGGACATAGGATACTTTTTATCGCGATATTCTCATGGGATCAAGACTTAGCGGGTGAAAGCGCGGGCGCAGCTAGTAATAACATAATTATTACATAACATAAGATCACGCCTTCTTTCCCCGAAGGGTTGGGCAGGGGTGAGTAGGGATATCGCGACCCCGGCACACAGGCAACGGAAGGAACACGGGTGGGTTTTAGTCAGTAAAAGTCTGACACTTGATAATTTCATTACAACCACATTTCACCAGATATTTTAAAGTCCCATGTAATAGGGGGCAACCCTATTGCCATCAGCCGGGCACTAATCCAGTCACCGGGCTGCTTCTGAGAAATTCCAGATAGAATAACCGCAATAGCACTTTGCCCGACCCGAAAATCCAACCCACAATCTCATGCTCAGCACGCTTGCGACCACTAGACCTACGAAGCAGTCAATAACAGTTTAATTATTATTTCCCGAAAAATAGGAAACTTTTATCCATTTTTCCCGGAACCTTTTAATTTTAATAAGAAAATAAATGGGAAACCGTATCGATATACGTATAGAAATAAAATACCTAAATTGTAATTAAAGGACCTGACCTTGACCTTGACCTTTAGACCTTTTTGATTTACTTGATGAATAACATGTTACAGGAAATGAAAACAATTTATGGCTTCGAGAAATCGGATATTTTTGAAGCGACAGAATCGTTTACTGTATTATGTTAGTCCCTGTGCTGGATGATATATTTCTCGTCATTTGTCATATCCTCATTTTTAGGTTTCCGTAGCCAAATGGCAAAAAACGGAACCCTTATGGATTAGTCATGTCTGTCTGTCCGTCCGTATGTCACAGCCACTTTTTTTCCGAAACTATAAGAACTATGCTGTTTAAACTTGGTAAGTAGATGTATTCTGTGAACTGCATTAAAATTTTTACACAAACATAGAAAAGATACAATAAATTTTGGGGGTTCCCCATACTTAGAACTGAAACTCAAAATTTATTTTTCACCATACGTGTGGGGGGGTATCTATGGATAGGTCTTCAAAAATTATATTGAGGTTTCTAATATAATTTGTTTCTAAACTGAATAGTTTGCGCGAGAGACACTTCCAAAATGGTAAAATGTGTGTTCCCCCCTGTAACTTCTAAAATAAGAGAATGATAAAACTAAAAAAAATATATGATGTACTATGTAAGTTTCCACCGAAAATTGGTTTGAACGAGATCTAGTAAGTAGTTTTTTTTTAATACGTCATAAATCGTAAACCGCAATTTACCTTTCATTCAATCAACTCAAATATAAAAATAAAATAAATTCATCCCAACTACGGAACACTTCATTGTGCGGGGTCCGACACGCACTTGGCCGGTTTTTTCTGCATCTAGTAGTGACTTTCCATGATCATGGAAAGATGCTCAAATAATTCCTTTAGGTAGGTACCTAAAAAGTCTAACCCCACATCATTTTCTGAATACCGTCCAATATCCGTCCTACCATTCCTATTAAGGACCAGCGACCTGGCGAGACGCAGCGCGGCGCGGATGTCACCGTCAAACAAATATTAACGTTCCGTGGCTAAAAATAAAGTTGAGTATTAATAACCTGAGACGCGCACCCCTTTCCGCTTACACGCACTTTCAAGCTAATTGAAGTTTATTTACTTTCAACTTTATTTCAACAGGTGCAAGATCGATATTTGTTTGGCAGTGACGAATACGCTCCGCTGCGCGTCGCCAGATGAGCACTGGTCCTGAAAGTCCTTGAACGTAACAATACTGCCCTGCTAAGCCGAAAGGCGCTATCTCTGAGACACGCCCTTTTAGTTTTTTTATACCATTCAATAGCTATAACAATTTCGCATCTAATGGTATAAACCAAATACGGATATCTAACTTAAAACATTTAAGAAAACCACGCAGAAGTTTTTTATATCCTTATATGTTTCCTTAAATTACAATTTACAAAAAGTCAATTTTCTCAAAACTTACTCCAATTGAGTTAACGCCTTTCGGCTTAGCAGGGCAGAATAATACATAAACAGAACATTACGCCTGTATTTCTCGAAGGGGTAAGGTAGAGATTGAACCTATAATATATTTCGGTACTCCGCCTCTCCTGTACTAAATGATTAGTCTATTGTCTTCAATTTACACAAATCTACATATAAAATAGTTCCTAACCGGAGTTTCAAAACATGGTGTTCAACGGATAGTTTTTCTGCCCACCCTTTTCCCAACTATGTGATACCTCAGCTTCCCGTCTAACCAGTCACAGCTGTATTTTACATGAAGCGACAACCTATATCTGACCAACACAACACAGTTACTGGGTAACACGATACAAAATATTTGGCCAACGAAATCCCGATTTTGTATACGAAAGCCTGTATTTTGTGTAACAATTTATTTCCCTCAAGTTGACTGTAATAAATAGTTGCATGACAGCAAAGGTTTAAATTGCTTGGAGAATCTTGACGTGTAAACCAAAAAAACATCCATCAGTCTCTTTTTTAGGGGAATTCTCATGAATACCTTTTCCTCATGGGGATAGGAAAGTTTTCCTTATATTACCTTCCCCTGGAAATAGTTACGAATATTTTTTTGCATATTTTGCAAATGAAAATAATTGAATCGAGTCGTAGATTGGAGAGCAGAGGTGGCCTACTAACAATACAAAACAATATTATCTACTAGACAAAAACAAGTTTTTAAACAAGATCCATGAAGAAAAAAAAAATTAAGAAGAAAAAGTATTTATTGAGACAAGCACAAGAGACTGGCATTAAACTAAAACACCATCATTTAAAAATAAATAGAAGGAAAAAAGACATAAATAAAAAAACATAGTAAAATTAAAATAAAAGCAGAAAGTCCTGTGCGAGGTCAAAAGGCTCCTATCTCAGCATGATGCTGCGACATTTAATAATAAATGTCGCAGCGCTGGTATTCTGATAGGGCCCGAAAGGTTGCTAGTTCAGTTGGAAGTTTAAACACACGCAATAAAGTCCTCAAGCCAATTTATTTCATCACCACAGCTCTGAATAAACACAGGACAAACAGTACTACACACTAGTGAGTAGAAATGAACATTAATTCAATGTTAGATGTTTACACTAACATTTTATTGAGAAAAGATTTGTATGCTGGCAGGCATATTATAAGTTGGGGGATTACATCACTGATAAAAATGCTTGGCTCAATGCTGGTCCTGCTCCACAACCACAACTAATTGATTAACATTTGAAAATACTGTTGGAGCTGCTGAAGATTTTAAGACCATCTTTGCATTGTATAAAATCAATCTCCTTTGTATTATATAGTTGCAGAGCACAGGTGTGAGTACTACTCGTATGTACTAAACAGCTACCATTTACCGAGTAATACGTCTTTCATTGACTTGAATGTGCCCTGGCGGCTGTGAGTATGTCATGCTCACTCAGATGTCTCGCTGATGGTGGCGCGTGTGTTGGATCATTTAGCTCCCTTCAAAATGGTTGAGCTGAATGGTGCTGATCCATGCGTCATGTTCGTGAACGGGCGCCGTCAGTTGGGACTGGTCAACTCTTAGCGGCCATGGCTGATTTTAATGTTTGAATTGTTCTTTGTTTTATCTTTGTATTACGGACGCTTTTAACGTGCACGTCTTTCTATATTGTTCTCACATGTATAATTTCAACATGAATGATGTAACCAATACTTTGTAACAATTTATTTTATTTAAAAGAGTGTCCGTGGAGTTTCTTGCCCATTCTTCTCTATGGGTTCCTACTACGCTTTGGAATGGGCAACTAGCTTCATATTTTTGACTGACCGATTCCTTGACAATTCAAAAGTGCCTGTAATGGTTTAATTGAAATAAATGCTTTGTTGAGTTTGAGTATTTTTTTTATAATGAATAAACTCAAAAACTACTGGACGGATTTTAAAAATACTTCACCTAATAATGCTGTATTATCACTGAGTAATATAGGCTATAATTTATAAAGATATTTCGCGGGCGAAGCCGCTTGCGGAAGATAGTCGTTAATAAATATATCGTTTATTAATAATCTTCGTTTATAACTTCTTAGTAACAACTAAAGTAATGAAAGAAGAAAAGTAATAAGTTTAATATTGTAACTAAACTTTAGATATCGCACACCCAGAACAACACTGCACTAAGTCAAAATAGCTCATTTTTCAGAATCAACGAAAAACCGTTATCTCGTGTTATGTCAATAAATATGTAAATAAAAAAGTCAATTTTGAGATTTTTCGACATAATACAGTGTTGTTCTGGGTGTGCGATATAACATGTAATGTTTGACGGGCGCTTTACTTTGTGTGAATTATCTCATCTCCACTGCTCTCAAAAATCGTCAGGCAACCAGCAAGTCTCAGAACCAGAAATTCAAAGACTTGTGACTTCCACCAACTCGCACTGGGCCCGCATGGTGGATTACGGCCTACTCCCTCTCACATTTAAAGATATATACTGAATTCCTAAAAACTGATTTTACAATCGTCAGATAACCTATACCTGAAGAACAAGAATGACGGTTTCACAGCTTTTGTACAAAAAATATATATTATATTGTGACAAACTGCCATGTTAAATTCTGCAGATAAATATGACCCTCATGTATTTTTCGAGAACAATCCCCGCGAAGTATCCATGAAACAGACCCCCTTGCAACCTTTATTTATCTACTAAGTCCTTTATATTATTTACACACCCACATAAAGCCAGTGGAGATAAATAACGAAGAAGATAACACATTCAAAAGACATTTTAATTATTCTTTACTACACAGTCATTATCGTTTCAAGTCTACAAAGGATCCTATTGTCACATTCATGTTTAAATTTAACATTTTCATTGCGAGAAATGATTAAAATTTTGGAATGGACTAATTATAACTTTACTGGGATGCTGGCACTGTAAATCCATTGAAAATATGAAATACAGAAGGTAAAAATAGAGTCGACTGATATGCTTGATTTTACCATAAGCAAAATCTCGCAATAATGTTCCTGTAGAGTATCTATTTAATAGATATGTAAACACTATCTCAGGCACTTCAGCAGTGACGTTGCTGCCACTTATGTCAACTGTCACTTTGACACAAATGGCGGGAAACAGTTAAAAGTGAGGCGGTGCCTGTTCGGGAAGCTCGTTGTGGTGAGCCAGTGTAGTGATAATTATAATCAGCTTAAATACGGGATCAACAGGATTCTACAGGTCCCACTGCTGGAACACGGTTCGGGTAAAATTACATCCTTAACATCCCTGCTATAACATCTGCAATAACAGAGGCTTCGCAGGTGCATTCCCATCCCAAAGACAATTTATCTCTGGAACCTCTGTTCCTATTTCCTAAGCAATTGACTACCAACTTAAATTGTCCGTATGTTCAAATCACAACTGTCATTGTTTGACAGTTGTATGAAATGGCTGTATCACGACAAATTGAAGTAGGTAGGATGTAAATTTGGTTCACAATTAATTTCCCTGGCTGCTACTTTCCCCGGATGAGCTCATCATCATCATTTCAGCCGAAAGACGTCCACTGCTGGACATAGGCCTCCCCCAAGCACCGCCTCTTCGACCGGTTCTGTGCTTGTCGCATCCAGCGGATTCCTGCGGCCTTCACGAGGTCATCCTTGTGGGGGGGCTTCCAACGCTACGTCTTCCGGTACGCGATCGCCACTCCAAATGAACTTATTCACAAATAAAGCTTTGACCTTCTTTGAATTTGTCTGTATTGTGTACGGCTGTTTTACCGTATCTAATTATAATTTTGTAGGCAGTAATAACAGTAATTTTGGAGTTTGTAGTGTTATAGAGAGATATGCTAATTTAGGCGCGGGGAATAACTACTAGTCGAGTTAGTTATAAAATATCTCTGTCATCTTAACATTTTATTAGCTCGGTAGTAGAGATGTAATTAAACGTAAAAAATCGAACAAGTGCGATTTGGATTCACACACGAATATAAAATTCACATACGGTACCACCGTACAATATTAAGCAAAAAAACGCCAAAAAAAGCACGTCTCTTGTATGGTTAATTTAAATTTTATTTGTTATTTAATTTCTTGTATGGTTAATCTAAATTTTATTTGTTGCTTAATATCTTGTATGGTTAATTTTATTTGTTGTTTAATTTCTTGTATGGTTAATTTAAATTTTCACAGATTGTGTATTTCTATTGCATAGCGGCAATAGAAATTGTGAAAACAAAATACAATACAATAAAAACTGTGAAAATTTCAACTGTCTACTAATACGGTTCATGAGATACAGCCCGCTGACAGAATGAAGAACAGCAGAGGCTTAGTAATAGGTTTCCGATTGGCACCCTAAAAATTATATACGTAAAAACGGAAAAGCTAAAAAAAATATTATGTATAATTAAAAGTTTAAAATATAACGGAATAGATTTTAACTTACGTCTTGTTATTTTTACTTGAACGTTAAATTAATATTTGTTATTTATTTCATTAAAATATTAAATAATAGTTTATTGAAATTCATCTCTTCAAACATTAAATGTTATATCTAAAGTTAAGTTACATTATAAAAGCTATTACTTTTCTTTTTCTTCTTTCTTTACGTTATGTTAGTTGGTATTACTAAGAAGTTATAACTTTTAACGAACATCTCGGTATTTATTAACGAATAGCTTCCACCAGCGGCTTCACATAAATCTCTTGATAAATTATAGCCTATGTTATTCAGTGATAATATAGCATTCTACTGGTGAAAGAATTTTTTAAATCTGTCCAGAAGTTTTTGAGTTTATTCATTACAAACAAAAAAAACTAATCTTTTCTCTTTATAAATGACATCTAATATTGGGTTAAAAAAACGTTTAAACCGTTATCGTTAATGTTCATCTCTATTCAAGTCAAATTTGTAAATGTACTGTTTATCGATATGAAATCGGTCTTCATCCACTCCCAAAAAAATCCCCCTAGTTCCTGCACGAATAAATAAATCGACGTCGTTTGACACGTAAAGCTCTTCCAAATGGTTTCCCAGTTTTAGAAAGACATAGACAACGTTGGCCTATTTTTTTGGTAAAAATTTGCAAGGTTTGTTTTTAAAAATATATATTTTTTACTAGGGATGACCCGAACATGGTTTGAACCGAATACTAACTTCGGCAGGAAATTCGGTGAAAATAAATACTTTGATCCGTGGTTTCCTAGCTAATTTTGCACCATAGTTTGCCCTTAGTACATTTTAAATACTAGTAGGCCTGTAAATAGATGTCATTCAACACAGGGGTTATACAGGATTTTAAAGAAATTGTGTGCCATAGCTTAGGGGTAGGTACAGTATCAGGAAAAAAAAAAACAAAAAGTTATTGCAAGATCAACCTTACTTAGTACCTACTAACTTAAAATAGCAATCGTTTAGAATTAAAATTATTTTATTTGTTTAAATGCTTTAATTACTTACTTTCATTGCGTTCGATAGTAAGTAGGTAACTCTAGGAAGTTATTAATTAGCATTTAAACAAAATAAAAACTTATTTTAAGCAATTTTTTAATCAATTCTAAAAGATTGCTATTTAATTTACGTTCACCTTATGATAATTTTCGTTTTTTTTTTACTTTTTTTAAAGGTATTTTTTTTTTAATTTTTATTGGTTCCTTTATCGACTCTGAACTTACCCTAAAGCACGCAATTTCTTTAACACCCTGTAATAATATTAAAAATAGATTTTTTTGGCGTAATTATTTCAATGTTTAGGTGTCAAAATTCTGATAATTTTTAGAATATATTTAATTGTTAAATAAATAACAACTAACGAACAAATGCTGATTAAATGCTTATGATTTTATTTCACTGGTTTATTTTTATTATTTTAGTCAAAACAGTTGAGTAATTATAATATAATACATTCTTCTTTATTCTTTCTATATTCTTGTTTCAAATGTTCGGCATTTGAACCTAATTTCGGCCGAATGCCGATTCGAACCTGACCAGACCTCATCTGGTTTATAAAATATGATTGACGTGTAAAGATGTTTGTATAAATAAAATCATAGATAGATAGAATATTCTTTATTATGGACACCATACAAATTACAGAAATAAATTTAGAAATTTTACATCATCATCATATAACATCATCATCTTCATTGTGTTGTTTTGTGCCTTGTTCTATCTTTTGGCGTCACCCCTTTTGTACCATGCTTCCCTGGTCCGTGCGAGTCTCACCAACTTGCCTAGTGTTGAGTAGTTAATTGATTCAGGTATATTTAGTAACCTAGTAAGTATTCCAAGGTCACCTTTGTTGCGATTGTTCGCAGCCCCTTATCGTGCTGATAACGATCCTAGCCGAGGTGGGCGGGGCAGTAATCCTATATAAGTGGGGTTGTTGGGTGAAGTGGGTCCCCCTGGCCGGAGGCTTTTAAGTGTAGAAACTTAAGGCCGCCACAGGATTGATCGGTTAAGTAGTCATGACCTCAGAGGTCAGCTACGAGATGCCCTACCTAAAAAAAAAAAAGTGAAGTGGCTCACTCTGCTCTCGACGCTTGATGTGTCCACAGGTCGAGTCGGGGCTCGCAACAAGTCAATCGTCATCCTGAGGATGCCTCATTGAAAGGTGAAACCCGTGTCGATTTCTTACAGGGTTCTTTATGCTTCTTTAAAAACAGTTACGCTGATTAGGTTACTAAATATACGTCATCTATTGTATTTTAGTAGTAAGTAGTTACATATTAACAATCGTTTATTATTATTCTGGTGAAAAATCCTCTTTCACAAAATTATAGCATCATAATACACCTTCAAAATAACAGTTACAGGTGCCACAGTGCTCTACTACTTTTCCAACGAGTGTACAGAGTAGCTACAGAGTCCCATTGTCTGTCAGTCTACCCTAACAACACAAAGGAAATCTCGGACACAACTAACTTTGCAATGGCCGGTACCCGAAGCATTATTATCTTTAAGAAATAAACTGTTCAGTAGTCAGGAGTTAAGGTTTAAACTTAGCCAAAAAGGAGGTAAATTATATACTTTCCTTTATGAAAAAAGAGGCTACTTTGGCCCTAGTTCTCATTCGTAACTATTTGACAACATTAAGCACACAGTTAAACCAGAAAAAGTTTGCGCTTCGGTAATCTTCGTGTTTCCGAATAACAGTCCGGCCGTCAAGAACATGCGTTCCTGACACCTGTCAGTTGGGCAATTTCTAGTAGTAATAAGGATCAAATTCGCAAAACATGTTTTCGTTAGTATGAAACTGACGACTGACGCGGCAGCCTTATGGCCGCAAAGTAGCAGTGCCATAATTGTTATTATTCGGTGAAATAATACTAGACCTTCTGACGAAACTGTGGCGACCATTCTCAGCGGACACTAACCATTTTTTTTTATTAAGTCCCGCATGTCAACCTAGCGGTATGTCGGCTGCTTGGCCGGACCTGTGGCTGCCTCAATAAATTAAGGCCTCCAGCCAGAGCATAAAACTTAGAAACTAAGCGACTACATGCTAAGGGCACCCCCTTGTGGGGTACGGACCTCGGCTTAGGGCGTCACTGGGGGAGGACAGCAAGAGACAAACTGGATTGAATTAATGGAGATTACCCATACGCAGGAGATAATTATAGTGCACTTGTGGTGCACAAAAACGAATGAACTCCCACTTCTAATTATTTTTTTGTTTTGGACACATAGGTTTTAGGCGAATGTCTCTCTCATATTATCAGTTTTCAACCCAGTACCGGCGAAATAATAGTAATGCCGTTTGAAATAAATAAAATATCAAGCTTCTATTTAACAAAATAGGTATCAAATATTATTTTGTTGAATAGGTTGATAGGAATTTTATTCAAATAACGCCACTGAAAACTTACAAATGTCAAACAGTGACCTATTTTATTTTATTTAGTCAATGTTTGACCTTTGCAAGTTTAGTAAACGACGACGTCGTATCTATCGAAATGTTGAAGAATGAAGTTGTACCTAACAACCCCTAAAAACGGGCCTATGTTGAACTTAACAACTTTTCTTGAAAAATGCATGTTCAAGCTTTCAAGAAACGCTGTTACTATAAAATGACACAGATACGTATTATTAAAACTTGGTATACTATCTGTCGAAGCCTTAATTCAACCCATCAGAATGATATTACGTATAATACTTTAAGAAGTAGTGATGGGGTAAGCCCCACATAATATTATAACCTTACGATCTTACCCCTCCATAAAACTTCCATATAGGAAACGTCGCCGTAACAACTCTCTGCTTTAATTAAAATCACAATTTTAATTAACTCATACCGGTAAAGCCCTGGGTGACCCTCAAGCACGTCAATTAGCACGTTAATTAGTTGTTTATCAGGGCTTTACCGGTTAACTCAACTACCTACTTTAGGATGTAGTCCTACGTAATAATAATACGTTCTTAAGGGCGCATTTACACGAAGAGAATTTCTCGCCTCGAATAGGCGATTATTGAAAGGAGACGAAAACGTTAACTCGTGTGTATAGTTCATTAGTTTAATTAATTATATAACAGCCGCACTGTTCGATCGAAGTTAAGCTTCGCTTGCTGCGGTCGGTTCGTGGATGGGTGACCAACCATTTATCAAGAACCCTCCGTGCCTCGGAAAGGACGTTACGCCGGTGATCCTGGCTGTCAATCGTAGATCTCTGACAGTCGTTACGGGTAGCCAGAAGCCCGAAACTCTGCCAACCAGTCTTACCAAAGGGTATCGTATTACCCAGTAACTGGATTGTGGAGGTCAGGTAGGCAGTCGCTCCATGTAAAATATAGATATTCAGCTGTATCCGTTTAGACCGAAAGCCGACCTCTACATAGTTGGGAAAAGGCCAGCAGAGGGATTGATTGAATCAAACGCACACTTTGAACTACAAAAACCTGCTACGCAGTAAAGGCGTTGTAAATGTCAAACTGTTACAATGGACCTGCGATTGACTTTACGTCATACTTGCATGTTGAAAGGCGCGAATCCTGAGAAAATTGAAACCATCCATCAGCGTAAAGTGGGTGTAAATATAAAAATGTTCATTTCAATTTCATAGGGCATTACGATACAGATTATTGGAGATCACCTTTTAAGCAAGGAATTGCTTGTGTGAGAGACTCCGCGCTTCCACTTGTCATTATCTTATGCAATTGAAACGTGGACAATGTAAACATGCAAAACTAAAAATAAATGGGTAACTTATAATTATACAAAATGAAATGAATGAATGAATGACCAAATGATTTGCAAATGAATTAGCATTATGCATAGAAAAGGGCCAGATCGCGCGTGTAATTGTGATACGTGTAAGAATGGGTGAGGGTGTGTAGTGTGTGTGTTATATGAGTATTATAATATTTAGTTCTCCTATCCTAATAAATATCCTGTAAAATTTTAGATATAATACGAATGTGTTTGTTTATTTATTTGTTTGATTGCCTGTTACGCATTCACGCAAAAACGGCTGAAGAAAATCTGGATGAGACTTTCGCACTTTGATAGACCATGTCCTGGGTTAGGACCCAGGATAATTCCGTCCCGACGCTACCACGGGTCGAGACCTATGCGGGTGAGGACGGAAGGCGCAGCTAGAATAAGTTTAGGTGTAAGTTTAAGTCCAAGTGTAGGTGCGCGCCCTATTACCTGTGTACTTGATGGCCTGATGACTGCGTCAGTGGGTGCAGTTCGCGTAGACCGCGGCGCATGAGTCGCCGACGGTATGAAATGTTACCATTTTAAATATTATATTTTATATAAACATTTAGGACTAAGTATTGTATTTATTCATTTTATTTTGGTCTTATTTTGTTATTTCACTATATGTTGCACCGGTTGACGTCATCACGTCAACGCCGGCTGTCGCTGAAAACCAGCGTTGGGGCTCTGTCTCGCATAGGGTCGCAGCATTATGCTGAGCAATGGCCGTTTTGCGTGGATGTGACGCATATTTTCCCCCAAATTGTTTATTTTCGTGTTTTGTTCTTTCTTTGCGTCATGTGTACCGCAAATAAAAGTATTTTCATTTCTTTCTTTTCTCTTTAGTTCGTGAGCTGAATTTTGGGCCAAACATCGATACGCTAAGAAGAAGTGTAAAAAAAAGTATTTAGTTTTTCGAATGACATCGGCCTCTCCAATCGCACGCCATTCATAATCAGCCTATAATGTTCCCACTGCTGGGACACAGGCCTCCTCTCTTCGAGAGGGTGTCTGCTGTAATTTACCACGGGGGCCCACTGCGGGTTGGTAGATGTCACATGTCTTTGAATTTGGTTCTAGGTCATGCCGGTTTCCTCACGATGTTTTCCTTCACCGTTTTGAGAGCAGTGGTGATGAAATTATTTACACAAAGTAAAGCGCCTGTCTGGGTTTGAACCTACAACTCGTAAGTCGGGACCGTTACCTCTGGGCCATCACTGCCACGCCATTCAACTTTTTTTTAAATTATTTTGGCAACTCTTACTCCTACCTACCTTACACCTACCTTACATTTGCCGATTCGCGGTTTCCACTCAAGAACACGTCTACTAAATAATGACAGCAAAAATCGCCTTTCGAGACTTGCACCCGTAACATTATCCATGCTACGCACGTCTCTTAATTTTTGGGCGAGAATTCCCCCTATGTAAATGAGCCTTAATACGTTCCTAATTTAACAATGTACTTAATTAATGTGTTAATTATTATATTCACATAATTTCCGTCTTTATTGCAAAGCAGTGTACAGTTCGTGGCAGTAAAGATGAGACTTGACGCACCACGTGGTTTGACTTGCGCAATAGACGATTTATGGGTCTCTTTAGCGGTATGAGGTCTGCGCCGGGGCGTCATCGGGGCGGCGGAAAGAGCGCGGGAGGCGCGGTCAAGTTTCTTCTTTCGTGGCGCGTATTGTATGCACGAACGAACAAGAATATGGTGAACACGAACATCGAACACTGTTCGCATGTGCGTACCACTAACGAACGTCAAACACTGTGTTCGTTAAAAATGTTCGTGGCGATCCAATTTCGAATCCATGGCTACTATAAAGAGCGGGGGTTGAGCGCGAACTGTGTTCGTATGTGGTTCGTGTTCGCTTTGCTAATTTACGTCCACACGTACGAACCAAATATTCCGTGTTCGAAGTTCGTGTTCACCATGTTTCGTTCGTTCGTGCGCACACAGCTTTAGGTATTGTTTAATTTCCTCGCTCTGTAAGGCTTTTATTTACACTACTGGGTGTCATTAACTTAAAATTAGGTCGGTTTCTATATCTTCCCGAGCATTCAGACTTCAAATTTTTACTTAATGTTCTCCTATATAGGTAAATACTTGATCCTAGCTAGTAAACAAATAAAGACAATAATTAAGAATCTTAATGAAAAAAGAATGGGCTTTATCAGAAGGCTAAAAGTCACCCAGAGGACAATGGGGAGGGCTATGCTTGGAGTTTCTCTACGTGATCGAAATCAGAAATTAAGAGATTCACAGTAGAACCAAGGTAACCGACATTGCCCAAAGAGTTGCCAAACTTAAGTGGCAGTGGGCAGGGCACATTGCTCGTAGAACAGATGGCCGATGGGTCCAAAAGGTTCTGGAGTGGCGATCGCGTACCGGAAGACGTAGCGTTGGAAGGCCTCCCACAAGATGGACCGATGACCTTGTCAAAGCCGAAGAAAACCGCTGGATGCGGGAAGCACAGAATCGTTCCAAGCGACAGTGCGACAGTGCTTGGGGGAAGCCTATGTCCAGTAGTGGACATCTTCCGGCTAAAATGATAATGATAACTAAGAAGAAAATAGGTAAATAGAGTGCTACAAGGACTTTCTGAGGCCTGAGTGTCATTGACAGGGTTACTGGTAAACATTTGTGAAATGGTCACAGAAATTGTATTCAAAAATCCGGCCAAGAGCGAGTCGGATTCGCCCACGATCGAGCAAAAAACGCCGAAAAACACGTTTGTGTTCCCCCTTTAATTATTATTTAGTTTTTTTGTTTTTATAGCAGCAATAGAAATACACAATCGGTCAAAATTCAACTGTCTACCTATTACGGTTCATGAGATACAGCCTGCTGACAGACAGATGGACAGACGGACAGTCCGCTGTCCGTCGTCGTCTGAAGATTAAGGCAGAGATATACCTATAGTACACCCACATTTCGCCAGTTATGTTTAAGTTCCATGTTATAGGGGGCGAGCCTATTGTCATCAACCGGACTCATATCAGACTCCGGGCTTGTACTGAGAAATTCCAAGTGGAAAACGCCAGTAACAGTAGCGCTTACAACCCCAAGATCAACGAGAACTAATATTTAATTCTAGGGTAAAAAAGCGCTAAGAACTTGCGGTACATCCGTTTTGAATTGCAAATAAATTTGTAGGTACTGAAAGGGTCGCTATAAAAATGTTTAATATTCCAGTTTTTATTCAAGACTTTAAAAAATATATGAATATTCACTCCTTCTAATGGTTGAGTTGTATAAAATGTTGACCATTCCCGTTTTATTGGATTTCCTAACAGGGACAAATGGTAGTGCCCAGAGGGTTTTTAGCATTATGCAGGGCGAAAAGTTGATAGCTGAGTGGGTGCGGCGTGATGAGAGAACACTGACAATATATTAGAAAAGTTTCAGATAGTAGCCCCGTGGTCAGGAGTCCTCTTTCAGATTTCCAAAATTGACCAAAAATAACATAATATTTTGACCACTTTGAAAACTCAGATTTAACCATTTTTAACAGTATTCAGGGCTAACAAAAGTTATTCTGTGCAATAGTGTAACATGTCCTGATTGTGAATTATATAAAGTAACTGGGCGACCGAACTCTGGTGAAAATTGAGAATGCTAGTCTATGATAGTTCTTACTAATTCCATGTATAGTACATACTAATTCCATGCTGCCATGTAATTTTTCTAAGTTGCCATCTTGTTTAAAATTTTGGGCGACCGAGCTCTTTTCTCAGACATGAGACCCCATATTGCAGCTTTCATAGAAATCGTTACAGCCGTTTTCGAGATCGTGATTACACATAAGATGTTGCTCGTTTGATATTATTGGATATATAACCATTTTAAAATACCCCACTCATCCATAGTATGACCAACACTGAATAGTCCTTTTCAGGTCAACTGACGATATAAATTGTATGCTGGAAGCGTCGCTTTTCTCTTATGTAGGGCGCACCCACCGCGATTGTATGCAACGCTCCGAGCAGAATGGTGGTAACGAAGATCGAACTTTTGTTGCAATTTTTATTATTTAAGTAAACTTCTTTGTTTGTTTTCGATGTCTTGGAATACGGACGTGTTTATTTATATTACACGTACTATCAAGACTATAGACACCTAGCGGTCTATTCCACACCATCATCATTTCAGCCGAAACACGTCCACTCCTGGACATAGGTCTCCCCCAAGCACCGCCACTTCGACCCGTTCTGTGCTTCCTGCATCCAGCGGATTCATGCGGCCTCATTATCTGCCTAGCCATCAGTATTTTATATACATGGAGCGACTGCCTATCTGACCTCCACACGATTCCTGCAGACTATTCCACATAATATTAATAAACTCCAAAATGGCATAATTTTCATTGTATCATACCGAAGTGCTAGTAGGCATCGCTCCATGTACAATACTGGTATTCAGGTGCATCTGGTAAGACTGAAAGCCTACCCCATCATAGTTGGGAAAAGGGAAGGTAGAATGATGTTGATATTTTGATTCAAAAAATCTTTTTATAAAAAATAAAAACCAGTACAAAGTGAAAAATAACTTTAATTTCGGAAGTCTGTGTATTTGGTTTTGAATTGTCGTTTTGCGCCACACAATTTTTAGTTTTGGTACCTACCTGCTATGTAAATAACAGTGACAGGAAGTTATCATCACATCATCCACATAAACTAAGTGAACAAAATACGTATTATTAAAGCCTACTCAAAAACTATCCAAGCAAAGTTAATAAAATTTATATGGGACCAAGTTGAAAGCATACCCTTTCATACAAAAAAAGAATTTTCAAAATCGGTTTACAATTGACGGAGCAATCGGTGGACATACATTTAAAAAAAAAACATACCTACGCGACGAATATCCTCTATCTCCTCCTTTTTGGAAGTCGGTTAGAAATATCGTTAAGTTATTTTCCATTTTAAATAATGTCTACAAAAATATTTTCATCAAAGGAGATTATGAGTTTGAAAACTTATTCGGATTAGTTGGGTACTGATGAATAAGAATTTAGGGATTAGGTTTTAGATGAAAAATAATCAATTTTAATCATCATCCAGCATTGATACCATAAAGGCTTCCGCAGTCAGGCGCGACGTGACGACAACGGTGCGACGCGACACCTGTACAACAATTCCCTTGAAGTTTTCATAGGAATTGTTCAACAAGAGTCGCGTCGCTCCTGTCTCTGGCAGCCTTTATTCAGTGCCGATCTCATGAGAGAAATAAGTGCAAAATCACCGAACTAAATTCTTATACAACCTTAGTTTTTGTTTACCCTAATTCTCTTAAGGGGTCATTTATGAACAACTTTCACTATGGGACCAAAGCTGAAATCGCGAAAAAAAAATCTGCTGTTCCCTACATTTACATATGTTCGTATATCTCGTCTAAATGTAGGGAACAGCTGATTTTTTTTCGCGATTTCAGCGTCGGTCCCATAGTGAAAGTTGTTCATAATAATGAGTACAATGACCGGTGATTTTGCACTTATTTCTCTTCTAAGCGAAGTAAGGAGCTCCTTAGTTTGCTTTCTATCTAACTAATCAGAAGTGGCATACGGGCTCCATTAACAACTACGCAACTTCACCAAAGATGCTAACTGCATTTCAAGTTGAGCGATCTATATACTGATTTATGTATGCACACTAATAGCTTGGCAAACTTATTTGTACAAGGGACATTACGTTCACTGGGAAGCCTTGAAGGTTGGGTAGAGGTAAAGACTCGTAAAGACTCCCGCAGAAACGACGCGCGACGCGACGGTGCGATGCAATTCTGGTAGAGCAATTTCCATAAAATTTTCAAAGAAATTGTTCCACTAGAGTCGCGTCGCGTCTGTCTGCAGAATTCTTAAAATATAGGTTATTTGTGTTATAATATTTATTGAAGGTTTTATGAGAGCCAGCAAGAAAATCCGTACCCAATGCATTAAAAAACACGTTCATTTACCGTACAAATAGATAAAAAATCGTGATGTTTTCAAACGTACGCTCTGAATTTCATCACCCCATTTTATTTTATTTTATTTTATTTTATTTAACACTTGCTTCTGGCCACAACTACGTTCACGTGGAAGTCGATAAAATGCAGCCCATGTATACTCGCTAATAATATAGCTTTCAATATGTGAAAGAATTTTTAAATCGGTTAAGTATTTTTGGAGTTTATCCATTACTAACAAACATACAAAAACATCTTATTTTTCTCCTTTATAATATTAGTTTAGATAGGTTAAAAAAGGGGGAAATAAAGAAAGAGATTTAAAATAAAATAATTATTTCTATTTTATTAAAGACTTTTATAGAAGTAGCCTAGACATTTTTTTTGGGTATAGCAAATAAAAGTAAATTAAAAAATAAATAAAAAAAATACTACGCACTCTACACTTCAAATTCAATCAAAACAATTAAATACCTACTACACTTAAACACTTACTTACTTTTCTTTTCAATTCAATTTAAAGTATTTAACTCCTAACAAAAACGGAGCATTTTTACCTTGTTTATTTTACCGACCGAATACCCAAACGAACTTTTTACGACCCAAAAATAGAACACAGGGTTCCCATAGAATGTTCACACCCCGAATTCATACCCAATGAAGCGTAAACCGTACCTACATACTTATAACACCTAAAAGCGGTTACCAAACGAATTTACCCACACATTAACCAAGCTTGGTAACTGTTACGGTTGGTAATCAATTATATTTGACGGTTGCCTTGTCAAACATGAACGATGCCCAAAGAGTTCCTATGAAATACCGACCGCGGGCATTTCATTTTATTCTAATTTTGTTTGGAATGATGTTTAAAATTAATTAATTCTGAGCTACTAACTGTGATATAATTATTAGTATTAAGTAAACAATAATTTATTATGTATTTTGTAATTTTAAGGAATCAATAAAAGCTTTTATTATATTATTATTATTCTATTATTACTACTACGAGTATATGCGGGCGTATTAATATCCTAATAGATGTCGGTCGTAATTTTTTGTAAACAATTCTGTAACGTGGTGCCTATACAATGTGAAATTTTATTCGTTTGCATCCTCTTAAGGGGTCATTGTACTCATCATTACGAACAACTTTTACTATGGGGCCAACCCTGCAATCGCGAAAAATTATAACTTATTACAACATATTTTATTATGTGCACATCTACAACCTTACTTGTAGTTGTAAAAAAATCTGCTGTTCCATACATTTATGTTCGCATAGCTCGTTATAATGTAGGGAACGGCTGATTTTTTTTTCGCGATTTCAGGGTTGGCCCCATAGTGAAAGTTTTTCATAATGATGAGTAGAATGACCCCTAAAGAGGATGCAAACTAATTAAATTTCACATTGTATAAGCGTAGATAGGTACAGTTGGCCAACGTCTGTGGTATAACTTTGACATTATAGCGTTTCAATAGAATAAGAGGCCAGCACACTGCTCAGAGCTTACTGCCAGTCAATCTTCACTTGGAGTCTGTGGGTTAGGTATACGCAAAAGCAACGCCCTGAGTGTGCAATATAGCAATGCGTTCTGGATCGTTAGCACTTTGGGTATGTTTGCTGAAGCGAGGATTAATTAATGTCTTTCATGCGAACATCCGAAACCGGTCTGCGTCGACCCTTCGCAGAATGCGGGCCAGCTCCCACAGCATCCTGAGCACGTTGTGCGGTAAGTGGGATTGTCCGATGCTGCGTCACTGGATCGGACTTCATACCTCTATAAGTACCTACGTACTACATACTACGTGGATAGTGTGAGGTCTAACTCCAGACTTAAGGCGATGATAACCAGCTTTTAATGAATTATACTGAAGATCACGTCTAAACGAGTAGTGTTAATGATTTGATAAAAATATATGTTAAATGGGAGCAATTTCTTAATAACTAAGTATATGAATATTTCAGATTATGTTTATATTACATAGTGTAATTAATTTGTAAAGTTATGTCTAACGCGGAAAAAAACTGAGAATCACGCAAAATCTATCAAGCGCATTTTTCTGAAACCTTCACCATTTTAAAGATAATTTAATTATTGATCTTTTAGTACAAGTGTTTTATTAAAATACCTTTTGTTTTATGTATAATAAATAAATAATGCGTATAATTTGGGACAGTGCTCCTTGATGGGCGAGTCCTATTACTGGCTGGACATACGTCGCGTTGCGTGAGCTCAGTACAGAACACGCAAGCTAACCACTCAAGGTCACTAGCATATATTTGCGTCTTAAGCATAAGATTATGATTAGGATACTAAGCATGGATATCTGTGGTCTGAAAATAAAAGGATTAATCATTAAACTGGTTTTGTTAACATTGACGTGCGGCCTACCGTCCTGGATACCGGTAAGTGAGGGACGATTTTAGGGGCTGTATTTTAAGTGTCGGCTTTTAGACAGTGCTAATTGACGTTGCGACTTAAATCCTGTTTTAAATAAATGAATTATTAGTTGGTTTTTTGTTCGGAGTTGAGCATTAATGATGGGACTGGTAGTTGTCTGTAGCAGTAGGTACATATGATCTGTCTATAACAACTGCAATACCTCGTAAAATACAAATGCATTTAGAATATTCCCTAAATAATTTCGTTTCTATAGACTCAATAAAAATCCATGTTTCGTGTTTTGGTGTCTTCGACACTAAGGGCTAATTGATTCAGCAATGAAACTGAATACGTTCAGCAAATCTAAGCCGCGTTCAAGAGCTGTCAGTGTCAATATGACATAACAAGTGACACTGACAGCTCTTGAATGCGGTTTAGATTTGCTGATCGCGTTCAGGTTCATTAGTCAAATCCGCACTAAAAAACTTAAATTAAGAACAGCCATGCTATTCTGTAAACATCTCACCGTGAAAACTTGGGTGAAGTGAGCTGTCAATAGTGTCAATCCCTGTGGAATGACAGCTCACTCCACGCTCACTTCACCTAAGTTTTCACGGTGAGATGGTTACAGAATAGCACTGCTGGCATACCTTAGACGAAAATCTTCGTCATACACTCTACCTTTCCTACACAAAAATATCACAAACAAAGTGGGATGCTAATTGCAAGCCGTTCCAATTAAGCCTGATAAGAGCGGGTTCACGTCAGTCGTGTACAGAGTGGGGTTCAAACGATCCCTTACTTGCCAGTCTGACACTTTAAGCCTCATCCGGGGTACTAACCACGATACATGTACCGCGACAGTTTCCGGGTATACCCACTCTTACACCATGTCTTGGATTTACACATAATATCCATATAGCTTTACATAATATTGGGTTCCCACCTATGAAATTGGCGTTATTTTTCTCACAAATGGAGAACCTTGTCACTTCTATGATTTAAAATATTCATCAATTGCTTGGTATTATATCGAATAATGACCATCATAGACAGATTGTCTATGAGGCCAATAGTAAAAAAAACCTTTTACTTATAGTTTTCTAAACATAAAAAATACCTTAAAAATTACTCCTCATTTTGTTAGCAGAAATGACCACTATTTGTTTTAACTTAGCCAAAACTTATTTTTTTCGCTTAATCTAAGTGGCATGTTACGTTATCTTAGTTTTTAAACATTAGTGCATAAAAGTTTTAAAACATGAGTGTTGATGGTTGTTATATAAATTAAGAAAATGTTAGTATGAAAAATGCAACTTCTTTAAAATTCTCCATACATATATAACCTAATAATTATAAAATGAGTCGCTTTTTCTGTCTGTCTCTATGACCGCGTTGTTCTTGCGGTTTTCACGATCATTTAGAGATTTTATTCCGGAAATTTTATAATAAATAATAATACCAGCCTGTCACTGTCCCACTGTAGGTCAAAGGCCTCTTCTCATACAGAGAAGGCACGAGCATTGATCACCACGCTTGCTCAAGACGGGTTGGTGATTTCAGCCTTATATTAACTATATATACTTATGTCCAGGTTGTTTAAGTCGTTAGGAGCATTTATACTGAAATTGTGCAACGTCGTAAATAAGTGTCCAATATTTCGATGTTTTCATTCATTTGGCAATATGTATGGAAATAAGAAATAGGCTAACTGGTGAATGGCTAAATATTAATACTTAATTAATTGCAATTATGACACTGAATTTGATATTGTAACCACTTTAGGTGTAAAAAAGACACTTGGAAAGTATCCAAATACTTTTTTTACATCTAAAACTAAATATTCGGTGTTACGATATTAACTATTGCATTTCGTAATCAATATTTTAGTTCGCTAGTTAGCCTTATTTCTTATTTCCATACAGTAATATTGCCAAATTAATCAAAACAGCGAAATATTTGGCAGCTATTTGCGACGTTAGCCACTTTCAGTATAAACGGTCTTAACACCTCGATCAAAGGCCCAATTAAAAATTCTACAGGTTGACTAATTAGGGATCAGACCCTCCCTTTCAATATAAATAGGTGTGACGTCACAGCGAACATTCGAGAATCTTTTATAGATCAAAGAATTTCCAGATCAGTTGACAATTTAAGTGGCTTAAAGGAAGGAATGCGTTACTTTGAGGAGTACTTCACGTGTATTTCTTTAAAGAATTCCGACGGGCACATGTCTGCTCACACAAGGCTTTGAGTTTGAGCTGACTTTGAGTCTGTATACTGATCTTATCCTGTAAGATCAGTATACAGGCTCGAAGTTAGCTCAAATTCAAAGCATCTATTTCAAATCAGCCATTTACAAGCACTTTTGAATTGTCAAAGAAAGTTGAGGCTGTCTATTCCAAAGAGTATCAGAATCAGAATCAGAATAACATTTATTTGCCTACTTTGTGTATTACAAAATGTCTTTGTGGCCGGTGGGCCGAACAGAGGTGAGTCAGCTAACTTATGTCCTAAAGAGTAGTAGGTGCCTTTGGGGAAAAATGGGCAAGCAACTCCATAGACACGTCGTTATGTTACAAAATCTTGGTTACATCATGAAATTGTACATAATGGTCTTTCACCAAACTCTCATGTCGAAGGTCTGCTGAAAGAAATTTCTGATGGAATAAGCAGTAGCTTTGTGCTCTTCTATCTTTAAATGTATTTTATGTTTTGTGTCTGTTATGTTTTGTGTCTGTTATGTTTTGTGTCTGTTATTTTTTGTGTCTTTTATGTTTTGTGTCTGTAATTTTTTGTGTCTTTTATGTTTTATGTGTGAAAATATATATTATTATTTTCACAAATAAATAATATGAGAAAATCAACGTAATAAAGACAAAAGCAATGTAAAAGCAGTGAACTAAGGATGAATTTACCTTTTAAGTAACCGCCAAATACAAGTTTAAAAGGTCGAACCTATCCACTACACAAGTTTAAATGATACCTACATGAAAAACTCTATACATTCAATCTGCCTAGCCTTTTCCCAACTATGTTGGGGTCGGCTTCCAGTCTACCCGGATGCAGCTGAATACCAGTATTTTACATGGAGCGACTGCCTATCTGAACTCCACAACCCAGTAACCGGGTAAAACGATACCCCTTGGTAAGACTGGTGTCAGACTTTCGGGCTTCTGACGACTCTTAACGACTGTCAAAGATCCACGAATGACAGCCGGGACCAACGGCTTAATATGCTTTCCGAGGCACAGAGGAGTCTCAGTATGTAAAGATGGTCACCCATACACGGACCAACCCCGGCAAGCGTAGCTTAACCTGCTGGATCGACCCATGCGGCTGTTACGACTTAGCCACAAGCTGCTCGATACATTATAGTGCCCGAAAATACGCTGAAAATTAACATGTCAACTAGTTTACCACCTCTTATTGCTATGCCTGTTTGCAAAAGATAACAATAGTGCCATTTAATTTGGACATTGCGGAACAAAACATTTCACAAATTTTATTGTGATATTTACTTTTCATTTTCATGCTAGGAAGCTCATTTTCGACAGTTGGTCCTGAATACGTTTTATGAGTCTCGGCATAAACTTAGATTTGAATAAAGATAAACGTTAGATAAATGGACGATGATTATGTCAGTATGTTCTGCAGCTCTGTGAGATACGTTTTATGTTAAAATTAAAATTAATAAATGAAAATTCTGTATATTTTCACAACACTGCTTTTTTTTTTCATTAACTTTTATGCCTACATTTTACAAATAAAGTTTTACGTTATATATATTTTGACTTTTTCAATGAAGATTAAAGGTACTGTTCCGTACCCGACCGCAGGCGGCAACTACAGGCGACGCGTTGCAACGACACGACTGGTTTCTATAAATTTCTTTGAAATACCTTCCATAGCCAGTGACACGTCGTTGGCAGCTACGGGCAAGTGACAGGAGATATGTGCAGCCCGACCGCAGACCAGTAGTGCCGTCAACGCTCGAGCTTTATCACGTTTTTCTATATTCTACCTACCGACTGGAATACGGGCTGCTGCCGCCTGTGGTCGGGTTCGGAATCATGACTGCAGCGACATGACGCCGCGACGTTTCACCGCGACATGACGCCGCGACACGGCGCTTGCTGTTGCTGTCTGCGGTCGGGTACGGAATGGTACCTTTATGCTTCAGTGAACTGATAATAGAATATTTAAGTTTATAAGCTGATAACCATTATACGTCCAGAGGCTCTAGCAAGCACGCGCGACGTACCTAACCGAAACGTACATTTTGGTTTAAAATTTTGCATCAAGCACAATAAGTATCACCCCCGTAGATATGTTTTAAAAGTTCTAAAACTAAGTAAATATAATGTTCTAAATTAGTAATTTCAATTTTCAAATCGCTTGAATGTACGTAACGGTTACTCTGCGCATTCGTAACAGGCCCATAGAGCCGGTTTATAATGTCGTTGAATTCTCAATTTAAATACGCCTGCTTAACACCTAAAATTGAACAAACTTGAAGACTTTTAACAACAATGACACTTCGCCAAACATAATCCAAAAAACGTCTCGAAAACTCGTAAACTGATTACTGAAACTCAGAAACAGTTTTGATCAATTACTTCTGAAGTCATTACGAAAATTATTCATCCACGCTCATTCTTCAACCTAAAAAAAAGTAAAACTCCCATCAAAAGTACATAAAAGTTCACGATGGCAGTCGATAGAATATTTTCTGTGTAAAAAGCCGAGTCGAGCATTCTTCGGAATCGATTGGAAGTGAATAGTGGACTGCTTGGAATCGAATGAAAGATATCGGGTGCTCTGTTGAATCGAGTCGCATTGTGACAAATGCATTTTTTCCTCGTCCACACAAATGCTTTGGAATTTAATAATAGTTGAATGTGAAATATAGCTGGCACCGATTTTGTTAAGATGAATGTGCATTGAGCGAAAACTACTGGGTAACAGTTGAAGCAGACTTAGAGTAGGAGAGAGCTCCTTGTACAGCCCGATTCAAACTTAATGGCTGCTCGGAACATGATGCGAGTCGCTGCGCAGTAACGAATTCATGTGTCAGCGGGGGTGAGGGGTACGGTACTGCGCAGCGAAAGGCTAACTTCCGAGCCGCCATTAAGTTTGAATCGAAATATACAAAGACTCAAAGTTAAAGCATTTATTTCAATTTAAAAACCTTCGGCTTTTTAATTATTCTCAAAGGGATTTCTCACTTAGTGAAAAAGTTAGACTCGTCATGACAAGCATCGCACATTAAGCTGTCTCTAATCGGTTTGAAAAAGCTGGTGAAATTTTTAGAAGAAGAACCAAAAGTTTATTCTAATTTCTAAGTAAATCTTGTACATCTTTGACATTAGGATCTTAGATCTGATATAACTCACACTCATGCCCTTTCACCTTTCGTGGTAAGCTTTTATATAATTTTATTTAGTACGTATAATACTAATATCCATTTATTTAGAACTAACTGCGCCCCGCGATTTCACCCGCATAAGTCTCGATCCCGTGGGAATATCGGAATAAAAAGTATCTCATGTCCTAATCCAGGTCATAGTCTACCCATGTGCCAAATTTCATCCAAATCTGTTCAGCCTTTTTAGCGTGAAAGCGTAACAAACAAACAAGCTCACTTTCGCATTCTTCTTTTCGTGTGGTTAGTGACTAACCTGGTGTCAGAGTTTTAAAGCCGCCCATGGGCCTCTGACTTTGCTTCAAATACCGTCGAGAAATATCTCTCAGGCATGCCGGTTTCCTCACGATGTTTTCCTTCACCGTTTTTGAAGCAAGTGATAATTATACAATACGCACATGTATCCGAAAAGTCAGAGGTGCGTGCCTTGGATTCGAACTCGAGACTTTCGCATTTATAATAATATATATAATAAGTATATACTTAGGATTTTGTTTTATAATTGTATTTTATGTTTTCATAAGTTTCTTTCAGTTAATTACGATGTTGTTTTGTGGTGAATGCTGTGTAAATATAGGCATACATACCAGTTCTTTTATTATGCTATTGTTATGTTTTAATTTTTTGTATGTACTGCTGTTGGTGTACCAAATAAATAAATAAATAAACATTAAGAAACATAATCGTGAGGAAACCAGCCAGTCTTATTCTGTAAAAATTTCATCACGAAATCTTAGGTGAAGTGAGTTTGCAGTGAGCTGTCATTCCACTTGTCGCAACGGATTGACACAACTGACAGCTGTTCTTCAAGCTCTGTTATCCTTTGTATGTAAGGTAAGATTCTTACAGAAACTAGGCTGGCTGGGCTTATCTTAGCTAATTTAAGCCTGAAATCACCAATTCTCCTTGAGCAAGTGTGGATCAATGCTCGTGCCTTATCTGTATGAGGACAGCCCTTTGCCCTGCAAGAGCAGTGCTGGCCCAGTGGTAACGGCCCCGGCTTACGAGTTGTAGGTCGTGGGTTCGAACCCAGGCTGGCGCTTTACTAAATAATTTCATCACCACTGCTCGCAAAATGGTGAAGGAAAACATCGTGAGGAAACCGGCATGTCCTAGAACCAAAAATTCGAAGACATGTGACATCTACCAACGGATTACCGCCCACTCCCTCTCGAAGAGAGGAGGCCTGTGTCCCAGCAGTGGGAACATTATAAGCTGACTATGCTTTGCCCTGTAATGGGACAGTAACAGGCTGGTTTTATTATTAGGGTTGTAATAAAAGCTCCGAAAAAAATAAATAAATGGGCATACTCAAAATATGAAATTTACTGCTTTAAATACTAATTTTCCGACAACTTATATGCGAATGCAAATAAAGAAACGAACGAATAAAATACTAAAAATTCCGAAAAACCAATACAGCATTTGCTGACGTAATATTTTTCTACCAGCTTAAATTGCGTTTTAACGAAAACTACATTTTCATCCCAAAACCCGGATTAGAAAATGGTGAAAAAAATTCTGCGAGCAACTTGGAAGTAGCTCTCGCTCGGCTCGCGCGTGGTTTGTCATAGTTCTAACCTAACCTATTTCACCCACTTTTTCACCTCTGCACCCGAACGCAACTACCGGTAGGTAGTTATTTTCATTAAAATTGAGAGTTAAAAAAGTTATTCTTTATCCAATTGTAGAAATTAAGCTGGTTTCTATAGAGCTTAAGAAAACGATTATTTTAGCAGAAGATATTTTCGGAAACTTTGTATATTTTTCGGAAGTTTGGCATTTTTTTCGGTAATTCATTTTAACACAGCTTAGATAGTATTACAGTCAACCACAGATCGCTGCAAGTTAATTTGTTTATCAGAAGCTTTATTATTTCCCTTATTATTATTAGTACCTAAGCTCTTTCTAAATGAGTTCGTCTAGAGGAGAACTGTCACTAGTCTAATTACTGCCGTCAAGTAGAATGGTTGCGTCCCAGTTTAAACAGTATGGAAGCTGGTGAACGAACAGCCATGCGATTCTGTAAACATCTCACCGTGAAAACTTGGGTGAAGTGAGCTGTCAATAGTGTCAATCCCTGTGGAATGACAGCTCACTCCACGCTCACATCACCTTAGTTTTCACGGTGAGATGGTTACAGAATAGCACTGTATACGTGCCATATTGAAGCTAGACTCTGTATAAAAAGCGCACAAAAATTAGTTGGAATGGGCAAGTCCTACTTGAACCCAACTTACGAGGTGTTACAAATTGTTGGCAGAATTTAGCGTTCAACACATGATGGGCTGTTTGCCAGTTTTGTCGCATGAGACCATCATTTTGTTGTTTATTTGAGAAAATTCTTCGCCTGGATACCGGTACCTAGGTACCTACATGGGAAGAAGCTAAACGCGGCAGGGCTAAAAGGAGACGGCGTGAAGTTGTGGACTCCTCCAACAAAGAGTGGTCCTTGGTAGCTCTGCTTAGAGAGGGAAGGAGAGTCTGGAGGCATTATGTACTAAAAGTAAAATTCTGGTAAAGAATTTTGTCTTTATAGTTAAAAGCTAATGCTGTGGTAGAAATACAGGGTCAAATTAAATTAGCTAGCGAAACTAAACTAAATATTTAAACGCAATAAAATTTGAGGTTTTCTTTTATTTTATCGTGTTTAGATATACCCATCATGTCTGTGAATTTTACACATAAAAAATATTTTTTTGGGTAATTGCGGTCGATGCCCTCAAAAAAAACATCTAATTAATTTCGTTTTTTGTTTTATCGTGTTAACCATCACTCGTATGCTGAGTTTCGTTAGCTAATTTATTATGACCCTGTATTTCTACTACAACATGAGTTTTTTCCTGTAAAGACAAAAAATAATCTTTGCATGAATTTTTCCTTTAGTAGGTACAAAATGCAGAATGGAACAAAAAATTGGATAAGCCTCTAACAATATGATATTTGTATAAAAAATCTCAGACCTTCCAAATAAAATTATTTACTTATCCAATCCGCCTTTTTCTTTTTCGCACAAACTCAAGCCATATCTTAGCTTGCCCAAATGTAATTTATACATGAAGTAACATTACTGGAGCCCTAAAAAATTGTCCCTGACATTTCAATAAACAGAGGATTTTATGTCTAGAATAAAACCTTGTTTATCTCTGTACCCATGACTGAGATAATTCGCGACATAAATATATTAGTCACTGTCAGAATATATCTTAGTCTTAAAGACTTGAATAATGAAGTTACGACAGACGAATTTGACGAAGCCGTATTAAAAATGTCGCTGAAGATTTCGGGTATCAGCAAAAATAAGCCTAAGTGAATTATATGGGCGTCTCGAGATTTTTAGTAATCCTTCTGGGGAAGTATTTCTACCTCAATGTTCCAATTTTTACCGCCAGATTGTGTTGCTAAGTTCCGTTTCGAAGAGTATGGGTTGCCCGATTACTTACAGGGATATTTCAGCTTTTTACATGGGACTGTGGTTATTTTATTTTTCACTATGAGGAGCAGCTGCAGTGATGGTCCGGTGGCAACAGCCGCGACTTACGAATTGTATGTCGTAGGTTCGAACCCAGTCAGGCGTTTTACTTTGTGTTCATTATTTCATCACCACTGCTTTCAAAACGGTGAAGAAAAACATCGTGAGGAAACCGGCATATTATGTTCTAAAACCAAAAATTCGAAGACATGTGATATCTACCAACCCGCACTGGGCCCGCGTGGTGTACGACCCATACTCTCTCACTGAGAGGAGGTCTGTGTCCCAGCAGTAGGAACATTAAAGGCTGATTATGCTACATCATGGGACTAGCCTCTACCCGCGACTTCATCCGCGTGGAAGATACGGCATATCCTATGGCACGCACAATGGTCCACCTGAAAGACAGTGCGGAATTCAAACCCCATAACAAAGAACATCCTACGGCACTCAGGATTAGTTGCTTTCTATCAGTGAAAAATGTTTTAGAATCACATCAACACTTCCAGATATTATTTCTTACAAACAAACAATTTTACCTCTTTACAAAAGTTTAAAAGTTTAGATAGAAAGTAACGCACGTGACGACTGTCATTGCAGATGACCACTGAACATTAGGTGGGCGGCTGCTACTACTCGTATAGAATTATAATATGCATGAAATTTTTTGGTCGACGTCCGTCCTTTTGCCGTTTATCCACCCCAGAAAATCCAGGTGGATACTCGGAAACGTATGTCCAATAATCCACCCTAGGCCTAGTTGGAAAAACGGAATTTATAGGCTTAGTGTGGACTCTCGGATATATGTTTCCGACTATCCACCATAGAGTGGATTTTTTGGGCTGCATAAACGGAATAACCGCATACGAGTAATAGCAGGCTGGCCACCTGATGGTCAGTGGTCACAGTTACGTCACTATCTATCTAAACTTTTAAAATTTTATAAAGCGGTACAATTCTTTGTATGTAAAGGCACTTGACTTACACACAGTTCCGGCGGACGGCACGGACCGCCGTCTGTCGTCCCCCCGTAAGTCGACCAAAAATTTGCAAATATAATAAGACTTTTGTACTTCATAAGTTTATCTTAGACATCATTAACGTCAGTGAAGCGAAATATCGTGAGAAATCCTTACAAATTAATATAAGTCTGGAATCGACAATCCCCCTTGACCAAGCGGGATGATCAATGCTCATGCTTTCTCTGTGTGAGTGGAGGCCTAATAATAGGCTATTATTTATATTAATTAATTGTTTGCTCCGGACCGGCTGCGGCGGGCGCCCCCCTTGCCTCGCGATGCCTGTTCGCGGCCCCGCCAACGCGTACCCATACTGCTCGATATGCTTCCACAACCCAGGCGATCAATCTGCTAAACGCCTCGTGATTGCTCAGGAGCCCAATGTTGACATATTTATAACAGTAAATCTATATTAAATGTTTGCATGAAGTTTTTTAGCTAAATGTTATTGGTGGCTTGCTGCGTGCTTTGGTGCAGCAAGCAATTGTTATATAATATAAATAAATTAAGAGCATCCTCAGCAGTCCAAAACACTATCATTGCGTATGCAAAGCTTCTCCCTTATATTAATAAGAATAGCCTTCTAAAGCTACTTCTGTTTACAGTATTAATTTAATACCGACCGCTGCAGACTGACCTCAGAAACTCTAGGGAAATAAGATTTTTGCCGTACACTACTAACTATGGCTTAGTAATTAATACTATCTTACGTTTCTCTTGGGAGATCTCCGACTGTACTTCGGAACGGAAATGGTCAGCAATTAAAGGATTATTAAATTAATAGTTAGTTAGTATTAATTTGACAAAAGTAGGTCCATGGACACCGATGTTTTGTTGAAAAAAAAAAACTATCTGCTTAGCATTTTCCCAACTATGTTGGGGTCGGCATAGTGCAGTCTCATATCTGGGAAAATTCGTTTTCTCCGTATTTTCACCCAAGCAGAGCTACTTTGGAATAATAACATGGCAGCATGAAATAAGTAAGTACCTACTATCATGACAGCATGGCCAGCATGGAATTAGTAGGTACTTATTATCATGGCAGCATGGAATTAGTAGGTACTTATTATCATGGCAGCATGGAATTAGTAGGTACTTATTATCATGGCAGCATGGAATTAGTAGGTACTTATTATCATGGCAGCATGGAATTAGTATGTACTATACATGGAATTGGTATGAACTATCCTATACTATTAAACGAGCATTGTCTATTTTCACCCGAGCAGAGTTCGGTCGACCAAGTACTTTAGGTAATACGATACCCCTCGGTAAGACTGGTTGTCAGACTTTCGTACTTCTGACGTAACGACTGTCAAAGACCCACGAGCTTGTGTATGTAAAGATGGTCTGATCACCCATCCACGGATCAGCCCTGGCAAGCGTGGCTTAACCTGATAGATCGACCCGTGCGGCTTTTATTACTTAGGCACGAGCTCGCAACGTACTACGGTACTCATCATCATCTGCTTACCCTTTTCCCAACTATGTTGGGGTCGGCTTCCAGTCTAACCGCATGAATACCAGTATTTTACATGCAGCTGAATACCAGTATTTTACATGGAGCGACCGCCTACGTACGTAACGTACTACGGTACTACGGAAGAGAAATGGTTAGCAATTAAAAGATTATTATATTTATAGTAATTTTTATGCTGCAACGTAGTTTGACGAAAGTAGATCGATTGATACCGATGTTTTGTTGAATAAGTCCGAAATGCTAAGATATCGGGACTGTGTAGCCGGTTTGCTACCTACTTATCGTTCCAATTTTTTTTTTGTTTCTTGAATGAACGTAACTAAGGCCTCATTCACGACCTTGCCGCGGTGAGCGGCGGCTAAGCGCGGGGCGGCGAGCGGTAAGAACAAAAGTATGAAAATGTTTGAAGCACGCCACAAGTCGCCGCTCATAGCGAAAACGCTCGAGGTTTTGTCGGAGCGAATCGCTGGAGCGGCGCGCGGTGCGGAGAGCGGCGAGATCAAAAGTACAAGCGAATGAGTGCGACGCCACGAAACAGAGCGGCGCGGATAGCGGTGTAGGTGTGACGGACTCGGTGGCAAACTTATAAACAAAAAATTATAGTCATAATTTTGAGCACGTTCTGACTACCTAAATACGTCCACCTCGGCCGCTGCCGCTAGCTGCTACTGAGGGTACGTGGCGTGTAAAACGCACCGCTTGCCGCCGCCGCCCCGCCTGCCGCGCCGCTCGCCGCTAAGACCGAAGTCGTGAATGGGCCGTAAGAATCGTAAAAAGAAAGTGAGACTGGAAGTTATTGTGAAAGATTTGGACAGGAATCGTGAATACTGAGAATATAATTTTCCTCCTTTACTGCATTATAAGAAAATCTTAAGAAGACAATCGGGAAATATAGGTACAAATGTATAACTGAATATTTATGCTATAAAATGGCCAACCGATTAAATCTCGTTTTCCATCTGAAGATAAAACTTCCTAGATACTCTTTTCTAAAAGTATTTGATGAAAACGTAAACAAATGGGTCAGTAAACGTACCTGTCGATGCCAATTTATAGTGCCACTTACCAATTGAGTGCTTTGATTTAGTTATTGGAATACTTAAACCCGAAATTCAAATTTTAAATCAGCTTAAAGATTTAATTTGTCAGTTGACAATATTAAGGATATTTTTAAAACCACAATATTTTAAATACGAATGTGAAACAATAATTGTTGTTAAAAGTGGCCAGATATAACGGTTGAACCTTCTAAATATAGAATGTGTTACTAATTCCATTTAGATAGTGAGAAAGAATTTAACCCAAAAACGGTTTGTTTACACTTTCATCAACAAATCCTGGAACAGATTCATTTATTATTAATAATAAATTTATATAATAATAATTATTAATTATTTTTTTAGTCTTTTATAAAAATACTTAAAAATGTAAATAATATGTATTTCAAATAAAATAAAAGAATAATAATCAGCCAGTATTATCCCACTGCAGCGCAAAGGAAAGGGAGGCAAAAACATTTCATACAAAACTCTACAAGCTGAGCGCTGAGAGAAAAGGTAACAGTTTAGTGCACTCAGCTGAACAAAGGGGTAACTAGTTCAAGGGTAAAACTCGCGGGCTTTGATACTAACCACCGTGAAATAAAAGGTGCAACGGATCTGAATGAGACCTTGGAAGTTGGAGTATGAATATGGAAGTAGAAGTACGGAGTGGTGGGTTACAGTGGGTCGATGGTTTGGTGTGGGTCGTTGGAAGATAGAATCGAGTATTGTTGTAGGATTTACAGATTCCAAGATACGATTTATTTTGTGCCCTTATCCATCCATTTATCCATCTAAACTAATATAGTAAAAAAAGAGAAAAGATTTGATTTTTTGCATACTTGTGAGTAATGAATAAACTCAAAAATACTTAACTGATTTAAAAAAATCTTTCATCTATAGAGAGCTACATTATCAGCGCGTAACATAGGCTGCATTTTATTTGTCAAAAAAATTGCAATAATCTAACCCATGGTATCGAAAATTAGCCTATGAAAGGCGTGCGCTGCGAAAAATATTTAATGATACAAAAAATAATGCACTGCATTTGGCACACTTTCCTGTTAAATTCTTATTTTACACTTTTAATTTGTTACCTTTTTTATTTCTTTTTTTTTATTTGTAGCATAATTATGGTGTGTCGTGTGCTAAATAAATGTATTTTCTTTCTTTCTTTTATTTGTCTATTATAGTTAAATCAGAATAATCGTTTTTTGTTCAAATTAGTCATTCAAAACATCGTTAGAATCGAAAGATGATGA
Source organism: Agrochola circellaris (assembly GCA_914767755.1). Taxonomy (NCBI): domain Eukaryota; kingdom Metazoa; phylum Arthropoda; class Insecta; order Lepidoptera; family Noctuidae; genus Agrochola; species Agrochola circellaris. The sequence goes on from OU611862.1 coordinate 11,754,119, forward strand.
CACCCGTATCATTATATTCCAACGAAATAGTTTCATAAGTCTATAACCTGGATGAACACATAGGATTTACTACTTTTAATCCCGGTAGTGGGTTCCCGTGGGATATTTTCCCACATCCACGCGAGAATAAATGTCAGTCTATCTGTTATCTTTTCAGGCCTAAACACCTGAACCGATCGTAATGAAATTTGACAGGTAGGCACCTGGGACCTGGAAAAGGACATACTCTATAGTAACACTATCGGGCTGTACTAATTATTTTAACAAATTTACCGCTCTGAATGACAAAGCATGGTTGTCGTTTGCGAACGCCATGGGTTTTGCAAATGGCCGCCATGCCATCGCAATTCCCATGGTGCATAGATGAAATTATAAGTACCTACAATAGTATATTATGCAATTAGTGCATAAAGGACGGATTTAAAGCGAGGGCCATAGATGAATCACGAGCAAGTGAAGGATTCTAACGACTGAATCACGACCGAAGGGAGTGATTCATGATGATTGAATCACGAGCGTAGCGAGTGATTCAAGTGTTAGAATCCTGAACGACGCGAGTGATTCATGGCCCTCGATATAAATCCGTTTTATTCATGAGTTGCATACTATACTTTATGCCATGACTACGAGAAAAAAAAAGATTTAAGCGAAAATAGACATTTAATTAAGAAAAAAAACTGGCCAAGTGCATGTCGTACCACGCACATTGAAGGGTTCCGTAGTTGAAATGAATTTATCCCAAGAAAAAACTTAACAATGTAAGTAGTTGAAAAACATTTTCTCCCATACGGAATGTATGGGAAGATCATGTTTACCAAACTGCAAATTGAAGTTGGTCGATTATTACTCGTTAACCTATAAAGCCTAATTAGCAGTGATAGTTTTCCTTTTAATTTCGTTATATATACTACTGCTATGATTTTTTTCACAAATCCAAGTACAACCATTTAGCTGGCAGGGGGGGGACACTTGACTCTAACAAAAAATTTCAGTTAAAACCTTACTATTTCGCAAACGGATCCCTTAATTAAAAAATGATTTTCACAAACTTACAATATTTTTGAACGACCTTTCCAACAATACCCCATACCACGGGGTAAATGAGAAAAAAAAAATATCTCCACTTTACGTGTAGGGGAGGTACCTTAAAAAAATCTTTTTTTTCTTGATTTTATCTCACCACTTTCTTGGCGTGATTAATATGTATACATATGCCAAATTACAGCTTTCTAGTACTAACCGTCTCCGAGCTAAGCCGCAGACAGACAGGCGGACATGGCGAAACTATAAGGGTTCCTTGTTTACTACGGAACCCTAAAAAAAAGGTTAAATTAATTAAAATGTACATTACAATTGAAACAATTACTAAAATTAAGAGTAATTTTCTTATTATTGTTATTCGGCTGGTCAACTTGTGAAGCGCTATAAATATATTTCCTGTGTATCGAGTATTTTTTCGCAAGGAGGTTGTATAGCATTTAGATGGAGGTCGAATATATTGGTGTGTTCTAAATTCAAACACCAAAACAGTGATTAAAAGAGCTTTTTATTCACTGTTTTCAGTGAATAAAATAAGCTTTTTAGAGGGGGAATGGTATAAATATTATTATTTACTGGTATTTTATTTATATTCATTCTAATTATTATAACTCTCCGTTTATGTATCTTTTATTTTTATATGTTACGCATAAATACAGATATATATTTATATTTTATTTTTATTGTTATTTTAATGTTCATACTATGTTCAGAATTCACACTTATTTCCGTAAGAAGTTTTGCTTACCTTGATTTATTATTCGCACACGGGGGGACGTCATTACATCATTCGCGAGGTTTTTGCTGAAAATCAGCGCTGCTGACAATAGGTTCGTCCGAAGTCACGGCATTCAGCTGAGCAATGACCTATTCTTGCACAGATACGACGCACAGTTTAATTGTTCTTGTTATTGTTGTTGATTGTTACACAAATTGCAATTTTTCCACTTTGCAATCGGCATTTTGCAGGTTTCATTGTTTGTTTTGATTTTGATAATGCCGCAACATATTACACAATGATTGCAAATTGTCTTTGGCCTCTGGCCCTGACAGGAAGCAATAGACAAAATTTGTCAAACTTTTCTGTTGAATATTAATAATGAAAACGAGGCTTTTGATATTTTATATGGCTAATTTGTAAAGTGGTTTTGTATTTTGTTTTTATTTTGTAATGTGCGTTTATTTTGTGCAGAATAAATACTTTTTCTTTCTTTCTTTCTTTCTTTTTCTTTCTATACGCTAATTTTCATCCTGCATTGCAGACGAAGTCGCGGGAAACAGCTAGGAGTTCCATAAACTTGCAATTCAGTTAAATATTACTGTCGCGGCGTTCAAATTACGGACATTTTCCGCCGAATTCTCAAACGACACTTAAGCTTTAAGACGCTCTTAAAAGTTTTACTGTTTTTAAAATACGTGCACCTGAATGTGACAGGGACTTAATGGTGAAATACAATTCAATTGCAATTAAGTAGGTATGCGGTCTTTTAACTTTTTTACAACAAACGTATATAACGTTAAGCAGGAGACAATTTAAGCCGGTTAATCCCCCTATGCGCTAGTCCCGCTATGCTCGACTCGCAAAATACCTACTAAAAACTTTCGCTATGCACGAAATCACATTCGCGGGCAGTGATGAAGAAAACTGTTACAGTGTAATATTTTATTTAACCATAAAAAGTAAATTCAGAAAACCTAGGTGGAATAAAATCTTATTCCTTGAGGTAATAAACTTGAATCTTGGCACAACCTAACAAAAAATACTAGGCTTGCATGAATTCACGAAAGTATTTAATCATTATGTTAGCAACTCATAGGATTTGGATGAAGCACACAGATAGAGACAGATAGCCACAGCCGCAGTCTACAGTTTTGTTAAATCTTGTGGGCCCAATATTGACTTACAGCTCTATTCATAAACATCTCTTAACTTTTCATTATGACTTTTTTATTGTCAGAACGAGACAAAACTAATTTTAACTTAGAGACGCTTACGCTTATACGAATAGAGCTATAAAACTTTTAACTTGAATTCAAACACTTTTCTTTTCAACTATACCTTCCATTGTTTACGTAGAATTGCGTGCATAGCGACTTTTTACTTAGACTAGAACTTTTTAGTAGGTATTTTTCGAGTCGAGCATAGAGATGCTCGACTCGAAAAATACCTACTAAAAAGTTCTAGTCTAAATGCTCTAGTCCCTCTGAACTAGAGCATAGCGGGGACTAACCGATTTAAGCGAATGTGACTTGATAGATAGGTAGGTATTGCAGTAGTAAATCTAGGGTTTCCTAAGACTGCGGTGGTCGCCACATAGCGTCCATAATTTTCCGGCGAATGACGTCACTGAAACGTTATTTATGGAAAAATACTAGCTTCTCCCCGCGACTTTGCCTGCGTGAAATTTCGGCCCCTGACACCGCGTCGCATTGCATCGCCGACTTCGTTTTTGCTTAGTGTTCATTTTGACTATTTTTCTTTTTGCTCGGCACCTAAGGGTCATAGCTTGATGTTACATACCGTGCGTGCGTGTGTTACATTCCTCGAGAATTCGGCTATCTAAGGCAAAAAAGAAAAAAAATTAAGTAGTAGACTAGGATGTTAATAATGAATTATTTTATTTTATTTATTTTTATTTTTTACAGAAAGCTTACAGACTAATAACACAATTAAAATCATTCATAGGTAGAAAAATTTGCTAATTACAAGCTTCCACATGTATACATCTAGTAATAAATACTTTGCGTTGACTAAATGTTCGTTAACAGCGAATTGCAAACAAAAAAAAGAAAAAAAAATTTTTTAGTTAGTTGTAAAAACGTAGACGAAAACATACATAAAAAATAAAAAGTTTGTAAGTCGAATTGCAATTATAACACTGAATTTGATATAATAACCGTTTTAGGTGTAAAAAAGGAATTTGGAAAGTTTCCAAATCCTTTTTTTTACAAATAAAACTAAATATCCGGTGTTACGATATTAATTATTGCATTTCATAATCATTATGTTAGTTCACTAGTTACCCATATTTCTTATTTCCATACAGAAATATTGCCAAAATCAAAACAGCGAAATATTCGACAGCTATTTGCGACGTTGCCCAATTTCTGTATAAATGCTCTTAAGTTCCATTACAGACAACACCAAACACCAAAATAATACAAAAAACAGCGAAACAAAACCTTAATGACCAATCCAGAACCATTTACCACCACAAAGACACATAATTGTCAACAATTACACAGCCTCACACGTTCTGCGGAACTCAAAGAGGCTCAAACGAGGCATTGTTCTCGCAAACCGTTTTTGTGCTCAGGCGAGGACATCAAGATGTTATCATCTTGACGAGAGCCAAACGGAAATGAATGAATCCGTCTTTATATGGCGTTTTTGGAGGGCTCTTGTTATATTAAATGTGAGGGCAGAAAATCTACTTATTTAAAAGGAATTTATTTTAATAGTCTCGTTTAGGTAATACCGTGGTATGCTAAACACCTATTTAATTTTATCTGTAGTCAAAGTCCAAGCGAATTAACGTAAAGTCAAAGTAAAAGATCGCAGCACTGCTATTTTAAATAGGGTTGACGACTATTTTTTTTTTGTTATTCTTGTAGTTTATTAAAAACTATTGGACACGTATTTTTTCTTTTATTACGTTAACAAAAGATTACGGCGATACAATGAGTTAAAATGTGCCATGACATAAGAGTATGTAGATTTTACACTTACTTGTGACGTAGCGACCCCCACTCCCCAACATTAATGAGTTTTATCTAAGTATTCTTTTATTAATATGATAAAGCAAAAAATACTCAAATTTTTTTATTATCTGACTTACGGACTAAATAGTTTTTTTATTTTTTTTTACCTTGGCATTATCCCAATTCATACGATACTTGGCGAGTCCGAAAGTCTGACCTGAACTAGTCTTAGCAAGGGGTATCGTGTTACCCAGTATCTGGGTTGTGGAGGTCAGATAGGCAGTCGCTCCATGTAAAATACTAGTATTCAGCTGCATCCAGATTGATTGACTTCCTCTACTTCTTTGGTTTTTGGGCGCTTGGTAGTTTGATTGTATAATTATTCTATGAAACCTTTTTGCTTCTAAAGTCAAAGAGCCAGCCGTGCGATCAACAAACGTTTCCCAAATTTGTTGTGACTTTGGCAATGAACCCATTCACTGTTTATCACAGCATTCGTAATGAAGCCTGTTTTCAGCAGTATTGGCCTTTTCTATTACAGTCGTAAGGATCTAATAGCCTTCAAGAGGATTTATTTACAATGTGCGTCTGGGAAATTCTGAGCAGCAAATCCTGCTGGCTGGCTAATACTTTTACCACAGAGTACAAACACATTCACAAAGAGAACAAACACACACATAGAGAACACAGAGTAGAAGAATTTAAATTCGATCCAGCCTGTCCCTTGCTGTCCTCCTTCAGCGACGCCCTACGCCGAGGTCCGTACCCCACAGAGGATGCCCTTAGCGTGTAGTCGCTTAGTTTTTAAGTTTTATGCCCTGGCTGGAGGCCTTAATTTATTGAGGCACCCACAGGAAATTCAGATTAAGCAGCCGACAATCTCCTAGTTGACTTATGAGATGCAATTTTTTTTTAACCCAAGCTTCATGTGCGTGTCAGACAATGAAGGGTCCCACAATGAAGGGTTCCGTATTTGGGATGAATTTAAAAACAAATTAACATTGTAGTTGAAAAACATAATTATTCTCCCATACATCAATACAATATACTTCACGATCAATACTCCAAATGCAAATATAAGTTTGTAAATGAAAAAAATATTTTTCTTTGTGAGATAATACTACAAATTAACTATTTACGGACTTTTTCCTTTACATGTGCTGTGAGACCTTGCTTTCTGCCAAATTTCATGGTTTTGATTTATTTGCGAGTACCTATCAAAATATGTCGCATAAATTGCCGTATTTTTTTATTGCGGAGACTTAAAAGCTTGATTTTTCAGAGCTCCAAGGGACTTGCACTTGCGTATTTGATATTAATTACCACTTGATACCTCCACGCGTTCCTAAGGAAAAGGGTCTTGACAGACTGATGGACGGAAAACGAAGTGATCCTTTAAGGGTTCCGTTTTTTCCGTTTGAGGTACAGCAAAAAAGAATAGAAGAATGATAGTAACTCTCAACCGGATCATTTTCGTGTATCCCCTGAAATGAAACTTCTGCCTCTTAACTTCATAGGAAGAAGCTTTCCGACTGCGGCCTGAAATTTATTAATGTGTGTGATATCCGAATGGTCCATATTCTCCATGATATGTCTGTTTAGTCAGAAAAAACTTCTCATTCAGAGTTGTAAGAACAGTGGCGACAGTGACAATGGATTTAACGCGTCTTTTGGGTTTAAATGTAATATTTTAACGGCTAATTTGTTTCCTTTTTTCGTGAAAGATGCAAATCTCTGATTTCCGTGGTATGCAATTTTAGGGGTATGAGGAACAGGGTGTAAAGTTCACTCATCCATTACAGAAAAGGGAGGATCCTCCGACCAGACGGGTGTCGTGGCAACTGCCCAGAGGTTGAAGTCGGGAGCTTGTATATATGTCCACCGCGCGGTAAACTCTAATTGAGCGATGCAGGATTTGAGTGACGTCAGGATGTTGTGTGACGTCAGGTCTTTGATCGCAGATGCCGCCACACATTTGCATTAGGATACACTTCCTAAAGAGGGTTTTTTTGCAAAGTGACGTTGTCATTTGTTTTTACTCTTTGGCGTTACGGAGTATCCATATTTTTATTATTTGGCGTAGTCTCGGATGTTTATGGGCTCAATGACATTTACTAATATAGGTCACATTAGTTTTTACATTGTTTTGACATTGACCAAATTTATTGTCAGAGAAATTTAGAAACGCGGCAACTTGTGACGAAGGAAAACAACGTGTGGAAATTCTCGTACTTAGAATACGTTCAAATGCAAGTCGCAAACTGATTTTGACAACAATCAATTTCAAAAACATGTCAATAAACAAGTGAAATTATATTAAAATTTAAAAAACCCCGACACAAACATTTTCTCATTAATCTTTCCTACTCCATCACCAGACCCTGTTCATCATCTATCTATAACCTGTTCATTGAGACCATTCCAATGTGCCTAAACACGATACCTGTGCTGTAACTTGGTAAGGTTGTTAGGTATCCTACAAATTCCAGGTGATGCTGCAGGATCAGTTCAAGGTTACTATGTTCTTCTAATATCATTGAAGTAACAGAATACCAAATTTCAAATCGATCAGACCTGTGGAAGACGCTCACATCCATTCATCAACTAGAAAACAGCTGATAATCTTCAAACGGCTGAACCGATTTTGATAAAATATGTCTAAGAACCATCGGTAAAAAACCTCCTTTAAAAAAAAAAACCACATTTAAATCGGTTCACCCGTTTAAGAGCTACGGTGCCACAGACAGACACACACACATAGCGGTAAAACTTATAACACCCCCTCTTTTTGCTTCAGGGGTTAAAATTTTGGTAAATTAGAGATGTTTTGACATTTGGTCAGACCTGACATTTGACTTGACCACGATTATGTCTGGACTTTAAAAGAGACCTCTGAATTTGTTTCGGCCTTTCTTCTCAGAGTAGTCAGATAGGAAACACCGACCTCATTCATCTAGCTTATTTTTAATATTGTTTTATATGACGTGTAAAAGTGATTCCGATATCCTATTTACAGAATAAACAATTTCATTTCATTTCATTGGAATTGTTAACCTGTCTTCATTTTCCTAAATGGTCAATCTCTTGGTTGTCTTTCACGAAAACCAGAGTGTAGAATCTAATTTAAACTCGAACCTCTTTTTAATTTCGATTTGACCTATTTTGGGCCCAGGTCAGTAGACACAAATTGCATTCTTATCACAACCCATCTTACGTCACTCGATACAAAGCGATAATTATCAAATTTTGTTTCGTCCCTTCCTTCTAACATGACTTTCACGCAACGGACTCCGGTCTCTATACCCTTATCTTAATGACGTAATCGGGGTGACGTCACGGCGTCGAAATAAATCACGTCACTTCGCTGTCTTTGTTGTCGTAAATGTGAGAAGTGACGCGATTGGTTGTGCGTAAAATGTGTTGATGATCCTGTTTTGTGTTTCTTATGTTTTCGTTTTAATTTGGAAATAAGTAATTTTAAATAGATTGGGACGTATACCTACTGACGTATACTCAGAATCGTTACTTAAAATTTAAAAAACGTTTTATACAGAAAGTGGGCAACGTCGCAAATAGCTGTCAAATATTTCGCTGTTTTGATTAATTTGGCAATATTACTGTATGGAAATAAGAAATAACCGTTTAGGTGTTTATAAGGCATTTAGAAAGTTTCCAAATCATTTTTTTACATCTAAAACTAAATATTCGGTGTTACGATATTAATTTATTGCATTTCATAATCAATAATTTAGTTTGAAACTTTCTAAATGCCTTTTATACACCTAAAACGGTTACGACATCAAATTCAGTGTTATAATTGCAATTCATAATTAATATTCTAGTTCGCTAGTTAGCCACATTTCTTATTTCCATACAGTAATATTGCCAAATTAATCAAAACAGGTAAATAATTGACAGCTATTTGCGACGTTGCCAACTTTTTGGATGAACGCTCTTAATGAATCAATCATTATCTACAATTGACAAGTATTGTAAATTGGAAAGCTGTCACCTGTCAGTCAAAATAAGGCAGATTGAAACAAATACTATTTTGTTGATATGTGCCAAGATTAAAATCCAAGGTCAAAATGATTGATAACGAATTCTTATTTTGTAAATTACTTACCCTTAATCCTTATTTATATTGTGCCGTAAATAGTTTGTAATATTTCTGCAATAGCAATAACTTAAAATAACTAAGTTATTAACTTACTGTCCTTCTTGAATTTTTGATATTCCGTCCAAGATTGTATTCCATAAGAAAACTTTGAAAAAATCTTACCTGAAACAAAATAAATAATATTAAAAATATTGTAAGCATTCCATTCTCATACAAATCAAAATTATATAAGCCAAACACTACGAAACAGGGTACGCACGAACGAGAAAACCACAGACAGATCTAATACCTATATACATCTTTCAAATAAATCGGAAGCAGTATACAATAACTTCAGAACTTGGCACAGATCCAAACCGGTACATTCTACAGTGAACCGCACATCAATGCAAACAGTTTGACCTTGAAAACGTCTTTATTCTGTAACACTCAGGGTCGTTGGTGGCAAGCGATCACATATCAAGACCCCTCCGTGCGTCAGAAAGCACGTTAAACCATCGCGTCGGTCCCGGCTGTCATTCGTACATCTTTGACAGTTGTTACGGGTAGTCAGAAGCCCGAATCTCACAACCAGTCTTACCAAGGGGTATCGTGTTACCCAGTAACTGGGTTGTGGAGGTCAGATAGGCACTCGTTCCTTGTAAATTACTGCGCTATTCAGTTGCATCTCGTTAGGCTGGAAGCCGACCTTAACATAGTTGGGAAAAGGCTAAGCAGATGACGATAAAGGAGATGTTTCGTTATGCTACGAGCACGTGCGGTTGACTGTACAATTGCTAGCTCATTTTACAGCTTTGTAGCTCAATAATATAGGATTTAGGGTCCTTGGACAGTTGACTTGCTTCGTCCGTAAAACGTGATGTGCCTTTGTTTAGAGACTTTGACCTACACTACACAATTCGCGAAGTTGCTTCAACGAAGTAGTGGTCGAAATTGACCGAAGTCCGAAGTACGTGATTATACACTCGTGCAAAGAACTACAGGACGCTCTTCGAGTCCTTTGACTTGGCCGCCAAAACTGACTATGATCGGAAGTCGCCCGAAGCGAGCCGAGGTCACACGTAGCGAACCGAAGTGTCCTTGTCCACTCTCGTATTCTCTTCGATCAACTTCGCGAATAGTGTAGTGCAGTTCAATTCGTTTGATTAAATGAATTTTGCAAGCTTTAAAATATGCGTTATGAAACAGTCTGGCAAGACAATTTGAAATAGACAACTGCAGCGCAAATTCTTGGTCTCATAAGAATGTAAATAGAAGGAGCGAGAATTTATTATCAGCGTTGCACTGCACAGCGTTGCAATAGTCATTCAAAAGACAATGGAGAGGGCTCTGCTTGGAGTTTCCATACGTGATCGAGTCAGAAATGAAGAGATATGTAGTAGAACCAAGGTAACAGACATAACCCGAAGAATTGCCAAACTTACGTGGCAGTGGGCAGGGCACATTATTCACAGAACTGATGGCCGATGGAGCTGAAAGATTCTGGAGTGGCGACCGCGTACCGGAAGACATAGCGTTGGAAAGGCCCGCACAAAGTGGAGCAATGACCTGGTGAAGGCCGCAGGAATCAGCTGGCTTCGAGAAGCACAGAACCGGTCGAAGTGGCGGTGCTTGGGGGAGGCCATGTCCAGCAGTGGACGACTTTCGGCTGAAATGATGATGATGAGACCATGACCTGGATTAGAACATAGGATACTTTTTATCCCGATATTCACACAGGATCGAGACTTATGCGGGTGAAACCGCGAGGAGCAGCTAATTTACAATAAAAATTACACATAATTATATACAAGGCAAAATTCTAATCTGGCACCTAGTGCTAGTATTTACAAGGTAACAGTCTAAAACTTTGTAAGCAAGTAAAATAATTCATCAAATCTTGTAATTCACATGGTTAACGTACAAGGACGGACTCCACCAAGCTCTCTCAAGGGTGACATAAAATAGAATAATTAACAAAAGTAATTTACATAGACTTAGACACCTCCATACATTACACAAGGAACACCCTTTCTTAGAAGCTTTCATAATAAATGATGGATGAAATTGTACCGTATCTCGCACCCCAATTGCGTAACTGACTATACAATGTGAAATTTAATTCGTATGCATCCTCTTAAGGGCTCATTGTATTCATCATTATGAACAACTTTCACTAAGAGGCCGACCCTGAAATCGCGAAAAAAAAATCTGCTGTTCCATACATTTATGTTCGCATAGCTCGTTATAATATAGAGAACAGCAGATTTTTTTTTCGATGAGAATATCCGGTTCGCACCAAGTGAAGAAATTAGTTGTACTGTACATAGATTAATGTGAAAAAATATATTAGGTATAGAGAATAGGTCGAGAGAAGTGTTATAGATTTTTATATAAATAAACCCGTATTCTGGATTTTTGACGTTCTATGTTCCCAATTACATGGGTCTTACAAAATCTATCGCATGGGAGAAGGCGTGATACTATGTAATAATGACAAATGGTTTGTACACGATGGTTGTAATATTGATGAATGATCGTATAGAGTGACATGTTAACATTTAGTGACATGTGACATTACCTGTCACGCAACATTTATCCCCAAATGGGTCGGTAGAGGTATTAGAACACGCCCTTTGTAATTACTGTTAATTATTACATGGATGGGTGAGTCAGATGGCTATATCATGTTTAAAGAAGTAATTAAAGGGAATTAGGTAATACTTTGTTTATTTCATGTTTTACTCACTTTTGCCCGCGACTTCGCCTGGGTATAAATGGGTCGCCTGGGTCGGAAATAATCCCATGGAAACATAGTACCGGAATAAAAAGTATCCTATGTCTTAACCCAGGACATGTTCTACCTATGTGCCAAAGATCAAAATCCGTGCAGCCGTTAAGGTGTGAAAAGGTAACGGACACACAGACCGACAGAGCTACTTTCGCTGATTTGACTTTATTCATGACGTGCAGTGGTAACGGCCCCGACTTACGGGTTGTAGATCGTGGCTTCGAACCCAGACTGGCGCTTTACTTTGTGTAAATTATTTCATCACCACTGCTCTCAAAATGGTAAAGGAAAACATCGTGAGGAAACCGGCATGTTCTAGAACCAAAAATTCGAAGACATGTGACATCTGCCAACACGCACTGGGCTCGCGTGGTAGATTACAGCCCACTCCCTCTCAAAGAGATGAGGCCTGTGTCCCAACAGTGGGAACAATAGAGGCTGATGATGCTATGACGTGCTAAAAGATTATTTTTATATACCTCTACTATAGTACTATAGAGGTTGTAACCTGATTTGGTTTTAGCATGCGACCTCCGCGAGGCTCATTCGCAAAATGTCTACTTATCGGTCGTAAAATTACTCTTTCTCATAATGTCTCTTTCGCAGAATGTCGGTTTTGGCAGAATGCCTCTGTCGCAAAATGTCGCGATTATAGAAATATAAATATATCTATGGTCGCGATAACTTAGGATAAAATTTGAGTATTTTTTTGTAAATTAGTTATAGTAAACAAATCGTAAATGTTTTCATGTTCGTACTTTTTACTTTAGTATCCCATATTAATACAAATATTGAATAAAAAATGTGTTAATCAAAGTAAAAAGTACCTAGTTATTTTTTTTACATTAGTGTGAACGCTAGGTTAACGTAATTGTGTCGGCGAATCGTTCGCCGGTCAAAAAATCTATCGACGAAACAGTAAAAAGTGAATAGTTCTTTTGGCAAACGAATGTCGGACAATAACCTGAATAGCGTTTGTTTACACTTTCATTTGTTACAGCAGTAATGGCAACCATTATCATTTGGTTTAAATAGGTTTTTATTTTTATTAGGAATTTCATTTGTCTTTTATATAGCTTATTTTCTTTTAAATTTTGTGAATGAGAGAACGTTGTAGACATAACAGACTGTAGATCGGTGGACCATTTAATATTTTGCTAAGTACCTGGTACTTGTTGATGGGCCTACACTGTCCTCTCATACCTTTTAACACTGTAACTTGGAAACATTGTAAAAACCATTTAATTTTAAAAGAGTAACCGTGGAGTTTCTTGCCGGCTCTTCTCCATAGGAAACGACCAATTGGAACCGTGCACCTAGCTTCTGACGTTTCATAAGTGCCCTTGTAGGTTTATGTGAAATAAAAATATTTTGAATTGAATTGAATTGAATTAGATACTTTTCGAACAGACCATAGTCGCTTAATTCTTAACAACGCATTGGTAAATGAATGCATGCTGCAGGCGTCTATAGGCGTCGAAATCAACAAGTGCAATCAAGGGGTCAAGTGAATCAACATAAATGATAAAATACACTTCGAAATTCCGAATATTGCGTTTTCGAAACAATCAGTCTTGATTGCGATTCCGAAACTCCGTTGATTCCGAAACTTCATAACAAGAACTTTGAAACTATTTTGGTTGAATGTAATTTAAGTCAGGCTCGAAGGTTCAAAGACCCGTTTGTCGAGGAAAAATGTACTAGTCAAATAAATATATATAATAATATATTACATAATATCACGCATGTATTTCCCGGACGGGCTAGGCAGAGGCGTACCTATAGTACACCCACATTTCGCCAGTTATGTTTAAGTCCCATATAATAGGGGGCGAGCCTATTGACATCAATCGGGCATGACTCCGGGCTCCTACTGAGAAATTCCAGATAGAAAACCTAATAACACTTTGCCCGACCCGGGAATCGAACCCAGGACCTCATGCTAAGCAGTTGCACTTGCGACCACGAGATAAAAGATAATAATATATTAATATTAGATTTAGTTCAGAAGACTAATACCTAAGCTAAGTTTTTCAAAGCTTGTTTTCTCCTATTATTTTGCTGTGCCCGACAAGGTCCATAATGATCACATACCACAACATAACATACAACACACACATACACATACATATATATAATATGTTACTACCTCAACTTAAAACTTACCTAAACTTCACACATTGTGGAATGTAAATAAAGTATTGTAACCATTAACACGCATGATTTTTCAGAAGTTCACTATTTTATTTTGTTTTATTATATTAAATTATGTTATCTTATATTATATTACATTATATTATATTATACTATATTATACAATATTTTATTTTATTATAATTTACTTATTTTATTTTATTATATTTTACTTTATTTTATTTATTTGGATAAATAAATAATAATAAGCGTCGAACGAATGGTTAAGGCGTGGAGAACTGTTCCCTGAGACAGAAGGGTTCATGATAGCTATTCAGGACCAAGTAATAGAAACTCGTAATTACCAGAAACACATAATGCGAGTTCCTCAAACAATAGACAGATGTAGGCGATGCAATAGTTCCACCGAAACCATTCAACACATCACGGGTGCGTGTAAAGCAATAGTCCAGACTGATTATAAACACAGACATGACCAGATAGCGAATATAATCCACCAAAAATTAGCAATAAAATATAAATTAATTCCCACACCACCTGTAGCTTATTATAAATATCAACCTGAAACTGTTCTCGAAAACTCCACTCACAAGCTGTACTTTGACCGAGCTATCCTCACCGACAAAACAACACACTACAATAGACCAGACATCACGTTATTAGATAAAAATAACAAAACTGCACAAATCATAGACATAGCCGTTCCTAATACACACAATCTACAGAATACTATAGCAGAAAAACTCTCAAAATATATAGACCTGAAAATAGAAATTAGCAGAATGTGGCGACTTAGCAATGTCACCATAGTTCCTATAGTCTTGTCAACAACAGGTGTAATACCTAAACAGCTCCACCAGTCTTTAAAAACACTCGATTTACCACCCTACACATATCAGACTCTTCAGAAAGCTTCAATTTTGAATACCTGCAGGATTGTCAGAAAATTTCTGCAAAATGACAACCATACATCAATCGTCACCTCTCACACGAGTGCAGCAACCACCGCACAAACACAGTCTCATGGACAGACATGCTCACCATCACAAAATCCGAACACACCAACATCTCATCATAATTTAACCAATTTCCAGGGGTAGCACTTGGCTTCGGCCCGTACTATCCCATAAAGCCGGCGCAACGCCGAGATACGTAAAAGTATAAAAAACAATAATAATAATAATTTATTTAGCAAAAAGAAGAAATACAAAGCATGTTACAATATTATGTTAATACATTTGTGCTCAATTTTGTGAATAGTTATGTAACAGACGAAAAAACGTATAATCCACGCTATTGTCTACGAAGGAGTATGAAAACGAACGCTTGGAATGTATACGGTGACATATATGTACAAAGGTGTTTCAGAAGTTACCACTAGTCACATAAACGATTCGTAAATTGATATAGGAACCGAACTTTCTCCATGAAGTTTCACAAGCAATCAGCTAATTACCAAACAACACAACAAACAGTAGCCAAATAAATAAATACAAACAATAGTGCCTACGGCTAACAGTAGGTAACCAGAACTTCAACTACATACTGCTAAGTCCACAGTGGGAACTGGGAACAGAGAACTAAATTGAGTAAATCTGAGACACAGCCGTAATCACACATACTCGGAGTTTAGAACTTTGGAGTCTGTTACAAGTTTCTATTACAGCTAACATCTATCGAATTTTCGAGAATAAGTTAATTTAAAGTGTGGCTCTAGGGCCTGAAGTCCAGGCACAGGAAGAACGAACTCAAGGAAGCAAATATTTACAAACTTGCACTTCGGCCATTTCATATAGTGACGGTGTAAAGTTCTAGAAAAGGCAGAAGGACAACATTACTTACAGGCAGAAAGAAATAAAGAAAGTGTATAAATCGTCTCGGTAGTGCTAAAATTTACTAAGTCACACTTTAGCCATATCAAAATAATATTTTTTGAAAACAGCCGGTTGATTATGTAAGTGAAGTGAGCTGTCAATTGTGTTAATCCCTAGCATCCTGCCGGTCGATTTGTGACAGTGACAGCTCACTTCACGCTCACCTCACCTAAGTTTCACGTTGATATTTTTACAGAATCGACCGACAGTTAATTAATTCAGGCGTGACCTTGCGGCCAAATCCATTATAAAATACAGTAGACGTAGATATATATAGGACGTAGATTTCTAACCTTGTCATGAATATTCAGACCAATATGGGCGGTCACATGCCCAAGGGCGGCATTTTATTATTATCTAACAGTCGAAATTATGTACTGCAAATCCTAGAGCAGTGAAACCATCTGTAAAATCTATTAATATTTGCCCGCGGACTCTGATCCCAAGAAATGTACGGAGCTTAGGCTTAAGCTAAAGGGCGCCATACGTGACGGTTTTAAAGGACAAGTTCAGGACTATTACGTGTTTTGGTGTTGAATAACTTATAAACTGAACTGAACTGTTGGCCTTTTGATGGGTAGATTATGTAATCGTAGCGTTTTAAAGTCCAATTAGGACATAAAACATAAGTACACCATGTGATCAGCTAATTTACTTAAAATAATATATTTTTGGTCATACCTACAAAGTCAAAGTCAAGGTCAAACAATTTATTTCAATTAGGCACATAAGAGGCACTTTTGAACGTCAATTTTACACAAAATAGAATTGATTCTAGTCGCCCCTTCCAAAAGACAGTTCTCGTATGGAGAAGAATGGGCAAGAAACTCCACCGTTACTGTTTTAAAATGTTTTTACAATATTTTGTATACATTAATTATATAATTATATGTGAAGACGATGCATCTAGAATAAGATTACTATACCACAATAGGTAAAAATAATGAAAAATTAAGCAATACAGATAAATTAATTATGTGATAGATACATGGTGCTCACATACTTACAAACATTGCAAAATTAAACGATATTCCTAACATTTTAACAAGTAATACTAATAAGTCAGTGTGTGAGTTCAAGTAATCACAGAATGTAAAATCAGTGTTATAAAAATATTATAAAATAACAAACTATATAATTAACTTAGCAACCAGTTTGATTTTGTCTACATGCAATCAGTAAATTATAACTAGCTAAATAATTTGCGTAACTGTCATCACGTGCCCATAATTATTGTGTTATGTTTAAGTTGTTAACAGTTATATTTTTTTAAATATTGGAATGCAGTTTTATTCGCCTTTTAGTAAACTTTGTTAGGATAGGTTTCTTATCTAACCAGCGAATAAAATCTTGGTTCCACCCACATCTCTATGAATATTAAATTTATGAAATATTCATCTGCTTAAATTTTTCTTAAAAAATATTTTTAATTATTTATTTTAATTATTGTACAGTTGTGCAGATTTTTTTTTTTTTCTATTTATACTATGTGGCGATCTAGTCACCTGCATCCGTCGAGGGGGTGATAACTTTCGCTATGAAACTCATATCCGACTCGGGGGAAAAAAATTACAAATTCTTATAAAACAATACACAGACTATTTTGATACAACTCTTTTTTTTTTTTGCGAAAGTTGTTCAGTATGACAGGTAAAGTCCAGTCGCGAAGCAGAAAGAATTTCGTACAATGACCCCTCATTACTTATCCCTATCGGGTCCTAGAAGGACCTTCAAATGCGCGAGCGCGACGGCAATACATTTGTGCGCGAGCTATAGGGATAAGTAATGAGGGGTCATTGTACGAAATTCTTTCTGCTTCGCGACCGGACTTTAGAATCCTTGATGCAGGTGACTAAATCGCCAGCCTGTAGTACCTACAGAATTTCGGATCTTCGACAAGGTACGTAATATTTATTTGACAATTGATCAACATTTTCTTTTTTGAATCCTACCATCCAAACTAATCCCAGAACAGAAAGGAAAAACAATGAAACAATGAAGCTTTATAATTAATAGTAAATTTGTTCAACGCAAACTTATTTCTAGACATTATTTTTATAATTATTATGAACAATCCTTGGGAAACTAAGAAAGTTGATTTCACGTATTTTAATAAAGTTTATTACGTTGGCTCTGGTCGACGTTACAAAATGTTAATGAAGCCTACTTTAGTAAATATTTAGAAGGAATAAATGGAAGTTTTATAATTGTAGTTATAAACAAACAAAGCTCGTCCTCCTTTTAATGTTGTAACATTAATTATTATGTTTACAATAAATAATGAGATAATAGGACTGATTCGCCGCAGTGCAGGTTGAAGTCCGCATCACAGAGTACATTGGTCCTCATTATATAAAAACGTTTTATAAAAAAAAAACAACAACTTCCAAAAAATCACTACAAAAAAACTACTACTATATCACGTAGTAGTAGACGTACGTCTACTGGACTTTTTTTTATGTCCAGAAAATCACTGTCCATTCCAAGGTTGCCTGGAAGAGATCGCAGTAAGCGATGAGCATATTTTATAGTGTATTACTTTTTCTTTATGTAATGTATAATCTGGTGTACAATAAAGTATATACAAATAAATAATAAATACATGGTGAAAAATAACTTTAATTTCGGAACACGGTGTCTTTGGATCTGTATTTATTTTTTTTTTTTAAGTTTTTTGTTGCGGTACCTACCTATCACACAAAAATTGGTTTACCACTACTTGCTATGTAAACAACAGAGACAGGAAGTTTTCAAAATCGGTCCACAGTTGGCTAAAATATCGATGAACAAATAAAATAAGAAAAAATAATAAAAACATTACGTACCGGCGAACATAATTACCTCCTCCTTTTTGAAAGTCGCTTAAAAAAAAAGATTTAGATTTAGATTTTATTTATATGTGTTGTGCGGTGCGGCCCGCCAAAATGTGCTTTTTTAGTTTACGTTTATACATCTAGTCATACACGCATGCCGGTTTCTTTCTGAAGAACATCACCAGTAAGGTCACTATATGTCCATCTAGGGCGTCCGCTTCCGGCATTTTCATCCTTCACCTTATTACTAGGAAAGTCCTACAAACATCTAGATTCCTAGTAACTCTATCTCCCATCTTATAGGAACTACATCATAAATTATGTCCTAGTTCCTTTCCGGAGGAAGCTGGAGCTTCATAATATTCAAACACAAATAGTATTTTTTCACAAAGAAAATATTTGCTCACTTCAAGGAAAAGATGGATTGGAAAAAATATATTTTGCTTCTGACATATGAACAAGACGACGTAAAGAGAAATCTTATTTCTTATTTTGAAAAATGTGTCGTAACGTATGTTAAGTTGTAATAGTGCCAACAACAACATGTCAAGCCACGTCGTTTTTGCACCACTGCTCTCAAAACGGTGAAGGAAAGCTTCGTGAGGAAACCGGCATGTCCTAGAACCAAAAATTGGAAGACATTTGTGACATCTACCAACCCGCACTGGACCCGCGTGGTGAATTACGGCCCCTCTCACCGAGAGGAGGCTTGTGTCCCAGCAGATGGAACATTATAGGCTGATTATGCTTATGTATTTCATATCTCATCTTCATTATCCTCTAGCACTAAACCCATTTAACTGGGGAAAATATTTCCTTCTTCAAAACATTTCCATGAGTTTTCATCTGTGGACCAACTTTACGCAGCGGGCGTACAACGCACTGCGCGTGCAGTACAATAATGCTTTCAGGATACTGTTAGGGCTTCCTCGGTTTTGTAGTGCTTCGACTATGTTTGCTGAGGCGCGGACGGATGATTTTTTCGTGATCATAAGGAAACGGAGCGCTTCACTATTATGTCGCCTACAAGGCAGCTCGAACAGTCTCCTGAAGGTGTTATCCGAGCGGTGGGACCTGTCCCTGATGCAGAGGTATTATTTGACATTGTGTATGTCTAATTTTGTAATTGATTATGTTTAAAGTATATTATTTTTATATATTTTTTATTTATATTTATATTTTTTATTTGATTATTCTTAATTATGTTATTGTAATGTCTTTGTCTAATTTTTGTTTCTTGATTTATTTCAATATTTTATTTGATTTTAATTTTGTAATAGTTATGGACATTGTCTGAAATAAATGAATTGAATTGAATTGAATCATCTCAGTATACATCTAAACTCCAATTCTAGCCCTTTCATCTTTCACACAGTCCATAGTTTCTTTGGTCTTCCCCTACTCTCATAGCCATTCCCATTGCCACTCAAAATGTTCCTCACAACATATCCTACAGTCCTCCACATCACATACTGCCAATACGATTGTAAAATACCAATCCAGACTAAAGGTGTGGGATAAAATAAGTTGTCATGAACTAAAATTCACACCAACATCGCGACTTCACGTGCAAAAACAGTACTGTATTTATTTTTTCTTTTGCTTATATCTCGAAAATGGTGCGTCCTATCGCAAAAATAATGAAAATTTCGACCCCCTTTATAAAACACCTTAAACACTCAACATGTAGGTAATATTTTTTCATATTTTCCGTACAAAAAATGAAAAATTCCATATAAAACACGTCAAGGATACACACACTGAGCGCCTCCGGCTCTAAAAAAAATCACGGGTTATGGCAAACCACGGGTACCACGTGGATTCGCGATTGTCAAATTCGATTTTAGTTGTGTCAAAATATTTTTTTAATTTAGAGAATTTTATTTGCAGAATAGCTCTAAGATTCTCATAGCCAAAAGTAAGGAATTTTAGTGATAGTTTAGTTCGGTGTACAAGAGGACACCATTAAATCTTATCTTAGTGGCTTTTGTAGACAGGATATCAATTCAGATTTGTTACATTTGCAATGGCAATCATGTCATTTGGTTTAAATAAGTTCTTATTTTTATTATTTTATTTATCTTTTATATAGATTTATTTTTTATTACGTGAATGTGAGAACAGAGAACGTCTTAATAGACTGTAGATTTGTAAACCTTTTTTATTTTGTTAAGTACCTACCTGGTACTTGTTGACAGGCCTACACTGTGTTCCCATACCTATTAACACTGTAATTTAAAGCCAAAAACATTGTAAAAGCCATTTATTTTTAAAAGAGGAACTTTAGAGTTTCTTGCCCGCTCTTCTCCATAGGAAACTACCAATTGGAACAGCTGTGCACCTAGCTTCTGACGTTTCATAAGTGGCCATGTAGGTTTAAATATGATATAAAATATTTAGATTTAAATTTTACACATAGCTGACTGACGGTGAAACAAATCTGAGGGCCTAAACAAGTGATAATCGCTTTCAAATCATTTTATTTTTCTCACCGACTCGCAACAGGATTGCCATCAGCTTTTTGGTATATGTCATTCCAATACATTTTTGACATTTCCATCAGCGTTATCACTGATAGAGTGTCATTTTGTCTGGGCCCTCTGAACTTTGAATGATTATACTCGTTTCTACTATGTTTGTGAATAGGCTTTTCCTTGAATGTAGTAGAACAAAACAGGATGGCATATATAAACAGTAAAATACAACTATGTAGTTATGACTTAATTAGTGCCTAGAGCTCCTTGTGTAAGGGCTCGTTCCGGGAAGTAAGGACAATACTAATTACTGCTGTCAAACAGCATTGCTTTGGCTGTGTTCCGCTTTGAAAGACGATGCTTGTCAAATTACAGACATAAGAGACTTTGTCTCCAAAATTGCAATGGGTTCGAATTCGTTAGCAAATCAGACATGATGTTGGTAAATCTGACAGACGATTTTCTCTTGAACAATTTTCGATTTTTTGACAATTTGAAACTTTGAGAGCAAGTTAATCGCGAAAGGTCTACCGAACACGAATAGTCGAATACATGTTTATTGTCATCTTGGTGTAGACACGTTTCAGTGTGTTCGATTTTATTTAACCCTTTTGTCAATTCAACGTCGAGTACCATTGACGAAAAAACCAGAACCGAAACCCAAATTCCCTTTCAAGACAGATAAAATAACACATTTTCACCTCCAATCTCAATTTCTCCCTTTGGCTTAGAAATCTCAAACAATATCTTCTAATAGGGTCCGCATAACGAGCTTAGGGCCCCAAATTTTCAACAACCATGCTCTTTAAGTACCTATGTGTTGTGTACTTTCTTCCGGGTGCTACTTTTTCAAGGGACATCATTATTTTTGGACGTAGGAAAAGTGGGGTTAAAAATAGAACTATTCGATATTTATGTCGATAAGGAAAGAGTTAAGGAGAATGGACCGTATCTTTTATTGATTTGAGTTCAATTTTGTTGCGCATATGAGACGCAATACGCTTCGAAAATATTAAAAAAAAAACGAGCATCGAGATTGGTCATGCGCGTGTTTATTCTATATTAGAGTAATCATTTGTTTTCTTCGGAACGCTACCCAGCTTTTTGAAAAGCATGAGGAGATTCGTGAGTCTTACTTTGGTATATCTCTCGTCATTCGCCTTACATTATGTCGTAAGATAATTGTTTTTTTTTTCTTTGCGAAAATCATGCGAGCAGCTAATATTATCATAGCATCAATAGTCGTCGTGGCTGTGGCGGCATCTACATCGCCACATGCGAACTACGCATCACACTGACGTCATGCGAAATCCTGCATCGCGCAAGCGAAGTTTACCACGCGATCAGCATATATATATAACTTCCCGACATCAATGGTCGGGTAACTACCCGACCATTGATCCACCAGAGACGATCCCTCTGGTTGGAGGATCCTCTCTTTACTATAGAGGATGAGTGAACTTTACACCCTGTTCCTCATATGCCTTTAAACGGGTGACCCCGAGTAACCCCCGGTTAACGTTACAAAAGTTACAATTGCTAAAATAATTAGAAATCTTAAGTATAGAAGAGGGCCTAGAAAAAACGTCACTCCATCAGCGATAACGATGGTGATAATATGACAAAATGCAATGGATTTAAGCTAACGAAAAGCAATATGTAAAATCCTATTGAAAGTCCTTGTAGAAAAACGTTTCAAAGGCGATTGCCACTAGGCACTCAGGACCTACAGAATAATAGGTAAAACACAGTTACTCATTAATCATATCTGACACACTACGCGAAAAAGACCATGAGAAAGCAACTTTCGAAATCGAACCAATGAACACGCATTCTCAAATAAAGTAATTCTCTTTATCACGACCATTAAGTTGAAGCTTTTGGTACGAATCCAAGCGAATCGCTTATTTGTGGTATTGGTACCATTGGAATCACACTCCAGGTAGCATTTGTCATTTCCCCATTCGATTTATGTTGTAGTAAATCTTTTGATAGAATCATAGTGAAATATATGGGCTCTTGACTTTGGAGTACATTGCTTAGTCATCGTTACTAAGACGATGGTAGAGGCAGAAACTTAGAGTAGTTGGAATTTTTTGCAGAAATGCTTAAGTGGAATTTCTACTGCATTTGGGTCTTGTAGGGTGAGATTATTTTTGATCCATGTAAATTATAATTTCCTTTTATAAAGACGGAATAAAATAATTTGGTAAGTATACATTTTGTTATTAATAATCTGTAGAAAAGTGTTTTTGTAAAAAGAAAGAAAGAAAATACGTTTATTTGCGGTACACATGACGCAAGGAAAGAACAGTACACGAAAATAAACAATTTGGGGGAAAATATGCGTCACATCCACGCAAAACGGCCATCGCTCAGCATAATGCTGTGACCCTATGCGAGACAGAGCCCCAGCGCTGGTTTTCAGCGACAGCCGGCGTTGACGTGATGACGTCAACCGGTGCAGCATATAGTGAAATAACAAAATAAAATGAATGAATACAATACAAAGACAAGTAGGTAGTAGGCAAGGACGCCCTTAGGCTAGTTAAAGTGACGCAGGGTGGCGCTGCTGGATCTAGATACAGCAGTGGACTGTTTATAGGACCCTATGCTGATGATGAAGATAATCATTAGGTGTATTTTATGCTCTAAAATCGCCAGCATACAATTATTAACCGTTATAATAAATACTAGTTCCTTTTCTATACAAAGTGTTTTTTCTTTATATCTCATAACTATAAGGTATGAATGAGACCATTATCAAAGACTCAACTGGCAAATGTTTTTTTAAATATTTATTTCATTTTTCGTTCACGATTATTTATATAAAAACCCTTAGGTCAAACAATCTGCCTAGCCTTTTCCCAACTTCATTGGGGTCGGCTTCCAGTCTAACCGGATTCAGTTGAATACCAGTATTTTACATGGAGCGACCAACCCAGTAACTGGGATACGATACCCCTTGGTAAGACTGATTGTCATACTTTCGGGCGTCTGACGACCCGTAACGACTGTCAAAGATCCGTGAATGACAGCCGGGACCAACAGCTTAACGTGCTTTCCGAGGCACGGAGGAGTTTCGGTATGTAAAGATGGTCACCCATCCACAGACCAACCCCAGTAAGCGTAGCTTAACCTGACGGATCGACCCATGCAGACTGCTGCATGGGTCGATCCGACAGGATCTTACATGAGCTCGTGGCTAAGTAATAACTGTATCACTTAGCCACGAGCTCCTGTAAAAAACCCTTAGGTGAAATATAAAAAATATAAAAACATTTAATTCAACTATTTTTGTTCATAAAAAAAAAAATATGGCAACGTCACATTTTAGCTTTAAATATGAATGATTAGTTTGAATGAAAATGATTTACTCGTACTTATCAATGAAACTTAGATACACACGCATCGAGAGTCTAGTGGAAAGTTATCTAAAAAAAATAGAAAAAATAATTTATATGCTAGTTGATTCTTTGACATGGTCTTATTAATACCCTGGAGTTTTGAGATATGAAAATGAACACGTTGTATAAAAAGAGGCCACTGCACTGGGACTATTACCACCTCATAAAATCCTATTTACCAAACCACGATACCATCCCCAGGGTGTACTATATTGGGCACGCCACAATTGTGGCGATAAGTCCCCTCTTTGAGGAGTGGCTAGAGAGGCGCCACGGCGTCCTCACCTTCCGCCTGACACAGGTCCTCACCGGACATGGTTGTTTCGGGAGGTTCCTGTTCAGAATAAAGCGGGAGGAAACGCCCGGGTGTCACCACTGTGTGGATCGCCCGGAGGACACGGTGGAGCATACGGTGGAGGTCTGCCCAGCTTGGGCGGAGCACCGCCGTGTCCTCACGGAGGCGATCGGCGGCGGCGATCTCTCGCGTCCGGCCCTGGTTCAGGCCATGGTCCGGAGCGAGAGTGCATGGGAGGCCGTCACCTCCTTCTGCGAAGCAGTAATGCTCGCGAAGGAGGAGGCGGAGCGCGCGAGGGAGAGGCAAAATGCGCCCCCTCGCGCCCCTAGTCGCCGCAGGAGACGCCCCGGGCGTCGGGAGTCGAGAGCCGACTTCCGGCCACCGTAGGCGCGGGCTTGCGGACGGTGAGCAATGGGTAGCTCGCCGTCCGATAGGGACCAGGCCCGGGTCGACGGCGCGTTGTGTTCCACGCGCGCCTCAAAGAGATGTCAGCACCAACTGACGGGGTCCGGAAGGGCCAATGCCTGCCGGGGTCGCGGGTTTGTCTGAAAGGGATATCGCGACCTCGGCACACAGGCAACGGAAGGAACACGGGTGGGTTTTAGTCAGTAAAAGTCTGACACGCCCTCCCGCTCCACCCAGAGCGGGAGAAGTTATTTGATAATTTCCCATCCAAAAAAAAAAAAAAAAAAAAAAAGGGTGTACTATATTGAATCATGTTTACACATGCTTTTGAGAGTTCGCGCCTCGAAATTGGAAGGCAATTAAGCTTCGTAGTTACAAATTCATTGATCAACGGCATGTATTTTAGCTTCATTTTGACCGATACACTGTGTTCGGCTTCAGTGTTCCCCATTAGCTGAATGGCGCTTGATGTTGATTAGTGTGCTAGTTTAATGTTGGGTATTATTATTTCTAGCTGATAATTATATTATTCTGAGAATCTTTTCCCATGGTGTACACCCTACCTAGGTTAACAGCAGCCTTGCAGACGGCCAACGCGAACGATTTCGCAAATCATTGGTGCTTGGTAGAGGCTAAGCTAACTATTTCATAAACATTCACGTATCATAAGTTTAGTGCTCTCAAATGTATGGGCGTTAAAATGAACTATCGAAAGAAGTTGGTTGGGGGTCTATTCATCAGGTTAAGCTTCGTTTGCCGAGGTTGATCCGTGGATGGGTGACCATCTTTACATACCGAGACGTCTCCCTGACTTCTCGGAAAGCACGTTGAGCCGTTGGTCCCGGCTGTCATTCGTGGATCTTTGACTGTCATTACGAGTCGTCAGAAACCCGAAAGTCTGACAACCAGTCTTACCAAGGGGTATCATATTATTACCCAGTTACTGGATTGTTGAGGTCAGATAGGCAGTCGCTCCATATAAAATACTGGTACTAAACAGCATCCGATTAGCCTGGAAGGTTCCAGGCTAATCGGCTAACTATGTTGAGGTCAGATGACCTCAACATAGTTGGAAAAAGGCTAGGCAAATTGACTGTCAGTATTTTGTGTCACGATAAAACTACCAGTGTATTTCGTAAACCCTAGATTTATTCGATACTCGTTATGCCACCCACTTATTTGTATCGAATAAATGTCAATTTGACGCTAATTTGAATCAAATTCGATTCGATTCAGGGCCCTCTAATATCGGGAGTAGGGCTGCTGTATTTTGTTGTCTCCATTAAAAGATCCGTTTGTTCCAAATAACGTATTTTTTTTATGATAATGTTCAATCCACACTTTAATTCTTCTAGGTATGCAAACTTTTTGCTTTTCACCTTTTAAAGAAAAACGCAAAAAAACAGGATCAATGAAACAAAATTCGATTGACCTCACGCTGTAATGAGTGAATGAGCAAAGATACAGTGCGATTCCAACCCGAAATAAAACACTAAATCGACAGACCATCGTATTTTTTTTTTTAATGTGCCTTTTGTTTGTACAGAATAAACAACTTTTCTTTCTTTCTAAACCATGTGTCGTCAAAATAATAATTACATACACATTACATGGACCAAAAAATGTTGACCCTGGGTGTTTTACCTTTCGTGAGCTCGTCAGTAGCACCGAGGTTTTGGTGGTCTTTCTTGAGGAGCTGGGGGTGGATCAAATGATCGATTTTCCGAGATTTATGCAAAATACGCACTTGGACGTGGAAATGCGGACACCAGCCCGTTATCCTATATACATTTACATTCAAATAAATAAAATTGAAGTGTCTGTTTGTAATGTCAAAATAACAACTTTTCACTAAATGCGAAAGTGTATACGGTACCTAAAACAAATAAAAATTTTGGCTGTCTGTTTGTGAATCTCCACAACGACTGGACCGATTATGACGGGACTTTCACTGGCAGACAGCTGATGTAATATGGAGGGTTATTAGGGGGATATTTGGGTCCGCGCGGGCGAAGCCGCTGGCAGCAGTTTGTACTATAGTATATAGTACTAAAGGGACTGTAAATCTGACGCATCTTGTAGTCAACCTCGCTACCTTTTATAAAACGACGAAATGTTTGCCACAGTATGAGTTAGTCAAAATAAAAATATTTTATTTTACATAAACCCACATGGGCACTTATGCAACGTCAGAAGCTAGGTGCACGGTTCTAATTTGTCTATTCCTATGGAGAAGAGCCGGCAAGAAACACAACGTTTTTTTTTTAATGAATGATTTTTACCATGTTTTCAAATTACAGTGTTAATAGGTATGGGAGGACAGTGAAGGCCTGCCAACAAGTAACAGAAAATAGAAAGTGGTCTACAAATCTAGTTTAAACCAACAACGTTCTCACATTCACAGAATACAAAATAATGTATATAAAAAATAATAAAAACATATTTTAAACCACAGGACATCACAATCTCATAGTTCGTATCGATATGAGAGACTAAAAATATTGCGTACAGAATTTGGTCCTCCCTTGCACAGGTCATATTAAAATAGAATATTGATTCAATGCGTGACCGAGCTCGGGCAAATGCTCCGGCATTTACTAATGAATTTATGCCAATTTAATTTATTATCAGCACAAAAGACCACTTGACATGACACCGGCTGGTTTTGATTTTAATGAGCAGTATACAATTATACTCGTACTATATTAATTTAAATGCAATTTCAGTAGAAGGTACGTGTGCTCTGTTTGATTGTTCTAACGGATATTATTTTGGTAGGATTAATAATCAATCCATCTGCCTAGCCTTTTCCCAACTATGTAAGAGTCGGCTTCCAGTCTAACCGGATGAGGCTGAATAACAGTATTTTACATGGAGCGACTGCCTATCTGACCTCCACAACCCTGTAACTAGGTAGGATATTTGATACCCCTTGGTAAGACTGGTTATCAGAAATTCGGGCTTCTGACGACCCGTAACGACTGTCAAAGATCACGAATGACAGCCGGGACCAACGGCTTAACGTGCTTTCCGAGGCACGGAGGAGTCTCGGTATGTAAAGATGGTCACCTATCCACGGACCAACCCTGATGGATCGACACGTGCGGCTGTTATTACTTGCCACGAGCTCCTCCCCCTGGGTACCTACAAGATAGCTAGATAAAAATGTGAAAGTTAATAAGTATCTCTTTCTGTGATAAGTACAGTAAGTTTCATGAAACTACTGACTCGCCATAAAGATAGACTTCAGCTACCACCAATAAAACTAACATTATTTAAGAAAAATACATACTGCATGGCCATTATAATATACAACCATTTACCAAATAGTGTGCAAGACCTACCGCTGACAATGTTTAAAAAATATATTTTCAAACTGCTTCTACTGAAAAGTTATTATACGATTAAGGACTATTTAGAAGATAAGTCAATAGAATCTGTAGTTTGTGAGTTAAAATAATTGACATTATAAGTATGTATCAATTTGCACGCCATCGTTTTGGCAGGATATGCAGAAACAAAATTATTGTAACACCATTATGTACCATATTCTAGCAAATAAATATTTTTGATTTGATTTGATTTGATTCGAGTTTGAAGATATTTGCCATTTGGCCAAGTGCGTGTCGGACAACGCACAATGAAGCTAGGATGAATTTATCCCATGAACAAAATTCAAAAATTCAAATTCAAAAGTCATTTATTCAAACTAGGCTGATAATCAGCACTTTTCGAACGTCAAAATTACATAAGACAGTCCCCCAAAACGCCCACCCTTCACCACTTCCTAGTGCGTTAGCTGGGAAGAAGAAGTAGCGCAACAAACTCCCCAGCAGCACAGCTGTCTGTTCAGTTAGAAAGAAAAAAAAATGACTCTATATAATAGTATTCAACATAATTTAACCTAATTTAAATTATTATCCATATGTTAGCATATTTAACATCGTCGTTGAAAAACATGTTCTCCCATACATTCCAACTGCAAATGTAAGTTTATGTTGCCTACGCACAATATTGTGAAATTTACCACGTTATTTTAAGACCACAGACTTCTCATAGGTTTTCCTGTAATCTATAAGTATAGAACTATATTCTGTATTATTTTCAAAATTTTGGCGTTGGCGTTGGCGTAGTAGTAATATAATCCCAGAGGAGCCTCTGGGATAATATGAAACATACAATTAGGGTTTTGTTTGTTCTATACGTTAGTTAGGGGTCAGTGGACAATACTTGTTTAGATGGTGTTTTTGTTTTCATTAGCTTAGACTGTCCCACGCCTGAGTAAACGTCTCCCCCAAGTCCTTCCAGAATCTCTTTTCTCACGCCACGTCAAACCAGCCCTCGCGGTACGCATCCAGGTCATCTCGCCACCTCTTTCTGGGCCGCCCTCGACGGCGCCGTCCGTCTTCAGGTACCCATTGTCTGAAGTCTGTTGCTCAGCGGTCGTCGTGCATGCGGATGATGTGACCGGCCCAATCCCATTTGAGCCTTGTTTCTTAAGTTTAATTTAGTTATGTTAAATAATAATCATCTTTACTGTTTATGATTATAAGAAAACCGTTAATTTAACATACTTTTTCCACATATTGCAAGGTCTCAAGTATTCCTTATTTGTTTGTTGGTTGTCAATTGCAAGTGTCATAACACAGAGTAATTATACAATGTAAATTGTCTTTGATCCCTGGCCCGTCTGCTTTTTTTTTTTTTGGATCTGAATTATCAAATAACTTCTCCCGCTCAGGGCGGAGCGGGAGGGCGTGTCAGACTCTTACTGTCTAAACCCCACCCGTGCTGCTTTAGTTGCCTGTACGTTGCCAGCGGCCAAGATATCCCTTTCGGACTTTCCCGCGACCCCGGCAGACATCGGCCCTAGCGGACCCCGTCAGTTGTGCTGACATCTCTTCGAGGAGCGCGTGGAACACAACGCGCCGTCGACCCTGGCCTGGTCCTTATCGGACGGCGAGCTACCCATTGCTCACCGTCCGCAAGCCCGCGCCTACAGTGGCCGGGAATCGGCCTGTGATTCCCGATGCCCAGGGCATCTTCTGCGGTGACTAGGAGCGTGAGGGCGCGAAGTTTGCCTCTTCCTCACTCTTCCTTCGCGAGAATTACTACTTTGCAGAAGGAGGTGACGGCTCTCTTTTTGAGGATTTTAGTTATTTTGTATGTGTGCATTCTATGTTTGTTTTTTGTTATGTGTGATACGAGTATGTTTTTGCAGAATATATTTTTATTTTCTTTTTTTTCCTTTTTATTTTGCTGGCAAGAGTGTAAGTGGAAACTGCTTTTTCACCATCGTTATCGCTGATAGAATCTCCCCCGCCCTCGGATCGATTGCAAACTTATTTGTCTATCGACCCATCTCTCCATTTTAATCAATCTTCCTAAGCTCCATGGTTCATGGTCCATGGTCTCACCTTCAGAAATTTACTTCATCCGCCGCCAACACATCTAGCCAAGTACCTTAACCCACGTGGCGTAAGCATCTTTCAATATTACTATTGTTGTTCAAAAGAATTGTTCTGAAAGAAAACATAGTTACCGATATCTCTAAACACCAAAACAAGATCCATTTAGGAACAGGCAATTTAGTTCAAACCTAACTAAGCACAAAACGACCAAAAAAATAAGTAGGTATAAACGATCCAAAAAGATTCTGTAATAAGGTCTCATTTTCTAATAAAGGGTCCGGAATAACGTTTACACTCTATTCCATGCAATACCAAACATTTTGGAAGGCCAAACGATGTTGGTTATAACCGGCTAGAACCGGCTCAAACCGCCGGCGGCCGCCAATATCCAGTTGATACCGGTATTGGACGAAAGCGATTTAACAAAAACTTTGACCTATTTTTATTACCTTTGTAGTGTATTTTCCGTTTCGGATAGCTTTCGGTGTTGTTTTGAAGATTTTAATTTCAGTTATTTTTGATACTACTTACTACATTGTAATTTAAAGAGAGTAGAATCGATTACACAATTTTTTTGTCTGGGTTACACATTTTCGATCGATTAGAACAAGTAGGACACCATTTTTTCTATTTGCCCGGCTGATCTGATTAATATTACGAACGTCCATACAAAATTCCATTCAATATTTAACCCCATTAGGGGATGAATTTTCAAAAACCCGTCCCTAGTGCTCACTGTCGTCATAATACTCGTAGGGAACTCTTTTGCTATTTCAAGCTTCTATACCCAGTGCGTGGCTGTGCGTTGTCTGCCAGTGAATTTAAAGGTTTTAATTAGAAAACAAAAACTGCAACTAAAAACTTCAAAACAAGATCACTTTTCAAGCAGTAGGTGGCAGTTATTTTAGTTCAATCTCAGACGGTGGTCACCTCAAGTATTAAAATCCATCAAGCCAACAAGATGCTTTGAGGTTATAAAGAACCCAGATACAAAGAATACCCAAAAACCCCAAATCTCCTGAATTACCAGAATTACCCGAATTACCCGAATTAACCGAATTACCCGAATTACCCGAATTAACCGAGTTACCCGAATTCCGCGTGAAAAACATCAATACCCCGTCTTTGCTTTCGAGCAGTCGGGTATAAAACCACAGGCACCCCAAGGTCTCTGTGGTTTTCAGTTAATTCATTTAGGTCACCATACCGGAACAAATTTTCGATACACATTGATTGATATGCGGGCTGCAGTTATTTGGGATAGGATTCATCAGGGATTGATTGATTCGGAATAGCGGTATTTTCGGATGAAGTTATTTGGAATGCTTAGTCAGTATTATTTAGAGATGAAATGATTTGAATTAAGGCTCGTACAAAACAGCGCGACGCGACGGAGCGACGTGACTCGAACAATACAATTTCTAAGAAAACTTGACTGTATAACAATAACCAGTGTCGCGTCGCGATGTAGCGTCGCGCTAGTCTGCACAAACCTTTAATGTTTTAGGAATGTAGTAAAAAAATTTTTTTTATTAAATCATATTAGGGCCAAATACTAGAACATGTTTTTCTAGGTTTTTGGCGCAGTTAGAATATAACTTACCATTAGTTCTTTTGATATTTAGTTTATAGATTTAGGTACATTCGACTTATGAACCTTAGGGACTAGACAAAGTGAGAAATGTGAGAATGTCACTTTATCTAAGCCCTAACGTTTTTTTTATGAGTCTCAGCTTTAATTTAGATTTAAGTAAAGATAAATAAAATAAATATAAGATAAATCAAAGATGATTATGTCAGTTAAACTCACTTATCCTCTATTGAAAAGGGATGATCCTCCGACCAGACAGGTGTAGTGTCTGGCGGGCAACTGCCCAACGATTGATGTCGGATAGACTTATATTTATTTATTTATTTATATATACTTTATTGTACACCACAAAAATACATAACAAGAAATAATAATTAAGCACTACAAAATATACAATGGGCGACCTTATCGCTTATATGTTGTTCGCGCGGTAAACTCTAATTGCGCGATGCAGGATTTGAGTGACGTCAGGTCTTTGATGCGTAGTTCGCATGTGGCGATGTAGATGACGAGCCGCCAATAAATAAAATTCTATATATTTTCACAACACTGGTTTTTTTTTCAATACCTTTTGTTCCTAGGTTTTACAAATAAAGTTTTGATTTATATCTTTTGACTTTTTCAATGAAGATTTATGCTGCAGTTTGTTTATAGACTAGCTCAAACAAATTATGATGGAAAAGTCAAAAATGTATTGTATAGACATAATAATTATGCTGCCGAAAAGCTTGTGTCAATTCTGTTGAAAGTCGTTGTAGGTACTCGTATACGAAACGCTTTGAAGGCGATTGCCAATTATGTAGATCCTATTGTCTTATTACCTATACGGTGCAATTTTCGACGTCACAAATGTGACGTAATGTGACATCAATTGACGAGTAACGAGTTTAAATGTGACAAAGACCGAAAGTGATCGTTTTCGTAATAATATGGTATTTTTTTCCACCAGTGTCTTATTATTTGTATTTAAAGCGCAATTTGACATTGAAACAAGCTATAAAGCCACAATCCCCTATAAGTACATCATTATCTTGCTATTTCAATCTTCAGAATATAACGTAGAGGTTTGCGGCTTGCAAAAGTACTTGAAACTTGCTTCGCAGCAGCTACGGCGGAACGCTTTGCAGCGCTGTAGCGATGTCAAGCTGAAGCAGTAAATTGACAACGCTTCCTTTGCTGTCTCTGAAGTTTAAACTTGATAAATAATTTATGGCAGGGAACTAGCTGTGCCTGCGGCTTCGTTTACGAGTAAAGGCTCGTGCAGACTAGCGCGACTTATCGCGCGACGTGACACCGGTAATTATTCTATCGTGATTTTTTTCTTAGAAATTATTTTGTTAGAGTCGCGTCGCGCCTGTTTGCTTAAAGTGGGTTAATTTTTTGACATCAAAACTACACTGTGCCTTTTTCCGCATGTCAGAATGAAAAACCGGAACCCTAACAGGATCACTCATGAGTCTGTCTGTCTGTCCGTCTGTCACAGCCAATTTACGCAAGTACTACGAAACGGACGTACATGGACGTGTTACGAAAATAAATAAATTTTGGGGTGGGGTATAACAATAAAAAATATTTTAGGCAGCAGAATTCAATCACTCCTTTGTTACCACCGGACTCATGTGTCCATCCTCCACATATTTTGCACTGGTACCATTCTTCTTGGCTCTTTCATAGACTCGACAATTGGCTCTTTCAAAACATTTTGAATGAAAAAATTTAACCTCAAACTACAGCAAATTTACCAATAATATTTGCATAAAATATTTCCAAATATATGCATAACAATACAACATAACTATTCATTTTATCAACCTGTGCTTTACACATCTTGCCAAAAAAAAATTTGTAAACCCAAAAATACTTACATCTTGGCTTCAACATTTTCAATGCATTCCTACAACGTTATTTGATTTCCTAGAACTGTCAAATGTCTGTGGGTGACAGCTGTCCAGTGTTGATTTATAAAGAGTAAAATTGAATTATGGTAGGAATTTGTAAAGTGGGAGATAATCGCATCGGCTCTTTCAAAGCTTGGCTCTTTCAAAGCTTGGCTCTTTCATACATTCGCCCCTACTGTGTGTATGTTGCGCCGAACTCAGGTAAATTAGGATAACGGCAGGAGAATGATGAATGATGATGTTGGGGTCAGCTTCCAGTCTTACCGGTTGCAGCCGAATACCTTTACATGGAGCGACTGCTTATTTGACCTCCACAACCCAGTTACTAGGTACAGTACGACACAACTTAAATGTAGCATCGGCAAAATTCATAAAACCGATCACCATTTGAACTGAGTGCGCCTTCAAAATCACCTATATTTATAGTACCTAGCTTTAGGTGAAAATGATCTTTACGCAAACGCAATAACGTATGAAGTCATATAATCAAATACATTCGTAAAATTGAAACGAATGAATGTAAATTTTCAAATTTACGCTACATCTAATTTGTGTCGTACTGTAACACGATATCCCTTGATAAGACTGGTTGTCAGACTTTTTGGTTTCTGACGACCCGTAACGACTATCAATAATCTACGAATGACAGCCGGGACCAACGGCTTAACGTGCTTTCCGAGGCATGAGGAGTCTCGGTAAGTAATGGATGGTCACCAATCCACGAACCGACCGCGACAAGCGTAGCTTAACCTTCGATCGACCCGTGAAAACCTCTAAATACGGCATTTTATTTGGCTTATTCCGATTGGATCCCGAAATCTAATCCTACTTTATGGGATTCGTTAGGAATATGGATAAATTAATATTTTGTTCCGAACTGATCCCAATACGGATTAATGATCGCCGCTCTAAAACGATTGATGAAAATGAAAATTAAGAGTACAGAATATCAATATACATAGTAAGGGAATGGGAATAAGATATAGTAAAATAAAAAGAAATACTACTATTACAACATTCTAAAAGTGAGGCCACACGAATTGTTTCCGATGCCTTGCGACGCCTCGTGGACCTCGGGATGATCGGTTCGGAACAAAATGTTTATTTGATCCACATCGCGCAAAGTTCTATCGGATTGTGGGATCCGATCGGAATTAGCCATCTATTTTCCCAAATACCAAGCTCTTCTACTGCCCAATTTCCTCAAAATAGGTTCAGTAGTTTAGCCATAAAGATATCTAACAAACAGATAAATAAAACCAGCACTAAAATCACGAAAACACTTTCCCTTTTAAAATAAAACACTCGTAAAAAATGAACCATAACAACAAATTTTATATTTCTATATGAATTCAATAAAAACATTACTCCTCCTGCTGGGGCAGTCGGGTAAACCCTCTTTGAACTACTAGGGTTGATCACTGACGTTTTATAGCAGTGATTCGTTTCCAGTGAATTTTACGACCGTAAGGGCTCTTTTACACAAGTGTAGTGCTGGTAGGGAAGCGAGAATTTTCAATAGTTGCGAGTCTCGTTGGCTCGAAGTCGACAGCCGCTTTCCGCAGTTAGCTTTGGTTTCCTAAGAAAACGGTGAACACACAGTAACAGCGGCTGTCTAAATACAGAGCTTTTTTAGACACTTTAATGTCAACTACTAGTAGAAACATCAGATTTGCAACACGGCCATTATAGTATACTAACAATAACAACAACAACTGATAACTGATAACTGTTTGCATGCCTTAGTTAAGGTACTTAGTATAAGGATAATTTTAACCTTAACATAACAACAAATTAGTACCTACTTTCTGTGCAAATAAAGAACTATTCTATTCTATACGGCCACCGCACTTCTAGGTTTACTAAACACTCAAGCAAGAATCAGTCTCGTTCCGCGATTTTCTCGAACTAAAAAATACGTTATTTTTACAACAACGCTTAACATTATGAAAGATAAGAATACTCTCACATTGCGACGTGCGATATCACATCGTTACACGTATCAAATTTTTACCTTTTTTTGATAATCACCTAGACGAGACGAGAAACTCTTGCCGTGTAACTGAGCCTAAGATCGCCCATAGAGCAAGTTTACGACACTCCTAGTCTTTGGTGACAGTTTTATTACGGTACATTATCTTTTTTTTAGGCTAGTTGAAATTCTAAGGAGTGTTATTGGATCTTTGATTTGCTATAAAATGTTAGAGTATGTAGGTCCCGTCAAGGAAATAAAGTGTTAAGCAAGTTGACACCCTACATCAATTTGCCGTGTGTTAATGGGCCATTTCATACAACTTTCAAAGAATGAGATTTGTGATTTGATTATACGGACCATTTAAATTGATTGAGAATTTATTTTCCTGACTTACAGTAGAAAGGTTACTAAAGGTGTTTTATTTCTTTTAAAGCCTATGTTGCTCTTTCTCTCCATAAGTGTAAAAAAAACAAACAGGATTTCAGAGTACAGTGGAAATAATAATATTTTTTTAATGTCTAAATCATTTTCGTGTTCGGCTACGTTTTCGGTCGAAAATAAGACTAAAGCCGAAGCTTCGTTTTCGTTTTCGGCTGGAAATACATTTTCGGTCGGACACTACTAATAAGCACCTGTCTTCATTTTAATGACCTACAATCATCTAAGTGTATACGACATAAACATTACGTAAAAGCAAACGATTATTTAATCGTAAATTAAATTCGTGATAACTTCGTTTAAATTTATGCGACACAAAAAGATAATGATTAAAGTCTTGAAATCTTCAAGTCTTCAATTTCAAAATCGTTCGAATTTCCGTTAAGATTACCCCGCGCGATCGTGATAGCCCCACCGGTAACATACCGCGGCTAAACGCATTTTATCAATCATTAAAAAATAAATCAGACACAAGACCATTGCCATTAGAAGGAAAATTGCTGCTATAATCGATCTTCTATAAAGTCGTAATCCCACATTACATACAATACAATACCGAGTGCGTGATAGAAGTTACCCATACATCAGTAAATCCCTATCCTTTAAGCCTCGTGCAGGGTGAGAAGCCGTTGCTGAGGCGGGAGCGAGATATCAAATGTATGAACCGCTGCGCGCTGTTTTACGTCTATAGTTAGGCCCCGTTCACGGACTTGAGCGATGCGACTTGCAGCGCTACGTATGTCAAGCGGCACGGGCGCGTCACTTGTTTCCGTCTATCGCTCTGCAAGTCACGTCGCGCTGACTCGTGGTATGCTCTAAACAACATCTTTCATTTGTTTTCTCCGCAGTCGCTGTCGCAAGACGCGTGTCGCTTGAGTGTGTTTCGTGGCGGGCCTAAGGCAATTGTTCTGAGGCAGCGACTAATTATCGGCTATTTTCTCGCTCAAAAAACGTGCAATAGATATACATTCCGTGTAAACAAAATGCATTTATTAATAGTTGATCGCTGACTGTTCCCACCGCCGGCGAGTACCGGCACTAGTTTATCGCTGAGCGCCAAGACCTATCAAAGATAATACTCGCTCAGCGATGCTCGCTTAGCGGTGTGAACAGTCAGCGATCAACTATTAATATACCTATGCATCTCTTTCGTTTACACGGAATGTATATCTATTTTACGTTTCTTGAGCGAGCGGTTCGCCCGTCGCACTCGGACACTCGCTGATAGCCCGGCGACAAAACTATTGGAACTACACACTCGCTGTTCGTTGCTCGGCAACTCGTTAATCGCCGGCGGTGGGACAACTGCCTAATAATACTCAACGGATGGGGACGGACAATTCTTTGTAGACGAAGCATCAAAGAATATAGATATTCTTTACATTACTGCGAAATTTATTCGATGAATATCAAAAGGCTTTATAGTCAATATCCTTATTGGTTGAAAGGATAATGACTATAAGTTATTTCTTTTTCAATGGAAGAGGATTTCCGGTTTAGTCTAGCACTAGAATTCATCATCCGCCTATAAGCCTTTTCTCATCGCTACTTTTCGTGTGGTTAGTGACTAACCTGGTGTCAGAGTTTTAAAGCCTCCCATAGGCCTCTGACTTGGCTTCACATGCCGTCGAGAAATATCTCTCAGGCATGCCGGTTTCCTCACGAGGTTTTTTTTTCCTTCACCATTTACAAAAATGGTGAAGGAAAAAAAAACCTCGTGAGGAAACCGGCATGCCTGAGAGATATTTCTTTCATTTGAAAGTGATAATATGATAATATCCCAACTATGGCTTCGGCTGCCACGTGCACTGCATGCAGCTGACTTCCAGTAATTTTACCACGACTGACTGCCTGTCTGACCTCCACAACCCAGTTACTGGGTAACTCGATACCCTTTGGTATTATACAGTGTTGTAAGAACTCTATGTAAATTCATGGAAAGTTTAATTGCCGAGTATCTAATACAAACAATGTATAGGTAATAATATAATTATTTATTGTAATATTTATTTAGATTATTAAAATTACGGCGCTGTGTTATTGAAACGCGCGTGCATGGCAATGTTCTTTTTTTGAAATTCATAAAGATACCCACGAATTGAGTAATGAGAATGTGGCTGTTTGATGAGTAACGAAGAGATCGAAAATCAACGGAGTTGCATAATAAAATTTAGTACAACATTATAACACTCGTTTGAATGATATTATGGTTACTATGACAGTGGTTGTTTTAATGTTGGCAATAAATAAGCTAACTGTTTTAGAAACTTTTATAGAGGATTTATAGCACGGGTGAAAAGTTATTACGCAAACTTAAAAATTAATATTAGCATTAAAGTAGAAAGATTTTTTTTTTACTGTAGGTACCTACAGTCGCGGTCTAAAAATGTTTATGAGTTTTAAAATTAGGCTCATTATCATACTGTGTACAGTAATGTCTAAAATGCGATTATTGGATAGGTAGTTATTACTTGTTAATAGTTGTGAAACATCTATTCTAACAAAAAGAGTATTAACAGACCAACTCTCGTACTTAAAAAACGTTCATATTCAAGTCACAATCTGTCAAACTTGTCAAAAATGTTGGCAAATTGATTGTATTTTAGAATGACATTAGAATGCGAACGTTCTTAAAAATTACGTACAATGATGACATTTAGCCAAAATATTAAGTGTGAAGTAAAGCTCTTTGAGACTTCGATGATTTTAATCCGCGTTAATGACATCAAATTATGCTAATTATTGTGTGCGTACTAATACTCGTCAATAAGTTTCTCATAAAATTCGAGTATCCGTCAACCCACTAGTATCCGACCTATTTTGTTTTATTACCTCGCACTTTTACTTTTCACCACAGTTGACATTGGAAAAATTGTCAACATCGGCACCATTACCATAGAGAAAAATAAATAGTAATATTTAACATCGATCGATTTAAATTCAATGGCAAGATTAACCCTGCAACATAGGGCTGAAATATTATTTCTCCATGAAGATGGCCAACATACCTACTTAAAACCTGATACTGAACTGCATATTGCATGAAGCATGTAAGATTTTTTTTATTTCACGATTCAATTTAGGACAGGCTCCGTTTATTTTTACAAGCTTCTTATTAAAAGTACATGTTTATTTTGAGTCATTAATTCAAACATTAGTCTTAGTAGCTTTCCTAGGACTAAATAATAAGAAAATCCGGCTCTATTAATACTGAGAAAAAGCAAACATTGCTAACTGCTTGTTGGGTTTATTTCGGACAGTAGTTTTCTCACGATATTTTCCTTGAACAGTAAGTCGATGTTGGCTGAGAATTGTTTCACCCCCGATTTATTACGATGCCGAATCTCATCTCTACTTATAAGATTACTTCGTTCTAGTGTAGTGTATCAGATAACAAGAGATTTAGCAGTAGATAGATTTACTGATAGAAACTTTTCAAAGTCAAATCATTTATTTCAAATAGGCACATTAAAACCACTTATGAACGTAAAAATTTACAAAACGTCAAAGATATATCATTTACTAGCTTTTTCCCGCGGCTTCGCCCCCATGGGAACGTACTACTGGGATTACATATCTAATAGCCGAGGAAAAGGTCATTGACTCCTACCGTTGCACCCGCGTAGCCGTCAACCATAATGATTTTGCTACGCGTAATTTTGAATTTGTGATATCTTTTAAACTATTCATTTTAAATGATATGATGTCAAGGCATATTTTAATCTAAAGTAAATGCCCAATTAAAATAACATATTTTATTCGATAAGGATTAATATAATACCGGTCAAAATAGCTTCGGAAATAACAATGAAATTTTTATCAAATTCTGGAAGATAATA
The DNA here is from genome assembly GCA_914767755.1 of Agrochola circellaris. Classification (NCBI taxonomy): domain Eukaryota; kingdom Metazoa; phylum Arthropoda; class Insecta; order Lepidoptera; family Noctuidae; genus Agrochola; species Agrochola circellaris. The sequence continues at coordinate 11,794,323 of OU611862.1, forward strand.
ATGGTTACTGTGGGTCATCCTTAGAAGATAGACATATGCCATCGTGGACTTTTTTGTTGAACTTTTTAATATGAATAATTCTGTAAAACATATTTTTTTGTATCTTTTACGGTTTACGCGGCGCGCGCCAGTAAAGCTCCCAGTCGGCATGATTTTTTCCGACATCTTCAAAAATAATCGTCATGTTTCGGTCAATTTACACAAAACCTTAATGAAATATATATTAAAACCTTCCAAATGAATCACGCCGTCCATTGATGAAAACCGTTTGAAAAACCGTTCGGTAGTTTTTGAGTTTATCGCGTTCAGACAGACACATAGACAGATAGACAGACAGACGCGGCGGGGGACTTTGTTTTATAATATGTAAGGATTTTAAATATGCAAATAAAGGCACTATTGAACGTCAAAATTTACAGAAGAATATATCGGGTGTAAAAAGACACTTTCCGAAGCCGAAAGCCACATATTCTACCCATTATTTGCATATTTTTTTTCCACTAGACCATACCTGGGAATCCACTGGTTCTGGAGATATTGAAGGTCAAAGTCGCATTTTTTTTTTAACTTTTTCACTAAAATGGATTCTATGCGATAATACGAAACTTTTTTCCAAACAAACATTACCTGAATTTTAGATTTATCTTAACAGATTACGCATTTGAAGTTACAAAAACGCAATGAACAACAAGTACCTACCTACGTAGCGTAGGGGCGGAGCTTAACTAACACTGAATCCGTTCATTCAAGCCTGGGTTCGCGTTACATTGCGCGCAATAAAAACTTGTTTTTTTTTATAAAAAAAAAAAAAATTACGGTTCGCAGCAATAATTTTTGCGCAAAGCTACTTAGCTATACGTACAGTATGCGTAGTTTACGGCTTTGTGATGTGTCTTTTTACACCCTGTATTTGATTCTAGTTGGCCCCTGTTTAATTACTAAGAGGTAGTTTATTGTACAAGTAAAGGGGATGTAGGAGAGGTCATTTACAACCAAATTACCCCTTTTAACTCCTATGCAAATGTCAAAAAAAATCGAGTACACTTTATATATTATTTCATACATTTTAAAATATAAAATGTCAAATGACTTGAAAATTGTTGACATTTGCATAGGTGTCAAAAGGGGTCTTTTGGTTGTAAATGACCTCTCCTTCATTCCCTTAACGCATTGCCGACATATAACCTATAATAACCCTGTTTAATAAACTACCGCTTAGTAATTACCTAAACAACCGTGTATGTACTTTATCAACACCTCTTCATACACACAACTTACTCCTCTGTTCATGCCCACGACCCAACACAATAGCGTGGTGATATATGACAGGCCACAACTTGGCTGCGATCCAATAAGCCACACATTAAAACCTACGCAATATAGAAAGCGCTAGCGGCAGCGTTTTTTCATAAGCAATAAGTACAATCGAAGAACTTCATATCTAAACACCGCGGTGTTTCGATATGAAGTTCTAGTTACCGCAAGGACTATTTCTGCTTTCAGCGCTCGGCGGCTATAGAACCGGGGCGGTAACAGATGTGGTCATCGTGTTCACGGGATTTTGTTTTCAAACTGCTTAGATATGAAATTCTTCGTTAGTACATTGCACTATCTACTGTGCTGTAAATTACTTATTTGTTCAGGTAAAAGCAGAGACTAATTATTTAAGTCCCAAATATGGTGGTACAAATAATTTATTTCAATTTATTGCTTACTAGCTGCGCCTCGCGGTTTTACCCGCATAAATCTCGTTCCTGTGGCATGTCGGGATAAAAAGCGGCCAAGTGACGGACTTGCCCATGAAGGGTTCCGTAGCAGCAAGTAACATAATATAAAAGTTCTTGTAGTTCGTTGTAACTTTGATCGTTGTTTACGATTTATGACGTATTAAAAAAAAACTACTTACTAGATCTCGTTCAAACCAATTTTCGGTGGAAGTTTGTAATGTACACCATATATTTTTTTTAGTTTTATCATTCTCTTATTTTAGAAGTACCTACCAGGGGGGGGGGGGACACATTTTACCAATTTGGTAGTGTCTCTCGCGCAAACTATTCAGTTTAGAAAAAAATTATATTACGAGTACAAACATCAATATCATTTTAGAATCTATCCATAGATACCACACAAGTATGAGTTTGATGAAAAAAAAAAATTGAGTTTCAGTTCTAAGTATGGAGAACCCCCAAAATGTATTGTTCTTTTCTATTTTTGTGTGAAAATCTAAATGCGGTTCACAGAATACTTCTACTTACCAAGTTTCAAAGGCATAGTTCTTATAGTTTCGGAAAAAAGTGGCTGTGACATACGGACGGACAGACAGACAGACATGACGAATCCATAAGGGTTCCGTTTTTTGCCATTTGGCTACGGAACCCTAAAAACTATCCTGTTCTAATCCAGGTTATGGTCTACCCATTCGCCAAATTTCATCTAAACCCGTACAGCTGTTTTAGCGTGAAAGGGTAACAAACAAACAAACTCACTTTTGCATTTATAATATTATTTATACTAGCTTTCGCCCGCGACTTCGCCCGCGTGGAAGTCGGAAATGATCCCACGGGATTATACTACCGGGCTAAAAAGTAATCCTGTATGTTATGTTATCCAGGTTATAAACCATCTATGTGCCAAATTTCATTCCAATCCGTTCAGCCGTTTCTGCGTGATTAAGTAACAAACATACAAACTTTCACAATTATAATATTACTAGGATTATTAATATCGGTAATATCGGGATTAAAAGTATTCTATGTCCTAACCCAGAACATGATCTACTCATGTGCAAAATTTCATCCAAATCCGTTCAGCCGTTTTATCGAGAAAACGTAACAAACAAAGTCACTTTCGCATTTACAATATTAATATAGTTAGGCTCAAAAGTGTCACTTGAATTTACAAGAAAAAATAATAATTTAGTTGTCCCTTCCAAAACGTAGTTTCATACGATAGAAGAATTGGCAAGGAACTTCAGAGTTACTCTATAAAAAAAAACAATTGTTATGTATAATCAGTCTATCAGGGAACATTACACCCTCCGTGCTCCACGGACTTACCGCAGCAAGCTTAGCTTAACCTGATCGATCGACCCGTGTGGCTGTTATTACTTAGACACAAGCCTCTCGGTACAGACGAAGTATTCAAGAGAAATTACAATAACCAGTCATGATTGGTACAGAAATAAGTGGCAAGCCATCGTTTGATGCCCTCGAAACGGCTCAGTCACTATAACAGTACAACATAAATTACAGAAGTTTTGCGTTCGCTACCGCTTTCAACATAGCAAAGCCTTAAAACGACCGACCTAGCGCGTAAGGAGTACCGCAAACTTTTTATAATGTAGATCAATTCGCTCGCCCCTACAATATATCTGAGAAAGCAATTAAAGTTGGTAGTTTTTGTATGTATAGTGTTTGGGTCGAGCCCATACCATATCACCGTAATGTAGGCAAGTTTACTTAACAAAAAATATAGAGAAGAACATTATCGCTGTCATACGTATATTTACGAGTCTTTACGGTAATTATACACATATTTATGTCCAGAAAATCACTGTCCATTCCTAGGTTGCCTGGAAGAGATCGCAGTAAGCGATAAGGCCGCCCATTGTATATTTTATAGTCTTTTACTTTTTCTTTATGTAATGTATAATTTGGTGTACAATAAAGTATACATATATAAATAAATACACAGACAAATTAATGAAAGAATAGAGGAAGAAACTAAACGATGGGTGGACTGTGTGAAGGTTGATGTGGCTAGAAAGGTGGTGACTACTAAGATGACGACTAATAGAGAAGTAACGAAAAATAAATTCTGCGCCGCCCCTTTAATATTGGGATAAGGACCAGAAGCCGATGCAAATTGATTCAATTTGATTAACGAGTCCATAACACCTCAGCTCAAATTCACTCTTTATCTCACTCGCACGCTACTGCTCGCGAGCTAAGTGAGAGCGAGATTGAGCGGCGGGAAGAAGGCTCCAAAGCGCCGATAATTTTACTAATTTATTTTTACGGAGAAAATAAAGGTAATAAGAAAGAATAGTATCTGATTAATACTTAGTTCAGTTATTATGCACAGTTTCATTTGAAGTATTTTTTTATTTCTAACGGTTTATTGTTCAGTTTGGAGTTAACATTGTTTTTTTTTTTTCAGGAATCGTTTTCCGTCAAACATAGTACTTAACATTAATCCTCAACTTTACCATATATTTATTTCAAAATTAATGCTGCAGCACAGTATGTTCGATATAATGAAGGATCATGATAAGCAGTTTGAGGTATTATAGACTTATACAAGACACACAAGAGAGATACAATGACCCCGGTAGCACACCTCCACCACGAAACCATAGCAGCGAAACCGCAGTATTTCAATTCAACCGGCTCGCGTCTTTTTCCACTACGCGAAATTCGAGGAGCGGAACTCGAGTAGCGGAACATGACGCGAGCCAGTTGAATTGAACTACTGCAGTTTCGCTGCTGTGGTTTCGCGGTGGAGGTGTGCTACTGGCGTGAATGATTCACTTTTATGTTTACACAATTCGATTTGGGTGTTTTTCAAACCCAGTACCTATTACTGCCATTACGGGTTATATGAAGCCAAATAGTCTGACAACTGACCTAACGTTAGATAGAACGGCTCCGACGCAGAATGTCCACTTCTCAAAATGTCCACTGGTCGCAAAATGTCCTTTTCTCAGAATGTCTCTTTCGCAAAATGTCTCTTTCGCAGAATGTCCACTTATTGTCCAGTAATTTAGTTTTGGACGTCACATGGCAGTCGCTCTATGTATGTAAAATATTGATATTCACCAGCATCTGGTAAGACTGGAAGCCGACTCTAACCTAGTTAGGAATCGGCAAGGTGTATAATGAATTACTAGAACATTGATGTGTGCCAGTTTATTTCGTATCGACACAAACTATATGAGAATATCTAATGACGTTGACAAAATATGAGACATTCGGCAAGCTGACTATCAATGGAGCCGAAAATAACTAAATTTAAGTACGGCCACTCATGAAGTCTATTTTCAAATACCCAGCTAATATAAAAAACCCTTTCAATAAAAGAACGCTTCATTAATTTCACGCCAAAAATTTCGGTAAAATACCGACCAATGTACGAGGAAGGGCTCTCGAGGAGAGCTTTAGACAACCATTTTCCTCAATCGGCTGCAACAATTTACAGGCTCTTAAGTAGCTGGTACACGCCATGTTTTCCCATGAGCCTGTATCAACAGAGGAACGTATATGTTACACCTGGTAACGATATCTTTATGTTTACCTTGGAGAAGAATAATTGGTATCGGAGTAGCTTCTTTGGTTCCTACGAACAGGCTTTGGTGATGCATTAAGTCCTCTAAATAAGTTACTTTTGGTCAGGTAATAGGCATAAGGACACCCGATAATAGCAATGAGAGCAATGAGGCTTGTGCCCTATTAAGCACAACTAGCCTAGCTTGGTTACAATAAAAAAAAATTGTTCAAGCCCAATTTACTTAATAGGGGGAATATAGAGGTGTAAAGTAAAAGTAGGTTACAACCTACTTATACTTTACACCTCTATAGTCCCCCTTTGGGGAATAGGTGTGATTCGTTATGTAAGTTTTAGAGGTTTAAGTTCGATGTATCGGGGGACATGGCAGTACTCCCGCCAAGTCGAGCAAAACAAACACAAATGTACAGCCGTACCATATTTTCTCGAAGTCATTCAGGACATTTTCTAGCCCGTGTAATTTCGTTGTGGGTAAAGCTGGAAGCCTGAATTTTCGATGACCAAGAGCCAAGTCAAGCAAGTCTGTTAATTTATTCAGTACCTAGGTAGGTACTGAATAAATTAACAGACTTGGCTTTACATTAGATCTGACATCTTTTTTCGGTAGAAGAACTGGGTTGCGAGACTTGCATTCTTTTACATGTTGTGATTTTGATGGGATGTATTTGTAGGCAAGCCCAATTTCCATCAACCGGAAACAGATCGATAGCGACATTAGACTGACAACTGAGAATTATTTAACGGAAAAATCCATTATCATTTTGCCTGACCAATAAAATTCTATCTCTATTCTAACAAGAACAGATGTTATCGCTTTCCATACAACTTTTTATTTTGACATACTATGTTTGAGATCGCCCGGTAAAAAAAAACTACAATATGTCATTTTGCGTTTTTCGTTTCTTCCGTTTTTACGTTGCTCAGAGGGGCAATTCCCGTAATTTTTAAGAACGTTTGCATTCGCATTTCATTCGGAATCTGTCAAAAACACAATGAATTTACTAACATTTTTGACAAGTTTGACAGATTGCGACTTGAATGTGAACGTTTTTTAAGTACGAGAATTGGCCTTCTGATGATCGAACTCAAGATTGCTTAGCTCAACAGTTGCAATTGCGACCACTAGATTGAAGAGGCAGTCCAACAACACAAATCAATCTGCCTAGCCATTTCCCTACTATGTTGGGGTCGGCTTCCAGTCTAACCGGATGCAGCTGAATACCAGTATGTTACATGAAGCGACAGCCTAACCTCCACAACCCAGTTACTGGGTAACACGATATTCCTTAGGCAGTCCATCAACTAACAAACTTAAACAAGAAACCAGTTAAGCAGAGCACGTTCTAACAATGCTTCAGTCAAACGCTCTAGACTCAATGGAAGTGCGAATGCGTCATTTAGTATTTGTCGGTGACTACAACGGAATGAGCGCACTGCACTTTCTGTAATTAGAGCAAAGGTCAGTTATTTGTGTCAGGGATTATATACAATGTGAAATTTAATTCGTTTGCATCCTCTTAAGGGGTCATTGTACTCATCATTATGAACAACTTTCACTATGGGGCCAACCCTGAAATCGCGAAAAAAAATCAGCTGTTCCATACATTTATGTTCGCATAGCTCGTTATTATGAAGGGAACAGCAGATTTTTTTTTCGCGATTTCAGTGTTGGCCCCGTAATGAAAATTGTTCATAATGATGAGTACAATGCCCCTTAAGAGGATGCAAACGAATTAAATTTCACGTTGTATAATGTTGTAGTTTAATGAGTTTATGTACAGAGTGGCAGGGACATCGACGCGAAAACTGATACCATAGATTCAGTACACAATTTTAAACTGCATTTATATTTTTCGTTATTTAAAAAAAAAATCTGCTGTTCCATACATTTTGACCGCGTAGGTACACTTTTCTATGAAACAGCATTTTTTTTTTTTATAACCGATCATCGCAGGTGCGTTCAGAATCACTGACACTTCACTGACATCACCTACGTACATTTTGGGCAAGAGTTGAAATATCCCAGTAGGCAGAGCAACCATAACGCAAGCAGGCACATATTTTAACTTTTTGGCAAGTTTTGTCATCACGACTGCTACAATAACCTTTCTTTTGGCGTCGCCGCAGTCGGGTAAAAAAGACGAGGACACCGACTCGTCCTAGTACAAAAATTCTAAGATAATGCCCAACCCACACTGGGCCCGCGTGATGGATTACTGCCCAAGCCCTCTCACATAAAGGAGGCCCGAGTTTCGGTAGTTGGAACATTATATTGCTGTTTAGCGACCCGCGACGAAGTTTGGTAATAATTCCTTCTGCACATGTGGCTTCCCTGGTACCTCATTAACGACATAACTTAGTAAATGTCTATTAACTGCTCCCGGCTGTCATTCGTGGATCTTTGACAGTCGTTACAAGTCGTCAGACGCCAGAAAGTCTGACACCAGTCTTACCGAGAGGTATCGTATTACCCAGTTACTGGATTGTGGAGGTCAGATAGGCAGTCGCTCCATGTAAAATACTGGTATTCAGCTGCATCCTGTTAGACTGGAAGCCGACCCCAACATATTTGGGCAAAGGCTAGCCAGATTGATATTATATTATATTAATCTTCTTTTCGTGTGGTTAGTGACTAACCTAGCGTCACAGTTTTAAAGCCGCCCATGGGCCTCTGACTTGCCATCACATGCCGTCGAGAAATATCTCTCAGGCATACCCGTTTCCTCACATTTTCCTTCACCGTTTTTGAAGCAAGTGATAATTATACAATACGCACATGAATCCGTAAAGTCAGAGGTGGTGCCTTGGGAACTCGAGACCTATGACTTTGCATTCCGACAGTCACACCACTAGGCTATCACTGCTAATTATTATTATTAATAAATAGATTAAGTATACCTAAGTATAATGGTATAAATATAGTATAGAAGTAATATACGATTCCATTTACGAGGTCATCACAAGCACAACAATGGCTACCGGCCGGTCACCGCAATATTCCGGGGTCGGTGTTTGAACTGTGATGCCAATAGGTATTGTATAGTCGGCGATGTCGCTCGGTATGTGAATAGTTAGACGTGGAATGCCGTTAACTTAGTCCAATGGATGGATGTTACTGCCTATTTACTTGATTTATATTTCATTCTCAATGGGGAAGACGTTGTATTGCTAAGAAATATTATATAGTTAGAAGATAGGACTATATCGGTTTTCGTTTGATAGAATATATTGCTGACCTATTGTGTTGCTAACCTAGGACAGTAACAGTTTCTCAATAGCTATACCTAACTTTTTGAGCAGTGGTGGACCAGTAGTAACAGCCGCGACTTATAGGTCGTAGATTCGAACCTAGACGGGCGCTTTACTTTGTGTAAATAATTTCATCACCACTGCTCTCAAAACGGTGACGGAAAACATCGTAAGGAAACCGGCATGTCCTAGAACCAAAAATTCGAAGACATGTGACATCTATCAACCCGCACTGGGTCCCGCGTGGTGGATTACGGCCCGCTCCTTCTTACCGACCGACAAACAGATACACGAATAGTCCTATAAGGGCTCCGTTTTTTGCTTTTGAGGTACGGAACCCTAAAAATAGTCGATATTAGTTTCCTTAAAAAAGTATATAAATCATACGATATAGCTGCTCCATACGAGATACATGCTTCTCACATTTTTAAATATTCCATTAGTGTATTTTTTTGTTCAGAAATCGTTACTACAAAATTCGAAGTACAGTTAATTTTATAAATATTTAAGTAGGCAGAACACACCCGTCAAAACTGAGTTGTCCCGAATTTTTACTCTCACTCCAGTCTTATACAAATTTTACGATTTCTCATTTAGCTTACAAGCAATCAGCTCGAGTGTACTTCAGTGTACCTACCATCTGAATTTCCATAGTCTATGCCCCTTTTTATTTTTATTTACCTTTTAAAATAGGACTGTCGTGGCAAAGTGTAAAAGAAGTGTGCTTTCGTTTTGTTATTAAAGAAACTATTTAAGGATGCTTAAAAATGAATAGGAATTCATCCTATTGGTTCTACCTACTTATTTCTTTTTTAATATTTGCAATAAAAACTCAAATAATAATTAAAAATTTAACATTTTCTAAGAAAATGAATCCCTAACAATATTTGAATAGCTACTGCCAGCAATTAAGGTGTTTTTTTTTTATAACATCCCATGGCTCTAGGGTATGAATGAGACCATTATCAAATCTATCCACTAGCAGTTTTTTTTGTTTTTTTTTTTTCATTTTTCATTCAAAACAATTCGACAGTCACGATTATTTATATAAAAAACACTTAGATGAAATATAAAAATTAAAAAAACCTTTATTCAGACTATTTTTGTTCATAAAAAGAAAACATGACAACGTCGCATTTTCTTAGCTTTAAATACGAATGATTGGTTTGAAGATTGGTTTGAATGAAAACTATTTATTTACTCGTACTTATCAATCAAACTTAGATACCCACATAGAGAGTCTAGTGGTAAGTTATCTAAAAAAAATTAAATTAATTTATAAGCTAGTTGATTCTTTGACATGGTCTCATTCATACCCTAAACTTATGGGATATAAAAAAAACACCTTGTATACACTTTCAACACCAGCCATGCTATTATGTAAACATCTCACCGTGAAAACTTGGGTGAAGTGAGCTGTCAATAGTGTCAATCCCTGTGGAATGACTGCTCACTCCACGCTCACTTCACCTAAGTTTTCACGGTGAGATGGTTACAGAATAGCACTGCAGTAGTGCTGCCGATTCGTTGAAGACTTTATAAAACGCGCCCCGCGGTTTCACCCGCATAAGTCTCGATCCCGTAGGAATATCGGGATATAAAGTATCCTATGTCCTAACCCAGCAGTGCTATTCTTTAACCATCTCACCGTGAAAACTTGGGTGAAGTGAGCGTGGAGTGAGCTGTCATTCCACAGGGATTGACACTATTGACAGCTCACTTCACCCAAGTTTTCACGGTGAGATGTTTACAGAATAGCATGGCAGGTCATGGTCTACCCTTGTGCCAAATCCGTTCAGCCGCTTTAGCGTGAAAGGATAACAAACAAACAAACTCACTTTCGCATTTATAACATTAGTTAGGATATTTAATTTTATTAAACTCCTATTACACAAGACATAACGTGATGTTGTTATTTTAAGTATTGGGACCTATGAAATTGGCGTTTTTTTTCTCTTCTGACAAATAGAGAACCTCGTCACTTCTATGATTTAAAATATTCATCAATTGTTTGGTATTATATCGAATAATGACCATCATAGACAACTACCAATAGTAAAAAAAACCTTATTACTTATAGTTTTCTAAACATAAAAAATACCTTAAAAATGACTCCTCATTTTGTTAGCAGGAATGACCACTATTTGTTTTAACTTAGCCAAAACTTATTTTTGTCGCTTAATCTAAGTGGCATATTAAGTTATCTTGGTTTTTAAACATTAGTGTTCATGGTTGTTATATAAATTAAGAAAATGTTAGTATGAAAAATGCAACTTCTTTAAAATTCTCCATACAAAACGCTGATTTCATAGGTCCTAATATGTATGAATACCACAGATGAAAAACATATTTTAATTCTTTTAAATCAAAGCGCAACCCATACACCAGCTTAAAACGAACAGTCGAAACCAATATTTAACGCTCATCAAAATGCGGTGAAAATGCGTATGCATTCGACTGTACAATCGTGGTCTGTGGGACAATTCGGGGCATTACATTTTTCCGCTCGAGACCCCTCCCTTTTAATACTCGTAAAATTACAAGCATCCCTAAGGGAACTGGCTGATAAATCATGTTACTTTTCCAACAGAAAAAAAAGAAGACGAATTGTATTTTTGTTTTTGCTGAGTTTTTAAATTTCGAACGAGAACACGGCGCGAGTTGTGTTTTTTTTTTTTTCAATAAGGTTTAAGATCTCGTTTATGAATTTGCAGAGAAAAAAAAAACATGAGTATTTTACAATTATTTACAACTTTGTACACTAGGATTTCTCCTGGTCGCCCCTTCCCCCAATTACTTACATGGGATTTAACATAACAGGCAAAATGTGGGTTACGAATACACAATATACAACTACACAATTGATATTATGTAAGTTTTTTCCTTAACCTACTGCGATTTAGATTAGATATAGTTAATCACAAATCTATACATCCAGCAAATATCTATTCAAACATATGCGGTTTCCTACAAATATTGATTTAATCCCGAGAACCTTAGCATAGGACAGTTAGGTAATACAAACAACCACGCAACAGTAACAATTGAACTAGCACTAATAATAATTTACATTTATGTAGTTACATTGTTAATAGCGGGTGTAAAGGGACGCTTTTCGAAGCCACCTTATATTCCACGTCATTGTGATAATTTTGATGCCTGGGACGATACCTGAACCTTTTGGTTACGGAGATATTGAAGATCAAAGTTCCAACCCTTTTGTAAAAAAATTTCACGTTAAAAAGTTTTAAATACCGTTGCATGCACTCCTGCATCGTTGCATGCACTCATAAGCACGATGTTTTTGCATGTGTTATATTGCGCGTTGCCGTAAAGAGCGATTTTTCACACCAATATTAAAAGTCATTTCCCAGCATTTATTTTTGCTCTATGTTACTAACGTTGTTAGATAACGGTTAAGTGATACGACTGTTTATTAGACTCTGTATTAAATAGTTTCTTGGCTGTCTGAATGACAGACAAAACCCAGTTTAAAACCACAAAAAACATTAATTTACGAAAAAAAGAAATGCTCCTCTGAGTAGAGGTACACTTTTAATAAACATTCAGAAACTCGACCTCTGCACCTCTTTTATCTCATTGCCTAACTTACTGACACATGCCTGCATTGATTGGACAGGTTCACTCAACACCGTGTGGTTCTTTTCACAAAAAAAAAAGGGAATCTATAGCAACATTATCGGGCAGTACTAGTTATTTTAGCTAATTTACCGCTCTGAATGACAAAGCATGGTTGTCGCTTGCGAACGCCATGGGTTTTGCAAATGGCCGCCATGCCATTGCAATTCCTTTGGTGGTTATATGAAATTATAAGTACCTACTAATATAGTAGATTTATGAAAACACACCGCAGCATTTTACTTTGTATTTTATTTATTTTCATTGTAATTATTATAACTCTCCGTATAAGTAGCTTTTATTTTTATATGTTACGCATCAAGATCTGACCAAGATAGTGTGATCGGACCTAATCTAACGACTTCTGAGTTTGATTCTGTGTTTCTTGTCAAAGTAGTCAGTAGTAGAAAAGGGTTTTTTTACGACCAATATACAGAAAAAAAAACATTTATCTTCTATTCCTAAAATAACAATCGCTTTCATTTTAACAAATCATAAACCAACTGAATGCAATAGATTTTGTGAACTGTCACTCGTAGTTATATTAGTGTATTGTTCACGTTCCCCCAAAGGGTTGAGCAGAGGTGTACCTCAGTACACCCATATTTAGCCAGTTATTTTTAAGTCCCATGTAATGGGGGGCGAGCCTATTGCCATCAACCGGGCACAAATCCAGACTCCACGCTGCTACTACGAAATTCCAGATAGAAAAACACAATAACATTTTGCCTTACCTGGGAATTGAACCCAGGACCTTATGCTCAGCAGTAGCGCTTGGACCAACGAGGCTATATACGAAATTAAAGAACATTTAATACAAAACAGGTTATAACATTCAGCCATATTTTTTATCCACGCCATAAAGCAATGGGCACACAATAAAAGTGACGGCGAAAGTACTAAGGCGTCTGGCAATTCAGAGTTCATGACTCTAGAACTATCCACAATTCCACAATAAACTCCTTTTAAGCACAAAGTTGGACAGACTAAATACCATTATTATTGTTATTGCATTCTGCAAGTTAGTTTTTATGAAAAAGATGATATATTATTTTTCATAAAGAAATTGCCAACGCAACGCAATATTTAATGATATATATTTTATCAAACCTCTCTCATTTTGCGCTGCTAAGAATATTATTATTGAACACTAATATAATGATTGCGTGTCTTTGAGTGAACCTCAAATTATTTCTATTTTGGGGTGTTATAACTAGTAACCACATTACTGCGACCAACTTGGATGTAACGCTCGCCCACCGCTGCACGCTGCCGCGGCAAATTGATTAAAAAAAAACCGGCCAAATGCGTGTCGGGCCAAGCACAATGAAGGTTCCGTAGTTGGGATGAATTCATCCCAAAAACAAACTTACTTAGTTAAAAATGTTCTCCCATACATCAATATACGTCACGGTCAATTCTCCAACTGAAAATGTAAATTTGTAGTAGCAAAAAAAAATGTTTCATATCATAAAACCACAAATTAATGATTTTCTGACTTTTTCCTTTACGTTTGCTGTGAAACATTGCTTTTTGCCTAATCTCATAATTCTAGGTCAACGGGAAGTAACCTATAAGTTGTGATTTATTTAGCACAGCTGTGAGTACTATGTACTAAAGAGCTACCATTTACCGGGTAATATGTCTTTCATTGACTTGAATGTGCCTTGGCGGCTGTGAGTATGTCATGCTCACTCAGAGGTCTAGCTGATGGTGGCGAGTGTGTTGGATCATTTAGCTCCCTTCAAAACGGTTGAGCTGAATGGTGCTGATCCATGCGTCATGTTCCTGAACGGGCGCCATCAGTTGGGACTGGTCAACTCTTAGCTGCCATGGCTTATATTAATTTTGGAATAGTTCTTTGTTTTTATCTTTTTATTACGGACGTTTCTAACGTTCACGTCTTTCTACATTGCTCTCACATATATAATTTCAACATGAATGATGTAATCAATATTTTGTAACAATTTTTATTTTGTTAATTTAAAAGAGTGTCCATGGAGGTTGTGCACGATGCCCTAAGGTCGACTTCGACGTGGGCGCAAGTAGCGTGCCGACCGCGCATGTAGAAACAACAAAAGTAAGAAATGTGTATCAGTAATTCTTATGTTTCGTATGTAAAACCTTATGTTTCTACAATTGTTCTTATGTAATAACTCGTATAACGATTAAATAAACTATGTTTGTAACTCTGAGTAAATAATAAACAAGTTTTAAGCGTGTAAATTAGCCATAGATTACGAACAAATTAGTCATTAAGAAAGTTATTGTTAAAATAGAGATTAACATATTTAAGTTAAGTAAACAGCTGTAAATAGTTGTATAATAAAGGATTATTACCTGGTTTTTTATTACCTTACCTCTGCGACGCCCAGAATTAGAATAACAAGGGGCCGCGCGCTGCAGAGCGGTTTTATAGTAGTGAGGCGGGGGGTGAGGTAGAATCAGATGTATCCTCACGCCACGCCCAAATGGGACGTCGCAGAGAGTAGAACAAAGTGTTATTTAATAGAGTAAATAAGTAACTTTAATAATATAATAAAAACAACAATGTAAAAATAAGATTTATATGAATAAATGATAAAAAAGGTAGCGGGGGTGAGGAAAGGGAATTTTAGCCGATTTTAGTATAAAAGACGGGCCATTTTGGCGAGCTCGGCATTCTACGCTCGGCACCGGTTGCGGACGGTCGTGCGCTGCTGCTGTGTGGTTCGTGGAAGCTGCCTCCTCCTGTCAAGATTTCGTCGCCCCTGCCGACGAGCTCCGAAGTCGCCCCGACTTCCTCCGACCTATTAGTTGGTGTCTTTTTCAAGACACAACTAATAAATATTTCAATAACAGTCTAGTGTCAAAACGTAATCGTCGCGTCTTTCTGGCCCCTTCTGGGTAAATCCACAGTTTCGTGGTCCTCGGTGGAAACCTATACGGTGCCAACGAAACCGAGTGTGGTGTTGTCCCAATCACACCAGCCGAACCCCTTCAGGGCTAGGCAGTCAATTGGACGGGTCCCAGTGTCCGGCCTTGGGGGATCTCCTAGTCGGCATTGGTGACAGTTTTCCTTTTACAGCGACACACCTAGTGTTGGTCGGGTGTCTCTACCCCGGCGCACTAGACTGGTTAGGACCCCGTTGCACAATAAGATAGGCAACGGGCCAAAGCAAGCTTAGGGCTCACCCTTAGGTACTCAACCTCCCTGTCTATACCCGACAGGGAGGGTTTTACACATCCCCGGCCAATCCGCCCGGGGAAGTAGAGTTAGGTTTATTGTTAGGAGAATTAGGGACCATTTCCCCCTTAATTTTTTAATCTCCCCCCGATCATGGACGACCTTCGACTCTCGAAGTTCGTCGATTTCTTCCAAAGCGTCTTAGAAGACGAGCCCCGACTTAAGGCCAAATGGCAAAAAAAGTTCGATACGCTAAAATGCGCTATTCTAGGTCCTTCAGACAATAACGTCGCTGACTTCAGCGACGCGCTGGAGAGTTCGCTCCCAGCCATAGAATTAGATAGTCCGCTCAGTCCGCCGGAGCAAATGGACACTACCCCCGCGATGGCCGCTTCTTCAAAGCGCCCCGCTTCCCCCTATACTCAGTCAGATCTAGAGGCAATCCTCGAAGGTTCCTCCGCTTCGTCCCACTCTGACGACGATGGATTCGTCCCCGTCGCCGGAAAAGGGAAAAAGCGGAAGAACAAGAAGCAGTTCTCCACCCAGGCCAACAAGGTCGTCGCGGTGGAGGACTCGCTCTCACTCTCCCCGCTACCTCTTACCCCAGCCGCTACTTGCGCCCCAGTAGCCCCCCTCTCCCCCTCCCCCTCCCCCTCCCCGATCGCGTCGACCTCTTCGCAGGTTACTCCCGTCCCTCACGTTTATGGCCCTAAGAAGGCCGCTCCGCCACCTCCCATGTTCATTCAGGACAAGGAGAAGTGGACGGACGTATCCAAATGGTGTTGCGAACGAAAGATCGCATACACCAACGCGCGTAATACCCAGCAGGGTATCAAAGTCCAGACCCCTACCTCCCACGACTTTAGGGAATTAACAAAACTTCTGAGAGAGCGTAACGTGTCATTCCACACGTACACTCTCTCAGAAGAGCGTCAGATCCGAGTGGTGATCAAAAGGATCCCCAAAGAAATATCTCCCTCAGAGATACTAGCCGACCTTCAGTCACAAAACGTCCCGGTAGACGAAGTGCACCGCATGCACCGCGGCAAACAAGGAGAAGCATACGACATGGTCCTCGTCGTATGCACTCCCGTAGAGGGGCATCACCCCATCTTTCTTCTAAAATCACTCTGCCATCTCACGGGCTTTATCATAGAAAAGCCGTGGAAAAGCAGCGCCATAGGGCAATGCCACAATTGCCAGTTATATGGGCACTCGCAGAGGAACTGCCACGCGAAACCCAGGTGCGTCAAGTGCCTGGGCGAGCATGGCACCTCTGAGTGCTCCCGACCCAAAGATCGTACCCTCTGTCCCGAACCGCCTAGTTGCGTTCTATGCGGGCAAGTAGGTCACCCGGCTAACTACCGCGGCTGCCCGAAAGCCCCCAAGTCCTCTTCTCCCAAACTGGCCAAGCGTTTCGACGCCCGCCAGCAACGGGAAGCCCCCAATACTAATTATAGAATCCCCTCATCCCAAATGCCCGAAAGGCTTAGCCCCCAGAGGCCTAGTCCGTGGAACCACCTCCACCACCAACAGGCTTTCCCAGCCTATGGCCAGTACGCAAACCCTCCACCACCCCCCCCACCCACCAAACCCCTCCCCCCCCCTAATGGACCCCCGTATATATCGCGTACCCGCGCCACTAGACAGGCCCGCACCTGCTCCTCAAGCACCGCGCCCCCAACCCCAACGTCAGCCCATAAACGCGCCCCTAGTCCCCTTTGATCAGACCTTTGAGGTCATCACAACTGCTTATCAGTTGTTTTTCACCCCTCGCGCACATCAAATGGCATGCGAACTAGCAGCCGCACAGAAAGCCGGATCTCTAGCGAGAATCCTAGCCACTCATAGAGCGTATCCCGAGATCACGCAAGCCCTGTTGACCCTCTCCACCCCTCAAACCAATCATGTCTAACACCGTAATAGCTAGGTTCAAACCCCGATCCCTAAAGTTAGGTTTTTTCAATGCCAATGGCATCAATGGTCAAAAAGATGAGATCGCGACCTTCCTCCGCGACCATCAAATCGACATCCTCCTCATCCAGGAATCATTTTTAAAACCCTTCAACCGTGACCCTGGCATTGCAAACTACCGCGTGGTTCGCAATGACAGGGTTCGCTGTCACAAGGGCGGCACTCTAATTTATTATAAAAAGGATCTGTACTGCATCCCTATGGACCCTCCTCCTCTAGCATATCTAGAAGTTTCAATCTGCCGCTTAGGCATGACAGGCCATCAGCCGATCCAGATAGTCTCAGCCTACGTATCTCCCCCTACCGGTACGGAGGACTTTCAACCTTTCACTAATGACCTCTCTATCTTGTTAAATATGAGCGACTCCGTTATCATAGCGGGCGACCTCAATGCCAAACATCCCTCCTGGAATAGCACTAGGGCCTCGATGAGAGGGCGACACTTGTTCAACCTCTCAAACTCCCTCAATATTGATATCATCGCCCCGATGAATCCCACTCACTATCCCCATAACGTAAATCATACCCCCGACGTATTAGACTTGGCGATCCTTAAGAACGTCAACCTACGACTAGACTCGATAGAGACGGTAGACGAGCTTCACTCTGACCACCGTCCGGTAATCCTAAAACTGGACCCCCGCATAGGTCTCCCTGACCCCAATCGCCCCCCAGCTACCAAAAAGGTAACGGACTGGAGGAAAGTAGGCACCCAGCTGAAATCCAACACGTCCCCCCATTTGGACTCTATCCCCGACCAATTCGACTCTATCGCAGCAACAACGGCCGCGATCGACTCACTCACAGATCACGTACAATCCGTCGTGAGCGACTGCTCGAAGGAAGTTCCAGTGGGGGAAGACCCCCGCTGGAAACTACCTGACGAAGTGCGTGATCTGCTGACTGAGAAGAACGCAGCTATTCGTGCATACAGCAACTTTCCCTGCGCCGCTAACAAGGCCCATATGCGCTATTTACAGAGATCTGTAAAGACACGCATACAGGAGCTGCGGGACGCGGGCTGGGACAAGATGCTGAGCGATCTAGAGCCGACACACCTAGCCTTCTGGGAACTCCAGAGGAAACTCAGGTCCCAGCAGGTCGCCTCCACACCTCCCCTGATCCGTCCCGATAAGACCATAGCTTTCGACGACATCGACAAGGCGGAATGCCTAGCCGACAGTCTAGAAGCACAATGCTCGCCCAGCTCTTTACCAGTAGACCAAGCTCACCTCGAAGAGGTCGACGCCGAAGTCGAACGTAGAGCCTCCCTCCCCCCCGTCGAAGACCCTGAGAGTCCTCTGCCTCCCGTCACTCCGGACGAAGTGCAAGACATCATCAAAGGTCTCAAAGTCCGAAAGGCCCCCGGCTCAGATGGAATCACCAATAGGGTGGTCCAACTATTCCCAGCCCACTTGATAATGCTTCTGACCACCATCTTCAATGGTGCGCTAAGCAATAACTTCTTCCCCCAAGCGTGGAAAGACGCCACCGTTATCGGTATCCCAAAGCCCGGCAAGCCCAAGTCCGAGCCGACCAGCTACCGCCCCATCAGTCTGCTCAAGGTCCTCGGCAAGGTCTATGAGAGGCTTATTTATAAGCGCCTCAGAGACTACGCCGAGACCAAGGGCCTCATCCCCAACGAACAGTTTGGGTTCAGAACCCAGCACTCTAGCGTGCATCAGGCCCACCGGATCGTCGAACACATAAGCGCTGGCTTCCAGCGTGGTCTGACGACCGGTGCAGTATTCTTCGACGTAGCGAAAGCGTTCGACAAAGTCTGGCACAACGGCTTGATATACAAGCTATACAAACTCGGTGTGCCAGATCGTCTCGTGCTCATCTTGCGAGACTTTTTGTTGAACCGCACCTTTCGCTATCGCATCGAGGGAGCACTCTCCTCTCCCCGCCCCATCCGGGCCGGAGTCCCTCAGGGCTCCGTACTCGCCCCGCTCATTTTCACTCTGTTCACCAGCGATATCCCGAAGAGTAGAAAGGCGCAGTTGGCTCTGTTCGCAGACGATACGGCCATCTACTACAAGGGCGCTGGCCCCGACTCGATAGCTCGCACTCTCCAGACCGCAGTCGACAAGCTCGGCGCGTGGTTTAGAAAGTGGAGGATCGAAGTCAATCCGGATAAGAGTCAAGCGGTCTTATTCTCTAAGCAGAAAAGACGCTTCAGACCACCGCCTCCCCGACCCATCACCATGCTCGGCAAGCCGATCCCTTGGGGGAGGCGAGCCAAGTATCTAGGTGTCATCTTAGATGAAAATCTTTCCTTCACAGAGCACATAAAGCAGGCTCGCGCGCGGGCCGCTTTCGCTCTCAGTAGACTCCACTCCATTCTAAATGTACGTAGCAAATTGTCACTCAGGTGCAAATTGCGAATCTACACAACGTGCATTCGCCCTATCATGACCTATGCGGGCGTCGTGTTCGCACATTCAAAACCCCGACAAATCCATAGAATGCAAGTGATGCAGAACAGATTCCTTCGTAAAGCCACCGGAGCCCCTTGGTTCTGTAGGAACGAAACCCTCCATGTAGATTTTAAACTCCCCACAATCCACCAGTTTCTCAAACGCAATTCCAAGCGTTTCTTTGACTCAGCCCTCACTCACCGCAACCCTCTGGTTGTCGAGGCCGCTAGTTATGTCCCAAGTCAGATGAGTAGAACCCGCCGTCCGAGGCAAATCCTTCTCGACCCCGATGACCCTATAACACTCCTCCAGGAGAGCAATAGGGAAACCAGTACAGCTCGCATACACACACTCCGACACACTTTCCGACCTCGCCGCCGAGGTCCGCGATCGCGACCCGCCCGAGTAAATGATACTCCCCCCCGACCCTTGCTCGACGATGCGCCAGCCCGCGTCGCAGCTGAGCGCGTAGCTTTAAATTCCCCGTCTAATAATCATGAAATATCCTTGATCCAGCCTGTCCCTCTTGCTGTCCTCCCCCCAGCGAACGCCCTAAGCCGAGGTTCGTACCCCACAGGGGGTGCCCTTAGCGAGCGTTCGCCTAGTTTTAATTAGCATAGTTTTGCCCCTGGCCGGAGGCTTTTAAGTGTAGAAGCTTAAGGCAGCCACAGGATTGACCGGTTAAATAGTCATGACCTCAGAGGTCAGCTATGAGATGCCCTACCTAAAAAAAAAAAAAAAAAAAAAAAAAAAGGCGAGCTCGGCACTCCGATCTCAGCGCTCAAACAAGAAACAACTACAAGACTAAACTCTGCCCAGCTCCCTGAAAATCCTCGCCGCCGTTTGCCTCAAGAATAAGAACCTTGCTTCATTGTTTTATTCCGTCGTGGCACAAGCTATCCCGAACAGAGGTTCCTGCCCGTTCTTCTCCATAGGTACTACCTTTTGGAATGGGCATCTAGCTTCATTTTTCTAACTGACCTCGACAATTCAAAAGTGCCTGTAAATGGTTTAATTGAAATAAATGCTTGCGTTTGAGTTTTGTGAGTATCAAAATATTTTGTATTTTTTTATTGCGTTAACTTAGAAGCGTTTTTTTTTTATAGCTCCAAGGGACCATAGACTTACGTATTTGATATTAATTTCAACTTGAGACGTCCACGCATTCCTGAAAAAAGGGTCTTGACAGACTGACAGATAGACAGACGCACTGACGGACAACGAAGTGATCTTAAAAGGGATCCGTTTTTTTTTCCTTTTGAGGTATGGAACCCTAAAAAATGTGTCTATCATTAGAAGGTCAAAAAGTTTTTTGAGGATCAGGGGCTGTACTATGACTTGTTAAAGCAATCATCGTTCCAGTGTGAGAGAGAGATGAAGCTATACAGGACGTATAGCACTATCCTTATTTCACAACGGAAAGGTAATGGTTTTAACACGTCATAGTAAGGCCGCTGTTAATTATTTCCCATATTAAATGTCCTATGCCCAAAACTGTATCGTAAAATTACTGTAGCATATTTCGATAGTGCTATTCGGTACTCACTTTGAATTGAATTGTTATTGTTATTATTTAAAGTATTTATTTAAAGTTGGATGAATATCTGAGGGCATAGTACAAGTGACAAACGCTTTTAAAGCGTTTCCTATTTCTACAACGACTGTCAAAGGGACTTCTTTTGACATTAGCTTTCGGTAGCTTATCTGTTTGTCAGTCCCATACATTTTTGACATTTACATCATCGTTATCGCTGATAGAATGTCACTTTGACATTAAACGATTTAATTTCATTGAACCGCACAGAACCGCACACAATAAAGGTTTTCTGAAATAACGTTCACTAGGTGGCAGCACCGAGACGTCAGGTCCGGACACCTGTCAAAAGTGTCAAAGCGCCTATATTTTCTTTAGTCGTGACTGAAAGGTGAAGGAATGACGAACGTCATCATATATTTTATATTCATTATACAAACGGAAGACCCTCTACCTCGAACCTCTTGTCAAAGTGGCACCAACTGGTGGCGTGAATTTTCATGAACACACTTTTTTAAAACTGAACTCATTTTGTTGAACGTTTTCAAATCTTCACTTCGTTCGTATTTCGAAATGATGATTACAACACTACCTACTAAATCGTGGGTCAGGACCGAAAACAATAAGCAGTACTTGCGAAAAAAGAGGCTTAAAAAAAACGATACCCAGATTCGAGCCACTGCATTTTATCGTTAATTTACCGGCAGAGCATTACCTTCCGGCCAGCTATTTATTATCCGAAATATAAACGTAAAACATCCTATGGGAAATTAAAAATAAACTGCACGGGAAAGCTGCGAGTTTTATTTTCATTTTATTTTAATACTGAGCTGTTTATGGAACATGTTTCGAAGAATTCCAGGAAAGTTTGCCATACTTCCAAAGTTAAAAATGCATTTGTTCGAAAATTAAAATTGTGCGAGCAAGCTTTTGTCCGATTTTAAATTGTTTTCCGTTACGAAACTAGTAAAAGCATACAAAGAAGGGAGAGTTAAAAACTATCCTAGTATAGGATAGTTTCCGCAAGCGGCTTCGCCCGGGTTAGTTTTTATAAATTACAGTAGTTTTTGACTTTATTCATTACAAACAAAAATATAAATATTTTCTCTTTATAATAGTCTAGATAGCGATCATATTTAGAAGATGAAAACAACAATAAAAAGGACAGAAACCTCCTATTACCGAAATGAACATCGATAAAGATAAGGTTTTTATAATCAAACGTTTTTATTGACAAGTCCTACTGCTGGGACACTGGCCTCTTCTCTTCGAGAGGCCATAACCTACCACGCGGGCCCAGTGTGCCCAATGTCACATGTATTCGAATTTTTGCTTCTAAGACATTCAGGTTTCCTCACTATTTTTTCCTTCACCGTTTTGAGAGCCCACATAACACACAAAAGCCTAGGTTTTTGTATGTTATGTGGGAATTTTACTTGTTAATTTAATCTCAATTAAAACAACTTTACACATTGATATAAATCTTCTTCTTTTTTTCATGTGGTTAGCGCCTAACCTGGTGTCAGTTTTAAAACCGCCCATGAGCTTGACTTGACTTCACATGCCGTCGAGAAATATCTCTCAGGCATGCCGGTTTCCTCACGATGTTTTCTTTCACCGTTTTTGAAGCAAGTAATAATTATACAATACGCACATGAATCCGAAAAGTCACAGGTGTGCTTTAGATTCGAGCGTGCCTTAGATTCGAACTCGAAACCTATGACTTGATAGTCTGACGGTCACACCACTTTAAGGTAATTATATTAATGCCTTTACAGGCTTAACCAAGTTAAAACACATCCTTATTATACATCCATCGTTAATACCTATCCATCTGAAATTCCGAGGTATCCATCCCATAACCCGCAGCAAGAAGCCGCTGCGTAAACCGTACCGTCAAATTATCCATTTACCGAAATGAAAATGAAAGGTAAATTCCTGACTAGATTAACCTTAATACGCAATATTCTGGCCTTAATAACATAATTTACTTGATGTTGACCACATTATCATTATTGCAATATTATGCAGAATATAACGTTATTATTATGCCCTCCATAATGTTGGCAGCTAATGTTATCACTGGCAAATTATTTTAATGGCCCTGTTTTCAGCACTGGGTGGTTTTCCATGGACGTTTGTGACTTCAACGTCTGCATTTTCACAGTTTTCTATAAGTAAACTTATAGTGTAGGAAAACATGGTGATAAAAACGGTTTTTTTTTCCAATTTCTGAGATTTTTATTCTAGGTCTTCACATTATATAAAATATAATAATTAATGTATACAAAATATTGTAATACATTTTGGAAGAGTGGAGTCTACGTTTTCGAATGGGCAACTTAGCTTCAACTTTCTCACTAACTGATCGACTATTTGACAATTCAAAAGTGCCTGTAAATGGTTTAATTGAAATAAATGCTTTGAGTTTGAGCTGTATTATAGTTATGCATTCTTCTCCAAACGAAAACTGCCTTTTGGAAGGGGCGACTAGATTCAATCATATTTTTTTGTGAATGATGACGTTCAAAAGTGCCTTTTATGCGCCTAAATGAAATAAATAATTAGACTTTGACTTTGGAGTTTATCTATATAATTATCTTAACACATTGCTCTTACGAACACTGACAGTCATATTAGTACAGTCACATTTTATACATCTATCAATAGTATAAAATAAAATCGCTCTTCGTGTCTGTCTGTCTGACCGCTTAGGTCTTCTAAACTGTACAATGGATTTAGATGCGTTTTTCAGCATAATTTAGAGAATTTATTCTGGAAGATTTATATGTAGAACAAATATGTGTTAAACATAAATATTATAAGTGAATCTCGATGTTTTGACACGTCATAAAAACCGGCTCGCTAGTTATGTATTATAGTTAGAAAATCAAATCCTTATCGAATTAATAGCCATTAAAACCGTTCATTCTAAAAGCTGGCAACATCGCAAATAACTGTCAAATATTTACCCGTTTTGATTAAAGGCTTGTACAGACCAGCGCGACGTGACTCGAACAATACAATTTCGAAGAAAACTTCACGGTATAACAATAGCCGGTGTCGCGACACACTGTCGCGTCGCGCTTGTCTGCACGAAGCATAATTTGGCAATATTACTGTATGGAAATATGAAATATCGCTAACTAGTGACCTAAAATATTAATAATGAATTACAATTATAACACTGAATTTAATGTTGTAACCGTTTTAGGTGTAAAAAGGGCATTTGGGAAGTTTCCAAATACTTTTTTTACATTTAAAACGAAATCGCAGTTAAGATATTAAAATTATTGCATTTCAATATTTTAGTTCACTAGTTAGCGGTATTGCATATTTCCATACAGTAATATTGCCAAATTAATCAAAACAACGATATATTTGACACTTGCGACGTTGCCCACTTACAGAATGCACTCTCTTAAGAGTTTCTGTAATCTCCAACCCACAGTGAGCAAGCGTTGTGATCAATGCTCGTTTCTTCTCAGGATAAGAAGAGGCTCAACACTAAGATGATGGTAGGTACCAAACCGACTGAATTTGATGACTTTGTTTGTTTTTCTACTTGGTCTCCGAGATACGAAATGGTTTCGAACATTCGATGATTGAAAATGATCATCCATCCACGTATTGACCTCGACAAGACAAGTTTAACTTCGCTTGGCATCGATAAACACACGCAGTCTTAATTTTAATAGTTTAAAAGGCTTCCCAGAATTCCTAAAGCATTTTTCGTTAACGATCGTAAATTAGTGTGCAAAGCGATACTGTTCACCGTAAAATATCGGTAAATAAACGATAATAGACGAATAATTTCCAGTTAATTACACGGTTCGGTATTAAGGTCGCTTATTGGAAACTTGTTAGCATGTATATAGTGTGGTTTACTCGCCTGCATCACAATATGGATACGTACAGAACGTCGGCTCCATTCAACGCACGCATATATAGACAAACTTCACATAAAATCACGTGCATAATTACCTAAGAATATATATAGACAAACTACACGTAGAATCACGTGTATAAAAATACCTTACACTTACGCAATATTCAAAAGCGATTTGTCGTGAAATAACGATTACAACTTTGAGAAAACACCTATTTCTTATTAATAGTATGGTTTAGAAATTACCATGTTTGTAAAACTATAATATTCTATCAATGTTTTAGGCAAAAAATTGCTTTTGAATCTTTATTATACATTATTATATTATCATTTATTCTCTCTTCACAAAGCTGACTTAAAATTAATGGTACAAGAAAAGTCTCAGCTGTATTCCACCTTTGTGAGAGACTGGTGCCTGATATAGGTTTTTGGAAAAAACCTGTGTTACAGGTTAATAGAGATACCGTGCAAGAGTTGAAGTTAAACAATATGCATAACAAGAATAAAAACTAAGTAAGAGTTGAAAAATAAAAGATTCTGCAGAAGTTATTGAGTCATGTTGTGAGACAATGTGTGAATCTTTACATCTAATGCAAGCGCACTCCCTAGTCGCGAGTGCGCTTGCACTCGTGACTAGTATTTGTTTGAGAACGCCGCACGTACGCGTCTGTGTGTGCATGCGCTTGTTTTCACTCATTGTAGTAACAGTGGCGGCCCAGTGGTAACGGCCCCGAATTACGAGTTGTTCTAATCCAGGCAAGCACTTTACCTTGTGTAAATTATTTAATCACTACTGCTCTCAAAACGGTGTAGGAAAACATCGTGAGGAAACCGGCATGTCCTAGAACTAATTATTCAAAGACATATAGTGACATCTACCAACCCGCACTGGGCCCGCGTGGTGGATTACGGCACACTCCACAGACAGGAGGCCTGTGTCCCAGCAGTGGGAACATTATAAGCTGATTATGCTATGAAGCCGACCTTCTGTACAATGCCGATTTGTGAAATTTAGTCTATTACAAGCTTAAGTTAATATTAGTTGGATCGAATGTTAATATCGTTTGGAAACACATTCTTTATTATTGGAAAAAGGGTTTATGATAAACAGCGGGCTTAGCAAAAGGCTTTTTCTGAAATGGTACCTTCTAACACTGTAAATATTTTCAACAATTTCTGTGCTTCCAATGATATCTAGTAGTTCGCTTCTGAATCGTTCTTTGTGTTCCTCATAACGTGAATAATTAGTACTTATGATCAAACATTGGTGTTAAATTGGCCAGCTGTATTGACATGTCTTATATGCTTTTGCTTTGCTTGCTGTTGATCTCGTACGTTGTTGTTCCAGTTTTACTTATTCTACATTTACATACTTCGTCATAAGATGACGATAATTTAAGTGAACTGTATCATGTTCTTATGAAATAAAGATTCTTAGACCTAAACATTACTACGGCCAAATAACATTGCTGTGTTCCAGTTTAAAAGGTATACTGGCTGGTAAGATTACAGACACACGAGACTTCTTATTACTTTCCTAAGATGGCTGCTCATCGCCAAACCCCAAAACGTCACAAATGTCTAAATAAGAATATCATTGTTTGTTTATCACCCATAGTAAGATCATAAAATATATATACAGGGTGTCCAGTAAATAGCACGACATACTGCAGGGGGTGATAGCTAGGGTCACTACCTATCAATATAACACAATATATGTTCAGCAAAATCTTACGGATTTACAGTTTTACAAAATTTTCTGAAATACCGAAAAATCTCTACCTTGAAACAGATTTTTATTTTCTTCAAAACTTTCTTGTTTTTGATAAAAAAAAAAACTTATAATGAGTAGAGTAACCTATTCACGAATAATTTGATGTAAAAAAAGTTCTAGAAAAGGATTTTTTCATTACGAGATACTTAAAAATCTGTTTCAAGGTAGAGATTTTTCGGTATTTCGGAAAATTTTGTAAAACTGTAAATCCGTAAGATTTTGCTGAACATATATTGTGTTGTATTGATAGGTAGTGACCCTAGCTATCACCCCCTGCAGTATGTCGTGCTATTTACTGGACAACCTGTATATAGTAAGATACTCTATACATGAGGAGCCCGTTGCTAAGTAATAACAGCCGCACAGGTCGATTCATCAGGTTGACGCTCCGCTACGCCTGCAGGGGTTGGTCCGTGGATCTTTACATACCGAGACTCCTCCGTCTTGGAAAGCACGTTATGCCGCTATTTCCGGCTGTCATTCGTGGATCTTTGACAGTTGTTACGGGTTGTCAGAAGCCCGAAAGTCTGACAACCAGTCTTACCAAGAGGCATCGTAGTACCCAGTTACCGGGTTGTGGAGGTCAGATAGGCAGTCGCTCCATCTAAAATACTTGTATGCAGCTGTATCCGGTTAGACGGGAAATCGACCCTATTATAATTGGGAATAGGCTAGGCAGATATTAAGATACTCTATATTGCAATTATTATACGACATTGTCAAAAGAATAATCATTTTAGTCATGACATGTTGAATCGGAATTGACGAGACATAGAAATTTCATTGCCTTGGTAAAATATGATAATAATATGATATTATTACTCATCGGTTCAGTTAATTATCGAATAGGAGGACAGTCAGCCAATACGACCAAAAAAACGAAAGTAACAGGTTCATTTGTCACAGAAACGCGTGGAAACAAAAAAAAACTCGATTAAAAAAAAAAAACAAAAGCGATCTAAAATCACAAACACAGAACAGAAAAAGGATGATCCTTTCCAATAACATGAAAATACTATGTCAAAAACCCACAAAAAAAAGTATGCGCAATACCCGCCAGCTGTGTTGCCTCAAAGATACCACCGACACAGTTGTAAAAACGTACAACAAAAGGGGCTTTTAAAAACCGGTGGGGTTTTACACACATAATGGCAACATTATGAGAACATTTTAATGAGCGAGGTTGATATGAGAAAAAATGTGAAACGGACTGTTTAATTATACTATTTAAAAATGAAATATTAAAAGGTTACTAGGGTAGAAAAGGGTAAAAAAGTTTTGTGCCTACGTTAAATTATTTGATATCTAGATGAATTATAATTTATAATCCACGATTATGTCCGCCCTTAAAACTTTATCTCCAGCTAGACATGTTTTGCCGATGTTGATAAAAACTGGTGTTATCCTTAAAAGTCCTGATATCTAAGGTACTTTTATTACGCCAGCGATCCTAGGCATGCCTCGGCGCCGCCATTCATCCTCACCTCAGTAACTCAAACTCAAAGCAGTTATTTCATTTAAATCAATTACAGACACTATTAAATTGTCAACGAATCAGTCGGCCGGAAAAATGAAGCTAGTTGCCCATTTCAAAGCGTAGTAGGTTACTATGGAGAAGAACGGGTTAAAAACTCCGTGGACACTCTTTTAAATTAAAATATTACCACTTCTCACCCGAACACGTTCGAAGACCTTAAACAATCTGTTCTGATACATTTTAACATTACCATTAACCCGCTACATCTAACTAAAACCCAGCAGACTTATAATGCATATCGTTGATGTTGATCTTTGTCTTGCAGATTTTATAAAACCTTTTAAAATTATAGGCGAAATTCTCTGCCGCTGCGAAAATTCAGAGGAGCTAGCTCGGAAGCGCAACATAAACGTAACGTAAATTCGAAAGATTTTTTATTTTTTTTGCGACAAGCAAGTTTACTATCACCCAAAGTTAAGAGTAATCTTAAAACTAAATAAATATTATGTGTCAAAAAAGCATGTTCAATTGACTCCACGCGTTCTTGCTAGGCACTGACAGAATATTTCTGGTTTACTTTCATTTAACAAATCGGAATCACCTACATATTTATCACTACCAATACTAATTGCAAAAAGAGGTTAAAAAGGGGATAGTGTTTTTTGTTCGGTAATTAGGCCCATTACAAATTGTGGCTGAAACAATTGAATTTCTAGAATTGAATCAATTGAGTGATAAATTAATAAAGCATTTTCTTTTTTTTTTATTACGAGTTTGTGATTACGGTTAGAGTTTATTCTAAAAATCGAACATTTTAAATGGTTACTTTTTATGGGTAATTTACATACGATTAATAGACGCTACAATACAGGGGGCCCAAAAAAAATCTCCTATGTGAGTTTCTTTTTACTTCGGTTTATTGATCCGATTCTGAATATTCTTTCACTAATGGGAAGCTGCAGTATTGCCGAGTGTCATAGCATAGGATATTTAATGTTGAAACAAGAAATTTTACGCGGGCTAAGTCGCGGGCAGAAACTAGTATCTACATACTATACCGGAAGGCCAACTCTCGTAATCTAATCGCAAAATCATCTCAGAAAAAACTTGTCAAAAATGAAGGTAATTTACAGAGA